>OZ024832.1:32675672-33308172 GCA_964016985.1 Anodontia alba | reverse complement strand
CCTGTTGTCTGTAAAACGTTATATTTGAACAGGTTCGCAAACGTGCCTGGTTATCTCAAGTCTCACTGTTTATGAGCTCCTTACCTTCAAGAGGAAATGTTTTTTAAGAACTAGAAATCACTGCTTTTAGAAGAGAATATGTTTGCACGACTAATTTGGATAGCTTCTGCTACTTCTCTGATCAATATACATTTGCTACTTTACTTCGAAACGGAAACTACTGGATTCATAGAAAGGCACACGCGTCCACACATAGAAGTAAATCCTATGTACTGCTCTCTTTGAGGCGATTTTTTTTTTTTTTTTTTTTTTGTCTTTACGTTGGCGCAAGATACTCTATCCAGCTATCTATGCAGAGTTGAAACATATGAATTGTAAATAGAAAGCGAAATAAATAAGATGCTCTCTCTCTCTCTCTCTCTCTCTCTCTCTCTCTGAGAACATCTGCCTACACGAGGCATGTGCGGCCGATATGGGATGGGATTTGCGACAAAAATTATATATATATATATATATATATATATATATATATATATATATATATATATATATATATATATATATATATATATATATATATATATATATATATATATATATCAGCACTACCACTATTACCCAAGTCTCTCTTTCTCTCTCTCTCTCTCTCTCTCTAATAATGAAATTGTACTTAACTTGTTATCTCTTCTATAACAGTCTTAGCTTGATCTGTTTGCAGACAATTTATACTTGTAGGAAATATTATTATTCCAAAAGCAAATCAAGTCCAATTAAGTCATTTTTATTGGAAAATCCAGAAAAAAATGGATTGTAAAGATGAACCACGAACATGGCAATGTACTTATTTTATTAGTTAAATCCATACAAGAATCATGAGAAAGGGCCTATTACAAAGTCAAACTATAAAAATATAAAACAACTAATGCACCAATTATTTGAAACTTCCAGCCATACGCAGACGGGGAACAGCGGGGCTTTCAAATTTGCAAATGAAAAGCCCTGGTAAACGCCCTGCACTGCGGGGACACATTTATGGTAAAATCTCTGCTAAAAGCCTCTGACTCCGGGGGATGAAGAACAACAAATGAACTTAGTCATTTGGATGAACCTTGGGAGCTCTATAGTTCACTCCACTACAGACCCAGCACCAGTCCTCCATATATTCTACATTCCACTACAGCCCAGTACCGGTCCTCCGTATACTCTGCAGTCCACCACAGACACAGTACAGTTCTCCGAATACTTTACACTCTATTACAGTCAAAGTACCAGTCCTCCGTATACACTACAATTCTCTAAACACCCAACACCAAACCTACGTATGCTTTCCAGTCCAGTACATACCCATAACCAGACCCCCGTATACAGTGCAGTCCACTACCAGTCCCCCTTATTCAGTCCCCTCCAGACCCAGTACCAGTCCTAAGTGAAATCCACAGTCCTCTACAGACCCAGAACCTGTCCTGCGTATACTCTACAGGCCACTACAACCCCAGTACCAGTCCTCCGTATACAGTGCAGTCTACAACCAGTCCCCCGTATTCAGTCCCCTACAGACCCAGTACCAGTCCCCCGTATACAGTGCAGTCCACAACCAGTCCCCCGTATTCAGTCCCCTACAGCCCCAGTACCAGTCCCCCGTATACAGTGCAGTCCACAACCAGTCCCCCGTATTCAGTCCCCTACAGACCCAGTACCATTCCTAAGTGAAATGCACAGTCCTCTACAGACGCAGAACCTGTCCTGCGTATACTCTACAGGCCACTACAGCCCCAGTACCAGTCCTCCGTATACTATATTCCTTAAAGACCTAGTACCAATCCTCCTAATTAGTACCAGTCCTCCATACACTCTACTGTCCGCGATAGGCACAAATGTGTCTACCAGTCCTCCGCATACTCTACAACCCACTAGAAACCCGGTAACAGTTCGTATTCTCTACAGTCCACTACAGATCATGTCCTAGTACTTCCTATACTCTACAGTCTACCACAGACACATTACCGTATACTCTACAATCCACTTACTACAAAGTTCAAGTCTTCCGTATACTCTACAGTTCACTACAAACACCGTACCAGTCCTCTGTATATTCTACAGTCCCCTACAGACCAAGTTCCAGTCCTCTGTATACTCAACAGTACACTACAGATAACCAGTCCTCTGTATACTCTTCAATCCACTATAGGCCCAGTACCAGTCCTCCGTATACTCTAAAGTCCACTACAGACCAAGTACCAGTCCTCCGTATACTCTACAGTTCACTACAAACACCGTGCCAGTCCTCCGTATACTCTACAGCCAACTACAGAAGCAGTGCCAGTCCTCCATATACTCTGCAGTCCACAACAGACCAAGTTCCAGACCTCCGTATACTCTACAGTCCCCTACAGGTATAGTACCAGTCGTCTGTCTACAGATATAGTACCAGTCGTCTGTATACTCTTCTATCCACTACAGGCCCAGTACAGTCCACCACGGACACAATTCCAGTCTTCCGTATACTCTACAGTCCACTACAGACCCAGTACCAGTCCTCTGTATACTTTACAATCTTCTAGAGACCCCGGTACCAGTCTCCGTATACTCTGCAGTCCACTATAGACCAAATCCTAGTCCTCTGTATATTCTACAGTTCACTACAATCTCAGTTCTAGTCCTCCGTATACTCTACAGTCCTTTACAGACTCAGTACTGGTCCTCCTTATACTCTGCAGTCCTTTATAGACCAAGTTCCAGTCCTCCGTATACTCTACAGTCCACTATAAACCAAGTTCTAGTCCTCCGTATACTCTGTAATCAAGTAGAGACACATTATCAATCCTCCGTATACCCTACAGTTCACTACAGAATAACTCCCAGTTCTTCGTATACTCTACAGTTAACTACAAACTCAGTACCATTCTTCCGTATTCTGTTCAGTCCACTACAGACCCAGTACTAGTCCCCCGTATAATATACAGTCCACTTCAGATCAAGTACACGTCCTCCCTATACTCTGCAGTCCAGCGCAGATCCAGTACCTCCTTATTCTCAGCAGCGATCCAGACCCAGTAACAGTCCTCTATATACTCTACAGTCCACTAAAGACACAGTACCAGTCCTCGGACGGATACTGGGGCAATAATGGACGTATCGATAAGTACTGAGACAGTGGTTAATTACAGGGTATCAGTAGGACAGGTATTGGTGCATAACTGACTGTAAGCCATCAATAGGACTGGTACCCGGGCATAAATGGATTATAGAGTATCAGTAGAACTGGTACTTGGACAGAGGTGGACTGTAGGATATCAGCAGGACAGGTACTGGGACAAGAATAGACTATAGGCTATCATTAGGACTGATACTGGAGCAACAGTGACCATCATACTAGAAGGACTGGTACTGAGATAGTAGAGTAAAATAAACGTCAAAAAGATTGTCTTAGTAGTAAGACTGGTACTGGGGCAGTAGTTGACTGTAGGGTAACAGCACAACTCGCACTGGGGCAGTAGTGGACTGTGTTGTATCAATAGAACTGGTATTGGGCAGCAGTGGACTGTAGTGTATCAATAAGACTGGTACTGTGGCAGAGATGGACTGCAGAGTATCAGTAGGACTGGTACTCGGACAGTAGTGGACTATGTCGAATCAATAGGAGTGGTACTGGGGCAGTAGTGGACTGAAGGGTATTTGTCAGACTGGAACTGGGTCAGTAGGGAACAGCGACGTATCATAAGGAGTGGTACTGGGGCAGAAGAGTACTATAGTGTATTAGCAGAACAGGTACTGGGGATATAGTGTACTGTGTGGTATCAATAAGACTGGTATTAAGGCAGTAGTGGACTGTCCGGTATGAGTAGGACTGATTCTTGGCCAGCAGTAAACTGTGACATATCAAAAGTGAATAAGTAGGACTGGTACTGGGGCAGAAGTGTACTGTGTCGTATCAATAGGACTTGTACTTGGGCAGTAGTGGACTGTAGGGTATCAGTGGGACGGGTACTGGGGCAGGTATGGACTGTGACTTATCAATAAGACTGGTACTGGGGCAAAGTGTACTGTAGCGTATAAGTAGGAGTAGTTTTGGGGCAGTAGTGTACTGACTCGTATCAATAGGACTGGTATTGGGACAATAGTGGATTGAAGGATATCAATAGGATTTGTACTTGGGCTGTAGTGGACTGCAGGGTATCGGTAGGGCTGGTATAGGGGTAGTAGCGGACTGTATCGTATCAATTGGAATGATCCAAGGCAATGGTAGACTGTATCATATCAGTAGGACTAGTACTAGGACAGTAGCGGACTGTGTTATATCAGTAGAACTGGTACCGGATCATAAGTGGGCTGTATTATATCAGTAAGACAGATTCTGCGACAGTGGTGGGCTCTGTAGTATCAGGAGGACTGGTCCATGGCAATAATAGACTGCATCATATCAGTGGGACTAGTACTGGGACAGTAGTGGACTGTGTTGTATCAGTAGAACTGATAGTGCACCATTTGTGACCTGTATCATAATCAGTAAGACTGGTACTTGGACAGTAGTGGACTGTGTAGTATCAGGAGGACTGGTAATGGGACAGTAGTATATTGTGTCGTATAAATAAGACTGGTACTAGGTCAATAATATACTGTAACATATATGAAGGACTGGTACTGGGGCCGTAGTGTACTGTGTCGTATCAAAAGGACTGGTACTGGGGCAGTTGTGGACTGTAGGGTATCAATAGGACTGGTACTGGTACAGGGGTCAACTGTAGGGTATCAGTAGGACTGGTACTGGGGCACTAGGGGACTATGTCATATTAGTAGGACTGGTACTGCGGCAGTAGTGGTTTGTATGGTATCAGTAGAACTCGTACTAGGGCAGAAGTTGACTGCGTTGTATCATTAGGTCTGGTACTGGGACAATAGCGGATTGTGTAGTATCAGTAGGACTGGTACTAGGGCAGTTGTGGACTGAGCATATCAAAATAACTGGTACTGTGACCGTAGTCATATCAGTAGGACTGGAAATTGGATAATAGTGGACTGTAGGGTATCAGTAGGACTCGTACTGGGGCAGTAGTGTAATGTGTTGTATCAATAGGTCTGATACTGGGGCAGTAGTGACTGTAGGATATCAGTAGGACTGGTGCTGGGGCAGTATTGGACTGTAGAGTATCAAAAGAGCTGGTCTGGTACTGGGACAGAGGTGGCCTGTAGGGTATCAGTAGGACTGGTACTGGCAGTAGTGGACTGTGTCGTATCCATATGGCTAATACTGGGCAGAATTGCACTGAAGGGTATCAGTAGGACTAGTACTGGGTCAAAAGTGGACTGCGATGTATCAACAGGACTAGTACTGGATCAGTAGTGTACTTTTGTATATGAGTAAAAGTAGGACTGGTCCTTGTGCAGTAGTGTCCTGTGTCGTATTAATAAGACTGGTACTGGGGCAGTAGTGGACTGTTGAATATCACTAGGACTGGTACTGGGCTAGCAGTGGATTGTGACGTATGAACAGGGCTGACCGTGCTGCAGTAGTGTGCTGCAGCTTATAACAAGGACTGGTACTTGAGCAATAGTGTACTGTGTCATATGAATATGACTATTACTGGGTCAGTAGTGGACTGTCGGGCATCAGTAGGACTGTTACTGGGCCACTGTGGATTTTGACATATTAATAAGATAGGAACTGGGGCAAAAGTGTACTGTAGCGTTTAAGTAGGATTGGTACTGGGGCAGTAGTGTATTGTGTCGTATCAATAGGACATGTATTGGGGCAGTTGCGGATTGTAGGGTATAAATAAGACAAGAATTAGGGCAGTAGTGGACTATTGAATATCACTAGAACTGATATCAGTAAGGTATCAGTAGGACTGGTATAGGGCTGTAGTAGACTTATCAATCTTATATCTTATCAATATGTCTTGTATTGGGGCAGTTGTGGACTGTTTCATATCAACAGGACTTATACTGGGACAGTAATGGA
Source organism: Anodontia alba (assembly GCA_964016985.1). Taxonomy (NCBI): domain Eukaryota; kingdom Metazoa; phylum Mollusca; class Bivalvia; order Lucinida; family Lucinidae; genus Anodontia; species Anodontia alba. The sequence goes on along the minus strand of OZ024832.1, from coordinate 33,302,213 downwards.
ATGTATCATATCCGTAGGACAGGTACTGGGGCTGTATCCTATCAGTAGGACTGAGACTGGGACAGTTGTTGACTGTGTCGTATTAGTTGGACTGATACTGGGACAGTAGTGGAGTGTGTCGTATCGATAGGACTGGTACTGGGGCAGTATTTTAATGTCCACTAGAAAATCTTATAGATAGATAGATAGATAGATAGATAGATAGATAGATAGATAGATAGATAGATAGATAGATAGATACAGGCAGGCAGGCAGATAGATAGATAGATAGATAGATAGATAGATAGATAGATAGATAGATGGATGGATGGATGGATGGATGGATGATAGATGGATGGATGGATAGATAGATAGATAGATAGATAGATAGATAGATAGATAGATAGATAGATAGATAGATAGATAAATAGATAGATAGATAGATAGATGACTCATGTTCGCCAGCACAGACGGTAATAATCGGTAATGTCAAGTACCTTTCTATAAATCGGGAAATCTCATTAGTTTCCGTCACTTACAGTTTATGGCATAACGTAATAATAAAGTCACTGAACGTATTGACAAACTCACATCGTAATCGAAACTCACATAACGTAAACGTGCCTTCCCTAAATATACGGCATCAGTCAGCCATAGTGACATAACAAAATGTCCACATAAGGTGAAAACAATGAACAAATTAAATAACGTAATATTAAACCAGCATAAGTAAACAACAAACCCATATAGCGTATTGATAAAAGTACAAAACGGTAATGGCCAATTCACATAGCGTAACAATAAAGTCAGATTCTGCAATATTTAACCCGCATAAAGTAACATCAAACTTTTATAAAGTAATCACAAAACGCAAGGTGTTTGCGCCGTATAAGACAGCAATGGCGTTCGATACCAGCCTATACTGGTGATGATCTGACACTTTCAACTGATAAGCATTTCTGCTTTTAATCAGTTTTGTACATCATTTTAAATCAGCCAAAGGCGATTGTTTATTGCATAGATGAACTAGGTCAGATGTCTTCACCATATCAAGTTCCTTGAAATACTCGTTTGATCGCAGACTACCATAATTACCCTAAATATTCCGACATAAAACAGCCTGAGCAAACAGTGTAGACCAAGATCAAAATCCAAACAGTTTGATCAGGGTCTGCACAGGAAACTTTGTAGATACTACACTAGTTAGCCAAATGTGCAGGTTAAAATTTTAGGATAGGTACGGTAAAAGTAAGAGCGTCCGAATATTTAGGGTAAATACGTTACTCAGCAAGTTCCTCTTAGGTAGATATACGATTTGAAAGGCTGAATCTTATGCTTTAGCAAAATAGCCTTTGAAAAAAGTAGCTGTTGTAGGGAGGAAGCTGTTGTAGAAAGGTTTAATATACAGGACAATTGTACTTTTTACTTTCAGAAAATTGGTTATTATTTTTAGGGAAGTGGTTGGTGTTGAGGGATGACCTTTAGTAGAGGTGCCACTGTATATGCTGATAATATTGAACATTATTAGCGTGTCGAATTATCGTTCTAAAAGAAAGAAAGAAAGACATCTTAGGCTTTAATGTTAAGACAGAAGAAAGAATAGGCCTGCATGTGACATGTATTGTACTTTTTACTTTCAGAAAAGTAGTTATTATTTTTAGGAAAGTGGCTGATGTTGAGAGGTGACTTTTAGTAGAGGTGTCACTGTATATGCTGATAATTTTGAACATTATTATCGTTCTAAAACAGAATTATCGTTCTAAAAGAAAGAAAGAAAGAAAGAAAGAAGGAAAGAAATCTTAGGCTTTCATGTTAAGACAGAAGAAAGAATAGGCCTGCTTATGACATGTATTTATACACACATTGACAAAAAAAACATGTTTATGAAAAGCGAGGCTGATTGTAGATAGCTCTTTTCAAATATAAGCGCAAAAAATCAGTTTTCCAAGACAAGCGCTGTTCTGTGTAGTACACAGTCGCCACTTTTTCCTATTTAAGCGTATTTCCTAGTTAGTCGCTTGACATACGCACATGTTTAAATCTTAATCCTTTGTAGCGTGAAACCGGGTCTTCTACGTAGTCAAGCACTGGTAGAATGATTGGCTTTTTTTTACGAAGTTAAGCAACGTACATCTCGGTTAGTATCTGGAGGGTGACCGCGGTGCTTGACTTTGTAGAAGACCCGGTTTCACGCCACACCTTCTTTAAATCACATCTTGAGACTTTTATTGGTGCATTCAATCAGAGTGTCAAAACTCAAATGGTATAACAGCTAGCTTTATGAGTAGTTTAAAGTGTTATAAAACCTTTGGTAGATGGTAACAATAATGAAAAAGATTTTTCCAAGGTATTGGATTACAAATTAATATAGCAAATTTTATTGATGACCTTGGCGCAGGACCAGGAAGCCAGTAATAAAGATAACTTCCTGTTGTGTTTTTGCTTTATGTAACAGCATATGGTACATTAATATGCTAATTAAATTGCATCACGAAAACATGCCTATATAATTTTAACCCCCTTAAACCCCACTTTTATATAGTAAAACTGGGGTTTACAGGGGTATACATTATTTTTCTTGTTTCTGCTCAAAACATAGATTGTGGGTACTCGTTAGAACCGCCTCGCCGAGGCGGTTCTAATGAGTACCCACAATCTATGTTTTGAGCAGAAATATGAAAAATATCAGAGTTTTTATCTGAATATTTTCAGTTTTTGGAAGTGAAATTTTCTTTGTATTTGAATAGGCGTGTCTTCGTAATGGTATCTTGTATTAACTGGCCTGCAATTTGTTTGATAAAAGACTTTTTTTTTACGATACTAATATATATATCTTATCCTTTCTCCAACGGATTTAATAAAATAAATAATACATGAGCACTCATATAAGATCCTCTATGTATTCCTGTTATTCCGGGTATGTTGGACCAATGTTGGTACACCGTTGATCCAGCGTTTAACTCTTTGGTTTTACAGCCTTAGTTATTGATCCAAACCACCAACTTAATTTGGATTTAAAACATGGAAATCAAATTATGTATTCCGCATACATTTTGGCAACATTTTTGTCACTTTAGCAGAATCAGCAATAAACAAATTGCTGACGTTGGCCCAACGTTGGCCCAACATTATACAAATGAGTGCATGAGTTGCATATTTTGGTAACGTTGGGCCAACGTTGGGCCAGCCTTACACCACATATCAAATAAAACTGTTTATTTCCAATATTTTGCACAACGTTTGCCCATTATTGTGCCAACTATGACATTATTTTACTGACTTTAAAATAGTTTATTAGATTGATATCATGGTTGGCCCAACGTTGGGCCAGCATTGGACAGCCAACGATACAACCCAATGCCAACGTTGGGCCAACGTTGTCATGCTATCTGGGTAAACGTTACATAATGTTCTGTAATCAATCAGATTTGCTTGCAGTAGCCAATCATCAGTCAGTATAATGTCATTATCTGCAATACATAGAAGAATTTCACATTATATAATACTGTCAATAAGATAAAATGTAACTCATTTGGCCAAGGGCGAAATAGCGCAGATGGTAAGAATGGTCTATAACTTGTTGTATGAGGACAGCGAAGAGACTTAAAGTGGAATTTAAACCCATTCACCCCTAGGATTATAAAATGGACTCTTCCATCTCTGAATTTGGACACATTCATTGTTGCAAATAGGGGTGTCAGGCATAAATAAATAACAGGAATGGCATACGATGTAGATCCTGATGAGACGGCTCGTTCGTGTTACGAGCCGTCTCATCTGGATTTGCACTGTTTGCAAAGGTATCTGTATTGGTCTGTAGGGATGAAAGGGCTAACCTCGTTTATTATATACCTGCAAAAATACCCACTAGTAACTTTCCGACACAAAAATGCAAAATCTTGTATCGTTTTCCGATTCCGTAATACCCTTCTCCATGTTTTACCCACTCGGAACTACTTTCTGTTTTATGTATTCCTGCGCCAGTTAAAAACTAGTACCGCTGCCGGTACCAATTTTAAAAAAAAAGAAAAAGTACCATGTTTTGTTTGTTAAAAAGTATTTATTATTGTTGAAAATTGTTGAATTTATCATTAACTTAACACAAGTTGTTGTTTATTTTTTGTAGGTATATATTAAAAACATCTTTTCTTTAGTAACTAGTGGCTATGCTAGGAACAACCGAATCACACGAGACTAAGATCCGGACGTTCCTGGCACAGCCAGGATACGTGATCCGACACATCAGATCGTTACTGAAGTAATAATGTGTCTGTATCTTTCCTACATGTGATACAATATGCTTTAAAAATCTAAGAAATTCAAGGTCGTGATTTGCATATCTGTATTTGAGTCGCGCCAAGTGAAAATATGCCTTTGGGGGCATGCGCCGTCTGACCAGGGCCTTCGTGGCATGCACAGTCTGATCTGAGCATTCACTGCCCGCTGCGAGAATCATTGGATACTATAGAATGTCAGTAGGGAGCAAACGCACGGATAATACCTTGCGCATGCACAAAAACGCTTGTTCGAAGGCACTATTTTTCGCTTGACGCGGCCTGTAACTTAGAAAGCGCATTGTTTTTGGGGTTTATGTTTGGTGTTGACTTAGGCAGCTGTTTCAACATTTTCACAAGATTGTTTCGTTCATTAGTGTAAGTAAATAATTCAAAGATGATTCGAATGAAATGGCAGACAAGATTTGTGGCTTTCTGTTTGTACACACTAGTCCCTTCTGAAAAAAAGTCTACTCAAAAAGGAAAGAATATGCTCCATAGATGGTGGGGCAGGGTGGGGGCGCAAAGTCTTTCCTTCTAAAGTATACCTCTTTACAGAAGGGAGCCAAAAGAATTTTGACCTAGTTACTTTAAATGTGTATTAAGTTGCCTTAACCTTGACAGCTCTTTTGGCAAATTCAGGAGACAACAAATCGATGGTATTTATATTTATTCTCATTACAAAAACACGCCCATTCAAATATATGGAAAATTTCACCTCCAAAAACTGAAAATTTTCAGATAAAAAACTCTGATATTTTTTTTTCATATTTCTGCTCAAAACATAGATTGTGGGTACTCGTTAGAACCGCCTCGGCGAGGCGGTTCTAACAAGTACCCACAATCTATGTTTTATGCAGTAATGAGAAAAATAATGTATACCCCCTGAAACCCCAGTTTTACTGTATAAAAGTGGGGTTCAAGGGGGTCAAAATTATATAGGCATGTTTTCGTGATGATGGAATGTCAAGCTCTGTTTTGTGGGGAAAATATTTCAAAATAACTTCTGCTGAATGTTTTACCCAATATACTATACAGTTTCTTTAAAGAAAGACCCTTGAGAGCAATGAACGCACTTACAAAACTGAAACTAGCCAAAGTGTCAAGTGTAAGTATTAACCCTTTCAGCCCTGAAAATCAAATCATGTGCTTTTGCAAACAGTGCAGATCCAGATGGGGTGGCTCATAATGAGGCAGCCACCCAATTAGGATCTACACTGTATGATTTTTAACTGGCAATTATTTGGCATTATTTGCAATAATCGACTGGCAATTGTTTGGCATTATTCAGAATAATGGAAATGTCCAAATTCAATGATTGATGAAAATATTAATATACATAATCTGTGTTTTGTTTGCAGCTTTCCTGCAGAGTCGATTCTTACTTCCTGACCTCTCCAGGACGGAAGGGTCCACCTATTGCTAGCAATGGTTACTGGATGGGCATTAAGGTTTGTATAATATTTGTTGTTACTGTAAATGACATTGTTGGAAAGAAAATTATGAACCATCAGGTGATAGTCTGCAATGTGACACAGTGTACTAGCGGACTTTCTGAAATGGGTCGCAATGTGAGACAATGTATCAGCAGACCTCCAAAAATCGGCCGCAATGTAAGACAGTGCACATGTACCAGCGGACCTTCAAAAATGAGCTGAAATGTGAGACAGTGCGCATGTACCAGCGGACCTTCAGAAATGGGCCGTAATGTGAGACAGAGCACATGTACCAGCAGACCTTCAGAAATGGGCCGTAATGTGAGACAGAGCACATGAACCAGCGGACCTACAGAAATGGGCCGCAATGTTAGACAGAGCACATGTACCAGCGGACATTCAGAAATGGGCCGTAATGTGAGACAGAGCACATGAACCAGCGGACCTACAGAAATGGGCCGCAATGTTAGACAGAGCACATGTACCAGCGGACATTCAGAAATGGGCCGTAATGTGAGACAGAGCACATGTACCAGCGGACCTATAGAAATGTGCCGCAATGTGAGACAGTGCACATGTACCAGCGGGCCTTCAAAATGAGCCGCAATGTGAGACAGTGCACATGTACCAGCGGACCTTCAGAAATAGGCCGTAGTGTTAGACAGTGCAAATGTACCAGCGGACCTTCAGAAATGGGCCGTAATGTGAGACAGAGCACATGTACCAGCGGACCTACAGAAATTGGCCGCAATGTTAGACAGTGCACATGTACCAGCGGACCTTCAGAAATGGGCCGCAATGTGAGACAGTGCACATGTACCAGCGGACCTTCAGAAATGTGCCGCAATGTGAGACAGAGCACATGTACCAGCGGACCTTCAGAAATGGGCCGTAATGTTAGACAGTGCACATGTACCAGCGGACCTTCAGAAATGGGCCGCAATGTGAGACAGTGTACATGTACCAGCGGACCTTCAGAAATGGGCCGTAATGTTAGACAGTGCACATGTACCAGCAGACCTTCAGAAATGGGCCGTAATGTTAGACAGTGCACATGTACCAGCGGATCTTCAGAAATGGGCCGCAATGTGAGACAGTGCACATGTACCAGCGGACCTTCAGAAATGGGCGGTAATGTGAGACAGAGCACATATACCAGCGGACCTTCAGAAATGGGCCGCAATGTGAGACAGAGCACATGTACCAGCGGACCTTCAGAAATGGGCCGCAATGTGAGACAGAGCACATGTACCAGCGGGCCTTCAGAAATGGGCCGTAATGTGAGACAGAGCACATGTACCAGCGGACCTACAGAAATGGGCCGTAATGTTAGACACTCTCTACATGACTAATATAAGAAAAAAAAGGCACTGCCTTTGATGCAAACGCATTCAGCCAAGGTTTTTTTTCTGATTGCGCTGCGTACCAACACAGCGCCATTTGTGATGAGTTTGAGATAATGGCTTATGCGTTCATGTGTACTGGGTTTTCATTGCTGTAAGCAAATTGTCAATTACCGAAGTTCACGTTGTATCAAAAGTAAAAACACATTTTTTACAAAATTAATTTGCAACCTGATCAAATAATATAATTGAAATCTATATTTTAGTCATACGCATGCTATTTTTGAGATAATTTGGATTTATATAACGAACTTTTTTTTCTTTTAAATAACCGAAAGGGTATTCGGTTTTGACGATTGTGTTCGTTTTAAATCAGTACATTTCCGTCAATTTATTTTAGAATTATCTCAGAATGAACGATTATGTCAATTTACATTGACATTCAGTGTTTGAAATAAGTGACGGCATTTCAACATAGAATAGTACAATAGTCATTTTCGAGTTATCCCTTTCAATTTCGGATGTTTGTTTACTGCGTATTAAAAAGCGTACCTGGTAACTATTTAGCACTTCTCCAAATGACCTCGTGATCTCGTACAAGAGTCGATCTTTGTCGTCTAGTATCTATTTATAAGCAGACTATAAAAACCGGGACTACGCTCAGGAGCCGGGAGTAAATTCCGAGAGTAAACTTTGACAAATAATTAATGGTATTAAATGGGCACGAATGTGGAATATAGTCTCTTCTTCTAAATGAATATTAGATAATTTCATAATTTATCGTATTCTGTTTCTATTCAAGAGAAATATCCGACCCCTTCGCAAGATTCGCGACCGGGAGTAGACAATGTCGGGAGTAAACTTTGACGAACAATTAATTGTGCCTAATGCCCACCTATGGGACTGAAATTTAGAACTTATGTAGAATATAGACTCTTCTCCCAAACGCATATTAGATATTAACATAATTTACCGTATTTTGATTTTATACAAGAGAAATATGCCACCTCTTCGCAAGATTCGCAGCCGGGAGTAGCTTTAATCCATTGTTCTTCTTTTAAATCTCGTATTACTTCTAATTAAGGCACATTTCCTATGTATAGAAGAAAACGACTTTCCTGCGTTCACAACCGGGACTTGGGACCCGGCGAATGCGCAGCCATCTGTCCCAAATCCCGGGTATGAAAGCAGAAGGGTCACATTTGACAATTTGTGTATTTAACTTGCCAATGAGGGACAGAAAAAAAAATTCATGAAACAGCTCAAGTCACTTTCTCATAACTTGAAAACTGAAATAAAGTTTGTGAAAAAATTTTAATATACTCCCTGACTGTACATGTATGTCACATAAACAAATTGTCAGAAATCCTGCTAAAAGATGCCACACGATATTTTTATATATAGGTGGGTGCCTATAATCCTATAATACCTAAACGACTCTTACATGTAATACCGAAACGACGGCGAAATGCCGAAACGGTCAAAAGATATTTGTATTTACAAGGGTTCGATAAGAGACAAGTCTCCGCCTGTTTCAGCTGTGATTGACAATTATAGAGAAGTACAGGTATTGTTGAGGATTAAAGTTTCACTCGGTTTTGGTGATGTAAATAGCATGCAGGCATTCAATATGTATTTTTCGGACAGTCTTTTATGTTGTGTCGATCAGAGATTTATTGTTTAAGAACATGCACTGGTATCATCACCACATCAACAACAACAACAAAAAATATGTCTTGTTCCTTCATTTGTAAATTGTATATGTTTTCCATGCGATATGACTAACGGGAATTTAGCATGAAAAATGCAGGAAACTGGTTTGTGTATCAACAGCGGATATTTATTGTCTATTTATACATAGAAATTGCATACATTTTAGGATTTGACTTGTTTTGAAAAGTGCGTTCCCGCTCGTAGTTTGGTAGTGGTTTAATGTACCACTTTCTTTTATTAGACTATGAGTATGTCTTTATCAAAAGGTTATGTGTGCAAACTGAGATGAGACATTATTTTGGATTCTGGCCCATTGCGATCAAGTTATGATATAAAACATAAACCAGTATTAGTGTACAGTCCATCATTTGGATGTAGGCATAAAATGTAGACCAAGATTGGACGACGCTGATAGCGGCGTCTGATCAGGGTCTGCACAATTAACTTGCAGGAATTTCAACATGTACCTAACCAATATAAGCATAGAGTCCATGTTTTGACATAACAAAACAGTGTAGACCCAAATTTCAAGACGTACCTAACCAATATAAGCCTAGAGTCCCATTCTTTAAACATAGACAAACAATGTAGACCCAGATCGGATATATTTATTTTACTTTATTTCTTAAAGGCTCCATATTCCTCAAAAATAGACATTTTTATCCAAAAAAGGTTTAATAAATTGATATGAGGCATCTGACAGCCTGTAAAAGTTCAGTTAGTCTCTCGTTTTTTGAACTGGATCAAAAAAGAAATGATTTTTTATCGTATATCTGAATTAATGTTGGCAACATTAATTCCGAGATACGATAAAAAAAATCGTTTCATTTCAAGAACGAGAGACTAAATGAAATTCTACAGGCTGTCAGGTGCCACATTTTATGATTGTATTTATACCATACAAAACGAGATATTTAGACGTAAACGTCTGAGTACCGCGGAAATTTTGTTCAAATTTTGATATGGGACAAGGGTATACTAAAGTTTAATCAGTTTTACTTTATAAAATTAGGTTTTGATGGAATCTTCATTACATAGGCTTGTTAACCTGATGAAAGATGATTATTATGCCTATGTTGAGAAAATTAAATATAATATGAGTAGGACGGACATCTTTATCTCATTTGTAACTTTGCACTCCATATATCCCATTTTGCATGTAGCTTTGCATGCCAGTTTACACATAATGTAGGTAAAATGTGCAATAATCATGCACGTCTAAAGAAATGAAAATTACTGGTTGTAGATCAACATAAAAAATGTCACCGTCACTGCGTGATTCGAACTCACGCCCGTCCGCGTGACAGCCGAAGATGCTATCCATTATGTCATAATTCCGATGTAACTTTATGTTACAAAATTAAGGTACTTATCAATATTTACGATGCGGTTTTAAAAATCCTTTGAGAGCTAATCGAATACACTACCATGTGTAAAAATCCGAAGCCATATTAAGAAACCGGCGCGATTCCCGCGCCGGTCAATAACAATTTATTAAACCTTTTTTGATAATAAAATGTCTATTTTTGAGGAATATGGAGCCTTTAAAGTAACAAAAAAAGACCAAATACACTCTAAACCCTCTTCCCCTCCCCAATCATCACCAGATGGTATTTTATTCATCATACTTCATGGTCGTTTCGTTATCTTTATTCTTTTCGGCAAATCTAGGCTATATACGTTAAATTGTAACAATTAAATTGTAACAAAGTAAAATAATAACATTGTGTTTATTTTCATTCAATGTCCATTAATAATTCTATTTGTGATTCAATAAGAATGGTCATCATATACCATTTGTACAGTTTCCATAGTAAAACATACGTTTGACCAAAACAAAACAAGTTATGTTAGTTTGTCGAAAGATTTAGTATAAATAAAACAAAATTATATAAACTTTTAATGATTTTCAAGGTAACAAAAATTGTTTTCCGCAGCGCTTCCTCCTTTGCTCCAACATGGAGCATTATGTTTACTTGTATATGTAAGATTTGACAGTAGTTTGTTTACAAAGTTGGCCTCACACGCCGGTGTCAACTGAGGTCACGTGACATGTTCGGTAAATTTTTAGCTCACCTGAGCTATGCTCAAACGACTTCTCCTCTTAAACCGCTGATCTAATTTTGCTCAAATTTCATAAGGAGCCTCTTTAGGTTTGGGAAACGAAAGATTACTAAAATAATTGCGATCCGTTGGCCAACATGGCCGCCATGCCTATATATGGTAAAAACCTTTAAAAATCTTCTCCAGAACCGAGGATGCCTTGGGGCTGAATCTTTGCATAAATTATCGGGGACGTGAGGTCTACCAAAATTGCTAAAATAAATGGTTGTATGTTGACGTTTAACCTTTTTACGGCAAGGGCGTTTGCTTCCCTATGCATTTGTATGGACCCCATACATTTGTATGGAAAAAATGTTGAGAATTTCAAAAGACTTAGCCTTTGAAGCCGCCGGCAAATGTTGCTCATATTTAAGGTGGACCCTCCTTGGAGCGGGGGAACGAAAGATTGCTAAAATGGTCGCGGTCCATTGACCAAGATGCCCGCCATGCCCATATATGGTAAAAACCTTTGAAAATCTTTTCCAGGACCAAGTAAGTCTTGGAGCCTAATCTTTGCACAAATCTTTGGGGACGGGAGGTCTATCAAAATTGCTAAAATGATGGTCCTACATTGACATTTGACCTTTTTACGACAAGGTCAAATTTCTTCCTCATGCATTTGTATGGACCCTATACATTTATATGAGAAAATGTTGAGAATTCATATTTTGGACATCTCTAAAGACTATGATCCAGTTGAGTTGAAACTTGATGAGGAGCATCGGGGCGCGTAGTAGACACAAAATGGCGAAAACTGAGCCAATCGAAAATCTAAGATCTCTTCCCAAACCTTTGGTTGATTTGAGCCGAAAAAGAAAGACTTCTGGATCGAAATGAGCTAAAATCGTGTTGAAAAATCATTATTTGAATGGATAATAAATACTAATGGCTGAAACTCACAATGTATGATTAAAGTGCTGTCAAAGTTTGGGGACAATCTGCCCTTGCCCTTAGGATGTATATATACATGTATAAAATTGTGAAGACTTTAAATTCCTTCTCTGAAACAGTTTGAATAGTCTTCACTAGATTTCACATGGGGCCTTCTGTCAAAAGGATGTTGACAATTTGTTCAAATGGTTCTGCGCCACTGAACAAGATGGCTGCCATGCCCATATATGGTAAAACACTTAAAGCTCTGAGGTTGAATCTTGATATACAACATCAAGGACTCAAAGTCTACTAAGTTTGTTGAAATGATGTTGCTAGGATGGTCTTTGACCTTTTCATGGTATGGTCAAATTTGTGTCCTAGTTGCTGTGGCAATACTGGAAGAAATTGCATGGCATTTTCAGATATGCAATACAGATTCTTATCAGGTTAACGAATCGTGGCCCATAGGCCTCTTGTTTTATTTGCATTTTTGTAGCATTTTTGTTTAAATTCAGCAGAATTCAGCTTTTATTCAAAAGCAACTTTAAACAGGTTTATTAATAATTATTTCTCATTTTTGGCTTATTAATTATTTATTGGTCTGCTTACCGTGATGCCAAATTCAAGATGGCGAACAAGATAAAACGAAGTTTGCTACGAGAGGTCATACGAATTTGAGTGCCTAAGGCCAAATTAAAAAAAATATGCATGCCGAACGTCTTTTCGGGAGAATACCCAATATTTGGCTTGCAACGAAGAATGTGCTTTTTTCACTTCTGATGTATACAATAATCACAATTTATGGTCATGTCAAAAAGTCTGTGACGCCCTTGTTTATCTTTTGGATAATATTTTTTTTATTAGATTTGGAAATAAACTTTATATGCAAACTATTAGTATTCCGATGGGAACTAATTGTGCTCCTCTTGTTGCAGATTTGTTTCTTTTCTGTTATGAGAGAGATTTCATGAAGTCTCTCTCACGTGAAAATCAGGCCGACATCATTTAGATTCGCCAGAGCTTCTTCAAAGCCCTTATTGCCAAACTTCTTAGGCAGGGCTATCGTTATTTTAAACATCGTAAAGCGTTTCCAAAATTTTATTCAAAATATAGCGTCAGTCTGAAAACACTTCTGCAACAAGGTATATCGGAACCAGAATTTTACGGTGACTTAGTGTACAGATTTAGAAAAATTGTAGGAAAATCTAACTTTTCGGAGCAATTCAGAAAACTTATTAACCGTTATTTAAGAATTGGCTGGATATTGTGCAGCAGACTGCATGCCTAGTTGTCAACCCAATCTTTGTTGATGACTATCCTTCACTCTTTAATTGCACGACGGCGGTTCGGGCCTCAGACTCATTGACGGCCTCTTCGTAAAACTTTAACCAGTGGGTAGGCGCTTGACCATATGTCTTTGGCTTGGCCCGCCGTGGTTTAGCTATTGGTTGTCATGTACTCTGGCTTATAGTAGAATTAGCCATGAGTACTCGTCTTTGTTTATTATACTGATTAATTTGATTTATATGTTTTTGCTTTGATGCATTGACTGAGTTGGGATGCGAACCAAATTTTTATGTATTTCTGTATTAAGAGTAGCATCGGGACCCAGGGTGGTTGGCTAGCTGTAAAAGTGCTTTAAACCCCTGGTGGTTTACTCTACTGGCCGTTCTAAGGCGGTGATTCCGGTGATCTCTTTGTTGCTTTGTGTTTTTTTTTTCTACGAGGCGATTTGTTTTATGTTTTAGCATGTGTCATTTTGTTCTTGTGTTTTTCAGTCCTTTTAGCATTTGTTCGATTTGTGCTTCTTTGGATTTGTCGGTTTCCTTGGTGTCTGGGAAGGGCTGCGTTTTGTGATTGTGGCACTCCCAGGACTTTTCTCTTACCTTTTGTTTTTTAAGGTAATCCTGCCCTACCTAATTTTCTTGGTGAAACCTAGCATTTTTTATGTTATCTAAAGAAAACAAAACAAAACATAAACAAGAAAAGACATAAAAAAATAAGTGTTACAGGGATAAACATTTATGCTATTTTAGTCAAGTAGGTCTGAGCAAACAGTGTAGACCCAGATCAAACTGCTCCTATAGGAGCTGTTTGAGCAGGCTCTGCACTGTTTGCCATTCTATCAGTATTTTTAGACATACGAAAGGGTAGTCAAACAGACTTGATAAAATTTTATGTGAATTATTGTGCTAAGACCAAATATATTTGAAAATTATAGTATGAATCTACATTAAAAGCAATGTTAAAAAATCCCTATGTACCCTATCTATTTTTGTTACATGTATTTTTTTTATTTGGCCTACGTATGTTATCAGCCTCTACAGCAAAGTAAACATTTCGTGTAGGGGTTAAATCTCAAGTGAATCGATTAAAAAATAAGTGTAGTCAAAAGTCAGTTTCAGTTAGCTCTGATTGCAGAGTGAGAAATAAATTCATAGAGTATGTTTGTACTGATTTGAATTCATTACTTGAAATTCTGTATCTGTAGAGCACAACAAAAAGCAAAAACAAAGGGAAAAAAGAGACCCTTCATATATGATAACTGACATGACAGTCAGCACCAATAATTTTGTGAAACAATTTTACGAAAATGATACAGCCCAATTTCGGAATGTGAATGAACTAATATTACAGTGGGTTCAGTTGAAGTGTGATACACTGAAAGACATTCATTCACTTTATTTTAAGTGTATATACCAAGGAGAGGAGAATTGTCTCTAGGTCTGACCATTGTCACAAATTAAGAAGTTTCCAATCGGGTGTGGGAGACAGAACCTTGATTGTTTGTATCTCAACAGAACCGAAAAAATCTTTGACAAGTAACAAAAATTCTCTTCACACCAAAACAATGCAAAATCAAGACCCACACACCCTCTCAAAATATCACACACACACACACACACACACACACACACACACACACACACACACACACACACACACAGCGCGTTTAATCGTTTTATAAGATAACAGCACATTATTCAAATCCTAATTACTATGCAATTTGACATCATACCTCCTTCAGCGGAACTCTTGTTTCAGGACACCACGTCTCAAAAAAAAAAAATAAATAAATAAAATAAAATAAAAATTGCACTATGATGAAGTACAGAGACTCTTTACGGCCACAGCTGTTTAGGTTGCTTTTGGAAACAAATAAGTTTTCTTATTTTTCCTAGAAAACAGGATTTGATATTTCGTGCAATCAGGAAAAAATAAGACATATATTTCAAAACGTCGTCTGCTGAAAATTTTACCGAGAGTGCTAAGCTTTTAGCGGAACTCGATTTTTCGAGATGCCAGAATGGATACTGTGATTGATAACTGCACTGTGACACGGCGGCTTTCAAATAAGCCGCGTCTAGCGAATAAAGTGCCTTTGAACATGCGCAAAATGGGCAGATTCAGATAATCGTGCACATGCGCAAAGTATTATCCGGCATTTTGTTCTCCATTCAGACATTTCGTATTATTATATAATTTTAAAATAGACTTATTTCACTGGGTGAGAGCTATTTTCAGCCCAGTAAATATATCCGATGTTCACCGGCTGGTACGCGCCTTCCATCGAATATTAGTTTCTAAAATTAGGTAACAACTTTTAGTGACGTGTCCAGTGGTGATGCCTGCGTCTACGCCTGAGGTCTACGCGCGCTTTTTATATTAATGGGGTCTGGTGTGGACTTTTATTGCCACAGTTATCTAGAGAAAAGGCACAAACTACATAATAAAACAGTCTGCGCAGTCTGATCAGGTACTATAGTATCCAATGATACTGTTAGCGGACAGTGAATGCCCTGATCAGATTGCGCGGGCTGATCTGGGCCTTCGCTGTCCGCATATGCCTAAAGACACGTTTTCGCATGGCGCGGCCAAAATGCTTGTGGAAGCAATAACAGCACACATTATATTTTAACCCTCTAAGCGCCAAACACAACTGCAGCAAACGACACTTTTGCTATTTTGATGTTTTAATTTTTCATAGAAAACAATTATTGATACTCCATGTGAATCGTTTGCAAGCAGACAATTCATATGAAATGTCAAGACTTGTTTCTCTGAAAAAGAAAAAAAAAAGAATGTCGTCTGTTTCGCGCTATAGGGTTAATAATTGCATGCGACTCAAATGTATATGAATGTCGATCAATTTAAAAAAAAACGGGTTATCATGCATTGTACCTTTGTTTATCTTACGATGTCTATCATCACTTTTGGTGACCGAACTATTGGCACAAATGGACAATAAAATTTCATGATCTGCATAAGGGGACTTGCCGCCATTTTGTACAATGGAGAGAACCTTTGTGAGTTCATGTTTCCTTTCCTCCACACAAAGCCTTTGTTTTTTCTTTTTTCTTTTTTTTTTCTTTTGTTTGAAAGGAGTCTACTCTAGAAGGAAAGAATTTGCTCCCCTTGGGAGGAAATTCATTCCTTTTAGAGTAGACCAGGGCAGCAAATTCTTTCCTTTTAGAGTAGATCCGTTTTCATGAGGGAATCAAAACCAGTTTTGACTGAGTTGTCTCCTTTTAACGCGTATGAATACTGAGGACAGAGAACTGATTATGTGTTTCTACCTTTTATCACAATATATTTATTATCAGAATAGAAATACCTGTAATTTAGAAGAACCTTTCACATTTATTTTACAGAGTGTCATTCATAAAAAAAAGAATCTATTAAAATATAAAGCGGACCAAAATGTAAACAAACAGCTAACTACAAATTAACCTATTTATGCCTAGCCCTCCATAAAAGGATTATTGGCAAACCATGTAGACGCAAATCAGACTCCGCTGAACGCGGCGTCTGATCAGGGTCTACACTGTGTGCATTTAATACAGGAGTTTCTATAAAATATTTAAATACTAAAAAGAATTGATCAAGAAGAGTCCACTTGGCATACATCACGAAAACATGCCTATATAATTTTGACCTCCATAAACCCCACTTTTATATAGTAAAACTGGGGTTTACAGGGGTATACATTAGTTTTCTTATTTCTGCTCAAAAACATAGATTGTGGGTACTCGTTAGAACCGCTTCGACGATCTATATTTTGAGAAGTTATATGAAAAATATCGGAAAGTTTTATCCAAAATATTCATATTTTGGTGGTAAAATTTTCAGTATATTTGAATAGGCATGTTTTCGTAATAAAAAGGTTTAATTAACGTTGTAATATGGAAAATTGATACACTTTCTGAGGGGCAACTCTGTCTGAACTGTTTTGCCTCTGTTTTGAAAAATGTAGTTTATTTCTCCATACAAACGTGTTTTCATTGGTAAATAAAACAAATATATCGATAATTCTGAGGTTAAAAATGAAGCGCCTTTACTAAAGCTATGGCTAAGAAGTATACGTTTCACATAGATGTATTAAACATGACTTAAACGCCACCTGTATTTAGAAATCACCTCTCTTAAGAAGTCGCCTTTTTGGTTTCTTTAAACAAATAAGTGTAAATTTACCTGTATTAAACAGCTACTGTTTGGCCTTTCCTTAAAGACAACTGATGGAGAAATTTATTAAATTAATGAAAGTAAAATCAAAGGTAGTGGTTGTTGAGAGGATCATTATGTGGAAAACCGCATGAAAAAATCCCCATCCATTCAAAAGTTATGCTGATTTGTTTAACACACAAACCATTTTTTAAACATGGGTTATCTTCCTTTCTTTTTGACAGATAATTACCTACAATTACCATCATCATTCTGTGACATCATAGATGATTTTAACTTTTTAATGAAAATTTTAAACCAAAATAAAGTATACTCTTGAATACTCAGCTACATTTACAAATATTTGCAAAATCTGACATATCTCAAATGTTGAAGTAGAATTTTAAGCCGTTAGTTCACATTAACACTTAAATTCAAATTTAAATAAATTTAAAACAAGCTAAAAAGTATTTTGAAACATTTTCTTTTAAATTGGTCTAAAATATTTAAATGTAAGACCTTTGGAATAAAATTCATACTTTATCACCCAATTTGATTTACACTGGACCATTTAAACTGAAATTTAAATAATTCAAATAGGAATTTGAATTTTATTTATTAACCATTTTTGCAATGAATATTAAGTCAAATTTATTTTCATTAATTAAAAATATACTTCTATGCAAATTTCAGTCATTTAGTATTCCAAAATTTAAAGTTATTAAATGATTTATTTTTTTTTTTAAATTTCATTGTTCCTCTATGACGTCATGAATTTGCTCATGAATATTAAAGAGGCACATGAAAATTAATGGTAAATGTGGTTGTAGTTCAAAGTACAATTCTTCATATCTCAGGAGCTAATAAAAATAATATGATGTTGTTTTTGATTTTCAGATGCTTACTTCAAATACTTTATTTGAAGTATGAATCAACTATCACCATAACTGACCTTTAAGTGCTTGCTTAACACAGGTTTGACAATAATGGTAATTTCTCGAGTCGCAAATGCGTTTCATAACATGGCTTATAATGGGTATTTCAGCTCTCTGAATCACGTCTGGTTGTCAGAGAAAATGAGAAGCCGAAGGAAGTTAAGCTGATTTCCACAATTCCAATTGTATGTGACAAGCAGAACAAAGGCCCATGTCGTCTGGAAATTTACTTAGAACCAAACAACCGTGAGTACAATTATTTTTAGAAGAAGGACTAGACCTGGTAGATGTTTCGCAATTATTTTACAAGGAAGAGAAAATTTGTAACTTCTCGTTTGCTTTCCTGAAGAGACTTAATAAAACAGAGGCTCCGATTTCCGTTCTTTTGTGAGTTCTTAGTTTCTAAAGGCAATGTTTATATATATGTTTTCATATTTGTTTTCCTGCATACAAGCCCCTCCTCGAAAGAGATCTACTCTAAAAGTAAAGAATTTGCTCCAGGCAAATTTTCTTTTCTTTTAGAGTAGACCCCTTTTCAGAACGAATATGAAACATTTTGACAGAGTTGCCTCCTCCACCCTGAAAATGTATCCATATCCCTTATGGGTCGTGCCAAGATTTTTTTACCAAGTTTTATGACTTCCGTTTTGCTTTCCTGTAGCTATCAAGTCCATTCTGAAAAGGTACCTACTTTAAAAGGAAAGAATTTGCTCCCAAATAGAGATTCTTTTTTTCCTTTTAGAGTTGACCCCTCTTCCAGAATTGATACAAAACATTTTGACAGTTGCTGCCCTGAAAATTTATCTATTTCACTTAAGAAGCTCGTCGAGAGAGAATTCAGATAAGCCTGTGTGTCCGCACAGTCTGATCAGGGTCTTCAAACTTTTCGGATACACAATGTTTGCTGTCAGCATTTGCTCGACGACATGTTTTGCATGGCGCAGCCCATATGACGGTGCAAAATAAAAAATCTAAATGGATGCCTTTTGGAACAAAGAACACACCATGACAAGTTTTTCTCTTAGAAAAAAAAAGTGGCAAAAAAAATTCATGCTCAACTGATAATTCAACCAGATGTTTTATGGCTACTGCCCTCAACTTTCCTACACTAATGAGTCTGTTCACAACAGGTGGTATTACCAGATTTACCTGGGAGACTACTTTTCTCTGATAACACTGCTTCCCTGCACTGCAAAATATAGTCTTAAAATCTTTATCTTTTAACATAGGAAATGATTTAAAATTTGTAATTTGATTAATTTTTGATGCAGATGTAGATTTTGGTACCGGTTTTGAGCTTCTTCATTGTGTTTTATATTTAATAATTTTGTGTGAAGGTTTCTAGTTAACAGTCTTATCAGTATTACTTAACGAATTGCATAACAGAGCATCATTTTATTGGCAACTGGGCAGAGTTTTATGGTCTCAGTCATCAGAAACATATGAGAAAGCAATACCCCACTAACCCCAATTTGATATAGTAATAGTCGGGTTAGTGGGGGTCAAATTGTCTAAGAGAAAAACACGGCATGCAAAATAACAAAAATCGGAGACTTGGTTAATAGAAAGGAAGGCAATGATCAGGAGTCGATACAATTACCTAACACCTTCCGTTCCAAGACACTAAAGGGAAAGAAGTAACCGCACCAGAATCAAAACGCTATAAGCAGAAAGCCAAAAGGACAGTTTCTTCCAAGAAAATGGCCAAACGGCTATCCAAAATAAAAAAAAATCACCAAGACGTACATGCAAAGACATACAATGACAGATATAGTAACCCACAGCAGAAGCAACGCCTTGGAACGGTCAGTAAAAATATCACTAGGGGGAGGGGGCTTATATCGATTTTACGTGGCCACAACAACTTAGTTCTGCCGTGGTATATACAAGACATTTGTTCAGTCCGCGTGAAGGGTTCCTAACTCATCAGTGCAACATCTCCGACAGCATAAAAATCAAAGGAAAACAGAGATGAAACAACGATGAGGACTCGACAGCAAGAAATAACTGAAATACTAAAGCAAAAGAAAACCAACAGTAGGATTCCGGTGGGCCCGACCAGAGCCAGAGCATCAGGCACCAAACGACTAACTTAAAAGTCTTTAGTCCGGAGCCGTCATAGTCTGCCAAAGACGGAAGCAAAGTTGTCAACCGTGATTGGGTTTACCACCATGAATACAGTCTGTCGTATTTACATTTATGTTGTACCCAATCGTTATATTTCGAAGAATGATTTTATGAAATTGAGTATTAAAATCATTGCAAGCATATATTTTTCTGAATTTATATATTAAGTGTAACAATGTAGTTTGCGAGGCTGCATACACCCACTGGCACCGGCTTAAGCGGTATTCGATTTTCAAAGTAACCAGAATAGGCTCAATGATCCCAAAGGAAATAAAAACATGCGCACAATGATGAAGTAATGGGAGACGTGTGTATGTAGTGAAATAAAAAGCTAAAAGATTGCCTTTTGATACAAAGATTTTACAAAATAGCAAAAATCAGAGACTCGTTGTTTTGGCTCACCTGAGCCAAAGGCTCAGGATGAGCTATTATGATCACTAACCGTCGTCGTCCGTCCGTTCGTCATCGTCTGTCGTCCATCCATATCTTTGAACGACTTCTCAACTTAAACCCCTTGGCCAATTTTCTTCAACTTTTATGTGGAACCTTCTGTTAAATAGGGATTAAAAATTTGTTCAAATGGTCAAGGTCCATTTATCAAGATGACCGCCATGCCCGTATATGGTAAAAACACTTAACAATCTTCTTCTCCAGAACCAAGAAAGCTTTAGGGCTGAATCTTGGTATATAGCATCGGGGACTCAAGGTCTTACCGTTTGTTCAAATGATGATCGTAGGTTGACCTTTGAGCTTTTTACAGCAAGGTCAAATTCTAGTACATTTATATGGGGAAATTGTTGAAAAGTCTTTTTTTCAGTATTTTTAAAGACTAATGGCTGAAACTTACAATATGTAATAACAGTAGTAAAACTTTTTAGTTACAATCAAAATGTTGTCCCCTGGGAGTAATCTGCCCTTGCCCCTGGGCTATACGCATGTATAGAATTGTGTAATTTTTAAATGTCTTCTTCTCTGAAATTGCTTTAGCAATTTTCACCATATTTCACATGGGGCCTTCTGTCGAAAGAGCATTGACAATTTGTTCGAATGCCATTGAACATGGCTGCCAGGCCCATATATGAAAAAAACACAAAATAAAAATCTTCTTCTCCAGAATCAAAAAAGCTTTGAGGCTGAATCTTGGTGTATATCATCGGGGACTAAAGGTCTACCAAGTTTCTTCAAATGATGGTCGTAGATTGACTTTCGACCTTTTTTACGGCACGGTCAAATTTGCGCCCCCATATATTTGTATGGGGAAAATGTTGAAAAGTCATTTTCTCAAAATGTATTAAAGTCTAATGGCTGAAGTTTGCGATGTAAAGTAGTAAAGTTTTAATTTAAAGTAGTAAACGTTTTAATAACAATAAAAATTTTGGCCTCTGGAGGTTATCTGCCCATGTTCCTTGGCTATATACATTGTACAAAATTACGTAATTTTTAAATGTCTTCTTCTCTGAAAACGCGTCAGCAATTTTCACCAGATTTCACATGGAGACTCATGGAGATTTATGTCGAAAGGGTATTGACAATTTGTTTGAATGGTTCCGCGCCATTGAACAAGATGGCCGCCATGTCGATATATGGTAAAAGCACTTAAAAACCTTCTTCTTCAGAGCCAAGAAAGTTTAGGGGTGAATCTGGGTACATAGCATCGAGGACTCAAGGTCTATCAAGTTTGTTCAAATGATGATAGTAGCTTGACCTTTGCTCCCTTTTTTACGTATATGGGGAAAATGTAGAAAGTCATTTTCTCAAAATATATTAAGACTAATGACTGAAACTTACAATATAAGATTAAAGTAGTAAAATGTTTTTAGTAACAATCAAAATTTTGTCCCCTAGCACTTAAAAATCCTCTTCTCCAGAACCAAGAAAGCGTAGAGACTGAATGTTGGAAAATAGCATGGGGGACTCATGGTTAACTAAGTTTGTTCAAATGATGGTTATGGGTTGACCTTTGACCATTTTACGACAATGTCAAATTTCTGCCCTCATACATTTGTATGGGGAAAATGTTGCAAAATCATTTTTTTTCAGAAAGTATTAAAGACTTTTGGCTGAAACTTACAATGTGTGATTTAAGAAGTAAAACTGTAGATACCGCCAAAATTTTAGAGGTAATCTGCCCTTGCCCTTTTATACATGTATAAAATCGTGAAAGTTTTGAAGGTCTTCCTCTCTGAAGCCTCTTGAACAAGTTTCATTAGATTTCAAATGGGGCCTTCTGTCAAAAGAATGTTGACAATTTGGTCAAATGGCTCCAAGCCATTGAACAAGATGGCTGCCATGCCGATATATGGTAAAACACTTTTTCTCCAGAACTAAGAAAGCTTCGAGGCTGAATCTTGGTATACAGCATTGGAAATTCAGTTTGTTCAAATAGCTGTTTTTATCAGGTGAGCGAATCGTGGCTCATGGGCCTCTTGTTCAGTCTTTGATTTGCAGCAATGTTATTTGCGGGGCTTCATACGCCACGTCCCACCCACCCAATCCCCACCCCTAGCACTGCCTCCTAGCGGCGGTATCTAGTAAGCACTGTTTATCGGTAATTTCTTGTTCAAAATGCAAATTGTGTAGACATTGATCAGATGCCGCCGTCTACAGCGTCTGAACTGGGTATAAACTGTTTGGCTAGTTCCATTATGGACTCTATGGATTAAAGGGTTAACAATTACTTTTCATAAAAAAAACATATGAATTCGTAAATTAGAATATGCAATTATTCTATGAGTTAGTGTATATACGATAGACCAAATTGACCTGTGGCTTTGACCTTTATAAGTCAGGCATGACAGTCAGAAAATCCTGCCTGCCATGTGAGATATATATTTGCTCACTTTTACAGGTAATGCCTTTTTACGCAGTAAATGTATACTTATGAATATTATAATCAAAAGGTCAAAGCGACAGGTCAATTTGGTCGGCCTATAACTAAATAAATAAGCCGCGACATGAGAAAAAAGTGTCTTTGGGGTCAGTGCAAACAGTAAACATCCAGATCAGCCAGCAGAGATATATAGTCTGATGAGGAATATTGCTATGCTTCGTTATGTTCTACTGTAGTTCTATAAGCGGACATTCAAAGTTCTGATCAGACTGCGCGGATGCGCAGGCTGATCTGGGTCTTCGCTGTCCGCATATGCCCCAAGACTCGTTTTCACATGGCGCGGCCAAAATATGTCTGGTGTGTGATTATATTTGCAGCATATTATGTTTAAATATGTGCTAAATTTCTTTCGTGATCATCAAGTGATAACCACTCTGAAATCTGACCATCACAGGCGACTCAACTGTAAATCAGCTTGTAGATATTTATGACACTTTCTGCAAAGCTTTCGATGAAGGTAAAGAAGTCCGAGCGGTCTTTTGTAACATAAGCAAAACCTTTGATAGAGTATTTCCACAAAGGACTTCTGTACAAACTTAAATCTATAGGTGTTACTGGTTCTCTTCTTCATTGGTTCTCTTATTATTTAGTCAATAGAAAACAAAGTGTAGTTATACCAGATGCTTGTTCTGACTGGTTACCAGTTATGGCTGGTGTTCCTCAAGGTTCTATTCTAGGCCCTCTTTTATTCCTTCTATATATTAATGATATAGTAGATAACATCAACTCAACTATTAGACTGTTTGCAGACGACACAAGCCTTTACATTGTAGTAGACAATCCGCAAAATACCGCTAGGCAACTATATACCGATTTGCAAATGATTCATCAGTGGCTCGTTACATTCAACCCTACAAAGTCAGAGTCTATTATTTTTTTTCAAGAAAACTTAATAAACCCTATCATCCTCCCATTTTTATGAATAATCAACCTATCAATGTTCACACACACAAGCACTTGGGCGTGTTTCTTTCAAGTGACTGCCAGTGGTGTGATCATTTAGATTACATTAAATCAAAAGCATTGAGCCGTATTAATCTTATGCGTAGATTTAAATTAAACTTGTCAGAAAATCACTCCAAACTATGTACTTCTCTTTTATTCTTCCACTTCTTGAGTATGCCGATGTTATATGGGATAATTGAACCTAGTACGGGGTAAACGAACTTGAAAAAATACGAAATGAAGCAGCCCGAGTCGTAACAGGAGCCACCAAACTCGTATCTATCAATTCTTTTTTATTTAGAAACAGGATGGGAACCATTGGCATCTCGACGGAAAAAACATAAGCTATTGGTATTCTATAAAATGGTAAATAATCTTTCCCCTACCTACTTATCTTCTCTTGTACCATCTACTGTTGGAAATACCACCACCTATCAGTTACGTAATGCAGCCAATTTTCATACTATCCGTGCTAATTCACTACTATAATTCCGTTCTACCATCTGTTATCAGAGTTGTCAAGCAATGTGCGCAACTCACCTAGCAAAATGGCATTTAAACGTCATCTTAACAATAACATTACTAACCCACACATTTTTTTTTCTTTGCTGGTAAACGCTTCGGAAAGATCCACCACGCACGATTGAGAACAAAATGCAGTTCTCTATGTGAACACCTATATTCTAAAAAAATATTTGAGACAATCCATTGTGTACCTGTGGAGCCATTGAAGACACAAACCATTTCTTTTTGAAATGTAATCTTTTTGACAGTCAAAGACAGGAAATGATGGACACAGTGACTCATAGCCATACACCAATCCTTAATGTTCTCCTTTACGGAAGCCAAGAATTGAATGAATTACAGAATCAACAAATATTTACAGCAGTACAGACCTTCATCTTAAAATCTAAACGTTTCGAAATTAGATAAGCAATTAAATTAAACTAAAATAATTCTATAATTATATAAAACAGCCCATGCTTTAATATAACAATATAAGATATTTCCAGCTAGTCAACCGCAGGTCTATTATATAGTTACCCTGAAGGCTAGATTTTGTTTTGTCTTAGAGTTATTGCGATTGGTGTGTTTTAGTGTTTTTATGAAAATATATCAAGACTCCATTCCCCGTGGAGCAGTAGCATCTCGTATAATCACGAACATTTAGAATATTTAGAAAGTATATTATTAGGTTAGCAATGGTAAATAAAATACCTAGTTAGGCAGAAATAAAGGAAATACAAATGTCCATGTATTCGCTTTTCTTCTGCTTATTTTGATGCATGGTTTAAAATGTAAAACATTACAATTACTTAAGCTGCGAGTTGTTCAAATCACGTATAGCTATTGTTATTGTTAGCTTTGATGATTTTACATTGGGATACAGATTAACACAAGTCTCCTGACTTTCTTCTGAATCCCATTTGTATATATAATCAATGTTTGTATTAGTTTATATTATTATATTGAATTTATACAAATAAGATATGTTTAAACCACAAGGGGGAAACCTACGCCATACGAAACAGTGAAAAAAATCTTTTCGAAAAGGGCCCGCTCAATTCGGTTAGTCGTGTTTTATTATTATTTTCGTTGTTTTGATGAAAAATAGAATAAAACTCAAAGAATTTACCAAAGATGAAAGTACTTATATTTGCAGATTTGATATTCCACCGTATTGTCATCGTTGAGAACACCCAGGCACAATAGCTTGATAACTTTATAAGTAATTGTATGAGAGGGTTCTTAACAATAATAATACGGTTATGCATCATATTTGCATGCCTCTGAGCCGATCCTGGTTTTTGTCAGAACAATGAAATGGAAAACGACAGCAATTTACGGATTTTTGAACGGACCCTTTTCGCAAAAATCTATAGACTCTTTCACCGTTTGTATGATGGTGGTTTCTCCCCTTGTTACAGATGATTTCAAACTCTCGAAGTCCTGTACTGTAACATTGTTGCCAAAAGACTGGGATCCTGTTACTCACCAAGCTGTGACAAAATTTGAGGTTTTAGCTGAAAGAGATTTTAAGAAGGATGGTGACAAGAACCTCGTTTTGAAGTTTACTCCGATATACAGCGTGGATGCTCCACCAGTTTTCTACAGTTACCATATACCATACATGCAGGTATAAGGAAATACTAAAGAACCAGTCTCAGAGAATTTATTGATAAGGTTTAGTATAAACGGAAGGTCACTTAACCCATTTTAGTCTGGAGACACCCAAATGCGTAACTGACAAACAGTGCACACACAGACGCCGCAAAACTAGGTCAGTGTCTATAGTATTTCAACTAACTGTAGAAATTTCTATAAACCAAGGTAATAAAAACTAACCAGACACGTTGCTGTTGGAAATAAACCGGTCCAAAATCTTTGTAGAATAGTCCACTCAATGTAAATGGTTTAAACGAGTAAAAACTTTGTACAAATTCTTGTTATTCCTTGTGCTGCTGTTCGTGTATATTGACGCTTTTGCGGAGGGGAAGGGAAGTTTACTTAAAACTTTCATCCCTACAGACCTTTGCAAACAGTACAGATCTATATGAGCTGTCTCATTCGTATCGGCAGTGTTTGTCATTCTGCCTGAAACCCCTATTTGCAAAAATGAATTTGTCCACATTCAGAGATGGAAGAGCATGTCAGAAACTCAAGTGGGGGTGGGGTGGGGATTAAAGGGTTGTGCATGTCAGGATCTTAAACATTAATTCTAAGTTTTCGTACAGGGGAGGAAAAGAACTTTAACACAAACCTTCGTTTATATGCAATTATTGTTAATAAGTGAAATTATTCCCCAAAGTCGGTCACACCTAACCATTTTCTGATTTCTATTATTCTGTTACCCCACACCAACAGTTACGACAGGACCCTGTGTCAACCACATGTATGCCACCTAAATACCTTCCGGTGATAAATATGCACAAATAATAGATGAATAACCTTCTGGTGATGAATTTGCACAAATAATAGATGAATCACCTTCTTGTGATAAATATGGACAAATAATAGATGATCCGCCTTCTATTCATAAAGTTGCACAAATAATAGATAATCCGCCTTCTGGTGATAAATATGCACAAATAATAGATGGTCCGCCTTCTGGTGATAAATATGCACAAATAATAGATGGTCCGCCTTCTGGTGATAAATATGCACAAATAATAAGAGATCCGCCTTCTGGTGATAAATATGCACAAATAATAGATGAATCACCTTCTGGTGATCAATATACACAAATAATAGATGATCCGTCTTCCGGTGATAAATATGCACAAATAATAGATGAATCACCTTCTGGTGATAAATATACACAAATAATAGATGATCCACCTTCTGGTGATAAATATGCACAAGTAATAGATGAATCACCTTCCAGTGATAACTATGCACAAATAATAGATGACTCACCTTCTGGTGATAGATATACACAAATAATAGATGAATCACCTTCTGGTTATAAATATGCACAAATAATAGATGAATCAGCACAGGTAATGAAATACCCGCATTTAATTTTCTTTTTGTCTTCAACAAACATCACATTGTCACGTGACTGAATATCACGTGACATGCTGCTCCGCTTTTATAACATTTGTAAAGCAATATAGCGGTACACCAGGTTGCTTTTCTGAATAAAACCGGTGAAAAACGAGAGGTATTGCAGTTTTTCAAGTGAGGGGACTTCTTTCGAAGATCTAGATCGGTGGAAAATGCAACAAGATGAGTAGCGACTTGTTGGATACTTGGGTCTCTTCCATCGAGCTTGACTAAACAATGCTCCTAGAATACAATTTATCATGCTAATTAAGCAATTGAAAAAAAAAGAGTTCAATACTGACAGAAAAAAAAGATTCCGTCATAATTTCATATATTTAACCTTTTAACCCAGAGTTTCTGAAATAGATCCTTCCGTCTCTGCATTTGGACACATCCATTGCTTCCCAAAGGGTGAAAGTTTTGAATCAAGAACCAAATGGCAAATAGTGTAGATCCTGATGAGCCGTCTCATCTGGATCAACAACGTTTACAAAAGTATTTGTCTTGGTAAACAGGATTGAAAGGGTTAAGAATGCTATAAGTGAATAATTATACAGAACATTACCTGTTTAGGAGTAATTGTAAAACTGTGTAGTAAGATATGCATCTATAAAAGACACACTTAACAGCGATATCAAGAGAGGACTTCAAGAGATGAGTACTTAATTGTACTTACGCGATATATTTTTATTTCTTTATAAAAGCATATGTTGTGGGTACGAATTTGAATCGTATCAAAAAGTTGTTGCAATTCAAATAAGTACCCACAACATGATTTTATAGAAAATTGGGACAAACAATTGGGCTCTAATCTGAAGAATCAGAAAATACTTGACTCTGCTCTTATAAGGATAATTGTATGAAATGCGGCAGATAAGGCATGAATATACATGTACATTAAATGAGACAAAACGTATTATTTTACATTCGCATACATAATTTGGTTTTACATGTGTACACCTGACATATTCACGGTTCAAAGCGGTTCTTTAATTAGTTCAAAGGATCCTGAATTGTCTAAAACCTACATTATAATACTTTTATTAAGTTTCAATTTTGGTAGGTTCAAACAAAAGATAAGCAGACTGCCATGTGTCAGTGTACAGGCGACCCCCATTGCACAACCCTGGACAGACAGCTCACTAATTCTCACAGGTAAGGAATCATTCTCATCTCAATTTAGGGTTGTAAGGCCCGTATACATATTAAGCGGGAATTTTATCCATGTCTACAACATTCATTAATCTGGAGGATATAATTCTTAACATATCCATGTCCCACTGCAAATTTAAGGAAGATCCAATGCAGCAAATAAGGTTAATAAAAGGCGTCTTTAGGAATCAAGGAAGATAACTCTGTGTATCAGATTGTGTAGAGTTTTAAAGGTTTTTTTTTTTTTTTCGAAATCAAACATTTTTTTAAAGTTTATGCCCTCCTCATCTGCAGGAATATCCAATCAAAACTAAAGGAGCTATTCCCCTAAGGGCTGTTTCAAGGACAATATAAAGCGAAGTGTGACCGACGAACAGATGACTGAGCACCATACTCTGGCCAGGTTACAACACTCACATGTCCATCCTGTCTGCGTTTCATAAGACCGAATACTAAAGAAGTTATGCGGATGACAAGGTGAATAAAAGGCTAATTCAGCAATTAATGGCACATACCCCTAAGACTGATATTCCGACCTGGCCAGTTTTTGAACTGGTTCAAGCGTTTGTCCACGTCCATCTTATCTGCAAGTTTCACTTAGATCCAATAAAAATTTAAAGGACTCATAACGATGTCAAAAATAAGCATTTTCAGCAACCAAGGGGATAAAACTTCATGATTAACAGGCTGACCTGACCAGTTTTCGAACAGTCGAGCGTTTAGAGCGTTGTCAGGAATCAAGGGGGTGGGGGGCGGGGGGGGGCGTAACTCTAAAATAGAAAATCTGATCTGGACAGTTTTCGAATTCATCCAAGACTTTATTCATGTCCACATCTGCAAATTTCAGGATGATCCGATCAAACCTGAACAAGTTATGCTGATGACAATGTCAAATACAGGATTTGTCAGCAATCAAGGTGTAAGTCTACGACAAATTAGCCGATCTGGCCAGGGTTCAAACTTCATCGAGGTTATATCCATGTCACTTTATATGCAAGTTTCAGGAAGATCCGATCAAAACTCACCCAGTTTTTTTTAACTCATCCGAGATTTCATCCATATCCTCCTTATCTTCAGGTTTCAGGAAGACCCGATTAAAACTGAAGTCAAACAGAGGCAGCAACCAAGGGAACATAATCAATTATCCGATCTGGCCAGGTTTCGAAATCGTCCGAGATTTGATCCATGTCCACCTTATCTGAAATTTTCAGGAAACTCCAAAAAAACAACGATTTACGTGATGATAGCCAAACAGAAGCTTTTTTTCAGCAATCAAGGGGGCGTAACTCTAAGAATGATGATCCAATTTGGCCAGTATTCACTCATTCGATATTTTGATCCATGTCCTCCTTTTCTGCAAGTTTCAGGAAGATTCGATCAAAACTGAGAGTTATGCTGATGACAAAGTTAAACAGAGGTTTTGGCAGCAATCGAGGGGACGAAACTCTTAGACAAACTGATCCGATCTGGCCAATTTTGGAACTCCATGTCCATCTGCAGGTTTCAGGTTGATCCCAACAAAACTGAACAAGTTATGCTGATGACAAAGTCAAACAGAGGCGTTTTCAGCATCAAGGGGATGTTACCAAGATTGGCTCGTTTTCTAACTCATATTAGATTTTATCCACCATATCTGCAAGTTTCGGGAAGATCCGGTCAAAACAGAACAAGTTATGTTGATGGTATTTAAAGTCACACCGGGGTTTTCTTAACCAATCACGAGGACGTAACTCTAAGACAAATGATCCAAACTGTCCAGGTTTTGAATTTGTCCAAGGTTTTGTCCATATCCATCTTATGGGCAAGTTTCAGGATATCCGATCAAAACTAAACGAGGTCTGCTGACAAAAGTCAAAAGTCTGCTTTTTCATAAGTGAAGTGGACGTAACTCTAAGTCCAATGTAGCCAGGTTTCGAATCCATCCGAGACGTTATCCATGTCCACCTTGTCGGAAAGTTTCAGGAAGATCCGATCAAATCAAAACGAGTTATGCGGATGAAAACGTCAAACAGAGGCTTTTCAACAATCAAGGGGACGTTAATTTAAGATTAATTACTTAAGACAAATGATCCAATCTAGCCAGGTTTCGAATCCATCTCAGATTGCATCCATGTTCACCATATCTGCAAGTTTCAGAAATTTTCAATCAAAACTGAACGAGTTATGTTGCTGACAAAGTCTAATTATGTTCTTTTTAGCACTGAAGTGGGCGAGATTAAATCCACGTCCACCTTATCTACAAGTTTCAGGAAGCTCGGATCAAAATTGAACGAGTTATGGTGATGACCATGTCAAACAGAGGCTTTTACAGCAATCAAGGGGACGTAACAGTAAGACTAATGATCTGATCTGGCCAGTTTTCGAACTTATCCGCGGATTTATCCATGTACACCATTTCTGCAGGAAAATACGATCAAAACTGAAGGAGTTATTTTGATGACATTGTAAGTGGCTATTGTGGTTGCAATAGCAACCAATGTTTTAGTTGGATTTCCATGAAAAGGCTTATGTCATCAATCCCCCACCAGAGGCAATGCTACAGATGAGAAATGGTCGAGATCAGCCTGCAGACTGCGGAGATATAACTTGGCAAATGTGTTGACGGACGGACGGACACGGGGGACGGGCGACGGCTGGACTACCTATAAGCTCGATAGTGACGATAGCCAGGAAATGCAACAATCACGGCCCTCCCGAGGCACCAAAGGAAAGAGAGATGAGGATAAAATAAGGACTACACAAACGCCACATATGAAATCACAGACACACAAAGAAGAACTGCAACAGTGAAACCGCCATAGAACGGTCAGTAGGAAAATTACAGGAGGCTTAAACTAGTTATACTAGAGCGAAACATCGACCTTAATTCTGATGCAGCTCCAAATAACAATTATATATTCGGTCCGCTTAGGGATCCTCTACCTCATCTTTGAAACACATATAATCTAAAGCACATCTGAAGCCAGAACACAAGAAAACCCAAACAGGTCCACAATGAGCCCGAGCCAAGCTTTTAAACACAAACACTTGTATTTCTTCATTTTTTCGTAAAAGTATATTACTCATCAAACACAACACTAAGCTATTAAACAAACCAAACACGTATACATGCCCCGCTGCGAGCAGCCACAAATTTCCACGAAAAAAAAACGAACAACACAAGAAAAAATAAGTGCCATAACATGCGATCATGTATCTTCGGATATGATTTTATGTGCGCTGTTTGGATAACCAATGATCCTATGTTTATTCAGACGGACAGCAAAGACTGATCAGACTACGCGAATGCTGGACGGTGTTATCTCATGTTGGACGGTATGTTATCTCATGTTAGAAGGTATGTTTTCTCACGTTTAAAGTTATTTTATCTTACGTCGGAAGGAATGTTTTCTCACATTGGAGAGTATGTTATCTCACGTTGGAAGGTATGCTATCTCACGTTGGGAGGTATGCTATCTTACGTTGGAGGGTATGTTATCTCACTTTGAAATGTATGTAATCTCCCGTTGGAAGATATGTTATCTCACGTTGAAGGTTTATTATCTCACATTGGGTGGTATTTTATCTCATGTTGGAAGGTAAGTAATCTCTTGTTAGAAGGTATGTATTATCTCACGTTGGAAGGTATATTTTCTTACGTTTTTCTCATAAACATTATGTGCTATCAATAGCTGCGATCTGGTTGGTGTAAGATATGAAGAAAGTGCAATTATCAGAGGCAAGAATTAAGGAGTCAAATATAAATATTACGCTTTTATTGACACTGGTGTTTCAGACTCTAAGAGTTACAAAAATGAAAATTACATGTCATACTAGCAAGTGTTTCAAACGTTTTGCACTGACAGCTTGAGCTGGATAGCTTCTTCACAGACACTTTTGTTTCATTTCAGCAAAGTTTTCAACTATTATAAAGTTGGTGAATTTGTTATGTATAAAAGTACCACCAGAATATTCGAGGTATGTAAACTGAGGGATTCTCACCCTAAATGACTGTAACTTACAGAAAGTATCTCCGCGTGAACCAATCATAATTTCTGAGCCATAACTTCCATATGTTTTGCTTTTATAAAGCAATAGGTAAGGGTATTCCGAATAAACGAATAAATAGTGTCAACGTTTCTATTTGTCAAGCGGTATTATCCTCAGAAACAAGTTATATTGTTAGACTGACTTTCAGAATTTTGTTATTTTTAAACCAGATTTTCTTTTTTTTTTTTTTTTTTTTTTTTTTTTTTTTTTTTTAATATTGTTTAGCATTCGACTTGACGGCAACAATCAGTTTACTTCATAACCAAAATTTTTCTTCTTTCCAGTATGATTTGGTGAATTGCCATGGCTTACATGGCTCTAGATGTATTTTTTCACAAAATATATATATCATATGTTCTCATTAGAGGCTCTTCAAATTAGTAGCCACCACACCTGAAACAGTAAAAAGAAAAATGTTAACATGTTAAAACAAAAAGTTTATCTTGAGTCATGTCTAAGATCGGCCCCGATCTTTGTTTAGTGTTTTGTTTCATTACGTCAACACACAGGTAATGAAACACACCAGTTAAAAGGGGCGGGATTTAACTTAGCAATAGCAAATCATAATATCTGAGTTTAAAAGCAGTTTGATTGTCTGATGACCATAAACAATAGCAGACTACAGTTTAAAACAGTTTTCTTAGTACAACAAGCAATAATAACACACATTTTGTGGTCTCTTGATTTAGCCCACAGAGAATTGAAGGTTAAAATGTTTATGGAACAGAACATGTGATATAAAGAGAATTCTTTTTTATTTGCAATTTTGTGATTACAATAAACAGTTCAAAACTATACAAGATGTGCAGATGAAAATGTTTTATAATAAGTGAATTACTACAAAATAGAGCACACAATTAACGCTTTCCGTTTTCGTCTTTTCATTCTCATATCAGGTTCAAGTCAGAACATGGCACTGCGCAAAGGTATCCTGTATGTGTGCAATTATGGCACGTGAAGGCAATGACGTCATCAGGATTGATATGTGCCATGGAGCTTACGGGAAAACATTTCCCCAGCTGACCATCCCTCACAAATCCAGCTTCTCTCAGGGAACTGTAATTCAAAGGGATTCAGCTGGCAGTAAATGGGTGGTAAGTTACTCTCGGTCAGACTTTTACCTCTTCTCTTGTAAAACAAAGCGTTGTTATAGACCTGCTTTCGAACTTTCAGTTTACAACTATCTGACAACTTAAACAAGAGGCCCACGGGCCACGGTTTGCTCACTAGAGTGACATAGCCACTGCAGACATGCAGATGTTCCCAATAATATATGCAAAGATTCAGCCATAACGCATCCTCGGTTTTGGAGAATAAGATTTCTAAATGTTTTTTTCCCATACAAATGCATAGGGAAGCAAATTGCAAACTTGTACGACCATTATTTTCGCAACTTTGGTAGACCCCCTGTCCCCGATGATTTAAGCAAAGATTCAGCCCCAAGGCGTCCTCGGTTCTGGAGGAGAAGATTTTTTAAAGGTTTTTACCATATACAGGCATGGCGGCCATCTTGGTCAATGAACTGCGACCATTTTAGCAATCTTTCATTCCCCCAACCTAAGGAGGCTCCATATGAAATTTGTGCAAAATTGGCCCAGAGGCTCCAGAGGAGAAGTCGTTTGAAATTCTGAATATTTTTCCCATACAAATGCATAAGGAACCAAAATGACCTCACGGTAAAAAGGTCAAATGTCAATGTACGACCATTATTTTAGCAACTTTGGTAGACCTCCAGTTTCTGATGATATATGTTAAGATTCAGCCATAAGGCATCCTCGGTTTTGGAGAACAAGATTTTTAAAGGTTTTTTCCATACAAATACATAGGGAAGCAAATTTGACCTTGCCTTAAAAAGGTCAAATGTCAATATACAACATTTATTTTCAGCAATTTTGGTAGACCTCCCGTCCTCAATGACTTATGCAAAGATTCAGCCTCAAGGCATGCTCGGTTCTGGTGGAGAAGATTTTTAAATGTTTTTACCATATATGGGCATGACGGCCACCTTGGTAAATGAACTGCGACCATTTTAGCAATCTTTCATTCCCCCAACCTAAGGAGGCTCCATATGAAATTTGTGCAAAATTGGCCCAGAGGCTCTAGAGGAGAATTCGTTTGAAATTCTGAATATTTTTCCCATACAAATGCATAGGGAAGCAAACTTGACCTTGCCGTAAAAAGGTCAAATGTCAATATACAACATTTATTTTAGCAATTTTGGTAGACCTCCCATCCCCAATGACATGCAAATATTCAGCCCCAAGGCATCCTCGGTTCTGGAGAAGAAGATTTTTTTACCATATATGGGCATGGCGGCCATCTTGGTCAAATAACCGCGACCATTTTAGCACTCTTTTATTCCCCCAACCTAAGGAGGCTCCAGATGAAATTTAAGCAAAATTGGCCCAGAGGCTCCAGAGGAGAAGTCGTTTGAAATTCTGAACATTTTCCCATACAAATGCATTAGGAAGCAAAATTGTCCTTACCATAAAAAGGTCAAATGTCAATGTACGACCATTATTTTAGCAACTTTGGTAGACCTCTAGTTTCCGATGATATGTGTAAAGGTTCAGCCATAAGGCATCCTTGGTTTTGGAGAACAAGATGTTTAAAGGTTTTTTTCCATGCAAATGCATAAGGAAGCAAACTTGACCTTGTCGTAAAAAAGTTAAAATGTCAATATACGACATTTATTTCAGCAATTTTGGTAGACCTCCCGTCCCCAGTGACTTAAGCAAAGATTCAGCCTCAAGGCATCCTCGGTTCTTGAGGAGAAGATTTTTAAAGTTTTTACCATATATGGGCATAGCGGCCATCTTGGTCAATGGACCGCGACCATTTTAGCAATTTTTCGTTTCCCCAACCTAAGGAGGCTCCATATGAAATTTGTGCAAAATTGGCTCAGGGGCTTCAGAGGAGAAGTCGTTTGAAAATGTTAACGGACGGACGCACGGACGGACGGACGCACGGACGGACGGACGGACGGACGACGGACGAAAAGTGATCACAATAGATCATCCTGAGCATAGCTCAGGTAATCAAAAAAACCGCTTTTAGCCAAAACTCTTGCCTGCCTTAAAAATGATTAAATACACTTGGAAGATCTTCCGCCATTATTTAGAAGGGAGACGACATTCCAATATAAACATATTTTATTGCATCATTTCATGGCAATGGCGTCGGTCTACAAGTTATACCAACATTAGTTACTGCCCTCCCCCTAAGAGACGACGTTGTGACATCTTGTTGGTTTTACGCACATCAAGCCCCAATTAAAAGTGAGTTTACACTAAATTGAAAAATTTGTTACTATGAGGAGCAACTTCTTTCCTTTTAGAATATATTCTGAGATTTGAGAGCATCGACAAACTCACAGAAGAGAGTAAAGCAAGTTTGACATTGAAAACATATTCATTTCCTTTAAGATATTATATGGGCAACATCGTGAGCTCGTCAGAAATTATCATGTTTCTCTTAATTGAATGAATATAATTAAATCAAAATTATCTGTCTACATTTATCTATCATACAGGATATATCTATAAAATCACGCGGACGACATTAGTGAATGATGAGTACCGGGACATCTGGCGACATCGTCTTTTGTTGCATGTTAGTGATTCCAATGAACAAATCTTACCATTTCTGCCAGACATCACGTGTTATTCCTAAATGATGATCCTTAAGTTAATGTTTCTTACAGTCTGATCCGAAAAGACGGAACACTTGAGATTCTTCGTGTTTATTCCACACCCGGATTATACTTTCAAAAACGTGGATGTTTATGTTTACGTCTCAACGTGGAAGAGACAAACGCGTAATGATCCTGCGTTTTCAGCCGCTCCTGACGGCCATTAAAGTGCCATCCAAATTGTTTTATATTAATCATTTTTCCGAGGACCGAACACATATTTATAACTTAGAGCTGCATCAAAATTAAGACCGAAGTTTCGATCGAGGAATACTTCTTTCAGCGCCCCAACTCCACAACAGTTTTTCTGCTTATAAGAACGACTGCGCTGGTCAGGACGACCAGCAGAAAAAAAATATTGTGGAGTGAGGGCGCTGAATTTGTTGTCGTTCTTGTCATTGTTTCTTTCTCATATCTTCTTTTTCATGATTGTGCTCTTTTCCTTTGTAGCTTTTCTAACACTGTTGGCTTGCCAAGTAAACCTTAATGTAAGACGCTTCACATAAAAAGTCAAATTAAATCTATAAATGTTGTCACTGGAAACACCGAACACGTGTACAAGACTGATAATTGGAGTCTCGATTTCATTGAGTCTTCATATGGCAGCAATGTAAATTGCAGGACTGCATACAAACCGACTTAAGCGGAACTCGATCTTCCAAGATTTCATAATGGTCTCAGTGATCCCAGGGGAAATTAAACTATAACCTGCACTATGATGAAGAACAGGGAGACTTTTCACTGCCTCAGCACGGCACTTAACACCAGCTGCAATGAAGTCGAATAAAAACTATATGCGCTGCATTTAGAAACAGCGGACATATACAAGAAAGAAACTCTGAGATCCTTCATATGACAGCAATGTAATTTACAGGGCTGCATACTCCTTCTACCAAGGGATACAACATTACGAAAACACGCCTATACAAATATATATAAAATTTCACCTCCAAAAACTGAAAATTTTCACATAAAACAATCTGATATTTTTCATATTTCTGTTCAAAACATAGATTGTGGGTATTCGTTAGAACCGCCTCGGCGAGGCGGTTCTAACGAGTACCCACAATCTATGTTTTGAGCAGAAATAAGAAAAATAATGTATACCCCTGTAAACCCTAGTTTTACTGTATAAAAGTGGGGTTTAAGGGGGTCAAAATTATATAGGCGTGTTTTCGTGATGAAGAATTTGATTTCAAGATTTCAGAATTGGCTTAATCATCCCAAGGAAAACAAAAGTAAAACTGTACTACTCTACTATGATGCCTTATTTTCTCGAAGAAAAAAAAATAGAATGCCGTCTACGGCTAGTGGGAATTCTGCTAAAAGTAAGCGTTTTTCAGGCATTTCCCCCATTATACATTACGAACGACAGTAACGTGATCTGACGCTCTATATCACGTCACGTGGATATTCTCATAGAATTACAGAGATGATTGTGTGATCCAAAGGTATGCGAACATGCACTTTACATAATAGAGAGTGCCAGATTAAATTACTCTAGCAGTAAGTTGTAAATAGATTTCAGTGGCGTGCACAATCAGCACGATCATGTTAACTTACGATATTATTACTATATTCTTTTTACGGCTTCAGGTAAAATGCCTATTTTAATGCTTCCTGGCTACAATGGCCCTTGCCAATCTCAGCATAGAGTGGTCTGAATAAGTAAACTCCTAGAGAACTAAAAAGTGTTTGTAAAACGCTATGCCTCCAAACCATATGCTTGCCTTTAAAGATAATATAACAAGAAAAACACCTGACGGCATTATGGACGGAGTTTTCAACGCAATAGTTTAAACAGTTTTCGAGAAATCTTGCAAACAAGGTCAAAGGGACATAACTGTAGAAAAATGTTTCGGATATTTTTCAAAAGTTAATCAGATCATCTCGTCTCCCCCTATCAGCGTGTCAAGTTTACAGACAAGATTCAAGTTTAAACAAATTTCGAGAAATATTACTTACAAAGTTAAAATGCCCAAATTTTCAAAGGACCATAACTGAAGAAAAGTCCGTAATTTGTTCAAAAGTTGATCAGGCCACTCATCAGTCCCTATCAGCCTGTTAAGTTCAAAATGTTTTCGAGATATCTTGATTATAAGCTTAATATGCCTAAATTTTCGAAGGGCCATTACTCAAGAAAATAATTTCGGAATTTTGTAAAAGTTAATCATGGTCAGCTACCTATCATTCCTTATCAGCCTGTAAAGTTTCAAGGCAACAGCTAAAACAGTTTTGAGATGTCCTACTAACAAGGTTTAAATGGCCAAATTTTCTAAGGGACATAACTCAAGAAAAAATCGGTATTTTTTTCAAAAGTTAGTCAGGTCATTTACTCATCATCTCCTATCAGCATATTAAGTTTCAATATAATAGCTCTAATAGTCTTTAAGGTATTTTGCTTACAATATTTCATTGCATTTTTTGCAAAGAGGTATAAGTCAAGAACAGGGCATAACCCGGATAAGAAAAAACTATTTTTTCATGAGGAATCCATATATGAAATTTCGAAAACCTAGCATGCACGGTTCAAAAGTTCTACTATGCACAAGAAAGCGGACGAACGGATAAACAGACGAACGAACTGACAAGCCTAAAGCAATATTATAGCCTCCAACTTCTTTGAAGTTGGGGGCATAAATAGTCCTATGGATTAAGATGCTTTGATCAGTGTGTCGCCTGGGCCTTCGCTATAATTGACCGGCGCGGGAATCGCGCCAGTCTCTGAATATAGCTTTGGATTTTTACAAATGGGAGCGTGTTTGATTAGCTCACAAAGGACTTCTTGTATTTGCCGGAATCGTTGGTTTGTGACGATCCCGGCAAATATAAAACATCTTATTACAAACTGTATTATAAACAGATTAATGTTTATTTTATTTTATTTTCAATCAAGAAATTTCCTAAAGCTTAATAAAAGCAAACATTAACTCTTTCGGTGCTAAATTTCAGACGATATTGTCGTCCGCTTTTCTTTTTTACAAACTATCTCTTAGTTTATACGTAAAGTTGTAAGACGGAATGTCAAACAGCGTAGCTCCAGATGAGACGCTCATATGAGCCGTCTCATCTGGATTTATGCTGTTTGCAAAAGCCTATTATTATTGCCTGTGGCAATGAAAGTTAAAGAATCGCAGTATTGTTCTATTTTACCTGTTACATTGAAAATTTATTAAACTTTAGTATACCCTCGTCCCATATCTCTGTGTAAACAAGAACAAAATTTGCGCCGGAACTTAGACGTTTACGTCTAAATATTTTATCTTGTCATATACTTTTCTTGCTTTGTGCTTTGTTTGCATGGATGTACTAATTTATATGTTTTCGCTGTTTACCATTGCAGGTATCGTTCCCATCTGGTGCACAAGTCACTGTACACAACTACAAAGGTATTGCTCTCAATGTATACGTTAAAGCCCCGGAAGATGATTTTGCTGCCACTCAAGGTTTGTGTGGAACATTTGACGGACGGATAGATAATGATCTAACTGGCAGGGATGGTCAGGTTCATCCATGGGCGAGTAAACCTGATGCTTTTACAGAATCCTGGCGGTAAATAGTCATATATGTATTTCATTCCTAGTACTATTTGTTTGTGTTTGATTATTACCGTATTTACCCTAAGTATTCGAACACCTTAACTCTTTACCATACTTGTACTAAAATTAATCAATTCCGTTTGTATAACTGTTAAAGTGTCTAAGACTGCTGGGGGTGTGGCAAACAATACATCCCCTGATCAGACGCCTCAGATACTGTGTGTGCAGGAAGCAAACATGAACTTACAGAAGTTGTTTTTCGTGAACAATAGCAGATAAACCAGAGCCTTTAAAGAGACAGCACACTCTAGTGAGCACTGAGTTCCATATACAGGCATTGTCATGTTATCACTAAACATGAAAAGCGAGATTAACACTACATAAACACATAAACAGAGAGAAAGACAGACAGACAGACAGACAGACAGAGCCCTTTGAATAATATGCAGTCCTATGTGATTGCAAGTTGTCACTATTTGGTGGTATTTACAATGCATCAGTTTCTTTCCAACCAGGATTCCAATCGGTTCTTCAATGTTTGATCGGCTAGACCCAGTGGATCCGAAACTCAACAATGATCAGTACTATTGTAACTGTAACCAGAAGAAAAAACAGGTGGACTGTAGACTAGACAACAAAGCCGCAAGACCAGCACTACATGTAAGAAATTGAGAGCCGTATCATGCCAGAAGCTGTATATGTGAAAATCCAGAATCGATAGCAGCAATGCAGCAAATAATTTCTAACAAGAATGATCCGTAACAAGACAATGAAAAGCAAAGGAACTAGCTCTGTCCCAATAAACTGATCACAGTGTCTGACGGGCTCCAGCACACAATAATAAAATATTAAACCGGACAAAACAAGAAGGTATTCCCTA
Organism: Anodontia alba; assembly: GCA_964016985.1. NCBI lineage: Eukaryota > Metazoa > Mollusca > Bivalvia > Lucinida > Lucinidae > Anodontia > Anodontia alba. Next base: position 33,261,316 of record OZ024832.1, on the reverse strand, counting down.
TAGAGTAAAACAGAGATAAACATTTTATAGATTAAAAAAAAAGTTCTAGATTTTGTCACCGTAATTCTGAATAAATTTCCAAATACGAGGGTGAGTCAATAAGTAACGAGCCTATCCCATTTCCGATGGACCGAGACGGTCACGATTTTCATGCTTTGTTTCAATATTTGTTTTATACATGGGTACAAAATTGCACACGTATCGAGTCATTCTTTAATAAGATATTGAATGTCAAACATGGCTAGTGATGCAAAGGCATGCTGCTTTTCATCTAAAGTTGAGTACCGTGCTGTAATTCGGTACTTGTATTTAAAAGGTAAAGCAGGCAAGGAAATAAACGGCGAGTTAGCCGATGTTTATGGGTCTTCTGCACCATCTTATGCTCAGGTTAAAGTCTGGGTAGGGGAATTCAAATGCGGTAGAACGTCTTTAGAAGATGAAGTCAGGTCTGGACGTCCACTGGATGCCACCGACGAAGAAATGTGCAAGAAAGTTCGGGATCTGGTATACTCTGATAGGCGAATTCGGGTGGAAGAAATAGCGCAGGCATTAGGCATTTCACATGGTAGCGTTTCAACAATCTTACATGATCGTTTAGGTATGCGCAAGCTAACAGCCCGTTGGGTCCCCAAATCCCTAAGGGATGAGCAAATGGCAACCAGAGCAACAGTATGCAGCGCCTTGTTGAAGCGTTTTAGGTCAAAAGATGATTTTCTTTTGCGTCTGGTGACTGTAGATGAGACTTGGGTTCATTATTATGAGCCAGAGAATAAAGCTCAGAGTCGTGGGTGGGTAGGGCCTGGGTCCCCGAGGCCAAAGAAGTTCAAGACGCAACCATCTGCTGGCAAGGTGATGGCCACAGTATTTTGGGACGCAAAAGGCGTTATTATGTTGGACTTTTTACCCAAGAGAAGTACAATAACTGGAGTGTAGTATGCAAACTTGTTAGACCAGCTGAGAACCGCCACCCGTGAAAAACGCCGAGGTAAACTATCTAAAGGTGTTTTGCTGCAACAGGACAACGCGAGAGTCCACACTTGCAGAGTTGCAATGGATGCTGTAGAGCGAAACGGGTATGAATTAATACCACATCCTGCCTATTCGCCTAACCTAGCTCCTAGCGACTTCTTCCTATTCCCAAACTTGAAAAAGGATATCCGTGGACTTCATTTCCGATCTGATGAAGAAGTTGTGACGGCAGTTGAGGAGTGGGTCAATGGAAAGGACCCTGACTTTTTCAGTTCTGGGCTGATGGCACTGATGGTCTAAGTGCATTACACTAGAGGGCAAGTACATCGAAAAAGAAGAGGTGGATCTCAACCGGAAATAAGTTAAGCTGGTTACTTATTGACTCATCCTCGTTTAACGTTGGCTTGAAAACAATTCTGCAAGCAGGTCTATCGGAACTCAAATGTTATGGCGACTTGAGAAGGTGTACTGAATTTTCGGAACAGATAAAAAAGATTTCACTCATTACAAAACGATAAATTACAATGTTATAGCTCTAAATAAGAGGCTAATGTTTTCTTATTTCTTATTTTATCTGGTTAATATTTTCTTATTTCTCCATAAAAACGTATGTTGTGAGTACTCACTAGATGCGTCTAGTACCCACATAATATATATTTTCATGAAGAAATAAGAAAACTATGACTGTCTGGAGCTACTCGTATGCCACACTATGCGGCAAACTACAGGCATTACGGCATACTATAACCGTGTCCGCTCTATAACCGTTCAAAATATTTTCATGAAACTTCATAGAAATATGAAACATCTTCAGACGACGTACAGAACACAAGATTCGTAACTCTTGTGCGTACAGTTTTGGAGTTATTTACCTTTGAAATTCGTCTATGGTAAATTCGTGTCCGCTCCAAACCTTGAAAACCGTTCAAGATATTTTCATAAAACTTTATAGAAAGCATATCAGGCAACGTGCAGAACACAATAACCGTAACTCTTGTCCATATAGTTTTGGAGTTATCCCCCTTTGAAATTGGACAATGGTAATTTTGTGTCCGCTCTATAACTCAAAAACCTTTCAAGATATTTTCAGAAACTTCATAGAAATATAATGCATCATCAGACGACGTGCAAAAAACAAGAACTGTAACTTTTGTCATGACATTTTTGGAGATATTCCCCTTTGAAATTCGATAATGGTAATTTCGGGTCTGCTCTATAACTCGAAAAACGTTTAAGACATTTTAATGAAGGTTCATAGAAAAATAAAGCATCATAAGGTGACGTGCAGAGCACAAGAACCCTAACTCTTGTCAGTACATTTTTGGAGTCATTCCCCTTTGAAATTCGACAATGGTAATTTTGTGTCCCTCTGTAACTTGAAAATATATTTTCATGAAACGTCCGAGACGTATAAAGAATTATTAGATGACGTGCAGACCGCAAGAACTGTTACTCTTGTCTATACATTTTGAAGTTATTTCCCTTTGAAATTTGACAAGGGTAATTTGTGTCCGCTCTACAATTTGAAAATCGTTTAAGATATTTTCATGAAACTTCATAGAAATATAAGGAATAACAGATAACGTGCAGAACACAAGAACAGTAACTCTTGTATGTACATTTTTGGAGTTGTCCCCTTTTGAAATTCGACAATGGTAATTTCATATCCGCTCTTTAGCTTGAAAACTATTCAGATATTTCCATAAAACTTTATAGAAATATAAAGCAGTAATGATGAACAATTAGTATGGGTAAACGTTTTATATGTGAGTTGCCGCTTTTTTTTTTTTTTTTTTTTTTTTTTTTTTTTTTTTTTTTGTTAAAAACAGCTCTAGTTTTTTTGTTTTTTTTTTGTTTTTTTTTAATATTCTGTTATTTATGCTTCCATCATAGTGCAGATTATATCTTTAGTCTCCTTTTGTGATCATTGAGCCCGGTTACTTTGAAAATCGAATACCGTTTAAGCCGGTGCTTGCGGGAGGGGGGAGGGGGAGAGTGGGGGAGGGGGTGTATGCAGCCTTGCAAACAGCATCGTTACATATGAAGAGACTTAAAAAAACGAGTGTCCGATTTTCTTTTTTTTTTGTGTGTGTGTGTGTGTGTGTTCTCCAAAAACCTTTCGATTATTATTTCAAATAAAAATATTTACCTGCATTCGCGTACACGCACTTTAACATTTTTTTTCTATTTACTTGCCAACTATTTTCTTTAGTTAGATCATCTCCAGGTCAAAACTAATATTCTGCCTATTGTTTCACAGACGCGTTGTGCCAAATGTAGTGTGTTGGTTCTAGGGCGGCCGGGTGTAACTGGCAGGAAGAAAAGGAAGGCGGTTATGGGAGATGATATTGCCCCAGTCAAATACATCTTCGATTATGGAATCAGTAAGTACATAGCTCTTTCATATTTGTTTCAGTGGTTGTCTATTTCAGCGTATGAATGAAAATACAGTAAAACTCCAATAACTCTAACTCGATTACTGATGGCACGTTTACCGTGGTTAATTCGAACTCGTTTTGAGTCCCTAGGAATTTTTTTTTCTGATAAGTCCAGAAAACAAATATTTAGAGATATTTTAGGGAAAATTTTATCTTGAAGATATATGTTGTGTGACTGGTTAGAATCGCATATACGAGGCGATTCTAATGAGTATTCTCAACAACCATTATTTTATAGAAGATCGAAATAACACCCCTAAATTATTTCATTCGCCTTCTGTACTGGTGCTATGATTAACCCTCAGTGGTTTGAACTACCATGTCTAGAATACATTTTCATGGCCCCAAAGATGTTTGTGCCTGGAGTTGGAATGTAGTATAGAAGATGTCCAGGAATAGCGACAATCTCAGAGCCTACCAGTGACACCAAGAGGAAGAGCAAACAAACCATAACAATACATTAAACAAACCACAAACTAAAGAAAAGAAAAACAACGACCAGCTCCTTCTTCTCCAACAATGTAATTACAATGCCAGACAGGATAAAATACATGGCTCTGAAAAGAAGGATTTTTCTGCGCTGAAATGTAGGACTTCTAACTGAATGATTTGCGCTGAAACGTAATGTTCCCGTCCGCCCTCAAGCTCTCAAGGCAGGTTTTGTTGCGAATGTCGCTCGAATATAATTTCTTTAGTCTTTCATTAAAGCTACGAATCCATAAATACGGCTGCGAAATGCAAGGGGTTGAACAGCTAAATATATTTAAAGCCAAGCCCACGATAGGTGCCATTTACTGACTAGGCAAATTATCTGTCAAATTTAACACGTCTTGCAGTCTTTTTTAGCTTGATCTTGAGATATTGTGACGGTAAACCTTTAGTTGCTATTAGATCCACAGCTTCAACCAAAATTTGATAAAACGGATTGCAAGGCATGTGGGCCTTGCCAAAGAAATTTTGCTCGTGCAACTGAACAGCCGGGATCGAACCCTGTCAAACGGAATAATAGTCCAACCTGCTAACCACTGCGCAACTGAGCACTGACTGTACTTTCAACCACCAACAACAGATACAGCAGTACTTGTTTATTTGATTCATCCGGTTAGATTTGATAATCTACCATATAAAATGCTAAGCATCGAAACGTAAAGAACGTAATCTTGAGTGCTTTTTCATGATATTGACAATCTAAAAGACTAAAACTTTGACATAAATATAAAACTCTATCATTACTTTACATAAATGATTTAATGTGATAATTTTTGCACGGACAGTCCTCTAATGAGGAAAAGTGATAGGAAATATTATTAAAACAATAAAGGCAATCCTGGGGAAAATATGTGCTGTCCTTTAGCGCGTTTTACCAGATATTAAAATTGCTGACAGTTTAATTCTTTCTGTCTTACAAGATAATTGAGCCGAGTTACAATGAAAAAGCCATTCGGACAGTCTGCCGAGTCGATCGTTAAGTGCGCATGCCCAGCACCTAGCAAGGCCACATGCCTAGTTCTTTTACTGAAGTTTCCCCTTGGCATACTGCTTACATGAGCGAACAGCAAGAATAGAATAGAATAGAATAGGATGATTTTTATTCAACCAATCATGGGCTATTTCTGGCTTACATAACAACAAAACTGAATAAACATAATATAACACATTTGCAATGAGCTAACTAAACGTGATAAAAGGACTATGAAATGAGATTAAGAATAACTACATTAAATCTAAGTACCCCGTAGACAGAGCATAAAACTGTTAAATGCGTTATCATTTGGTGATATACTGGCAAGCATAATCTTAAATCCTAAACACATGCTAATATATGTCAGACATGCATCAATTCTTAAACAATGAATCCAGCTCAAAATATAAAATATTCCTACGCATTTCTGAGTAGGAAACAGTCATATATAAACTTTGACAACAATAGTATTACTACTTCAGACTCATTATTCATTAACAAAAAAAGCTGAGACTGTTGTGATAATGCTGTAATATATTTGCATAGATTTGCAGTCTCAGCAAAAAATTTTCTCAGTGAACTAATTTTGTTACAACTACTAATTAAATGTTTTTCATCTTCCTTTTCAACTAATGTGCAAACCTTACACAATCTGTTCATGGACTGTATGTTTTTATATCTGCCTACTTCAATTTCTGACTTATCTGCACTTATCCGGAAAGGCATAAAACATTTACGAATATCAATCAACATTGTTTATTACTGAAAGATATTTCTCCTTTTTGAAAATAGTTTTGAAAAAAGCAATGACGACTGTTTTCTTGTGACGTGTTACAAGTTTGAACATCCAATATCAGTTATGCGTATTTTACAAAAGCCTCGTGTTTTTTGTTTGTTTGATTTTTTATATATATTTCTTGAATAAAACTCGGTTTGATTGAGTTTGTCCAGAAGAGATAATTGCAGACGCAGCATCCCCGATTTTGCCTAGCCCCGGTATGAGGGCAACTCTTCTCTGATATAAAAGTTGAACCCAGTTCCATAGGACCGGAATATGTAAAAATCAAAAAAAAAAAAACAACAAAAAAAACAATACTATATCAATGTATAGTAAAATTATTTAAGCTGATAAAGGTGTGTCCGATATTTCAGTGGATTTTTTTCGGATAATTGATGACTAACTTCACAGCTAAAGAAAGTTAAGTATACGGAGATACTTTTCAGGGCCACGAAACAGCACAACGACTGCTGCTGTAATCTCAAAATAACATGGAAAGAAATCCTTTGAAAACGGCACCCACTATATCAAAACGACACACTCGGCTTGAGTCTCTTCATGAGAGAAAATGACAGATTCAACATCTATCGTGCCGCCTAGTCCCGGTTGTGCGCAACTCTTTTTAGCTCAGTGAGCTATTTCAATAGGCCAGTACTCCGGCGTCCGTCGTCCGTCGTCTGTCAACAATTGACATCTCCTCCTAAACCACTGGGCCAATTTAACCAAATTTCACAGGAATGATCGGGTGATACTGACTGAAAGTTGTTCAAAGAATTCCATTCCATGCAGAACTCTGGTTGGCATGGCAACAAAAAGGCGAAAATTAGCAAAAACCTTTAAAAAATATTCTTGCCTGAAACCAGAAGGCCCAGGTCTTTGATATTTGGTATGTAGCTTTATCTAGTGGAACAAAGTTGTTCAAATTATGGCTCTGGGGTAAAAAAAATGGCCCCGCCCCAGGGGTCACATGTTTTACATAGACCCATATAGGGAAATACCTTTAAAAATCTTCTTATCTGAAATCAGAAGGCCCAGGTCTTTGATTTGTAGCTAGGTATGTAGCTTTATCTAGTAGATCTCTACCAAAGTTGTTCAAATTATAACCCGGGGTCAAAAACGCCTAGGGGTCACATGTTTTACACAGACCCATATAGGGAAAAACCCTTTAAAAATCTTCTTGTCTGAAACCAGAAGGTCCAATGGACCTCTACCAAAGTTGTTCAAATTATAGCCCAGGGGTCAATAATGGCCCCGTCCTGGGGCCTACTTGTTTCACATAGACTCATATTGGGAAAACCTTTAAAAATCTTCTGGTCTGAAATCGGAAGGCCCAGGTCTTTGATATTTGGTATACGGCTTCGTCTAGTGGAGCTCTACCAAGATTGTTCAAATTAAAGCCCTGGGGCCAAAAATGGCCACGCCCCGTGGCCCACGTTTGATATAGACTTATATAAGGAAACCTTTAAAAATCTTCTTGTCTGAAACCAGAAGGCTCAGGCATTTGATATTTGTATCACAGCTTCGTCTAGTGGACTTCTGTCAAGATTGTTCAAATTATGGCTCTGGGGCTAAAAATGACCCCGCCCCGGGGCCCACATGTTTTACATAGACATAAAGGGGAAACCTTTAAAAAATCTCTGAAACCAGAACGCCCAGGCCTTTGATATTTAGTATGCAGCTTCACCTAGTAAACCTCTACCAAAGTTGTTCAAATTATAGCCCTGGGGTCAAAATGGCCCTGTCTCAGGGGTCACATGTTTTACATTGACCCATATAGGGAAAAAATTCTAAAAATCGTCTTGTCTGAAACCAGAAGGCCCAGGTCTTTTATATTTGGTATGTAGCTTTATCTAGTGGACCTCTACCAAAGTTGTTCATATTATAGCCATGGGGTCAAAAAATGGCCCCGCCCCAGGGGTCACATGTTTACATAGACCCATATGGGGAAAAACCTTTAAAAATCTTCTTGTCTGAAACCAGAAGGCCCATGTTTTGATATTTGTAACACAGCTTCGTCTAGTGGACCTCTGCGAAGATTGTTCAACTAATAGCCCAAAAATGACTCTGCCCCGGGGCCTGTGTGTTTTACATGGACTTATAAAGGGAAAACTTAAAAAATCTTCTTGCCTGAAACTAGAAGGCTTGATATTTGGTGCACGGCTTTGTCTACTAGACCTATGTCAAGATTGTTCAAATTATAGCCATTGGGCTAAAAATGGCCACGCCCAGGCACCCACATGTTTTACATATAGACTTATATAGGGAAAACCTATAAAAATTTTCTTGTCTGAAACCAGATGTATCTGGTTTGCTTTTATATATATATATATATAAATATAAGTTGTTTTGTAGATTGTTCACCTGAGCAAAGAAGCTATTCTAATAGGCCAATACTTCGGAGTCCGGCGTCCGTCATCCGTCCGTCGTCTGTCTGACAACAACTGACATCTCCTCCTAAACCACTGGGCCAATTTGAACCAAACTTAACAGAAATGATCCTTGAGGGGTACTAGCTGAAAGTTGTTCAAAGCATTGGAATCTAAGCAGAATTCTGGGTGCCATGGCAACCAAAAGAAAAATAAAAGAAAAAAAATCTTGTCAGAAACCACTGAACTGATTTCAATATTATACGGCAGAAATGTTCCTGTGGTAACCTTCTGACAAGATTGTCCAAGCCATCATGATTTGTCAAAACAACTTTAAAAATGTTCTTGCCAGAAACCACTGGAACATTATACACTCTACAAAGATTATTCGAACTGTCATGATTCGTTTAAAAGCAAGGCCGCCTGGGGGCGAGGCTATACCTTTACCAAAGTTGTTCATATTATAGCCCTGGGGTCAAAAAATGGTACAACTCCAGGGGTCACATGTTTTACATAGACCCATATAGGAAAAAAACTTTTAAAAATCTTCTTGTCTGAAACCAGAAGGCCCATGTCTTTGATATTTGTAACACAGCTTCGTCTAGTAGACCTCTGCCAAGATTGTTCAACTTATAGCCCCCGGGCCAAAAATGACTCCGCCCCGGGGCCCACGTGTTTTACATAGACATAAAGGGAAAACTTTAAAAATCTTCTTGTCTGAAACCAGAAGGCTTGATATTTGGTGCACGGCTTTGTCCACTGGACCGCTGTCAAGATTGTTCAAATTATAGCTATTCTAATAGGCCAATACTCCGGAGTCCGGCGTCCGACATCCGTGAACCAAACTTAACAGAAATGATCCTTGGGAGGTAGTAACTGAAAGTTGTTCGTAAAAAACATGGCCGCCAGGGGCGAGGATTTTTCTCTATATATCTATATAGAAAACTTTAAAAGTCTTCTTGTTAGAAACAACTGAACTGATTTCAATATAATGCGGCAGAAATGTTCCTATGGTAACCCTCTGACAAGATTGTCCAAGCCATCATGATTTGTCAAAAAAACTTTAAAAATGTTCTTGCCAGAAACCACTGGAGCGATTTCAATATAACTTGGCAGGAAGGTTTCTCTACTAAGCTTGTTCAAGCTTTCATGATTCATCAAAAACCATGGCCTCTAGGGGCGGGGCTTATTTTCCCTATCTAGAAAACTTTATAAGTCAGAAACCACTGGACCGATTACAGTATAACTTGGCACGAATGGTCCTTATGTCACCTTCTACCAAGATTGCTCAAGCCGTCATGCTGCGTCAAAAGCATGTCCGTCAGGGGGTGGGGGGAGGAGCTTATTTTCCCTATATATCTATATAGAAAACTTTTAAAATCTTCTTTTCAGGAGCCACTGGACCGATTTCAATGTAATACGGCAAGAATGTTCCTATGCTGACCCTCTACCAAGATTGTTCAAGCCATCATGATTCGTAAAAAAAACATGATCGCCAGGGGGCAGGGCTTATTTTCTTTATATTATATAGAAAAATTTTAAAACTCTTCTTGTCAGAAACTACTGGACCGATTTACAGAAATGTTCCTTTAGTGACCCTTTACCAAGATTGTTCAAGCCGTCATGATTGGTCGAAAAACATGACTGTTAGTGGCATTATTTTTCCTATATATATCTATATAGAAAAATTTTAAAAACAATTCATGTCAGAAACCATTGGACCGAACTTAATATAATACAGCAGAAATGTTCCTATGGTGATCCTCTACCAAGATTGTTCAAGCTATCATGATTCGTCAAAAAAAACATGGCCGCCAAAGGGCAGGACTTATTTTGAAAAATATTCTTGTCGGAAATCGTTAGGCCTAAGGCTTCCAAATCTTGTGCGTAGCTTTATCTAGTGGCCTTATACCAAGATTGTTCAAATTTTAGCCCTGGGGTCAGCAGCCTAAGATATATTTTGGCGAATTCAAGGGCAGACAACTCAGTCAACATTGTCCAAGTTTGCATATTAACAATCTCAGGCCAGCTATCCATAATATCCATGCAAACATCTAATTTGATTAAAATCCATTGAAAATTGCTCAAATTATCATCTTGAAACGAAAATATGGAGGGACAGACGGACACACGGACGGCCAGTTTGCAACCATAAAGTCCTGTATATTGTGTAGTTGGGTATAATAAGTGTTGAGCCCTACAGTTCCAAGGCCCGTTTCACGAAATGTAAAGTCAGCGTTAAAGTCAACAAAAAGACGACAGCTTATTCCTAAAGAATTCTAACGTTCAATAAACGTCAAAAAGATTGCCTTTGAAACAAAGAACACACTATGGATTAGATCAAAGCGAGTGCTGATGGGGGCGGTTGCCTGAACGCATGAACTAATTGGGATTTATATCGAAGGAAAAAAGAAAAACAGTACATAAACAGTGCTCAATAATGACAGCCCGTTTGGGTTTTTACCCATTTAATGCAGATATCTGTATTTCAAATACAGATATCTCTTTTGATAAATACAGATATCTGTCATTTTTGGAATTACATGTATGCAGATATCTGTAATTGTAATAGAGATATCTATAATTAAAATGCGGATATTGGTATTTGAAATACACATCTATTTTCGATATCTGCATTTCAGTTAGAGATATCTCTAATTTGGCTTAATTCTGGTATCTTTAATTGAAATGCGTATATCTGTATTTGAAATGAAATATCTGTATTTCAATTAGAGATATCTGCATTTCAATAAGAGATGTCTGTATTTATGATTTAATTAGAGATATCCCTATTCACTCCATGATGGGAAACTGATACCTCCCTCGCCAATTTTTACATGATTACCTTCACCGTTTACAATGTGACTGACGGCGCAATTCGCCCCCTTATAGACGACACAACGAATCTAATTAAAGATGCCCAAGGTTTCACATCATCATCTCTTTACAGTCAAACCTGTCGCTATAAACATTCCCATATTTTTTGTTACAAACAAGCATAATAAAACTTTATTCGTATAGTTCCCCTTCTTTGTTGTGCCAAACGACAGCTTGAGAATAGCCCCTTCTCTGTCCTTTTTTCTGTGGCTAATAGAGCCGCGGTTAGGGTATTTTTTTACAGTGATTACTATGGAGCGCGAGATTTGCACCGATTTCTGGTGCCTCTCAAAGTTTTATGTACTGGATGGGGGCGTGCTTTAGCCAAAAAACAAATGAATAATCCCGCAATTTTCTGCGCGATTTTCATTTTTCCGGACCTAAAAGTATTTAAGAAGTTGTTTTTCATTCATTTTTTCTCTGACATGAAAACAAGGTATCAAATATTGATAAAAACTCAATGATATTACTCATCTTATCAGTGGATGTTACACGTTACAAAGGGAAACAACTTAGCTTATACGTTACCGAGGCTATACAAGGGAAACAACTCAATCACCAGATAGCATTATGTTGGCAGGAAATGCCAATCATATTCTTTAAATATTTTATTCTGATGATAATCGTAGAAAGTAAAGTATTTTAAGAACTATTTTGTTATTGTTTGCATGTTCTGAAGCAGAACTTAGGCTAACTGTTATAAAGGTACGAAATGATCTGCAACGAAGCGTCCCGCCCATGTTACCGAGAAACATAGGCCATTTCAAGCAATACCACTCGCTCGGCTTTTACTAGGGCACTTGATAAGTAGAAAGTAAAGAAGACACGCAGAATATTTAATAATAGGTGAGTCCCCTTCCCACCCCACTCATAGGGAGAGCCCCCCCCCCTCCCATCCACCCCCACCCCTACTCCCCGTTGCAAATTCCTAAAATCACCACTGCTTGTTAAACAACGCTGTAGATTTGGTTTGCTTTACTAGAATACTGGAGTATTCATATTCGTCCGCCGATATTGTTCACAATATGATCAAAATCAGATTTCTCCAAAAGTTTGACGTTTTCTTTGCTTTTGTTCATTTATTCGCTCTTTATAAGCATCGGAGTGTATAAAGCTAGTGTGTTTAAATGCAGAATATAGCGTTATCAGCGTATTTTAGGTAGGTATTAGGTAGGTATTTTTCAGCTGAACAGATAGTTGAAATACGGAATAGTAACTCTGGTGGCGGTAAACCGCCCCCAAAATTGGGAGTCTCAGTTTTATTGAGACTCTTCATAAGCAGTAATGAAGTTTGCAACACTGCTTACGCCCTCTAACGTATACATGAGCAAAACTCTATTTTCAAATATACCACAATGGGTCCAGTGGACCCAAAGGAAATAAAGTATAATCTGCACTATGATGAACCCCACATTCGCGATCGAACTTTACGGAGAACATACATATACGCCGATTGACGATTTTTAAATAGAACTCTGTTGGCATTTTAATATTTGATCGGCGATTGTTTTTTTTTTTTTTTTTTTTTTTTTTTTTTTTTGGTTTCTTTCTTTTGATCGCCTCGAATTTGACGTGTCGGCCGGGACTGAAAAACAAGTTTTTTTGTTTTGTTTTGTTTTTTGTTGTTGTTGTTTTTCAGCATTACAGGTGCCTGTCCGGATTCTATAAAAAATATTTGGGCGAAGGAAATCAGCGACTTTGAATTATTTAGAGATGGCATCGTTTTGTTTTTTTTTGTTTTTTTCTTGTTTTTTTGTTTTGTTTTTTTTTTTGTTTTTTTTTTTTTTGTTTTTTTTTTTTTGTTTTTTTTTTTTTTTTTTTTGTTTTGTTTTTTTTTTTCGCTTTACAAACTTCCTTTTATATAATACAACACATAATGAGAGAGTTACCATATATATTTTACGTTAACGTCAGCTATGAAACCGACGTAAAATGGACGTAAGCACATCAGGAGGTAGAGTTACAAAATCTTTTCATATTAAAAATTAAGTGCACAAGAGAGACAATGATGCACACAGAGGTAAAAAGCAGGTAAAGAATGCTATGAATTAGATACACAACAACAACGAAAAAGTTATTTCGATGACTTTACCATTTTCTTTTTGTAGATCACTTCTAAATTGAATTTGCTTGAAAATAATTTCAAAAAAGAATATTGTCTTCATGTTAGATTTCGCGCAATGTAGCTTTAACTGTAAAAATAGGGAGGAATTCATCCTTTTCAGAAGTTCCTTTTCTGTCGATAGCTTTATTAAATATAACAGGTCAGTTTCGTAGGGCATTTATTACAAACAGATTAGTGTAAAGATAAAATCAGAATGTCTGTTTGTTGGCAAATTATTACAAAAATATGTATTTTCATGCGAATAAATAATGACGTCAAAAAACGCGAAAACCATGTCGATTTTGTGACGTTACAAAAACGACGGATTTATTATAAGGCACAAACTGAAAGCAGAAACATTCTTTAGAAATGCTGATTTTTTCACTGATGTACAGGTTTTGTCTCTAGCCTAAATATTTATTTTTGTTGGCTTCTACCTTACAGCGTCGGCAGTTTTATCAAGGTAGGACAAGTCTTATCATGACTTTACAATAGGCCTAAACCCGACAAAGTCAGCTCTAATTAAACAAAACCTTGCATTTTGAAACTTCATTGCTTTTGAGATCTTTAAACCGAAGAAATACTGAAAATTAAGCAAAATATATGTGACCGTTTTGGAGATACAGTTTGTACCTAGGTAAGAAAATTATTATTTTATGGCATTTCTGTTTTGCGGGATTATACAGTAACTGCCGAATAATGCACTTTTGCACAAAGGGCACTGATATCCGGCAGCTGCAGGTCTTAATAACAAATAGTAGTATTCATGGTGGGGGTAAGGTCCAATTTGTGATTTGAAGCAAAACAGCCGCCACGTACATAAAGAATTGCCCACAGCTTCGAGAACTTACTCGCACGGGGCCCACCCCATCCCCCTGGTGGGCCCCAACCCAAGGGCCTGGCACATTCGAACACCTAATTATTAAATCGAATGAATGCAACCAGACGATATTTCAATAATTGCGTTGTTATAGGCAGACGAATATGTTGAGGGTAAGTGTATGTATATGTTCTGCGCAAATTAAGCATCGGTACAATTCCGGAATTGTCTTGCGCAAAGTAAGATTTCTTATGTTGTCCGCCAATTCCGGAATTGCACCGGACAATTCTAGAATTGCGCGAGAGATATTGTAGTTGATCGGTCAGGTATTTGTGCTGCGCAAAGTGGGAATAGTTTAGACACAGTGAGAATATATTAAACTAGGCGGTTGGTTTTGGGGAAAGACTGACTGAGAAATAGTTTCATGTGGAGAAAAAAGGACATGCATCCTTCTACCAACTTACAACGCCCCTACAAGTTTAGAATTCTTCCTCACAGGCAACATCCATAATTTTAGAAACAGAATGTACCATTGTGAGGAATGTTGTTTCTTTTTTCTTTATTTATTTCTTCTTTCTTTCTTGCTTATGTAGATAGATAGATAGATAGATAGATAGATAGATAGATAGATAGATAGATAGATAGATAGATAGATAGATAGATAGATATATAGATAGGTAGGTAGATAGATAGATAGATAGGTAGATAGGTAGATAGATAGATAGATAGAACTCAGAGATCGGCATACTTAAGAGGACATGATTAATACTTTATTTTGCTTTAATTGTTGACCTATAAAAAACAAGGATGCGAGAAAAAACAAATCAATCATGTTACGGCTAATTAATTAATTAACTACATGGATTAATAAATTAATTAACTACATGGATTAATAATAATCTATTTCCCTAAGCAATATAAGTCTAGAGTCCATTTTTTGATGTTGGCAAATAATATAGACCTAGAGCGGACGCCGCATTTAGCCCAAACTCCATTTTCGGACATAAAAAAATGTGACCCAGAACGGACGCCACAGATAATTGCGTCTGATCAAAGTCTCCACAGTTTTCTTGCAGAAAAATTAAATTGTATCTACCCAATATAAGCCCAGAGTCCAATTTTTGTTTCGGACGTAAGCAAATAATGTAGACCAAGAGCTGACGCCATAGTCAGCGACGTCTGATCAGGGTCTCCACAGTTTGCTTGCAGAAAAATCAACTTGCACCTAACCAATATAAGTCCAGAGTCCAGTTTTGGACGTAGGCAAATATTAATGTAGACCCATAGCGGACACCACAGTTGGCGGCGTCTGATCAGGTTCTCCATAATTTACTTGCAGAAAATTCAATACGTACCCAACCATATAAGCCTAAAGTCAAATGTTTGGCCGTTACATAATGTAGACCGAGATCGGACGCCACAGTTAGCGGCGTCTGATCCGGGTCTCCACAGTTTGCTTGCAGAAATATCAACTTGCGCCTAGCCAAAATAAGCCCAGTCCAATTTTTGTATTGGTTTGTTTTGTACGTAGGCAAATAATGTAGACCCAGAGCGAACGCCGCAGTTCGCGACGTCTGATCAGGGTCTTCGCAGTTAGCTTGCAGAAATGTCAACTATTTCCTAACGAATATAAACCTGGAGTACAATTTTTGGACGTCTGATTATGGTCTCCACAGTTTGCTTGCAGAACTGTCAGCCTGTACGAAATCAATATCAGTATGGAGTTCAATATTTGGACATAGGCAAGCGATGTAGACCCAAACCAGACGCCGCATTTAGCAGCATCTGATCGGGGTCCTTACAGATTGTTTGCAGAACAGAAATGTCCACTTGTACCATACCAATATAAAATGTTTTAATTAAAAATGTCAAAAGTGCCCAAAGTATTTTTTTTTTCAGAAATAAAATGGTGACAAATATAAGTGAATTAAAACCATGTTTTATACTATAAGTGCAGATATCAAATTTTATTCAACACAACAAATGAAAGATAGATAGATAGATGGAAAACGTTTCGGTTTCAGTATTGCTGTTAATTAATCCGCTCATGACAGGTGAGCCAATAAGCGAATAAAAGGCTGGACATGGCGTTGTTTATTGTCGCATTTTCATATCAGGTCACGTGAATCAATAAAAAAAATAAGTGACTAGCTGCCGTATTTATTTTATCGGCAATAGTTGCTAATATACATGTACAACAAAGATGGCTTATTGTAAAGTTAAATAATTAAACTATTGTCTGTAATAAATGGCGTTGTCGCATTTTCATGTCAGGTGGGGATTACCTCAGGTTACGTGAACCAATAAAAAAATAAATGACTAACTGCCGTATCTATTTTATCGGCAATAGTTGCTAATATACATGTACAACAAAGATGGCTTATCGTAAAGTTAAATAATTAATGGATTGTCTATAATAAATGGCATAAAAGGGTAAATATCTTAAATCCATAGAGAAAGGGAGGCTTTATTTATTTTGTTGTTCAAATCTGAAATTTGTCTGATGTCTATTTTTATTTCTTTAAAATATTAATAAACTACAAAATAATAATAATAACAATAATAATAACAATAATGATTATGATAATACTGAACCCCAGGAACGAAAGGCATAAATGTCAGTTGTGCAGATCTGAAATTTGTCTGATTTCTGTTTGTTTTTTTTTCTCTGAAATATTAATAAACTACAAAAAATAAAAATATTCATAATAATGATAATGAAAAAAAACTAAACCCCATAAATGATATTGTATGACGTCACAGCTGTAGATAAGACGGGGTATCCAACTGAGAGTTTTCTTATATATCCATTGAAACATATGTTGTGGCTTCTCATTAGAAGTGCCTCAACGAGACATTTCTAAAGAATATACACAACATATGGTTTCATGGAGAAATAAGAAACATGTGGGTAGAAAAAAAATCAGTAGGCAACATTTTAAAGCATTCCAGAAGATGACAATTCATTCAAATTGTCTTTCTTATTTATGTAATTATTATTTTATTATTATTTTTTTTTTTTTTTTTTTTTTTTTTTTTTTTTTTTCAAAATAGGTCTTGACATTTCTCGCTAGTTGCATGTCAAACCCTATTTTCTGGCAAGATAAGAAAGTTAATTTCAAACTGTCGTCTGCTGCATTTTCAAAATGTTGTCTGCTGCAATTTTACTCAGCATGCAGGTGACACTGATTTGTCTTCCATTTCACAATGTAGACTGGTAGGCAACTGTTTTAACAAAAAAAAAGCTAGAGAATGGAAATACGTCGAAAAGAAATATCTAATCCTTTTATTATATTTTCAAAATGCGAAAAAGATTTAAAAAGATATGATCTCCTGCCATAAGAAAAACTAATCACAAATACATGTAAAATGGTAGATATTCTCACTTTGTCCCGATTCCGGCTTTGCGCAGGAGCAATTCCGGAATCGTCCTGCACAAAGTAAGAATTCCTACTTCGCCCGGCAAAGTGTGAATTCTTACTTTGCGCAGGACAATTCCGGAATTGTACCGATTCTTACTTTGCGCAGAACATATACACACCAGGAAGTTGTAAAAACCAGTGGACTGCTATTGATAGCCGAAGTTTCACGATAATAAACAGGTTAAATTGCATAAATGTTGTCTGCTTGTGGGAGAGAGGTAAAATGCTCTTTGGTGAAGAGGAACCAGGAAGACCCTTTTCGAGTAGACCCTGGAAAAAGATTAAGGGTTGCGATTGAACCAGCTCATTGACCAGCCTGCGCTGTTTAAGCCCGCAAGCAGGATATATTTATTGAGAGGTGCCAGCGTTTCAAGTTCGGTTGAGCTCTTCCAACAGCTTTGTACGGGCTGTCATCATCGCTTCGTCTCTCGCAAGCCAGACTAGCTCCTCAGACAAGCCCTGTTTCTGACGCCCACGAATCTCAGCTTTCATCTGATTGTACTTATCAACTTCAGACAAAATCAGTCGGAACTCCTGATCAGATATCTTATCATCGGTCAGCGCGGTCGAAATACGGTCTTGATGGTGTTTATCTTTGACTTAGCCAGGACACGGATCTGATCATGCTTTCTTGCCCTTTTTTTGGAGCTTCCGGCCTATGAATTTTCCGCCGGCTCCCAGCAACCCACACACAATCGCTCCGGCTTGAATGTCGATGGCGACAGGCACCGCAATGATTGTTGACAAGCGTCCAACGCCAGAAGCGGCCAAGCCCACGCTGGCCACCGAAAACGCGGAGTCAAGTCCGTCTACGACGTTAGCCCCGCGCCGATATTTCTTGTACAGCGAGGCTCTGAAGTCTCGTTCTTTTTCGAGACGGGATTTGACTTCGGCTACATGCTGAAGACGGTGATTGTCTTCGGTCGGGTAGATGTCCAGCGTAACCTTTTCACCCGCTGGTACGTAAGTCTAAAATGGACTACTGGGATCCATTATGACCGAGGCTTGATCAGACGTGAATGGGGCGTAAATCAAAGCCTTAAAAGAGCAATTTTTGGACCAAAAATAATCTTGCTCACATCCAAGAGGCGATACTCAGCTTGGTGCTGAATGCCTTCGAGTGTGAACCGCACTTGAGGTGTCTCCTGTAGAATTATATGAACTCCAACGTATTTATTAGCATGCGCTTGGCCCCACTTGAGCTTGAAGACAGGTAATAATTCAACAAAGTTGTCGGGCCTGTTTCCGAGTCTTATCTCGAGGAGGATTGATTGTGTGTTTACCAACCCTAAACCAATAAGTCCCGACGGGTAGAATTCGGAGACCATTTTTAGAACTCCCTGCCGGGTATTGTTCGTTTGTATCATGTACGATTCGTTGATTATAATGTTTTTCGTCTGTGGAATATAAGAGCACAGTCAGGTGCCACTATTCACTATCTTCCGAACTTTGTGCTGCTTTCCAGTCACGACGCATTTGGGCAAGATTTTTACGTCAATATGCCATCCTCGTTGGACGGGGTCCGCAAAGGGAAATCACTTTTTCCCAGTAAACAAAAGCGTATGAACCCGTTTGGGGGTGGCCTGTGAAACATCAACATTGCTGAGCTCTTCGAATTTCAGCGACCCCTCTTGGGTATTTTTTTTTCTTTTGTATACCCCATCAGCCAGCTGAAAAGCATACAGCTGACTTCCTTCTCCATCCTTATCGAACCCTTCTGTGTCACCAAGATCAGCCAAAGCCACCCCGTGGCATTTTCTGACGCTCCCAGGGCCACCTGGGTCACCAATCTCTTATGTGTAGTACTGCGCTCAAGTGGTTGAAATCCAATTTTTTGCCGTTAACGTGACGGGTCAGCTGAGGATGGGCACCAAACGCCAACCTCTTGTACTACAAGACAGGGAATGATTCGGTCCGACCACCCCCACACCTTTCGTTCCCGACGGGGACCGATCTAAGCAGTGTAGAGGGGCGACCGTTATTGAGGTTCTCAGACATACTGACCTCGGCGAGGTGGACTAAGATCTCCCGATGGACAACAAGCCTGTGCGGCACATCCGCAATGTATGTTTTGCCGGGCACGAATGTGGCTCGGGAGAACTCCAAGAGTTGGGCCAGCCGGCTATTTAAGGCCAGGCGCTTCTTCGCAGACAGCTGGAAGCGACCGGTTGGCGCATGCAAACTGAGTTCGGCACCCAAAGGCTCGAATACCTCGTCGTTCAACTTGCAGACGTTGTAATAACCATCTCTTATTGACGTGGTTCTATCTTTGGTTGACACCTTGTTATTCCTCAAGGCCGAACTTATGTTCTCCCAGCGGTGGTAGTACGTCAGTTCGCAGAGGGCGACTTGCAGCCCTTGACAAGCAGACGTGTATTCCGGAGGAACAGCAGAAACGGGAAAGTTCCTGTCGAGATACCGGTGACCTTGACCTTGAGGCAAGGACCCTGAAAGTCGAACTTATTCTAGATATTATCATACTTAATATTTGTGTGGTTATATTAAAATCCATCGATAAAAGTAGGAACTAGAGCCATAACAAGGTTGGTCTTTTTGTTGTTGTTTTTTTTGTTCTAAAAAATAGCCACATTGACCTTAACTTTGAGCGCAGCGCCCTGAAAGTCGGCCTTGCTTGAGATATTATAATCCCAATATTTGTGTTAAAGTTAAATTAAATTTTATTGATAAATGTAGGCACTAGAGCGATGACAAAGGTTTTCCTAAAAAAAGCCACAGTGATCTTGACCTTAAGCTCGGGACCCTGAAAGTCGAGCTTGCTGGAGAGATCATCATACCCAATATCTGTGTGAACTAACATTAAAATCCATCAATAAATATAGGCACTAGAGCGATGACAGTTTTTTTTTCTAAACATAGTTCAAGTGACTTTGCCCTTGAGCCCAGGACCCTGAAAGTCGAACTCGCTCGAGATATTATCATACCCAACATTTGTGTGAAGTTATCAATAAATGTAGCCGCTAGAGCGATGACAAAGTTTTTCTAAAAATAGCCACAGTGACCTTGACCTTAAGCCCTGGACCCTGAAAGTCGAACTTGCTCGAGATATTATCATACCTAGTATTTGTGTAAAGTTATATTAAAATCCATCAATAGCGATGACAAAAGATGAACATGCTTACGTACGGGACAGCCCTATATCCCCTCCACAACTTCGTTGTGCAAGGAGATAATAAGATAACAAACGCCACATATAAAATTATAGACGCACAAACAAAGAAGAACTGCAACTTAAGATCCGCCTTGGAACGGTCAGTAGGAAAACTAGTGGGGTGGAGTAGGGGGGAGGGGCGGGGCCCTTAACCAGATTTTTCGAACGAAACATCACACTTATCCAATATAAATGGTCCAAGCCCAAAATGAAATAAAACCAAGTACAATATAAAATAGTCCATGTACAATATGAAATAGACCAAGTCCAATATAAAATAGGTGCCGGCTTATATTATAAATTTTTGCATTAAGCAAGTATTAGACTTGTTTCACATTGTGATGCACATGCGCCAAACAGTCCAGGTAAGTCTCGAATCGGCGTTATCTTGGCGAGATTACAATTGAGGGGACAATCTTCAATACGCTGCATACTAAAATATTAAAGACAATAGATGGGAACATATCAATTAAATACAAAAAAAAATAAATAAAAAAAAAAATAAAATAAAATTTTCTTACGTTAAGGTGTCAAACTGGATTTTATTGCTTCATTGAAGTAGTATTAATAGTCAAAATACTACTTGAAGACTTAAAATAAAAGAAAAAAACTTCTTTTACCGCAAGCTGAACTTCTGTGTTCATGCATGCCATTTTCATGTATTTCCACGTGAAAACAAGGTTCTTCTCAAATATGTATAAAAATACATAAGATTAAAATTTTTTTTTTTTTTTTTTTGCACTAAAATACTAACAAAAAAACATCAACTTATTTATATTTTAGACCCGAAATATGATTCTAAGAACTATAGATACGATCGTCTAATAACCAGGGCTTTTCACTATTATATTTATATGATTTATATTTTATACCCGAAATATCATACTAAGACCTATAGATACGATCGTCTAATATCCAGACTTTTTTATCTTTATTTATAATCATCAGGAATAACTCTTCTATCTGTATCAGAAATTCGTGTCGCATTTTGATGTTCCGTTTCATTCGGTCTTTTTCACGACTTCTACCTTATTTCATGTATTGTTCTAAATTATTGCCTCTTTCAGACAACCGTTTCAAAGATTGAAGAACGTGGTTTAATTGCATATATGTGAGGGGAAGCACGACACAATTAATGAGATCACCTACGCGCCCAGCGAAGACTCAGAGCCAAATCATCCCTTCTATAGGGTCAGTAATCACTGTCCGCAAGAAAACAGAAAAACGTTTGGGGTAATAGCCATCTACTGAACTTACACCAAAAAACTCTGATCAGGCTAGACGGACTTCCAAGCTGATCCATGTCGTCGCTAGACACACATGTCAGTTTGTTGGTGTTATCTTGCAGCACCCCAAAAATGTCCCGTCCCGATATGAGCTATACAGCCCCCCACCCCCCAACCCCACACACACACCTTTATTAGGGCGCGTGCCTCTCATTCGGTAGGAGTTTGATTAGTTTATTTAGATGCTAAATCATCCATTTATTCAAAGGTTTATGTCATAATTTTCCGAAAATGGATATACCGCCATTTGGCACGCGCTCGTGATTATAGAGTTTAAGAAACGTTTTGTTTATTATAAAAGCATTTGAATTATTATTAATCCGTTGAATGTTGTTTTGTTTAAGGCAAGTTTATTTATTTATCTATTTAAGTGTAGTCTGCATGTCTTTACGATAAATGAGATCATTCGTAAATTGATATCTAAGACTGGTATAGATGTTTTATTGCTCTAACTGAGGGGTGGTTGGGTGAAGCAAAGGTGTCGTGTATCTTACGTCACCGGGGCGTCCAAGTGGTATTAGCTTACAGTTGGGCAAGGCCTGCTGTCCTTGCAGCAGGTAAGAGTAGAGGGGGAATGTTTTTATTTCTTCTGTATCTTCACTGTCATTCATTTCCCCTGTCCATCTCTTTTATCTCTTCTACTATCTCTTCTATCACCCATTCCCTGGGAGATGACACAAAATGACCCACAAAGGTTGACGTGTCGTTAAAGCCTAACACAATCAATCAATTGCTCTAACTGCCATGAGAAACTTGATGGAAACAGTCACAAGGTGTAAAACATATTTATCGGAATAATACAGTTTTAAAAATTGACATTCAGTTAATAAGGAAATAATTAAAAACTTCACAAGGCCAACGAAAATGAACCTATTTTATCAGTGTATCAGGTCGCACGCCTGGTAAACTATCACAGGTACCTCCGGCGGAGGTACTGATTATCGGTTGTGACAGGCGTCCGGAGCTGCCTGTGATGGTCAAAATATAGCTAAAACAAGGTAGGTATTCATCATTTTATGTCAAAATACAAAATATCCAGGGAGTTGATTAAAAATTGAAAAGTGCTATTCGACCCTTAAAGACATAAAGTTTTGTCACACGTCATATCCCTTAGAACTTTTCATATTTTCCAAAGATACGACCTTTTAAGTGGCTTCGAAGTCAGCCCGATGTACTCGAAAGAGAAAAACATCGATCGTTTTTTGTTCTAAATGCGGGTATCTTGCATACGCATCTGTTTATCTCGGTACACTGATGTAAAGTAAACCTGCTTGTTGAATACAACTATTGATAAACTCCAAATGGATTCTTCAAAAAAAAACAGCTGGAGTGCCTGTGACGTCGTGGAGGTGCCTGTGATGTAAAGTGAAAATCTGAAGTTATTGCAGCTGCAAATATTGATACAATTCTTCTCTAGATTACTGCCTGGAAAGAATCATTCATTCAGCGTCGCAATAAGCTATCATTATGTGTATGTCATGAATTTCTATGTTAAAGTTATAAGATAATCTCAAAGAATTATTGGCGCTTTTGAATTAGATTGTCATAGAATGCTCACTGAAATAAGACTTTTTTTCTTGAATGGTGATGACTGTAAGCGGGAGGTGCTGCCTCTTAGTCATTCCAACTCGTAGAAAGTTGTCTTTGCTCAATATATTACACGCCATGCCAGCTACACATATGGTGTACCAAAAGTATAAAAAATGCCGATGCCTGTCACCGTAAATTATGACGCAATTTGAGCATTACTGTAACGCCTAAAATAACCTACGTTGTTGACCCTTTTGGTAACTCGTATGCGTATCGCTCGCATATGTTGTATGACGCTCGCTGTATGTGTTGTTATAGTTTTGGTTCTTTACGTCCACTGTAAACAATTGAAATCATGGCAGGACTGTCAGTTAACCTAACCATACTATTCCTGGGCAGGCTTAGACCTCCTAATAATAATAATAATTTTCCGATCTGGTTTAATGTTTAATCAATTAAGTACATCCACAGCTGGTTCACTTACTTAACTTTTCATAAATATTCTTAATATAAAGTGTAAAATACGACCTTGGAAATCCTTTCACATCTTAAAGTTTAGGTCAAAACACGACTTTGGAAATTTTACACCTTAAAGTAAAGGTCACCTTAACTTTAAGGTGTGAAATTTTCAAGGTCGTGTTTTATACTTTATATTAAGAATATTTATAAAAAGTTAAGTGATTGAATCAGTTGTGGATGCACTTAATCGATTAAACTAAAAACAGAGCGAATATGATTATTACATCCTAGTTTTCATGATACAAAATTACCTAATAAGTGAGCTAAACTTTAAGGAATGATTGTAGTCCTGGGCCAGAAAGTTGACATACCTACGTCACGATCACGTGATTCTAAAAATTAAATAATCTCGATACCTGTAAGAAAATGAGTTATATCTCAAGTCTTACAAAGCCGATTTTAATTTTGTAAAATGCATGTACCCTGAAGTGGCTTCTGTTTTCAGCGAATGCCAAAGTTAAATAAAAATATGTCAGTTACCCGAATACTTCATAAGAATCGCTGTTTTTGAAGTGTTCTGATAAAACGATGACATTTGCTGAAGACAAGGGATATTGCTACGGGGTTTGTGCACTTTATAAAATTAAAAACAAATCGGCCTTGAAAAACCTAATTTTCTATCCGGCATCGAGATTTTTTGGTTTCTAAAACTGTACATTTTACCATCGTGACGTAGGTTGTCCACCGCGATATAGCATGCAGCACATTAGTCAGGTAGTTCAAATCTGGGTATGGGACCTTTTCTTTTCCGTTGCACCACTTTTGCATGCGTGCATTTTTTGAACTGTTGCCAATGTATTTTTATCATACATGTATTTACATTTTGGTTTTGAGGGCGGTATGTGAGATCTAATTGTATTAGTTCTTGATCATTGTCTAGCAAATATATATTTATGATATTCGCATTCTGATAGATTAGTGCGACGTTGATTGAACAAGTTTCGAGGCAGAAGTCTACAAAAAAGCATATCAATATGTGTAGCTGCAATAACTCTTCAGATGTTCACTATATTACATCACAGGCAACTCCATGCCGTCACAGGCACCTCCAATTGTTTTTAGAGAACCCAGCCTAATTTAGAGCATATCGAAGTTTATATTCGGGCAAGGAGATTTATTTTACGCCAGTGAGCAGAAATAAACAGATTGTTAAGCAAGAAAACTGCATTTAAGACCTAAAACAAACGATTTTTTTTTTCTGATTTGAGTACTTTCAGATGATCTTAACGCCACGTCAGCATTCATAACTTTCGTTAATGTCGAAAGTTCTGAGGAATATGTCGTGTGACAAAACATTATGACTATAAGGGTCGATTAGCACTCTTTAATTTTCAGTAAACTCTCTGGTTGTTGTGTATTTTATCAAAAAAGACGAACACCTACCTTTTTATGTCTAGTTTTTTACCGTCGCAGGCATCTCCGGATGTCTGTCACAACCATTTAATCAGTACCTCCGCGGAGGTACCTATGATAGTTTATCAGGCATGAGGTCGGCTACTTGCCCCATCGTTTGATTACATATACTTTATCCATTTTTCAATTGAAGAGCGCCCGGTAAGGGAGAGAACAATGTGAAAGGATCTATTGTTTTGGCATTCAGAAAGTTGATAGCATTCACTCCTCATTTTCAGCGGATAAACCTGTTGAACCAGATTTTCCTACTCCTAGCGGTAGAACCCTTGTCGACGCGACCAAGATCTGTTCAGATGCAATGAAGAATTCGTCTGTAGTACAACAGTGTATTGCTACGGCTGGTATGACATTTGATGACCAGATAGCCGCATGCGTCGAAGATATCAAGGTTTGGGAGTTTTGTGTGGAAGATATGAGGCACAAGCATTAGCTTTCACGAAAAGTTTGGTTTACTCTTAGCAATGTGTGCTAAGCGTAGACCAAGCTTGCTTGTGAAAGCTTATACTTGGTCATAATAAATTTGAGCAGTCCATCAAAACATAAACACTGGATCAGTCCATGACCTTTCAAAAAGTGCTCCCAGAGCAACGACAAACTCTAAGATTGTCTACATGCATGGGCAAAGACAATAACCTTAGACGATGCAGCGAGTGACATTGGCCCAAAGCGATGACTCGTATCAGCATGGACTTTTTTTTACGCAATCTGAAAGCGAGGCTTCCCTGCGACCTCTGCGAATAGGTAAGGATCTGAGGTTCTTTCATCAGCACAGTAAAATCCTTATCATACAGCGCGGAAGAATAGTAAGACATGATGACCTGTGTCTTTAGATGCTAAACGGATGGTGCTCGAACCAGCAACTTCATATGACCATATTTTCTTATTACTTACTTAAGGAATTCTGAAAAGAGGTCTACTCTAAGAGAAAAAGTGTTGCTCTGCTAGAGTAGACTCCTTTTGAAAAGGGGAATGAATGGTCTGTAGGAAACCAAATAGGAAGTCATAAAATTGTCTTCCTTGTAAAATCAAATTGGGCGAATTGTTGAGTGAATCCAGTCCCCTTAAAAGCGCAATGACTAGTTTTCCATTAGTTAACGTCATTTCCTTTTTAGAAATAGTCCTCATCAGTGTATGAAATATTTGTTTTACAATAAAGCCGATATGCAAGAGCTTGCTCCTTTGTACGTATTAAAATTTCATTCTGAGATTATGAAAGCTTACTTCAAAGTTCATATGGCAGCGAATTTGGTGCACTAAGTGAATATTATGAATTTGATAAAATCCTAATTAGTTCAAGAAGATTCCGTGGAATTAGTAACTGACGAAAAACGTGTCTTCATCATCGATAAGATAGATATTTATTCACTAATCGTAGACAATTATACATGATACTTACATATGTAATAATCGTCCTTACGATTTTATGGTTCTGATAAAAAATAATAATAATAATAATAATAATAAAAACATTTGAGCAGAAACGTCCGAAAACTTACCCTTGACATGCGCGCTCATCGAAGATTCGGATCAGCCTGCACATTCGCGCAGTCTATTCAGAATCTTCACAGAGCTCATGTAAGACAGCCAAGGACACAAAAAAGGTAAGAGAAAAGTCCAGGGAGTGCCACAATCACAAACCGCAGCCCTTGCCAGACACCAAGAGGAAGAGAAAACCGACAAATCCAAACAAGCACAAATCGAACAAACGTACGAAACGCACTAAGATTAGCTCTCTCTTCCCCAAGGGAGGTAATCGCAATACTAAAAGGACTGAAAAACACAAGAACAAAATGACACATGGTAAGACATACAACAAATCGCCTTGTAGAATAAACCACAAAGCAACAAAGAGTAAGACTAACACCGGGACCACCGCCTTAGAACGGTCAGTAGAGTAAACCACCGGGGGGTTTAAAGCACTTTTACAGCTAGCCAACTTCATATAAATAGCACAAAACCTCCTCATGCGGACATCGAGGACCCTGACTAGACCGCGCGAATGGACAGACCGATTCGAAACTTCGTTGGACGCGCACTACGATGTTATATGTCAACTCATAAAATTGTGTGCTAAATATATATGTCAACACACATATTTTGTGTGCTACCAGTTTAAGGTACTTATTCAACAATATTGGACCATTACAAATGATATACAATCATAATTATAGTATGTAATAAGTACGATTTTATGACTCCGATGCAAGCACAGCATTCATTTGAGTACCAACGTCAGAAAACGTCCCTCCGACAAGCGCGCCCAACGAATACCCGGATCACCCTGCGCACTTGCGCAATCTGATTTATCCCCACCGGGCACACTTGAGACAGCCAAGGTCGCAAAGCCCCCCTATGAGGACAAAACCGTGCGGATGAGCAGGCCTGTGCTCGCCAGGCGCACATGTCAGAAGGAATGTCGCGCGGAACTAAAACGAAGAGAGAGAGAGAGAGAGACAGACAGACAGACAGACAGAGAGAGAGACCCTCGATAAATAAAATGTTCCTTTTTAATTTAGAAGAAGGGAATACGTTAAGATCTGTTTTCTCTTCTCGAAACATGTGTAGGTAAAATCAGCTAAATTATACACAACTGTTTTATCATTACATGTCATAAACCAGATAAATTTCTCCTTTTCATTAAGTAACCTGAGGTTTGGAATATTTTCAATAACTGAACCGAAAAAAAATGTCTTTCAATGTTATGTGCCGAACAGTTGCATAAAAAGTGTATTTCGTTCTCTACAAAAGCGTATATAAATCCTCATAAAAGTGTATTTCATCGTCTACTTGATCTAGTTTACACAGTTTACATATTCTTTCAGAAACAGGCTGTTTTACTAGTGCCATATTTTCCTCATCAAGTTGGTTTCGTTTAAAATAGTTGTAACGCCAGTAAAGATTTATAACCCGTCATTATTAAGTTTTTACTAACCTCTAATGTTTGTTCCAGTAATAATTCAGCAAATATCATTAGACAAGGGAAAACGACCATATTCACCAAGGATTGCCATATTAGAAACTTTTGAAAGTACTCCAAAGATATGCTTACAAAATTTTAAATGTATTTTTTTTTCTGTAAATCTTAATAGATTTTATCAATTGACTGAGTCGAATTACGAGATGTTCTTGTACATGATCCCCAAATTTCACTTTCTTATGTAAGTATATGTTTAACGGTATGTTCAAATATATGTAAGGCTACTTCAATGTTCGGAATGATGTACCAAACACATTTGAACTTAAAAAACCTTTTAGCCCTTTTGTATACAGCTCCGATGATGCATAAGAAAATGATCCAGAAATGGCAAACGTTACATTTAAATACTTGCAATCTCTGACACTCTCCAGGTTTTGGTCTTTGTAGGTAAACCTCGTTTAAAAATGCCTGCCTTATTAACACCTTTGATTTATCATAATTAACTTCTAGACACCAGTCATCACAATATTTTCCAAGTTTGCTTATGTAACTCTGAAGACCTGTTTCAGTTTTAGACATCAGAATAACATCATATTCATATAACAAACAATTTGAGTGATAAGTACCTACGTCAACGCCATCACAAGACCTGTCAAATATTTCAGGTAGATCATTTATGAATATTTTAAAAAGATCAGGACTTAAAGTATTACCTTGTCAGACATCAATGTTTGAAGAAAATGGTTGGGAAACCAGACTTTATTTTTACACTTAAGGAATTATTAGTATACATATCCTTTATAATATTATTAAAGTTCCAAGAAATTCTTAGCCTGAGCTTTTCCGAAAGTCAATAAAACATGTATATAGCTTAAGCTAGTAATATTTTGTATATTTTTCTATTAACATTCTTAAAACAAACATATGGTCTGAGGTTCTAGCTTTCTTTGTAAAACAATCTGCAAGGGAGTTATCACTTTATGACTATCGAGGAAAGTGCCAAGTCTTTTATTAGAGGAAGTCTTATCAGATCATTTGTGACCTAATACGTCAACCTATGTATGGAAGAATGTACGTGCCTTGAAGCGATGATAAATCTCATAGAACGGTTATTTTTTGTCAAATCCTTTGATTCAACGTTCATTGTGTGCATTTTAAAACATCTTTAAAATATTATCTTCAAGTTCACGCAAAATCAAGTTTTGAAAATCAAAGAAAACCTCCTCTATTCAGAATAAGAATTTGATATAATTAAGTGTGTACATTGCACGAAGGTGCTTTCTTAAGAAAGGATAAATCATATGCCTATTTGCCGTGACCGTGCGGATAAATCAAATGGGACAAAATTACGACGGACTTTTAGTAAACTTTTTAAAACTTTTTTTAGTAAACTTTTTCTCAACGTCAGAAGATAAAATGGAATTTTGTTTGCTTTGTTTTTAGTATGTTAAGGACACTAATTCAGGCAAAAGTAAATTTTCGAAACTTGCAATAAATGTGCAAAGTGACAAGGCTTTTTTTTACCCCAGCTGAGAAACATGTGGTCAAGAGTCGTGCATATTGATGATGAAGTCAATGCCAAGATTGCCAAAACTAGTGCAGCATTTGGCCGACTACGTGTTAGTGTTTGAGATTGCAGTGGAATCAGGCTTGACACAAAGCTGAAAGTCTATAAAGCTGTGGTGCTGCCAACACTACTGTATGTATGCGAAACGTTGACAGTTTACCAACGGCTCGCCAAAAGACTGAACCACTTGCATATAAACTGCCTTAGAAAACTTTTAAAGATTAAGTGGCAAGACAGGATTCCAGACACAGGTCCTGAAAAGGGACGGGATGTAGTGTGTACATACTCTTCTGAAACTTGCACTGTTCAGATGGGCAGGCCTGAGGAACGTT
This sequence comes from Anodontia alba, assembly GCA_964016985.1. NCBI lineage: Eukaryota > Metazoa > Mollusca > Bivalvia > Lucinida > Lucinidae > Anodontia > Anodontia alba. The sequence continues at coordinate 33,231,347 of OZ024832.1, read as the reverse complement.
TACCAAAGAAAAGCGGGCCCCCGTAGCCTAGTGGATAAGAGAGTTGACTCTTAATCCATTAGGTTTCTCACCGCTGTGGTTCGAGCCTAGCTCGGGTCATATGTGGGAAAGCCAAGTTCTGCTTACGGATGGTCAGGTGGTTTTTCTCCGGGTATTCCGGTTTTCGCCCACCTTCGATGAACGATCGGCTCGATATAAGTGAAATATTCTTGAAAGGGCCGTTAAACCCCAATCAAAAAAAAAAAAAAAAATTACCAAAGAAAATCCTCTATGGTGAACTAGAAATGGGCAAACGCTCCCATGGTGGTCAGAAGATGCGATACAAAGACACTCTCAAAGCCTCCCTCAAAGATTTCAACATACCAACAGAGTCATGGGAACAAATTGCACAGGACCGAGCAAAGTGGCGAGGCCTCATCAGAAGAGGTGCTAGTGAATATGAGGCAAAAGGAATCAGCGAAGCCGAGCAGAAACGTGCACAGCGCAAAGCCAGAGCTAAGCAATCACCAGCAGAGCTGTCTTGCTCAGACCCCTGTTGTTCCATCTGCAACAGACAGTTTAGAGCTAGAATTGGTCTAATCAGCCATCTTAGAACACACAAACAGTAGCATTTTTCGCATGTGATTAAGAATCGTCATTGTCAGTAATGACAGACGAACTATTACGTGGTCAACATATTCAAGCCATAGAGCAATTATAAAACGTTGAAACACTGGCAGGTCCGAATGTTCAGAAAAGAAAGGGTGCAATCAGGCGTCCTAGCAATTCAGGGATTGCGATATAGATTTATATTGCGCTATGTCTAAATCACGAAAAGAGGCTATCGTGCGAAAGGCGCGTATGGTGGTGAAATTAGATATCAACCCCCCGTATCCAGCGTTCCATGGAGTGGGGCATGACTCTGACATGAAAACTGTCAAGGTTCCGGGTGTAGACGACTTCGTTTAAAGAACACCTATTCGAATATTCGAAAAACAGTATCAAAAATATCTACTATATTTTGTCGCTTATCTTCATTTTTGAAGATGCTTCTTTTTATTATTTTTAGCACAAACATACAACGTATATTTACACAAATAACATAATATAGAATCATATTATATAGAGGTTGCTCCATATTTAGTTCAAGACCCGTGAAGTGATTCTCGAGAAATTAATTTCTCGGATTATTATTTTACAAATGAAACAGGAAACGAGAGCGCAAACAATTTGTACGATTTGCAAGCTTTAAGAAAGGTACTTCACACATCTTAAACCCAACATAAATTTATTCATATCTTACACTGTATATTTCTCGTTGACCATTTTTATTCTTCTAACGTCAAGAAGTGACGTAATTACAATAAACGTAATTATTCTATAGCTATAAATATAAAATGATGCGAAATCAACGGGACAATCAGAGGAACAATGATACCGATATTTCACAATACCAACACGCCATATCAAAATTGCATGCTTTCTTTAGACCAGTAATGCTTGTTTGTCGACCATTTACAAATCTCAAACTTTATTACCATTGTGAATTGTTGACGTTCTATGACGTACTAGTTGACGACCTTATTTTTACTTGACGTTGTAAAATATGACGTCACATTGGACCAAAACATCATATAAATTACATTTCAAGTTTGAAAGTCGTAAATGAAGCAATACAACTGACTTTTATTCAAATAATTTAATTTAGGACTAGATTCGTTGCAAAAAGCAACGGTGCAGATAACATATCATGTTGATATTGCACTGGTGCAAAAATAATATCACTTTCTTATATCAGTTTTTTTATCCCCACGCATATTCGTGATATTCCAGAAGACCATAATGCCTAGCGCGAACGTGACAACATCCGGTTTAACCGAAAGTAGGGAATTGCACTTGAAATCCAAAACATTCGATAAAGAATTCACAAATGATATATTCGGCCAGCTATGCATCATAATTTGTAATTTGTCTAAATGTAACATGACTAAATTATAAAAAAAAAATATTAAAAAAATCAAAAAAAGTAAATCCCCTTTTCTTGACAGTAACTGAACAGATGAACTGGCACATTATTGATGGGTGGGGTAGTAAGTGCTGTTGTTCCTTTGTGCTTGGAAAGTGTAAACAGTGGGCAATTTACTTATTTCAGGTGTAAAGCTTTCTACTTCCTCTTTATCCATTTCAAATATGAATAAATGTCTTCAACATTTAAATAATAAATTATAAATTTTATATGAACAAGCACTAGCTTTCCTGGTGTGTGTGGGAGGGGTGGGGTTGGGGGTTGTTGGGGGGGGGGGGAGGAAGGGAGGGGATGCATTCCAGCTGTCAGATTCAACATTGACTGAGTAGACCTTTTATGATGATCTTATTCAATCCAAGTACTCTTAACTAACACACAGGTTTATTTTTTAAACAATCATCACTAAAGATGACTTTCCAAAAATAACAATGTTTCAGGCCATACTTATAAATATGTTGATACTCTAGCATAAACTCCAGACCTTCCATACCCTGCAATATTGACTGATACTCCGGGGTACACAATATCTGACAGGTTTTCATATACTTTGTCACTGTCCGATATTTCAGAAACATTCTGGGTGACAGGCCGTTATAGGCTACTCACTGATACACCGGGGAACAGTGTAGCTGACAGATCTTCGTATACTTTGTCGCTGACTGATATTCGGGTGTACACTTCAAGTGACAGGCCGCTATGACGATTTTGTTTGGTTGCCATGGCAAAATTTAATTTGAAATAAAATGAATTCTTTAAATGAAAGCGCCTCCAAACCCACAGTAAGCAGTGTTGTAAACTTCGTTACTGCTTATGAAGAGTCAATAAATTCGAGACTCCCATTTTCTAATCCGTAGTGAGTTCTTTGTTTCCAAAGGCAATCTTTTTGACGTTTATTATATTTCCCTGCCTCTGTGCTGTTTACATGTATAAAATCATGATATTGCTAAACAACTCTTCAGAAACCACTTAGCCAATTTCCACCAAACCATTGATCCTAGTGTTGAAATGTGATTGAGAGTTTGTTCAAATGATCGCGTTTCATTGACTCTCTGCTTGGTTTTATGTATACATGTAGAGCTCAAGGGCCAAAATTAATTATCTTATCTTATCATTAAATCTTTCATGTATTGTATTCAGATTTGAAAAAAAAAATGGTCCACCCATATGCTAGCTGAGATTGGAGGCCATATGATTACCGTTTCTTCTTTCTTTAAAATTTCCAACAGTTTCCAATATGATTGTGAATCATTATCATGAAGCTGTTCTAATTTTTCAATAAATTCATATTTGTAAGTTCTTCCTTTTTGCTTACAAACATTAAATTATTGTTTTCTGAATTTATAGTAGGAGCCGCGAATGTATGGATCATTTGGAAACTTAGCATACAATTGTCCTTTTTGATCAAGTATTCTGCGCACTCGATAGAAAAATCTATATCAAACAGTTAGCGTTTTGAAGCTTTGTTAGATTTCATTTTAGTGATAAATCGGCCGCAATAATAATGATGTCATGAAGTTCGCTAACTGAAAGATCTGCGGATGAATCATGATCGGAGTTCTCAATGTCTTTTATTATCAGTTTGATATGTTTTCAGCATAGGGCATCTTGAAAAGCACTCGCAGACGTAGGTTGTAAAGTCTAATTTCAGGCGACTACTGTTGTCAGCATTTTAGCTCACGTAAGCCGAAGGCTCAGGATGAGCTATTGTGATCACTTGCAGTCCGTCGTCCCTCTATCCGTCGTCGTCCATCGTCTAGCCACACCTTTGAACGACTTCTCCTCTGAAACCCAGGGCTAATTTTCTTCAAACTTCATGTGAAACCTGTTTAAGAGGGATTAAAATTTTATACAAATGGTCACGGTCCATGAATCAAGTTGGCCGCCATGCTCATATATGGTAAAAACATAATCTTCTCCTCTTAAATAAAGAAAGCTTTGGGCTGAGTTTTGGTATATATAGCATCGGGGATTCAAGGTCTATCAAGTTTGCTAAAATAATGACCGTAAGTTTGACCGTTGACTTTTTTACGGCAAGGTTTAATTTGTGTCTTCTTTTCTGAAACCACTTGAGCAATTTTCACCAGATTTCATATGGAGCTTTCTGTCTATAGGGCATTGACAATTTGTTCGAATGGTTCCGCGTTGTTGAACAAGATGGCCGCTATGCCGCTATATGGTAAAAACACTTAAAATCTTCTCCAGAACCAAGAAAGCTTTGGGCTTGGTATACAGCATCGGGGTCTATTAAGTTTGTTCAAATAATGATACTAGGATGACCTTTGACCTTTTAACGGGGTATGTCAAATTTGTGTCTTAGCTGCAGATGTGCAATAATAACTGCTTTTATCAAGTGAGCGAATCGTGGCCCATTGGCATTTTGTTCAAGATACTGCCTACTGAAAGTAAGCATTATGTAAATTTCAACGAATGTTAGCCAGCGTATATCCTGATGAGATGACTCAATATGGTCTACAGCGATAATTCCATCATGTTGTAGTTAATTTGTTCCCATTGCAGCTGACAGACGATCTCACTTTCGTGGACATGGCTGTTGACGCTGCCATCATGTCTTGTCAAGAATCCATTCTCAGAGACTTATCGTACTACAACAACGCTACCGGACAACCTCCACCTTTCATCACATCTCACTTGTGTCCTTCATACTGTTCCGGTCATGGCACGTGTGTTCAGGGAACCTGTCACTGCGACAGCGGCTATGTTGGTGATTCCTGCATGATTGACACAACCAAACCACCTTCGCTTTTCCATATCGTAGGGTACATATAGTAGCTGAGCTGTTAAAACATGGTTTAAGTTTCATTTCTTACATGAACTGCAATGAGCAAAACGGTTATTGAACTGCAAAAGAAAACATCATGATGCACAACCGCGTAGTCTGATCAGACGTTTCTCTATTTCCAATATGCGCTCGTCTTCTACAGTATCCTAGGGTTATTTAAACGGGCAATAGAAGCCTTGATCAGTCTGCGCAGACGCTCAGTTACAGTTATGTGTTCGTCTGAGATAACGACAATTTTCTCATGACATGTCTCATTTTTGTCCGTTCGTCTGTCCGTCCGTCTGTCCGTCTGACAACAATTTACGTCCAGTCTTACATTGAAGTGCATTTCTCAGAAGCAGTGATAGCTGGGAGTGTCAAACCTTGTGTAATAATTGTCCTTGGCATACTCTTCAAGCACGCACTATGAACCGGTGCCCTTGACCTAGATTCCGTGTTTGAGTGCCTTTGTCATGATATTACGTCAAATCTAGCATAATTCACTTCAAGTCTAGCATTAAAGTTTATTTCACTGAAGCGGAGATAGCTGTGAGTGTCAAAACTTGCATAGTAATTGTCTTCGACATACTCTTCAAGCACGCACTATGACCCGGTGCCTGCCCTTGACATAGATTTCGTGCCTTGGTAGAAAAATATAACGTCGGTCAGAGAATACTTTTGCAACAAGGTATATCGGAACCAGAATTTTACGGTGACTTAGCATACAGATTTAGAAAAATTGTGGGAAAATCTAACTTTTTGATGCAGTTCAGAAAACTAATTAACTGTTATAAAAGAATTGGCTATAGCCTGGATATTATGCGGCAGACTGCATGCCTAGTTATCAACCCAATCATTGTTGATGGCTATGCTTCACTCTTTAATTGCACGACGGCGGTTCGGGCCTCAGAGTCAATGACGGCCTCTTCATAAATCTTTAACAGTTGGGTTGGGGCTTGACGATATGTCTTTGGCTTGGCCTGCCGTGGTTCAACTATTAGATTTCGTTTACTCTGGCACACAGTAGAATTGCCATGAGTACTCGCCTTTGTTTATCATAGTGATTTATTTGATTTTTGTGTTTTCGCTTTGATACATGGACTGAGTTGGGAGCCTTTATGCGAACCGAATTTTTATGTATTTCTGTATTTAGAGTAACATCGGGACCTAGGGTGAAGTTGGCTGGCCGTAAAAATGCTTTAAACACCGCCCCCTCACCCCCACCCCCACCCCCCCCCTCCGCACCCATCCACCCGGTGGTTTATTCTACTGTCCGTTCTAGGGCGGTAGTCCCGGTGTTAGTCTTACTCTTTGTTGCTTTTTGGTTTATTCTACGAGGCGATTTGTTTAAAGTCTTGCCTTGTGTTATTTTGTTCTTGTATTTTTCAGTCCTTTTAGCATTGTGAATACCACGTTTTGGGGAAGAGAGAGCTAATCTTAGTGCTTTTCTTTCGTTTGTTCGATTTGCGCTTGTTTGGTTTTGTCTGTTTCCTCTTCCTCTTCGTGTCTAGGATCGGTTGCGGTTTGTGGTTGTGGCACTCTCTGGACTTTTCTCTTACCTTTTCATGTCTCCCCCCTTTATGGTAGGGTGACTTTCAAGACTGAAAAATTGTGAGCACGGATCCCCACGTACAACGAGATGTATCATATACTAAAATGTTTCCCATTCTCTATAGTTTCTGAAACTGCTGGCATAAATTGGCACAAATGATGGCGAGCCGAGAAATCCAATATGGCCGCCAACTGCTTTTAGAGCCTTAATTGTCTTTTGGTTGTTCTAGTATGCATACAAAATGTATACTTTGTTTGATATGTACTCTTTACAGACAATACTATTTATTTAAATACAAAAAGAAGCATAATTTAAACATTAACGGCAAAATTAGAGGATAGACGTTCAATGTTTAGGTATAAAAATGTGTACTTAGAAGAAACAGACGTTCCCTAAAATTACTTAAATGATATTACCTGCTTCATTTTAATTTAAACAACACACCAGTTATCATGGCCAATTTAAACATCGTGTTTCTGTTGAATATATTAAACCAGTATTGAACAGTAAGCAGTTTGTTATCCCTACCCCCACCATTTGATTTCAAACTTTCTGAACAAATGCTAGTGAAGCTTGACAAGAGACAATAGAAGAAATGAAAAAAAAGATGGGCAGAATGGTAAACTATTTCATTTATGAACATCTTTTAATCAGGAATAATGTGATTTTCTTCGATCCTAGTTTAAGTTTTAAATTACAGACACAACAACAAATAAGAAACACTGATCTGAATTAAATTGGTTTGGTAATGTTTACTATAACACCGACAGAAAGTGTCGTGGAGGGAAACTTTGAAAACACATGTATGTAAACATTGTAAATAAATCGATTTAAAATAAATCTAGAAGGAAATGGCAATTGTATTCATAAATTATCATACACATGCATGCATTTTGCAGAAAAGTCGACATACTATAAGGTCGACTTCAGAAGAGTGTTCTATATTCGACTTATCCATCCATCTTGGACACTTTTTGAGTCAGTCTGTGGACAGTCAACGAAAAGCTGTAGCCGTCAGGAATATTTTGATATATTTGGCATTCTGGAGCTATCCAATTCCCTTCCAAATGCTACTTTCCATTACTAAGGCTAAGCTGTGGGCCGTGCAAAAGCGCCATTTGATTTTATCATTAACTCAGTCTAAGTAGGCAAATAAATTGAGAAAACAAGAAAGTATTCAAATGTAAACAATGAGAAATGACCCTCATGCACGGATATGTTGCTCAGAGACTATAGCAATAAAGCCTGTCGGAGTCTTTAAAATTCTTCAAGTAATTTGTTCGATTTGCGCTTTTTTTTCTGTTTCCTCTTCCTCTTGGTGTCTGGGAAGGGCTGCGGTGTTTGTTTGCGGCACTCCCTGGACTTTTCTCTTACCTTACCGTTTTTCTGTCAAAAAAATTAAAAAAAAAAAACAGCTCTAGAACCCCAGAAAAACAGTCATTGTTGTCAACAAGCAAGGAATGGCTGATGAAAGAAGTTGCCAATGAAGATAAAATCTCTCTGGTAACAGTCAAATTCAGTTAGTGCTACCATAAATCATGTATTGCAAAATATCTCCATGCCTTTTAAAACAAAAAAAAACCCAGAAGACAGTTTGCATGAAAATTCTGAAAATTCTGGCACATTTAGAAAATCACAAGTCAAAACATGGTTCTTGTCTGTTAAAATTTGATAAAGGCTGAAGACCCAAGTCAAAGTATTTTTAGCTGGATAACTCTTCCAAGATACCAATGAACATGAAAAGTAAATAGGTGAACTCAGAAACTGATACAATCATATCCACATGAAGTTCTCAACATTTAAGAGAAAGACAAACAAATACAATTAAACAGCCACAAAAAGAACAGATGAACAAAAGAAGAAAAAGAGTAATAGAAAAGTCCAGGGAGCGCCACAATCACAAACCGCAGCCTATCCCAGACACCAAGAGGAAGAGGAAACCGACAAAACCAAACAAGTGAAAATCAAACAAAACGTACGAAACGCACCAAGACTAGCTCTCTCTTCCCCAAGCGAGGAAATCGCAATGCTTAAAGGACTGAAAAACACAAGAAAAAAATAACACAAGGCAAAACATAAAAAAATCCCCTCGTAAAATATGACAGCCCTTTCCCAAAAATGTGGCAACTCTGTTGTCCAGTGAAGACTGTAACTCAGCTTTCCTAGACAAGTTCATAGATTTGGAATCAGATGATAACATATATTACTAAAAGACACAATAATGCATTTACAATCCTGCCTGAGCAAATCAAGTTTGAGGAAGCAAGAGCCATTTTAAAGGAAGAATTTAAGAAAAACATTAAAACTGACTATCAATAAAATGTACACAGTATAGAATAAAAGAAGATAATTTAGATCCTCTTTTATAATATATACCCAATGCAGTCTAATGCTGGATCTCCGTTGTGTGAAAAGTTGCAGACGTAATATGTGTCTGACTGCAGAATAAGCTAGAGTTAACTCGTATGAGCAAAGCTCTTCTATAATCTTCTTACTTCTATACAAATAGTGAAGATAGACTGTTAGCCCAGATGATTCGGTGTTATGCTGATTTGACCAGAGCTGCTATGATTCGGAACAGATGGCAACCATCTTCATATATCTTAACTGTATCACCAGCTTCATTCAACTTTTGCCTTATTGGACGACCAAATTATAAAAGAAAACGAAGATGGTCTGAACATTTACATTGTGCCTCAAGCCAGAGTTCACTGGGTGAACTGAACTCCTGCTGGAGCCCCTTAGTTTTTGAAATTCTGTTTTGTAGGTTAATTGTGGCTTGGTGCAAAATCGATACATCATTCGATTCGTAATCTATGAACTTGTCAGAGAGGGCTATATTGCAGTCTTCTGATTTATTAGTTTTTTGGAAGGATTTTTCCAGCTGAAATAATTTTAAGCCTTCATAACATTTAACAGATGATCAACCCCTTGAATAAACATCAGTCATGGACATATCTATTTTACGCTTTTTATGTACATTACACTTACATTGTTTTAACTTATGTTTACCAATGAATACATCATTCACTTTTTCAAATTTCTATTAAACGTGATCTCAAAAATGAGAATTCAAATAGATATTCTTTTTTTTCAGTTTCAATCTTTCCTTACAATTTTCTTTAAATTGGCTTCAGCTTTCTCCAAATTGCTTTGCTCAGACAGAGTTTTAAATACATTATTCTGTCTTTCAACAGTATAAGTGACAAGATAACTTTTGCTTGATGATACATTGCTTCATCAGCAACGCGATCTCCCTTTGAATTTAAGTTACAATTAAATATGCAGCAAACTGCATGCATAGCTGTTAATCAATCATGATTGTTAACTTTGCTTCCCGCTTTAATTGCATGAAGGTGAGTCGGTCCTCGGACCTAATCGGCTCCCTCCTAAATCTGTTTCAGACGGTTGACACCTGATTAAGAATGTCTGCATGTGGCCGGGACAGTTGTGGTCCTGTTTGTGGTATCTTCAGATTGCCATTGAGCTTTTTTGCTTTATTACATCATAGTGTTTTAGATTCTGTGTACTTCACTGTGATGTTTCACTGATGAGGTACAGGACTCCTATGCGAACCGAACATTATGTTTGTAATTTGGGGCTGCATCAGAATCAATGGTGAGGCTGTTTTTCTTAAAAATGGTATAAGCCCAAAAATAGTTTTTCAACTGACCGTTCCAAGGTTGTTCTTCTGTTGCAGTCCTTCTTTGTTTATGCATCGATGGTTTCATAGGTAACAGTTGCTTTGTCATTGTTTTTCCTCACCTCCCCTTCTTTGGCAGGCTCTGCTTCGTGATTCTGACATTGCCCAGGAATCTTCACATATTTTTGTATGCAATTTACTATCAGCCTTTAAGTCAAGTAATTTGGAGTACAATGATGAAGCTCCCAACTTTGGACCACATTTTCTGTGTTAAGCACTGCACTTTTTTCCACAAATAAAACATTTTGTTTTTAAATGAAACCCTGTTTCGACTTGTGAACTTCTAAATGTGCCAGAATTTTCAACATTTTCATACAAGATGTCTTCTGTTTTCTTGTTATAAAAAAGCATGGAGATATTTTGATTCACATGCCTTATGGTAACAGAGCTTGAGTTCACCAAAGAATTTATGGTCACTGGAAACCATCTTTATTGGTACTTCATCGGCCCGTTCCTACATTGTTGACAATGACTCGTTTTTTGAGACCTAGAACAATCCTTTTTTTTTTTTTTTTTTTTTTGTTTTTTTGTTTTTTTTTGACAGAAGCAACATATGTTCACTAAACATCCGTTTTCTCCTTGTGGACGTTTTTATGTTGACTTTTGGAACCCTATAAATAACATGATAATTTTACCATATTTGGGATAATTTTTCTAGATAATTTTACCACACTTTTCCTAAAATTTAAACAAACCCATTTTTCTACCAGTCCTGATGTCATGTTGTTTATGTTTTGTACATACCTTTCAATCGTTTGCTGATCTATTTATTTAAAACGTAGCATTTAAGTTATAGAATTTCAGGGTTTTTTTCTGGGAGAAATCTGGCTTATTACTGTTATTTATTAGGATTTTAAAGTACCTAGGCTTTATCATTATAGACTCTGATCAACATATTAGAGCTTGAAGGTCTTAGGTCATTTCTCATTTTTCATATTTAAAGACTCATTTTTTCTATTTATTCGAGTCTTTAGATTGGGTTAACGATGAAATATGCCTGAATATGTATAACATACCTATCAATGTTTTCCCCCAGATGGGGTGGGATGGCAGGGATATCCTGGGGATTAGACAGCAAAAGCATCACTGCACTCAGGAATTTGACAGGCCATTGAAAATAGGGGAGGGATTTTAGGTACCTGAGCTTGAAATAATTTACGAAAATAAGTGCAAATTCTGACGCCCACCCTCGTGATTTTTGACACAAAATTAGAACTCAGGGGTCCCGGGTCAGAGGTACGTAATAAGATTTAAATTTTTCAAAATTATCCTATACCCGGAGGTAATCCTGCCCTACCCCCTTCCGGAGGAAAACATTTATAGGTGCATATTGTATGATTACAAGTGCCTTCTACTTCTACGTATATTTTGTTTCAATTAATTTATTGACAACGTTTACATAGTTTTAACTTTTCCCTCCACAAATTTTTGTCGGTGCCATAGTAAATATTGCCAAGCCAATTTCAATTTTATCCGGGCCATTATTTCTTATTTATTGTTCAGTCTGTAAATTAAAACTTAAATTCTGAAGCAAATTGAAACATTCCTGAAAAACAGAGGTTGATAAATGACATAGCTTGCCATTCTGCCCGTCTTTATCATTTTTTTCTACTGTCGTTCGTCAGTACTTACCACAGTCAGTTCAGAAACAATGAAATCGGATGATGGGTGTAGGGGTAAAAAAAACTACTTATTGTTTTATACTAGATCAATAATTCAACAGAAACATGATTTTTGAGCAGACCATGATAGCTGGTGTGTTGTTTAAATTAAATTCAAGTTAACAATATCACTAAATATTTTCAGGAACTCCTGTTACCTCTCAGTACACCATTTTTTGACCTAATATTGACCTTTTGACCCCCAAAATTATCTTTAATTTTTATATTGTGCGTTTTTTTGTTTTTTTTTTTTTTGTTGTTTTTTTTTTTTTTGTTGTTGTTGTTTTTTTGTTTTTTTTTTTGGTTTTTTTTTTTTTTTTTTTTTTTGGTTTTTTTTTGTATCTAAATAAATAGTCTTGCTTGTAATGAGTTAAAGTCAGTATAAATTAAATATACATTTTGTATGCATACTAGAACAACCAGAAGATGATTTAGGCATCAAAAGCTATGCCGGCAGTTTCAGAAACTACAGACAATAGGGAACATTTTGATATATGACACATTTTGTTGTACGAGGGGGGGGGGGGCGGGGTGGGTTCGGGTTACCACTAGAAAGAGTGGCCATTTTCACTCATTTTCACCCTGCCATAAGGGTTGAGAGACATGTTGTTTTCCCCCCGACCGTCTGGCTGTCTGTCTGTCACACTCGTGTCCGCTCTTTAACTTGAAAACCGTTCAAGTTATCTTGGCGAAACTTCATGTAAATATCAATCAATATTAGACGACGTGTAGAGCGCAAGAACTATAACTCTTGCATTTATACTTTTTGAGTTATTTCCTTGGACTCTGTCACAAAATCGTGTCCGCTCTATAACTTGAAAACCTTCACGAAACTTCATATAAATATCAATCGCATTAGACGACGTGCAGAGCGCAAGAACTATAACTCTTGCCTTTATACTTTTTGAGTTATTTCCCTTGGACTCTGTCACAAAATCGTGTCCGCTCTATAGCTTGAAAACCATTGAAGTTATCTTCACGAAACTTCATATAAATATCAATCAATATTAGACGACGTGCAGAGTGCAAGAACCATAACTCTTGTATTTAAACTTTTGAGTCAATTCCCTTGGACTGTCAAAACATTGTGTTCGCTCTGTAACTTGAAACCTGTTCAAGATATCTTCAAGAAACTTCATGTAAATATCAATCAGCATCAGACGACGCGCAGAGCGCAAGAATCATAACTCTTGCATTCATACTCTTTGAATTATTTCCCTTGGAACTTTGTCCGTCATAAAAAACATATCCACTCTATAACTTGAAAGCCGTTCAAGATATCTTCATGAAACTTTATATGAATATCTATCAACATTAGACGACATGCAAAGCACAAGAACAATAAATCTTTCTTTTATACTTTTTGAGTCAATTCCTTCCCTCATTATTTGATATAAATGTTCGCTGAATGTACAATACAATATTACACCAAAAAGGGGGGAGACATCTATGTTTTTGTAGAAAAACAAATTCTAGTTTGTAATGTTGAGTCTAGCATTATTCATGTCGAGTCTAGCATTAACGTGTATTTCTCTGAAGCAGTGACAGCAGTGAGTGTCAAACCTTGTATAGTAATTGTCGTCGACGTACTCTTCAAGCACATACTATGACCTGGAGCCCGTGACCTTGATTTCATGCCCCATTGACTTTGTTGTGATTTTGCAGTGCGTTTATCTGTAGCGGTGATAGCTGCGAGTGTCAAACTTTGCATAGAATTGTTCTCGACATTCTTTTCAAGCACACAGGATGACCCGGTGTCCTTGATTTTGATTGAGTTGGGGTTTAACGACACGTCAACCCTTGTGGGTCATTTTGTGTCGTCTCCCAGAGAAAGGGAGAAAAAAGATAGAAGAGATAGTAGAGGAGATGAAAGAGAGGGACAGGGAAGAAAGAGGAACAGGAATGAAAGTGAAGAAACAGAAGAAATAAAAACATCCCCCTCTACCCTTACCTGCTACAAGGATAGCAGGCCTTGCCCAGCTGTAAGCCAATATCAGTTGGGCGCCTTGGTGACGTAAGATAAAGGACACCTTCGCACCACCCAACCACCCCTCCGGTGTCCTTGACCTAGATTTCATGTTCCATTGACTTTGTCATGATTTTGCTTCGAGTCGAGCGTTTCTCTGTAGCGGTGATACCTGCGAGTGTCTTACCATGCTTAGTTATAGTCCTCGACATACTCTTTAAGCACCCACTATGACCCGGTGCCCTTGATCAAGGTTTCTCCGTAGCTGTGATAGTTGCAAAAGTCAAACTGTGCATAGTAATTGCCCTCGGCATTCTCTTCAAGCACACACTACGACCCGGTGTCCTTGACCTAGATCTCATGCTCCATTGACTTTGTCTGATTTTACGTTGAGTCTAACATTAAAGTGTATTTCTTTGTAGCGGTGATAGCTGCATGTGTACTCTTCAAGCAGGCACTATGAACCAGTGCCTTTGACCTAGATTTCGCACTCCATTGACTTTGTCTAGCATTAACATATGTTTCTCTGAAGCGGTGATAGCTGCGAGTGTCAAACCTTGCATAGTAATTGTCTGCAACATAATCTTCAAGCATGCACTATTACCTGGTCCCCTTGACCTAGATTTTGCGCACCTGTGACTTTGTCATAATTTTAAGTCGAGTCTATCATTAAAGTGTGTTTCTCAGTAGCGCTGATAGCTGCGAATGTCAAACCTTGCATAGTAATTTTCCTTGACATACCCTTCAAGTACGCACTATGGCTGGGTGCCATTGACCTAGATTTTGCGCTCGAGTGATTTTGTCATGAATTTACGCCGAGTCTAGCATTGCAGTGCGGTTCTCTGTAGCTGTGATAGCTGCAAATGTCAAACCGTGCATAGTAATTGTCCCCGACATTCTCTTCAAGCACACACTACGACCCGGTGTCCCTGATCTAGATTTCATGCTCTATTGACTTTGTCATGATTTTACGTCGAGTCTAGCATTAAAATGTACTTCTTTGTATCGGCGATAGCTTCAAGTGTACTCTTTAAGCAGGCACTGTGAACCAGTGCTTTCCGCGGAATTCTTGTACTATGTCTTTTATGGGAGAATCCTCTGAGAGCGAATTCTCTCCTTTCAGAGTAGTCAAATTTGATGGCTTTTGAGCTATATCATGCCTTTTTTCCGAAAATATCTGGCGTGCGGTTAAGCAAACAGTAAGTCATAGAAGTAATCTCCCTTGAAGGAAAAGCCAGAAAATCTAGCGAGTGTCTCGAGGTTTCATACGCTGTCATTAGCTCTTGGAGGCTATTCTTGCAAACATGACATGCCATCAAATTTGACTACTCTGAAAGGAGAGAATTCGCTCTCAGAGGATTCTCCCATAAGACTTCTTTCCTTTGAGAGTAGTCCCTTTTTGGAAAGGGATTCTGATACCAGGAAAGGCACTTCCTGTTACCAAATGCAGTCTGTTTTCGGTCGATTGTATACAATCGGGCCATAATATACATACACTAAAATTTCCTTAAGGTTGTTGTCCACATGATTGTCACTGACCAATGAAATCAAACTACGCGTTTGTACGAAATTTATGAAACGGTTATTTATAGCCGCGCTATTCTTGTCACTGTGAGGTCAGAGTGCCTTGTAAAGAGGGTTATCTGTAAAACCTGGACTGGAACATTGGCAAACAGAACTCGGCGTCTGATCAGTCTGCACTGTTTGCTTAAATTACAGGACGTTAAGGGTTAAATGACACAGTCTTAAGTCCCCCTTTAGGACCTTTTTCCCAGCCTACACTCAACAGTTGACCTACCAGTGCTATCAGTGCTTTGATTAAAATATACCAGTTGTAGCCATTCATATGACGAGGTACATGTAGATAAATAGAATTCTATAATATAAATATGTACCTGCGTTGTCCATGAACAAGTAAACTGAACTTTTTTTCACTTGTCCTCAGTAGGACAAGTGATACATAGTATTTTCATAGCCTGGTGTTAAAATGCTTATTTCAGAAATTGCGCAAAAAATACAGTTCTAAGATTCCTGATCAGTGGATTTAAAAACATATAAATGTCGTTTTCAAATTGCTGTCGTCCAATGAAATTGCGCTACATACGTGTAAGCTTATTGAATTTTGAATGATAAAAAACATAAAAGAAAATGATAAGAAATTGTAAACGTTCAGACAGACAGGATATATACCATCCGTGTTCATGGACTCTAAGGGGAATGGATGCGCGTTTAAAGGAGATACCTCTTTCAGAATTGTGTTGCCTGCCTTCCACAAGGGATCTGCTAAAAAAGGAAAGAACTTTGCTTCCTATCGGGGAGCAAAGTTCTTTCCTTAGGAAACACCCCTTTTCAGAAGGGATCATGTGCGCAGGAAAGCAAACAAGAAGTCAGTAAAAAGTGTTTCCCTTGTAAAACATGACAAAAATCTACCAGGTGTACCCAGTCCACTTGTGGAATGTCGAAGATCTTCGACATTCCACAAGTGGACTGGGTACACCTGGTAGATTTTTTTAGATCTTTCCTGGGTCTTATATGCTTTTCCATCCTCTTCTGCAGTACAAGCCACGCACATAAACAATCTGACAACTGTGACATTCGACAACGTCCCTGTCGGACACTTACCATTGTCGGTAATAACATTAGAGATCAAAGTACGAGAAAATGCCACCTTAAAGAGTTGCAGGCAAGTAAAATATATATATATACATATATATATGTATCGCAACTAAGGAAATAAAGCAATGTTACTTACCAGTACTACGCAATCAATACTTCCTTTGACAGACTGTTTATCTTCACTACATCTGATGTTAGTACCGTGTGGCGGCCATGAAACGTAATCTCGTACTTCACTATAGTTTAGTTTATATTTCCTTGGCTTTTGTGATCATTAACCCCATTCCAGGACTTTTGAAAATTTATATGAGGTTCACTAATCAGATCTAATTGGCCGAGGCAGGAAAGCTTGACACATCGGCTGTTCTCAGTTTGTAAGTATGTTCATTTTCTCAAGGGTCATTCCTTTTAAAATTTGTACTATTTCTAAGATTGACGTCAAATTTGGTGGTTGTGGTAGGTAAAGGTCTGCTGTACTTGCAGCAAGTGTTTCTCTATTGTCGTGCGCTTTTCCTCGGCCTCTATCATCTCTCTCTCTCTCTTCTATCTTTTTTTCTCTCCTTATCTCTGGGAGACGAAGAAAATTGACCTACAATGGTTGACCTGTCGCTAAACAACAATGTTTTATTTACAAAACTAGATTTCCTGATATATTTGCGATGCAAAGGACAAGTTTGTTTTACTCGACTCCATAATTTCTCAGTAGCTATTATGAAGTATCCGATGTATATGAGTGTAAAAGCAAGGGACAAGTTTCTTTTACCCGACTCCATAATTTCTCAGGAGGTATTATGAATTTTCCGGAGAATACTGTATGCAAAAGCAATGGAAAATTTTGTTTAACACCACCCAATAACAATTGTTTTTGCGCCCATTTTGCGTTCCTTTTGTTTATGCGTCCCTTTTGAAAAATGGTTTACCTAAAAGGAAAGAATTTGTTTCACGTGAAAGCAAATTCGTTCCTTTCAGAAGGAATTTAGTACCATGAAAGCAAACAATAACGTACAAACGTTATTTTCCTTGTAACAATTGTTGAAAATCTACCAAGTGTATCTAGTCTCCTTAATGCCCTTTATGGAGATCAGTTTCATCGTCATTTCAGTTTCACAACGGACAGTTTCGCCTGACAGGAAAGACTTTCGTAACGCCTCTAGATTATGAGACCATGAACAATGTTCATTGTCAAATGCCAACTAGAAAAGATGTTCAAGGTAGGATAGTATATAATAATTTCAACCTGCAAATACTGTACTTTGTCAATTGCCAGTTATAGCAAATAAATAAACTTAACAAATACATTGTACGATATAGAACCGATGCTCATATTGTATTCCTACGCACCAGTTTGAATATATTTTCAGAATAGGCACAAATGTTTACGGTTATTTTATATAAGTAATACATATATCGTAAGTGAGCTTATAGCAGGCAGAGCAGACATTCAAGAACTGTTATCATTTAACAATTAAAAAAGATGTCCAAAATAGTAAAGAATATTGTCCAGAAATTGCAACAATCACATATTATCCAGAAAGTGCTACAATCACATATTGTCCAGAAAGTGCTACAATCACATATTGTCCAAAAAGTGCTACAAACACATATTTTCCAGAAAGAGCTACACTCATATATTGTCCAGAAAGTGCTACACTCACATATTGTCCAGAAAGTGCTACAATCATATACTGTATAGCAAGAGCTACACTCACATATTGTCCAGAAAATGCTACAATCACATAATGTCCAGAAAGTGTTACAATCACACAGCAAAAGCGACAAGACAAAATAGAAGTAGGTAGATTTATGATCAGTGTAGGACTAGCTTGACATTCAACATTTCTCATTGTTGTACTCAAATATTATATTACAGGTAAATCTGTTGTCGGCTATAATATATCCTTATCCAATAATGGCCATAACTACAGTAATGAAATACAAGCCTTCATCTTCGACTCTCATTGCATGAACTGTAGTGAGAAAGGAGGAAAATGTCAGATTAAGGTAAAAAAAATTATATATAGGCTAACCTTGGAAATGAGAGCATATAAAACAAAATCGAGGTCTCGGTTTCATTGGGACCCTTCATATGACAGCACTGATGTTTGCAGGGCTGCCCGTAGCACTGCTTAAGCGGAGCTCGATTTGGAACGATACCAAAATGAGCTTAATGGAAAAAAAATAAGATATTAGAAGACAGATGCGTTGTGTTCAGCGCGCCTTCAAAATTTGTGACGTGCTGATTTAATTTTGTATTCATGGAAACAAAGCTACTAAATGCCTTTCTCTTTGGCAATCATTCTTGTCCTTCTTGTTACGTTTTTTTAGCTCACCTGTCATCAAACGACATCTCCTCCTAAACCACTGATTGGATTTTGACCAAACATCACAGCAATGATCCTTGGTTAGTCCTCTTGCAAAATTGTTCAAATGGTTCCGGTACGTTGCATATTTAGGTCACAGGAACTAAATTAGATTTTTTAACTGAAAACATCTTCTTGTCAGAAACCACTGGACCGATTTCAATATAATTTTGCAAAAATGTTCCTTTGGTGATCCTCTATCAAGATTGTTCAAGCCATTTTGATTCATCAAAAAACATGGCCGCCAGGGGGCGGGGCTTATTTTCCCTATATATCTATGTAAAAAACTTTAAAAATCTTCTTGTCAGAAAACACTGGACCGATTTCAATATTACTTAGCATAAATGTTTCCTTGGTGACCCTCTAACTTTAAATATCTTCTTGTCAGAAACCACTTGACTGATTTCAATATAACATGGCAGGAATGTTCCTTTTTTAATCTTCTACGAAGATTGTTCAAGCCATTATGATTCGTCAAAAAACATGGCCACTAGGGGGCGGGGCTTATTTTCCCTAAAATATCTGTATAGAAAACTTTAAAAATATTCTTGTCAGAAACTAATGAACCAATTTCAATATAACTTGGCAAAAATGTTTTCTTGGTGACCAAGATTGTTCAAGCGATCGTGATTTGTCAAAACAAATGGCCGTCAGGGAGCGGGGCTTATTTTCCCTATATATATCTATATAGAAAACTTTAAAAATCTTCTTGTCAGAAACCAATGGACCGGTCTCAATATAACTACCAAGATTGTTCAAGCCGTCATAATTCGTCAAAAACCATGGCCGCTGGGAATGGGGTGGGTGGTGGGGGGGTCGGGGCTAATTTTCCCTATATATCTATATAGAAAACTTTAAAAATCTTCTCGTTAGAAACCACTGGACCGATTTCAATATAACTTAACAGAAATGTTTCTTTGGTAACCCTCTACCAAGAATGTTCACGCTGTCGTGATTCTTCAAAAAACATGGCCGCCAGGGGCAGGGTTTATTTTCCCTGTATATCTAAACAGAAAATTTTAAAAATCGTCTTGTCAAAAACCACTGGACCGATTTCAATATAACTTGGCAGAAATGTTCCTTTGATTACCTTCTACCAAGATTGTTCAAGCCGCCATGACACGTCAAAATATGGCTGCTAGGGGGCGTAGCTTATTTTTCCTATATATCTTTATAGAAAACTATCTTTATAGAAAACTTTAAAAATGGTCTTGTCATAAACCAATGAACCAATTTCAATGTAACTTGGCAGAAATGCTCTTTTGGTTATCCTCTACCAAGATTGTTTAAGCCGTCATGATACGCCAAATACATGGCCGTTAGGGGGCGGAGATTATTTTGCCTATATATCTATATAGAAAACTTTAAAAATGTTCTCGTCATAAACCAATGGACCGATTTCAATATAACTTGGCAGGAATATTCCTTTGGTGACCTACCAAGACTGTTCAAGCCGTCATGATTCGTCAAAAAACATGGCTGCTAGGGGGCAGGGCTTTTTTTTCCCTATATATCTATATAGAAAACTTTACAAATCTTTGTCAGACACCACTGGACAGAAGTCAATGTCATTTAGCTTTGGTGACCTTCTACCAAGATTGTTCAAGCCCTCTTGATATCTCAAAGGAATGGCCGCCAGGGGGCGTGGTTTATTTTCCTTATATATCTATATAGAAAACTTTAAAATTCTTCTCGTCAGAAACCACTTGACTGATTTCAATATTACTTGGCAGGAATGTTGCTTTGATGACCCTCTACAAAGATTGTTCAAGCAATAATGATTCGTCAAAACACATGGCTGCTAGGGGGGTTGGCGGGGCGGGCTTATTTTTCCTATAGATCTAAACAGAAAACTCTAAACATCTTTTTGTCAGAAACCATAGAAATGATTTCAATATAACTTGGCAGGAATGTTCCTTTGGTAACCCTCTACCAAGTTTGTTCAAGCTCTCATGATTCGTTAAAAAATTGGCTACTAGGGGCGGGGCTTCTTTTCCCTATGTAGCTTTTTAAAACATTATAAAAATCTTTTGTCAGAAACCTGGACCGATTTCAATATAACTTGGCAGAAATGTTCCTTTGATGACCCATTATCAAGATTCAGTTCTAGCCGTCATGATGCGTTAAAAAACATGGCCCGCTAGAGGGCAGGGCTATAAAATTTATACAAAAATCTTAGAACAGTGAACGGCTGAAATTTAAAATCTGTTTGCTCAGATACCCAATGCAGACGCTGATCAAACTGTTCTGATTTTGATCTGGGTCTATGCTGTTTGCTCAGGCTATATTATGTCGGAATATTTAGGGTAAGTATGGTAGTCTGCGATCAAAAGAGTATTTCAATGAACTTGATATGGTGAAGACATCTGACTAAGTTCATCAAAGCAATAAATAATTAACTTAGTCTCAATCAAAATGATATTCAAATCTGATTAATAGCAGAAATGCTTATCAACTAAATGCCGCATAAATCACAACCAGGCTGTTATGGAACGCCGTAGCTGTCTTATATGGAGCAAACCCTTGTGTTTTGTGACAATATGTTACTGTATGTGGTTTGTTATCTTTTTACACGACTTTATATTACTTTTTTGTGGTTTCAGTATTGCGTTATATGGCTTAATTGTATCCATTTCTAAAAATAGGTTTTTCATGCGGCATCGCCTTCTAAAATTAGACTTAAAAATATAAGAATCTATCATTGGTGTGAGGGGTAATTAGAAAAATCCGTCTCGAGGGTATCACGGGGCTGCCCGAGTGATGTAAGATTGTTATCCCGAGGGACGGATTTTTCTACCTGTCCCTCACATTCGTGATAGATTTTTTTTCTTGCATACCTTACATTTCTGAAATTGGGTATTTTATAATTGCAGTCACTTCGATTGCAGACGTCTGCCTTATTGTAATGACACTACCGTGACGTTTAGTGACGTCATTACGGTCAGTGATGTCAACCTTAACAATGGCGCACTGTGACGTCCTATACAGTGTTTATCAAACACGTGAAAATTGTCGATTTTTATCGTTCCCATGGGACGGATAAGAGTGTGTGAGATAAGATTTGCTAGCACCCGTGTAATTTTTCTGAAATCCTTATCCGGTATGCAAGAATAAATTATTCCGAACCGTGCTCAAGTGCCCCAGATAAAGCACAGTTGAGTTTTGGTTGTACCTATTCGAGCACGAGCGAGCGCAGCGAGCGATTGCTCAAATGGGTACAACCCAAACTCAACTGTGCTTTATTAGTGGCATTTGAGCACAGTTCGGAATGACTTATTTCTTTTCTAACACCCCTCATCGAGCGAATTTTTGCCTAAATGAGATTTTTTTTATTATTTTCTTTTTTTATCATTTTTATTATTATTACGCGACTTCCCTATTGGTAGTTTACTATTACTCATTACGAAAACAAACCTATTTAAATATACTGAAAATTTTACCAACAAAAAATGAAAATTTTTCAGTAAACAATTCTGATATTTTTCATATTTCTGCTCAAAACATAGATTGTATGTACTCGTTAGAACCATCCACAATCTATGTTTTTGATCAGAAATAAGAAAAATAATGTATATCCTAGAAAACCCCTGTTTTACTGTATAACAGTGGGGTTTAAGGGGGTCAAAATTATATAGGCGTGTTTCCGTGATGTCTTAAGCATCATGTCACACGGTTACGTAGTTACAAAGTTCGAAGGCGAATATTCAAGATGGCGGATTGCTCACGCGAATCCGCTGACGAAGAAATATATAGAACTTTTATCCTGTCTTCATGAAAGAATTGATGGACCTAAGGAGGACAGATATTTAAAACAGCAAAATAAGAATGTTAAGTGACTTACTTTTGTTTTCGAACATGTCAACAATACAAGATGGAAACAAGAAGTAAAACGGATATTTTTAATGGTATAACCTGCAGAGGAGCTCATCAGGTAAAAAATGTCAAAGTACTGCAATGTTCATAGATCAGTTTCTGTCTTACTTATACAATTATATATGTGAATGAGCCGTTTCGGCCAATATTGCATGCTAGCTTTCATAGTTACCAGTGGCGCAACTCTCGCAACAGTAATATGATTGGTTTCCCTTCGATAGTGCGCGGCGAAAATCCTATGCTCAAATACCTTAGATAAAACAAGACTAGACATATAAAGACTAAGAAGGAACAACACATGCAGGGTTGTTAGAAACGGGAATTACACTACGTGCTGGATCTCATTTTGTTATTTGTATGCTGTCCAAGTACGGTAACCAGTGTTGTAGTTTGACCAAATTCTGGAGCAACAGCAACACAGGAGCTTGAAGTTATTATTTTTATCATATAAAAACCTATACGGTTCTTTGAAAATCATATAGGGTTACCAAGAAAAGGAAAATATAACTTCATGCTTCTGTGTACAGCAATGGCGGACGAAACTGCAGCAGGCGGAAATGCTACGGAAACTATCTTGAAGGAAAATTCGAACATAAACGTTTTGCATTGTTATCGTACAAAGATTTCTAAAAACTGATAAAAGAGAGAAACCTCAAACACGAGAAGGGCCACAGACGTTGCAGTTCGCGCGTTTAGAGCACATCTAAAGGAGAAAGCCAGTCTGTCTGTCATACAGTAGTTATTATTGTTATATAACAGGGTGTTCAATTGTTTTAAACAACATGTTTACTATGTTTCCATAAATAGCTTTATTTACTATGTTTCCAAAAATAACTTTCTGGAATGTTCAACATGTTTACAATAACATGATGTTTACGTCCTTGATTCTGGACTGAGTTGTTTTTGGAATGTCATGGAAGATTTAGAAGTTTCTTGATTGGAACTGGAAAATAAGAGATGCTTGTAGTAAATTCTTTTTCTAGAACCTTCTTTGATATTATATAAGGAGAAAAGATTTTCATCTGGGCATCTTTGTATACTTTCACTGGAAATTATTCTATACTGGATTACTTTACTATTTTATTCATTCTGGACTTAAATTCTGAATTCAGGAACATTAAATTGTGGGATCAGAAACTGATATTCAAAGGATTTGTTTTATAAATTCTCATGGATTATTTCAGAGGGACTTTGTGACATAAACTTGAAAGGTACTGTTTACTGACATTATTTTGTTTTGAATCTTGTCTTATTTTTTGTGAATAAATATTGTTAATAATTTAAAGCTTGTTGCTGGTTTCACTTTCATTTCTTTCTCGTTACGCCTGGCTCGTAACAGAAATTGGGGGCTCGTCCGCGATCGAACATTTTCTTGAGCTAAAACAAGTTTGAGCTTTTTAAAGAAAACAAATATTGATGTTTAAGGAAAAAAAAATATTTGTTTGCTATAAAACAAGTACTGACTTTTAAAAAATCTCAGTAAATATAAAAATATTTGTTTCATAAAAAACAAGTATTGACTTTCAAAAAATATTATAATAATTATAATAAAAAAAAGCAAGTATTGACTTTTGAAAAATATCAATAAATAAACTCTGATTGATAAATCTACTTGATAAAACCAGCAAAAAGCAATCATGTTATTTGACCTTCAAGCTTTCATAGCTGCGCCTTCGCAGGAGCTGTTAAATTTGGCCAAAAAGTCAGATTTGTTGGACATTGCTGCTCACTATGAAGTGCCTTCTGTAAATAAGTCTATGTTAAAACAGGAAATAAAAAATATGTTAGTTCAATTTTTGGTTGATAAGGAAATTCTTGATTTTTCTGCTTTGTCTCTTGTTCTCGTAACTCAGACAGGTTTGCAAATGCAGGAGCTTGAAATTCAAAAGCAAATTGAGTTAGAAAAATTAAGATTAGAACAAGAAAGACAAATGCAGAAGGAAAGAATGGAAATTGAAGAAAGAGTTCAGAAAGAAAGAATGGAAATGGAAGAGAGAGAGAAAGAAAAAGAAAGACAAATGCAGAAAGAAAGAATGGAAATGGAAGAAAGAGTGCAGAAAGAAAGAATGGAAATGGAAGAGAGAGAGAAAGAAAAAGAAAGACAAATACAGATAGAAAGGGAAAAAATAAAATTTGATACAGAATTAAAAATGAAAGAATTAGAAATGCAAAACATGACAGTAAAACGACAACCTTTAGACTCTGGCACTCATTTTGATGTTACCAAACACATCAGATTAGTTCCTCCATTTCAGGAAAAAGAGGTTGACAAATATTTTCTTCATTTTGAAAAAGTAGCAGAAAATTTAAAATGGCCAAAGGAGCACTGGACCTTGCTTTTGCAAAGTGTTATAATTGGGAAGGCTCGAGAAATATATACTCAGCTGACTGTCGAGCTGACTGTAAAGGAATTAATTCTTAAGGCTTATGAGTTGGTCCCTGAGGCTTACAGGCAAAAATGTAGGAACTGTAAGAAAGAAAATGAGCAGACCCATGTAGAATTTGCTAGAACTAAAGAACAGCTATTTGATAGGTGGTGCTCTTCAAAGAAAATTGGCTCCGATCATGAAAAACTTAGGCAGCTCATGCTTGTAGAGGAGTTCAAAAGGTGCATAAATTCAGACATTAAGTCCTTTTTAGATGAGAAACAGGTTGAAACTTTGGAAGCTGCAGCTCGACTTGCAGATGATTATGCTTTAACACATAAAGTTTCCTTTATAAATAAGTCAAATCCCTCTAGAAGACCATTTTTCCCACATTCAGGATCCAAACATAGTCCTAGTAATCCACCTGGTAGTCATAGCCAAACAATTACTCCCAAACCCAAGTCTTCTGGTGAAAATAAAGATCAAAATCCCTTATCTCAACCAATTTGCAATTATTGCAAAAGGACAGGTCATATTATATCTGAATGTTTACATTTGAAAAGAAAGAAAGAAAAACAAGAGGGGCTAAAACCTACTGGCCTTACCTCTTTACGGTCAAAACCACAGTCATGTGTTATGGAGGAAGATCCTATCCAGACCGAAAGGCCTGAGACTGATTCTGTTATGGAGATTTATGAACCATTCTTATCAGATGGTTTTGTGTCACTAAATAGTGACTATGCCCAGTCTACCCCAATTAAAATCTTACGAGATACTGCAGCTTCTCAATCCCTTATTTTAGCAGATACTCTGCCTTTTTCTGAGAAGACTTCTTCTGGGACAAGTGTCCTTATTCAGGGTGTAGAGTGTGGATTTGTTAATGTTCCTCTTCATAACATTTATTTATCCTCAGACTTGGTAACTGGTTTAGTGGCTGTTGGTATTCGACCTTCTTTACCTTTTAAAGGTGTTCACTTACTGTTAGGCAATGACTTAGCAGGAGATAAGGTTGTGGTAAACCCACTTTTGACTAACATACCTTGTATTGATCAGCCACCTGATCCCATTGAACAGGAAATCCCTGATCTTTACCCATCTTGTGCCGTTACAAGGGCCATGGCAAAGAAAGCAAAACAGAATGATGGGGACATTGATTTAACTGATACCTTTTTGGGTCAGTCTTTTAAACATGAGATTACAAATTCTCTTTCATCCAGCCTGTCTGACAAACAGACGGAGTTACATAACAATTCAGAGTCCAGTCATTACTCTGCAATATTAAATGACCAAGGTCAAGGTCATGACTTGGTGTCAAGGTCCCAGCTTTGTAAGGAACAGCATAATGATCCTGAAATTTTGCCTTTGCTTGAAAGGGCTTTAGATGAGAAAGAAATAGATCAAGTCCCAGTCTATTTTTATGTCAAAAATGGCATTTTAATGAGAAAAATGGCGTCCTCCTGATGTCTCAGCAGAAGACGAGTGGACTGTTAACCACCAAATAGTGGTTCCTAGGGTTTATCGCCCTGAAATTTTGAACTTGGCCCATGACACTCCCATGTCAGGTCATTTAGGTGTAAATAAGACCTATCACAAAATTCTTAACCATTTTTACTGGCCAGGGTTAAAATCTGACGTTTCTGAGTTTTGTAAATCTTGCCATACTTGTCAGATGGTAGGAAAACCCAACCAGACAATACCAAAAGCTCATTTACAGCCCATTCCTGCTTTTGATGAACCTTTTAGCAGAATAATTATTGACTGTGTTGGTCCCTTGCCTAAAACCAAGTCAGGCCATGAGTATCTTCTCACTATAATGTGTGCTTCTACACGTTTCCCAGAAGCCATTCCACTTCGGAATATTAAAACAAAGAATATTGTTAAGGCTTTGGTAAAGTTTTTCACATTTGTAGGCCTTCCAAAGTCTGTTCAGTCAGATCAGGGCTCAAATTTCATGTCAGGAATTTTTCAACAGGTCATGCATGAGTTGGGAATTACTCAATTTAAATCATCACCTTACCATCCTGAAAGTCAAGGTGCCCTTGAAAGATTTCATTAGACACTGAAAAATATGATCAGGTCATACTGCTTTGACACTGAAAAAGATTGGGATGAAGGCATTCATTTGTTGTTGTTTGCCGTTAGAGAATCTGTTCAGGAATCTATTGGTTTCAGCCCATTTGAGCTGGTATTTGGCCACACTGTGCGTGGACCTTTGAAACTTTTGAAAGAGAAATTTCTCTCAAATGATGACAGTTCTCTGAACTTACTTCAGTATGTATCAGATTTTAAAGACAGACTGTCTAAAGCTTGTGAAGCTGCTCGGACCAATCTTAAGTCAGCACAAAGGAAAATGAAACGCTGGTATGATGAAAATGCAAAAGAAAGAAAATTCATGCCTGGAGATAGGGTACTTGCTCTTTTGCCTATTCCTGGCAAACCTTTGCAAGCCAGATATTACGGCCCTTACACTGTAGATAAACAGATTAGTGATGTTAATTATATTGTTAACACTCCTGGGAGACGCAAACAAAAACAGTTATGTCATGTTAACATGCTTAAACAATACATAGATAGGGATAGCTCTTCTGTTACACCAATAAGTGTTGTTAGTTCAGTCCCTCAGGAACAAAGTGAAATGAACTCTGAAGACATGAAATTCACCAAATCTGATCCTGCTTCACCAAAACTTCAGAATTCTGACATTCTAAAGGATCTCAACCAGAAACTTTCACACCTAGATCCAGTCCAAAGAAAAGAACTGAAACAGTTAATTTATCAATATGAACACTTATTTCCGGACATTCCTACAAGGACTGACAAAATTTATCATGATGTGAATGTTGAGGACTCACAACCTGTCAAACAACATCCATATAGAATGAACCCAACAAAACAAAAATATCTTAAGGAGGAAATTCAGTATTTGCTGGACAATGATTTTATTGAACCAAGTCAAAGTGAATGGAGTTCACCTTGCATTCTTGTGCCAAAACCGGATGGATCATATCGGATGTGCACCGAATACAGGAAGGTCAATAACTTGAGCAAACCAGACACTTTTGCCATACCAAGAATGGATGACTGTATTGACAAAATTGGAAATTCAAAATATATAACTAAATTTGATCTTCTGAAAGGATTTTGGCAAATTCCTCTCACAGAAAGAGCTAAAGAGATCTCAGCATTTGTTACTCCTGATGGATTATATCATTATAAAGTAATGCCTTTCGGAATGAAAAACTCTCCGGCAACATTTCAACGCTTAATCAACACCATAGTAGCTGGAATTGAGCATTGCGATGCTTACATCGATGACGCCATCATATACAATGATGAATGGAATCACCATCTTGGAACTATCAAAGTATTCTTTGATAAACTAAGTGAAGCAAACTTGACAATCAACCTTGCTAAAAGTGAATCCTGTCATGCAACTTTAACATTTCTAGGACATGTTGTGGGTCATGGTCAGGTTAAACCTATAGAGGCTAAAGTTGAAGCTATTTCAAATTTTCCGGCGCCCACATGCAAAAGACAACTGATGAGGTATCTTGGTATGGCCGGTTATTACAGAAAATTCTGTAATAATTTTTCTGTCATTGCTGAGCCACTGACTAATTTACTTAGTAAAAGAACGAGGTTTAAGTGGACCAGTGATTGTCAGAATGCCTTTGATAAACTGAAAGCCATACTGAGAAGTGAGCCGGTTCTCCTGGCACCAAATTTTAATAAAGAATTCAAGCTAGCAGTGGATGCGAGTGATGTTGGTGCAGGTGGTGTATTGCTGCAAGAGGATGACAATTGTGTGGATCATCCAGTTTGTTACTTTTCCAAAAAGTTTAACAAACATCAAAAGAATTATTCTACAGTAGAGAAAGAATGTTTGTCTCTCATTCTTGCACCAACATTTTGAAGTTTATCTAACTTCTTCATCCTCGCCTATTGTTGTTTTCAGCGATCACAATCCACTGACTTTCATCCATAAGATGAAAAACAAGAATCAGAGGTTGCTCAGATGGAGTCTGTTGTTACAGGAATACAATCTTGACATCAGACCAATAGGGGAAAAGATAATATTATTCCTGATGCCTTGTCCAGAGCATGATGTCTTGATCTGTGGTTTCCTGTAACTTGCTGTATATAAGATAATAATTGCCTTTATCAGTATTTTGTTTTATGATAATTTTATGGCAAAAGAAAGCTTTATTACATAAATCTTTCTTTTCCCTGAAGAGGGGAAGTGTTATATAACAGGGTGTTCAATTGTTTTAAACACCATGTTTACTATGTTTCCATAAATAGCTTTATTTACTATGTTTCCAAAAATAACTTTCTGGAATGTTCAACATGTTTACAATAACATGATGTTTACGTCCTTGATTCTGGACTGAGTTGTTTTTGGAATGTCATGGAAGATTTAGAAGTTTCTTGATTGGAACTGGAAAATAAGAGATGCTTGTAGTAAATTCTTTTTCTAGAACCTTCTTTGATATTATATAAGGAGAAAAGATTTTCATCTGGGCATCTTTGTATACTTTCACTGGAAATTATTCTATACTGGATTACTTTACTATTTTATTCATTCTGGACTTAAATTCTGAATTCAGGAACATTAATTTGTGGGATCAGAAACTGATATTCAAAGGATTTGTTTTATAAATTCTCATGGATTATTTCAGAGGGACTTTGTGACATAAACTTGAAAGGTACTGTTTACTTACATTATTTTGTTTTGAATCTTGTCTTATTTTTTTGTGAATAAATATTGTTAATAATTTAAAGCTTGTTGCTGGTTTCACTTTCATTTCTTTCTCGTTACGCCTGGCTCGTAACATTATATAGTGCAAAAATTGTTTACTATTGAGTCATTGGAAATAATCGACCACAGAAAACCAAATATATTATCGGCTTATCCTCGGTCAATATTGGTTTTCTCTGGTCGACATAATACCATGACCAACGACACAAAAGTCAATAATTTTATAATGTTTAATTCAACAGAATCCATCAATTGTTTTGTTAAATGACTAAATTTATTTGTCTGGCAACAGTGACAAGTAATGGTGACCAGTTCTTTGCCTTAGCCAGGCTATTTGCTATAGAATTATTTTGGTGTCAAAAGTGATGTTGTTCGGTCCTTGACCTTAGCCAGGCTATTTTTAACAAGCACTAGCTAATACTAACAAACATCAGGATAAATAAAAACTTGTGGTAGCCAGTGTCAGTCAATCAAAGAAGCTATATGAGTAAACAATTTGTCAAATTACGTATGAAGTACTATTATCCCGATACAACGCTTATCCAGGGGGTGGTGGGGTCGGCTTTGGCGGCTCAGTTGGATGCGCGTCCGCCTGGTGATCAGGAGGTTGCGGGTTCGACTCCTGCCGAGTCGGCAACATTCTTTCGTAGAGATTTGATCATGAAATATTTTCTACGGTCATTCTCTCCCTTAAGCTGATTCAAGAAGGGCAGTTGTTAGTTTCTGGCGAAAGAATGTGTACACTATTGGTTTACCGCCTAGAGGATTAAGCCTGCCCAGTAAACGTGTGGCTTGGTAAACTGACCGCACTCGACTTGACCCCACTGGGTTGACTTAGCCGTAAAACCTCAACACAAAACAAAATATCCAGGGGTGGTCGGGTGTGGCGAACGTGACGTGTATCTTACGTCACCGGAGTGTCCAACTGAGATTGGCTTACAGCTGGACAATGCCTGCTATCCTTGTAGCAGGTTAGGGGGGAGTTGAAATGTTTTTATTTCTTCTGTTTCTTCACTTTTATTCCTGTTTTCTTTCTTCCCTTTCGCTCTCTTTCATCTCCTCTACTACTCTCTTCTCCCTTTCTCTGGGAGACGACACAAATGACCCACAAGGGTTGACGTGTCGTTAAGCCCCAATTCAATTAAAAAAACAACAAAAAAAAAAACGCTTATCCAGGTAATAGCAGCGACTAACTGAGAACAAATATAGCAGTTATCCCGTATTGCTAGCAGTTACCTTTTTCTGTTCTTTTAAAAGCTTTGCTGTCTGAGCGACTAAACGTTTGCTTGTATGTCTTATCTGTATTGCATACTCTCACTCCTGTCCAAGTACCAGTACTACTCAAATGACATTGTCCTCAATTGTCAAAGTACCAGTCCTACTGATAAGACATAGTCCACTACTGTCCAAGTACCAGTCCTGCCGATATGGTAGAGTCAACTACTGTTCCAGTTGTAGTCCTACTGACATGATAATGTAATGTAGCCCATTACTGTACCAGTACCAGTTCCACTAATATGATATAGTCTCCTTCTGCCCCAGTACAAGTCCTACCGTCGGGAACTCAATCCACTAGTGCCCCAGTACCAGAAATACAGATACCGTACATCCACAACTGTCCCAGTACCAGTCCTAATGATATACTGTCCAAGTAGCAGTCCTACTGATACGATACAGACCACTATTGTCCCAGTTGTAGTCCTACTGACATGATACAGTCCACTACTGTACCAGTACCAGTTCCGCTGATATGATATAGCCCCCTACTGCCCCAGTACAAGTCGTACTGAAGTGACACAATCCACTTGTGCCCCAGTACCAGAATTACAGATATCCTACAGTCCACTTCTGTCCCAGTACCAGTTCTAATGATATGATAGAGCCCACTACTGCTCGAGTACCAGTCCTACTCATACAATACAATCCACTACTGTCACAGTAGCAGTCCTACTGATATGACAATCCGTTATTGTCCAAGTACCAGTCCTACTGATATGATACAGTTCACCACTGCCTAAGCACCAGTCCCATCGATATGACACAGTCCACTACTGTCCAAGTATCAGTCCGACTGAAGTGACACAGTCCACTACTGTCACAGTACCAGTCAAACTGACATGATATAGTCCCTTACTGCCTCAGTACCATTCCTATTAATATGGCACAGTACATTACTGCCCCAGTACTAGTCCTACATATACGATACAGTACATTACTGACCTAGCACAAGTTCTAGTTCTATTGACACAGTACACTACTGTCATATTACCAGTCCTACTGATAATACGCAGACCACTTCTGTCCTAGTACCAGTCTTATTGATATGGTACAGTCCATCAATGCCCCAGTACCAGTCATATTGATACGACACAATCTTCTTCTGTCCCAGTACTATTTCTACTGATATAATAAGTCTACCATTGCAAAGTACCAGTCCTACTGATACGACAGGCGACCTGTCCTAGTGCGAGTCCTGCTGATATGATACAGTCCACTTCTGTCTCAGTACCAGAACTATTGATATGGTAGTCCACCACTGTCCCATTACCAGTACGGCTATACCCTCCAGTCTACTTCTATTTATCAGTAGTATTCATCCCCCATCCCCCCCCCCCCCCCCCCCCACACACACACACACGCGAGATACGACACAGTACACCACTGCCCCAGTTCCAGTCCTACATATACGATACAGTACATTTCTGCTCCAGCATCAGTTCTGTTGATATGACACAGTACACGACTGTCCCTTTACTAGGCCCATTGATACTACACAGTCCATGACTGTCCCAGTATCAGTTTTACTGATATGATACTGATATGATACCCCAGCACCAGTCAAACTGATACAACCCCGTCTACTACTATTCCAGTACTAGTCCTATTGATATGATACGATCTACTACTGCCCCAGATCAAGTGATATAACTTAGTATACTACTGCCCCATTTCCAGTCCAACCTATACGATTAAGTACAATTCTGCCCGAGGACCAGTTCTATTGATATGATACAGAACAGAACTGTCCCATTGCAAACCTTACTGATACTACACAGTCCACGACTGTCCAAGTTTCAATCTTACTGATGTCATTCAGTCCACCAATGTCCCAGTACCAGTCTTACTGATACGACACAGTCAACTACTGTTCCGGTACCAGTCCTATTGATACAACGCAGTCCATCTGCCCCACTACGCGTTCTCATGATACCCGATATACTGCCCCAGGACCAATCTTATTGATACCCTACAGTCCACTGCTGCCCCAGTACCAGTCCTATTAACAGTATAGTCCACTACTGCCCTAGCACGAGCTCTACTGATATCCTACAGACCATTACTGCCCTAGTACCAGTCCTACTGATATGACACAGTCCACTTCTGTCCCAGAACCAACACTACCGATATGCTACAGTACACTTCTGTCACAGTATCAGTCCTACTGATACCCTAAAGTCCACTATTGTCCCATTACCAACCCTACTGATGTGATACTGTCCATCAATGCCCCAGTACCAGTCCTACTGATACGATACAGTTCCAGTAGCAACTGTGGATACGCTACGGTCCAGTAATGTCCTAGTACCGGTCCTACTGATACAGTCCACTATTGCCCCTGTACCAGTTTTACTGCTCTTATATAGCCTGCTGCCATAATACCAGTCCTACTGATAGAATGCTAAGACTTGTGCTGTGTCTAAAGTGAACTGTAGTGAAAACGGAGGACTGGTACTCAGTCTGCAACGGAATGTAGATTATAATGAGGAGTGGTACTGGGTCTGTACTTGACTACAGAGTATACGGTGGCTGTAGAGTATACATGTGTGGAGGACTGGTATTTGGTCGATAGTGGTCTGTTGAGAATAAGGAAGACATGCTGGATCTGTGCTGGACTGCAGAGTATATGGAGGACTTGTACTGGATCTGGTGGACAGAACATTATATGGAGGACTGATACTGTGTCTGTAGTGGACTGTACAGATTGCGGAGGACTTGCGCCTTTTCTGTATTGGACTTTTAGAGTATACGAACGACTGGTGTGTCTCTAGTGGAATGTAAAGTATAAGGAGGACTGGTACTCAGTGTACGTGACTATAGAATATGCAGAGGACAGGAACTGGGACTGTAGTGGATTGTAGAGTATACGGAGGACTGAAACGTGGACTGTGCGGGACAGTAGAGCATACGGAGGACCGGTACCGAGTCTGTAGATGACTGTAGAGTGTGCGAAGGACTAAAACTGGGACTGTAGTGGACTGTAGAGTATACGGAGGACCGGTAGTGAGTCTGTAGTAGATTGTAGAGTATACGGAGGACAGGTAGTGGGTCTGTAGTGGACTTTAGAGTATACGGAGGACTGGTACTGGGTCTGTAGTTAATTGTAGAGTATACGACTACTGGTACTGTAGTTGACTGTATAATATACGTAGGACTGGATACTTGTCTGTAGTGGACTGTAGAGTATACGGAGGACTGATACTTGGTCTGTAGTGGATCGTAGAATACACGGAGGACTGTTTCGGTGTCGGTGGTGGACTGTAGAGTATACGGAGGACTGGTACTGGGTCTGTAGTTGATTGTAGAGTAAATGGAGCACTGGTACTGTAGTTGACTGAAGAATATACGGAGGACTGGAACCTGCTCCGTAGTGGACTATAGAATGTACGGAAGACTGACACTGGGTCTGTAGTGGATTGTAGAGTATACGGAGAACTGGCACTGGGTTTGTACTGTACTGAATAGTATACGCAGGACTGGTTCTGGGTCTATATTGGACTTTAGATATTACGTAGGACTGGTACTGGATCTCTAGTGGAGTATCCAGATGACTAGTACTAGGTATGTAGTAGACTTTACAGTATACGCATGACTGGTACTGATTCTGTACTGGCCTGTAGAGCATACGTAGGTCTGGTGCTGGGTATTTAGAGAACTGTAGTGTATATGGAGGACTAGTATCTTGACTGTAGTGGAGTGTAAAGTATTCGGAGAACTGGTGCTGTGTTTGTATATACGGAGGAGTAGTATTGGGTCTGTAGTGGAATGTAGAGTATACGGAGGACTGATACTTGGTCTGTAGTGGATCGTAGAATACACGGAGGACTGTTTCGGTGTCGGTGGTGGACTGTAGAGTATACGGAGGACTGGTACTGGGTCTGTAGTTGATTGTAGAGTAAATGGAGCACTGGTACTGTAGTTGACTGAAGAATATACGGAGGACTGGAACCTGCTCCGTAGTGGACTATAGAATGTACGGAAGACTGACACTGGGTCTGTAGTGGATTGTAGAGTATACGGAGAACTGGCACTGGGTTTGTACTGGACTGAATAGTATACGCAGGACTGATTCTGGGTCTATATTGGACTTTAGATATTACGTAGAACTTGTACTGGATCTCTAGTGGAGTATCCAGATGACTAGTACTAGGTATGTAGTAGACTTCACAGTATACGCAGGACTTGTACTGATTCTGTACTGGCCTGTAGAGCATACGTAGGTCTGGTGCTGGGTATTTAGAGAACTGTAGTGTATACGGAGGACTAGTATCTTGACTGTAGTGGAGTGTAAAGTATTCGGAGAACTGGTGCTGTGTTTGTATATACGGAGGAGTAGTATTGGGTCTGTAGTGGAATGTAGGGTATATGGAGGACTAATGCTGGGTCTGTAGTGGCCTCTAAGTGCTCTCAAGTGACCGGTTGAAAGTTTATCCAAATCGCTCAGTTCATTTGTTTATTTATTATTTTCAATATCCCGGAGTCAGAGACTTTAGCAGAGATTTTACCATAAATTTGTTCCCGAATTGCATGGCGTTTACCAGGGCTTTGCATTTGAAAATATAAAATAAACGTCAAAAAGATTGCCTTTGGAAACAAAGAACACACTGCAGATCAGAAAATGGGAGTCTCGGTTTTATTGAGATTCTTCATACAGAGGAGTGTAAGCAGTAATGAAGTTTGCAACACTGCTTACGCCCTCTAGCGTATACATTAGCAGAACTCAATTTTCAGATGCACCATAATGGGCCCAATGATCCCAAAGGAAATGAAATATAATCTGCACTATTCCCCCACTATTCCCCATACCCGTACGGCCGGAGCTTTCAAATAAATGGTGTATTAGCTGTTTTATTTTATTTTATTATTTTTTTATTTCATTTTTTTTATAGTTTGACTTTGTAATAACCCCATTCTCATGATTCTTGTATGGATTTGACTATCGTAATAAGTAGATAGCCATCTTTGTGTTTGTTTTTACAATTCATTTTAAATGATTTTGCCAAAAAATAACTTGATTAGACTTTTGGAATAATAATATTTCCTATGAGAACAAATGTCGGCAAACAGATCAAGCTCAGACTGTTATAGAAGAGATGAAAAGTTTGTGTTATTTCATTATGAGAGAGAGAGAGAGAGAGTGAGAGAGACTTTGGTAATAGTGGTTGTAACTGCTCAGATTTTTTGGTAGACGTGTGCGACCTTAAGCTCAAAAACATGACTCATTTTTATAATAATCCAGAACATGTATTACAATTTAGACCGTGCCAATATTTACAAAGCCCACCCCATATTTGCGCACATGTCTCGTATAGGCAGATGAACTCTGAGAGAGAGAGAGAGAGAGAGAGACAGACAGACAGACAGACAGACAGACTGACAGACACACAGAGAGCATCTTATTCGCTTCTTTTTGCTTTTCGATTTATAATTTACAGTTTTCACCCATAGCATTTCACCCATAGCAGTTGAAGTAGGTGTGGTCATAGTACCCAAGTCATAATCCAAACTCATAAATCCGTAAATGAATGACGAATCAGAATGTTCAGACCATCAGATATGGACCCACAAAAAAGGGTATAATCCGGCGTCCGCGGATAGTAAGCATTACGTGGTAAGCAAGCTTCATCCACCATGTCCATAGGCCTGAACGAAGCAGTCGAATCGATATCTTTCACCTCTGTGCTATGGTAGAGACAAAGAAATCGCCTCAAAGAGAGCAGTACACAGGATTTGCTTTGCTAGGATGTGCGTACATGTGTGCATTTTTATGCATTCAGTAGTTTCTATTTCGAAGTGAAGTAGTAAATGTATACTGATCAGAGAAGAAGATGAAGCTATCCAAATTAGGCGTACAAACAAATTCCCTTCTAAAACTTTTAAAGCAGTGTTTTCTGCCTCATGAAGAATATTTCCTCATGAAGGTAAGATGCTCATAAACAGTGAGACTTGAGGCATCTAGACAGGTTTGCGAACTTTTCAAATATAAATATATGTACAGGGTGGTAACGATGAATCCGACTCTATTGCGCATGTGCGCATGTGGGTCGGGACCTGCGATTAAATACATTTTATAAAATTAGGCGCGTATATTATTGGATGTTCAAGCGAGGTGCGACGTTTCTGACCGTCCAGCGCATACGCGCGGTCCGATCGGACTCTTCGTGACTCGCCTGAGAGATTATCCAGGTTTCAGAGCATGTCCTGTGATGTTTATTTCCTAATATTTTCAGTAACTACCGAAGATTACTTGTGAACAATAAAAACAAGAGGTCACTGTGACTCATGCGGACGGTGAGGCTCGGATCGGCCTGTGGGTTCCGCGGTCCGTTCTGGAATTTTGATCTCTGCTTACTTGTTCTACAGTTCAAATGATTGCGCGTGCGCGGGTTTATTTGGGTCCCTGCTGTCCGCACGTACGACAAGTACCAATTCTTCTTGAAATGTCACGTTTCGCTTTCCTTAATGCTTACATAATCCAGTTTAAAGCATAGAAGTGTGAATATGACCTTGGCCGATCGAGCGCGACCTATGGATACAGGCGTTTGTTTGAAGTAATGTGTCTGGGAACCGGTGGTTACGCTTGGTCGGGCGCCATATGAATGCATATCAAAATTTCGGAGGTTTAATATGTGTTTTTTACCTGCCAATGACGTGCTAAGTCTTATGGTAAGAGTGAAAGTAAAGGTACCATGGAATATGAATATGTATAGAGTCAACGCAGTGTTGAATGGTAGCGTGTATTAATACAAGGCTAGTTTATGGCTCCGTTTTGACTCTCATATGATATTTTACTTAAACCTAATGGTACACAGGCAAACTACTTCTGGTGTCGCCATCTGACTCTGGGTTGACAAGAAATAGAATAGTTTCACGCATAGCCTTATGTTCTTAATATTTAGTTGGACACGTTATCTATATGTTATCGAAATATAATATACGTATTGCTTATTTTATAATTACATAAACTTTGCTGGATGTACATAAACCAATGTACGACTGACGCAGTGATAGTACGCATGTATTTGTAGTTCCTGCGCTGCCGGTGGTACGCTTCTAGTAAATTTGAATTGTACATGCTTTCCGTTGTGTATGCACTATATTTACTGTTCCAAATTCGGAACATCGCTGTTCGTGTGTCCATCATTGGTACCTGTACAGTTATAGCAGAAGTACTGCTATTGAATTAGTAGTGAGTAAATTGCAGTTCCTTTATGGGTATTTCTGCCAGTTCTTTTTTCGAAAGGGACTATCGATCTTCGGCCTGCACTAGTCAGATACGATTTATTCCTCCAACTAGAGAATACATTATTGAAGTGCAAACATAAGTACGGTGAACTATCATCGCCTTAAACGCTGTTATTACAAACTATTACTGAGCCAGATCAAGCTTTTGATATTTTTGTTGCTTGTATCCTTTGTTTTTCTTTGTTGTCTAATACTCTTTTATCTCAAATTGAAGATTCTAGTCTTTTTTAGCTTGGGATAGAGGGCCGCTGTGTTATGTATTCCTGTTAGCTTTTAGAATTATTTACGAGGAACTGTAATTGCTGATCTAAATTTTGGTGTGTCTGTTAGAACATTTTGGAACATTTCTAACTGAAGTACTATTCCTATTGTCCTAGAGACAAATTTTCATTTAAACAGTTTATACCTCCTAGCATCTATTTATGCTATATAAAATTTATTTCTGTAACTCTCAAAGACTCTTTCTGTTTTCTTTTCTTCTGTCTGGAGAAACTTTCAGGCCTGGTGCCAAGACACACATAAACAATTGTACGGAAAATTATAAGATAATCCTACACTACACATGCCTGAAACTGACGGTGTGGGTGATGGCGGCTGAATTGTTTCTTTACCGCTTGTTAGCAATTTCGAAAAAAATTTTAAGGAACAGTCTAGCCGCTGATATTCGCTCCTACAGCTGCAGGCATAAATTCTCTCTCCTTTTGCACTTAGTAGTATTTACGTTTCTTTATTACAATTCTCCTCATAGTTTTTCACTACACGGCACTACATGATAATGCAGTCATAGCAGCCAAGGTTGCTTAACACTATTGTTACAGGCATGTTGTATATGGCAAAGCATTCAAAACAAATGTAACAATTACATGTACTGCGATGGGAGTTTTATTAGGAGCAGTAATATCATGTGGCTATTCCATTTACTCTTACAATCAGGAAATGTTCATCCAAATCCATGTCCAGCTTCTTCTTCGCCATCTTCTCCCTCAAATGATTCTTCTTTTAGTTCATCACCATCTTTATTAGACTCTGTGAATTTATCTCGTCATTTATCTTTTGTTCAGTACAATGTCCAGAGTATAATAACAAAGTTAGACATTTTATATACTGAGTTACATGATTTTGATATTTTAGCATTTTCCGAAACTTGGCTTAACCCCACTGTATCGAACTACGATCTAATCTTGCAGTCCTTCAAAGAACCTGAGCGCAAAGATCGCACAGGTGATAGCTACGGCGGCTAATGTTGTATGTTAAAGATACACTGCATCACATTAGACGACATGACCTTGAACCCATTGGCGTTGAGTGTTTGTGGGTAGAACTTACCCTAAAACAAAAACGTTTGTTATTTGGGCTCTTCTACCGACCTCCAAACTCTGACTTTGTGTACTTAGCTTCCATCGAGGATTCAATCCACCTCGCTATTGACACCGGTATCCAAGATATAATAGTTTACGGAGATTTCAATTTTGATATGCTTAATCTGAACCTCTCGGGAAAAAAAGAAACCTTTGCCTTCAGTTTTCTTTGACGCAAATCATAAATGAGCCAACACATTACACAGAAAATTCATCTTCCCTACTTGATCTTATACTTACTAGCAATAACACACATTTAATATTTAGTGGTGTCGGCGATCCATTTTTAAACCAAGAATTAAGATTCCACTGTCCTGTATATGGTATTTCAAATTTCTCAAAGCCGAAAAGTAAATTCTATCAACGCCAGACATGGTCTTATGATCAAGGAGATTACAATCTATTGAGACATAAAGCTTCACCTACTGACTGGGACACTCTACACGACACTGATGTTAATATACACGCACAAAGTATTACAAATCACATAATG
Source organism: Anodontia alba (assembly GCA_964016985.1). Classification (NCBI taxonomy): domain Eukaryota; kingdom Metazoa; phylum Mollusca; class Bivalvia; order Lucinida; family Lucinidae; genus Anodontia; species Anodontia alba. Next base: position 33,191,333 of record OZ024832.1, on the reverse strand, counting down.
TCACTTGCTAATGAGTGCATACCAAACAGAATGACTAGAATTCGGCAACGTGAGCCCCAGTGGTTAACTACAAGCATAAAACTCTACATAAGAAAGAGAAAAAGAGCATACAGAACGGCTAAGCGAAGTAATCTTCCGAATGACTGGAAGAACTTTATTTGTTTGTGTTGAGGTTTTACGGCCCAGTCAACCTAGTGGGGTCATGTCGAGCGCGGTCAGTTTACCTAACCACACGTTTACTGGGCAGGCTTAGTCCTCTAAGCGGTTAACCAGTATTGTGCACATTCTTTCGCCAGAAACTGACAACTGCCCTTCTTGAATCAGCGGAAGGGAGAGAATGACCGTAGAAAATATTTCATGATCAATCTCCACGAAAGAATGTTGCCGACCTCGGCGGGGGTTGAACCCGCGACCTCCTGGTCTCCAGTCGGACGGCGCATCCAACTGAGCCACCGAGGCCGGCTTGGAAGAACTTTAAGATGCTTCGTTATAAAGTCATAAACATGATTCGCGAATCAAAGCGAAATTATAATGAAATAGTTGCAAACAAATTGAAATCCAATACTATCTCCTCACGAGACTGGTGGACAACACTGAAAACTGTAATAGCTCCTAATACCTCTGCCTCTATTCCTCCACTTCAAAACAATAACTCTGCCAGCCATGATGACCTTGACAAAGCAAATATCCTAAATGACTTCTTTAGGAATCAAACTGTCATTGACGAATCTAAATCTGTCCTACCTCAACTTGACCCATACACTATTTATTTTAAAATGTACTCTCTACATTATAGTCCAGTTGAAAGATGAAGCAGTTCTTAAATCCCTAAACACAGGAAAAGCTACAGGCTAGGGATTGAATGAACAACCGTATTCTTCGTGAACTCTCCAAGGAACTTGCTGTCCCCTTTTGCTCACTTTTTAACCAGTCTATTGAAACAGGTGTCTTTCCACAATGTTGGAAAGTACCTCACGTATGTCCGATATACTAAAACGGAGATCGCTCACTTCCGTCAAACTACCGCCCTGTTTCTCTCTTGTGTATTCCAGCAAAAGTTATGGAAAGAGTTGTCTTTAAACATTTATATAACCACTTTTATGATTATAATATTATAACGCCATTGCAATCCGGTTTTATACCGGGTGATTCAACAATAAATCAGTTAACTTTCTTATATGACACCTTTTGCCAAGCACTTGATGCAGGAAAAGAAGTTCGAGTAGTGTTCTGTGATATTAGCAAGGCGTTCGATCGAGTATGGCACGCAGGTCTATTGCATAAACTTCAGGCGGCTGATGTTCTTGGTAATCTACTTAGATGGTTTAATTCATACCTTACCAATCGAAAACAATGTGTAGTATTACCGGGCGTCCAGTCTAAATGGAATTATGTTCGGGCTGGTGTCCCGCAAGGATCAATACTGGGGCCACTTTTGTTTTTATTATATATAAATGATATTGTGAAGGATATCGGTTCGAATATTCGTCTTTTCGCAGACGATACTAGTGTATATATAATAGCTGACGATCCTGTCGCAGCCGCTGAACTTCTGAACTTAGATCTTGACAAAATCACCAAGTGGGCAAAAGAATGGCTTGTTAAATTTAACCCTAACAAAACTGAAAGTCTCCTGATCTCACGTAAAACTAATCGCCTCTTTCACCCTCCTCTTTCTATGCTTGATCACGTTGAGTCACACAATCTTTCAAATAATTTCACATGGCATAAACACATCGAATATATCAAGGAAAAAGCATGGAACATGATCAATGTAATGCGAAAACTAAAGTATGAACTAGACCGGCAATCCCTAGAAACAATTTATTTAACCCTCATTCGACTGGTTTTAGAATATGCAAATGTGGTATGGGACAATTGCACTCATTATGAAAAAAAGAAGAACTAGAGAAAATACAGAATGACGCAGCAAGAATTGTTATAGGCACTACCAAACGTGTTTCTATACACGCTCTTTATGGAGAAATTAGTTGGGATACTCTGGACGCGAGACGCAGAAAGCACAAACTCACACTATTTTATAAGATGTACACCAAACAAACACCTCCTTATCTATCAACACTAGTTCCTCCTTCTGTTAATACTTTCTCTGAATATAGTTTACGGAATTCCAATGACACTCAAACAGTTCGTGCGCGTACGACTCTGTACTACAATTCTTTTTACCCTCAACTGTCAGAGAATGGAATAATTGACCATTAGAATGCAGAAATAGCGAGTCTGTTTCTTTTAAACGCTCTATGAATGAAAGCTCAGTTATTATGCCAAAATATTATAACTCCGGAAAAAGGCGTTTACAGATCCTCCATACCCGTTTGAGAACAAATTGTAGTGCTTTGAACAATGACTTATTCCTGAAACGCATATGTGACTCCCCATACTGCCGGTGTGGTGCCATCGAAAATGCCTTTCATTTCTTCTTAAATTGCCGGCAGTACGCCCGTCAACGTGCAGATCTCATACACAATGTCTCTCAACATATCACCGTAAGCCTTCGCGTTCTCTTATTTGGGGACAGTACACTCTCCACCCAGACAAACACAACCATATTTGAGGCAGTACCTAAATATATTCGGGACTCAAAGAGATTTTAAGTCCTTACTATATGATATTTAGCAACTTTTCCTTCTTGCATTTTCAAATTTGGAGAGAAATCATAGACAGCATATCATGTATAATATTTATACACTTTTGACTTACACATAGTCTTTATCCAGAAACGAAACTATTGCTCCCTCTCTCTCTCTCTCTCTCTCTCTCTCTCTCTCTCTTATTGTTTCGATCATGTATATTGCTTTCTTTCGACTACCATTTCAATTGGACAACCATGACATGTATTATAACAGTCAATGCTTGATCATACAGTTGTTTTCCGCCATATTGTTATCAAGGAGAGGAACCAAACAAGCAGACTGCTTTCGTTCCAATCCTATGAAGTGCGTTATGTGTTTTATGTACTAATGAAAGTGTTGAAAAACAATATGTTTAAACCAAATATAAAGTTTGACAGTCAATAGGGATGCAACGCTAAGCAGTTTGACTGAGGCTATAAAACTATATTTTCCGAGTTAACCGAAGAATGTTTTCTGGGTTAACAGACAGGATAACATTCAGCATTACAAACGTAAGGTGTTTGCGCCATGTAAGACAGTCATGGCGTTCCATAGGCTGCGTCGTTAAAGAGGATGTAGACGGACAAGTATCGCAACATAAACATTACATTCGCTCTTAACCTTCATAGTCGTGATGCAAGTAACTATATATTATGTAACTGATAAAGCGTGGCGCTATTGCGACCGATAACCTAAAATTTATATTAGCTATGCAAAGCGAAATTCACATAGACACGCCACACAAAGTACACTATAAGTTTAAACTCTCGGGGGATGTAACTTGGGGGCAATTGTAGTACGGGTGTTCGAGCCAGTATTTCGAAACCTACCCCAATCATATACCTGGCCTTTGAAAACACGGATCCATTCATATACTAGATCGTCTGAAATGTTGATCCATTCATATGCTGCCCTTTGACATTTTGTACCAATTTGTTGCTGGTAGTTAGACAAATATAGCAGTCAATTCATTGAATACCAAGAGAATAAGTAGCCTCGAAATATCTCTGAACGAAAAATATGTGCATGTACCGGGATACATCAGAAAAGTGGGGCCTTTCACATACTAATACAGAAAAATGGGGGTCAATCATATACTTTTTGCTGAAAAAAGGGGGCCAATCATATACTTGGCAGCGCTGAAAAAGGGGGCCATTCGGCACGCACATCCATACTCTGCTATATATACGAAGTTGGCTCCCCGAAGTTGGCATGTAAAAAATACTGATTAACTTACAATTACGTCAATTTCAAGACCACATTTACAAAGCACAAGCTAGACTTGCAAGAAGTTATAAAACTCTAACCCAGGCGGAAGACGCCGTTGCATTTTGTGTCAGGATGATTTGTAAATATAAACAATGATGCCCATTGCAGATATTGATTTTTTCAACTTAGTCGTTTTCCCATTTAGTCATTTTTCCAACTTAAGCGCTTGATATACGTTTTCCAAGATAGTCGTTATTTTTTCCCACTTAAGCGTATTTCCAACTTAGTCTATTCACACACGTTAAGATAATGTAGCACAGAGGCCTGTTTCAACTTTCCAATGTTCTATTTGAATGGTAGACGTTTTATGTTGCGATTTAATAGACCAGTAGGTTCCATTTCAAAATTCCTACCAGCCTAAATAGAGCGACCGGACATATCCGATATTACGTCTTGAAAACACAAATTTTGCGTTTTCAAGTAATATCGGCTGTGAAGAACATTGTGATAGGCCCTTCCCTTTTCTGCGCTGTGTAATATTTGTGACAACAGTTCAATAACCTCGAAAGTAAGTTGATACTAAACATACCTGTACAAAACGTCTATAGCTTGTGGTTACACGAACGGTATGTTAATAGTCACGCATTGTAACATGCGCAATATCGTCTTTCCTCTGTGCACTAGAATGAAACGGTAAATCTGTATTTGGAGAATATAGCTCATTAGTTCAACAGGCGCGTTTCTTTTCATTTTAGTATGTATTTTGTGCTACTGACAGCTGAATAATTTTACAGTATATTCATGTTTTAAGATCTGTTACCGTTACAGTATGGGGTACAGAATAATATAGAACTTTCCTATATTTCAAGTAGGCGAACTATCATGTAATCGTTACTTCCGAAGTCAAAGTAGCAGCGTTTTAAAATATCTATTCATCCTTCTAGGCAAATACATGCCTGATAGATGGAAACTGTCGTACAGCGGACGAACGCAAACAAGGTACACCTGATATGATATGTAAACCTTCTGTCAGTAATACCCGTTGGACAAGATTAGGCACAACTATTCCTCCAAACACGGACAGCCAACGCACTACTCAGGAAAAGACTACCTTAAAACATAAGATAATAACAACAAACACGGTTACGACTCCAGCTCCAACATCTTATAATGAAGCTACAGTTCAAATTAACTCATTTGAGCGCAAGAGTTTATCTCCAGTAACTGCACGTGTAACGACAAAGCATGGGCACGATATAACCACTAAGGCCATCACACAGATGACAACACATGAAACCAAAACATCGGTTCCCGTCGGTGGACTAGAGGTCACAAGATTCGATATTTGGACACTGTAAGTAAAATTCTTCTTCCGAACATTATGACATGCAATTATTAACCCATTAATATCCTATTAACTTCCCTACGTCACACATTGCACGACGGTATTCTTCAGTGTCTCGTTTAGTTATTTTTATTCATCATGTTTTTTACAGAAATACATGTTCAAGCAAACATTGTAGACACTGATCAGACGCCACTGAACGCAGCGTCTGATTAGCGTCTACATTGTTTGTCTAGATACGATAGAGACGATAGGCAGTCATAGGTTAATCTGTCGGGTAATAGAAAATAAAATTGTGAGCCCACAAACTAAGCTATAGCTAAATCGGCCATTCGTTTTCGATTTTATCAAGTTTTCACCATGACTTTCAGTGCTTAATGAAAGTGTTGAACCCAAACCGAACATTACGAGAATTTCTAGCTGTAAAACGGGTATACCGTGTTTTCTATACAAACATAATACATTCAAACACTTGGAAACGGCGGAACTTGCATATATAATTTAGGATTTAAACAAACTTCAACCAAGAATTCCGGCCCAGGATCATTACACTGATTTCATATTTCTCCCTACACGGAATCACCCTAGTAGATATTATGTTTGATTGCAAATGAATGTAGTGGCCCGAATTACTTCGTTCTTTCCCATAATGGAAATCTGAATGATGTTGTACCTGTCTATGATACTGTATAGACCAATATGCTGAAAGTAATTGAATGTTAGTCACTTATTATTGACAATAAGAACTTCTCGTGATACTCATGTATTTTTGTTGTAGCCTGGTTTTGCACGTGTACATTGCAAGATAAATCAGTCCCCTATGCCCAGGCATACCGCAAATTGCTAGGGTGCAGAAGTATTCCTGTAGCAAAGACATAATAATTGAATTTTGTTTTTTAACAAGCGTAGTGGTTCCTGATTCTGAAAGGCAAAGACGTCTTCATTGTTGGATTATCCAAACATTTCAACTTATGCGTTTAAGGCGCATGACGACACCATGAATTAACCGCAATGTTGCAAAGAGAGACACAATTTGAGCCGCCTCATGAAAAAAAAAAACAAAAAATGGTATCCACGAAGTCTGATCAGAGTCTTCGCTGTGCGCATGAAGAAAGCTTGGGTCCTGTGTACTCACTGAGTACACTGCGAAGACACTGATCAGACTAGGGGGACTAGAGGTGGGACAAGATACCGCGGCTACGGGAGGACAAAATAACCCAGGGGTGGAGGGGGGGGGGTAAGATACCACGTGGTATTTTGTCCCCGAGGACAAGCTACAGGGGAGACAAAATAAACTGGGACACTTACTCTTTGTTGCTTTGTTGTTTATTCTACGAGTCGATTTGTTTTATGTCTTGTGCAACTCTGATGTCCGCTCTGTAACTTGAAAACCCTTAGGAATATTTGATGATATTTTCTTATTTTTGGAGTTATCTCCCTTTTTGTTTTGTTTAAAATAGATGCCTGTTCTGTAACTGGAATACCCTTCGGAATATTTTGATGGTACCCGGTAGAAATGTAGAATAGGACAAGACTTGTTCCTTACAAGAATGACAACCTGCCTTTCTTTCTTTTGCTGTTATCTCCCTTTTCAGCTCACCTGAGCACGAAGTCCTCATGGTGAGCTATTGTGGTCAGTCAATGTCCGTCGTCCGTCGTGCGTCGTGCGGCGTCAACAATTGCTTTAAAAGCCTACTCCTCCTACACCCCTGGGCCAGTTGACTCGATACTTGGTAGGAAGCATCGGGGTGACTTGTAAATCAAAAATAGCTAAAATCGTTCCGATCGGAAATCCAAGGCCGCCATGGCGGCCATCTTGAAAATCTATTTTTCGCTTCTTCTCCTAAACCAATTGACTCCTAACTTGCTAGGAAGCATCAGGGTGACTTGTAGATAAAAAAAAATAGCTAAAATCGTGCCGATCGGAAATCCAAGATGGCCGCCATGCAGCCATCTTGAAAATCTATTTTTCGCTTCTTCTCCTGAACCGAAAGGCCAATTGACTCCAAACTTACTAGGAAGCATCAGGGTGACTTGTAGATCAAAAATAGCTAAAATCTTGCCGATTGGAAATCCAAGATGGCCGCCATGCAGCCATCTTAAAAATCTATTTTTCGCTTCTTCTCCTGAACCGAACTGCCAATTGACTCGAAACTAGGTTGGAAGCATCAGGGTGACTTGTAGATCAAAAATAGCCAAAATCGTGCCGATCGGAAATCCAAGATGGCCGCCATGGCAGCCATCTTGAAAATCTATCGCTTCTTCTCCTGAACCAAAAGGCCAGTTGACTCGAAACTTGGTAGGAAGCATCAAGGTGACTTGTAGATCAAAAATAGCTAAAAATCGTGCCGATTGTAAATCCAAGATGGCCGCCATGGCGGCTATCTTTAAAATCTATTTTTCGCTAAATCCTAAACCCAAAAGTCAATTGACTCGAAACTTTGTAGGAAGCATCAGGGTGACTTGTAGATCAAAAATAGCTAAAATCGTTCCTATCGAAAATCCAAAATGGCCGCCATCTTGAAAGTCAATTTTTGCTTCTTCTCCTGCACCGAAAGGCCAGTTGACTCGGAACTTGGTAGGAGGTATTGGGGTGACTTGTAGATCAAAAATAGCTAAAATCGTGCCGATCGTAAATCTAAGATGGCCAACTCAAATGCCAATTGACTCGAAACTTGGTAGGAAGCATCGGGGTGACTTATAGATCAAAAATAGCTAAAATCGTTCCGATCGGAAATCCAAGATGGCTGCAAGGGCCGTCATATTAAAAATATATTTTTCACTACATCTCCTGAGCCGAAAGGCCAATTGACTCCAAAACTTGGTAGGAAGCATCAGAGTGACTTGTAGATCAAAAATAGCTAAAATCCTGCTGATCGGAAATCCAAGATGGCCGCCAAGCCATGGCGGCCATCTTGAAAATCTATTTTACGCTTCTTCTCCTAAACCCAAAAGCCAGTTGACTTGAAACTTGATAGGAAGCATTGGGGTGACTTATAGATAAAAAAAAAAAACTAAAATCGTCCCTATCAGAAATCCAAGATGGCCGCCATGACAGCCATCTTGAAAATCTATTTTTCGCTTCTTCTCCTAAACCCAAAAGCCAATTGACTTGAAACTGGTAGGAAGCATCGGGGTGACTTATAGATCAAAAATAGCTAAAATCGTCCCTATCAGAAATCTAAGATGGCCGCCATGACAGCCATCTTGAAAATCTATTTTTCGCTTCTTCTCCTGAACTGAAAGGCCATCTGACTCGAAACTTGGTAGGAAGCACTGGGGTGACGTGTATATCTAAAATAGCTTAAGTTGTTTGGATCGGAAATCCAAGGCGGCAATCCTGAAACTTATTTCGCTTATTTTCCTGAACCAAAGGGCCAGTTGATTTGAAAATCGGTAGGAAGCATCGGGATGACTTGTAGATATAAATATAGCTAAAATCGTTCCATTCGGAAATCCAAGATGGTGGCCATCTTGAAAATCTATTTTTCCTTTCTTCTTCTGAACTGAAAGGCCAATTGACTCGAAACTTGGTAGGAAGCATCGGGATGACTTGTAGATAAAAAATAGCTAAAATTATTGCGATATGAAAGCCAAATTGCGGCCATGGTGGCCATTTTGAAAATCTGTTTTGAACTTTTTCTCCTGAACCGAAAGGGGAATTGACTCAAAGTTCATTGGAAGTATCGAGGTGACTTGTAGATCAACAGCAGCTAAAATTATTCTGATTGGAAATCCAAGCTCCCATCATTTTGTTTATGTTTATTATATTTCCCTGCCACTGAGCTGTTTACATGTATAAAATAATGATTCTTCAGAAACCACATAGCCATATGCCACCAAATTTCACATTGATCCTACTGTTGAAATGTGATTGAGAGTTTGTTCAAATGATCACGCTCCATTGACTGTCATGCCAAATATATTCTTCTTCAAAATTAAGAACTGCTTAAATGAACTGCTCATTAGTTGCGATGACAGGATTGGAAAAATGTTGCATAACATCTGCATATCTGCAGTGGCTATGTCACACAGGTGAGCGACCGCCCGTGGGCCTCTTGTTTATATTTGACAGTCATAATGCATTGATTTCGTGTCCGCTGTGTAAGTCGAACACTCTTTGGAATATTTTGATGATACTTGGTAGTAATGAAGAACAGGACCAGACAACATGTCACATACAGGAATGACAACTTTGGCTTTGTTTACTTTTGGTATTATCTCCCCTTCTTGTGTTTGAATTTTATTTCTTGTCTCTGCTCTATAACATGAATACCCTTCGGAATATTTTGATGATGCTTAATACAAATATAGAACAGGATGAGATGACGTATTGCGTCCAAGAATAATAACTCTGGCAGGATTGAGAGGGGGCGGTGGGGAGGATTTTTTTTTTTTCTAAAAAAAACCTTTTCTAGTTATAAATTAAATTACTCCCAAACTTCACTCTATATATATGTCTGGAGGATTGCCATATTTGCAGGTTCAGGCTAAGCGCTACCATTATTACAATGGCTTATTGTAGCACATATGACATACAAAATGTTTTGTCTAATATGGGATAGTTTAGTAAGAGTGGGTAAGGTAAAACAATGACTTGCTGGAATTATAAGAAAAATCTCTCCAAAACTGATAAAATCTCTCCACCCAGACAAACACAACCATATTTGAGGCAGTACATAAATATATTCGGGACTCAAAGAGATTTTAAGTCCTTACTATATGATATTTAGCAACTTTTCCTTCTTGCATTTTCAAATTTGGAGAGAAATCGTAGACAGCATATTATGTATAATATTTATACTCTTTTGACTTCCATATAGTCTTTATCCAGAAACGAAACGATTGCTCCACCTCTCTCTCTCTCTCTCTCTCTCTCTCTCTCTCTCTCTCTCTTTATTGTTTCGATTATGTATATTGCTTTCAATATGTATATTGCTTTCAGTATGGTCTCAAAAATTTTTAATGGCAAGCGTAGCCGCGGTGTCTTGTCCTCTCTCTTGTTTCGGCTTTTTTTGTTTGTCTGTGCCAGTTTTTTCTATTCTGTTACAAGTGTTTTCTTCTTTCAACAAGCTAGAAAATCTTTATTTTGTGATTGTTCTGTAAAGATTCGCAGTTTTCTCTTTGTAAAGTTATAGAACATATAGTAGAGGAGATGAAACTGAAGGACAGGGGAGAAAGAAGAAAATGAATGGAGGTGTAGAAACAGAAGAAATAACAACATTCCCCCTCAACCCTTACCTACTGCAAGGACAGCAGGCCTTGCCCAACTGTAATCCAATATCAGTTGGATGCCCGCAACACCTTCGTCTCACCCTACCACCAGATAGGTTCAAGAGATATAGTGCTTCAAACAGGCTACACCGATGCCAAAACTGAAGCTGACACTGATGCAAATTGGATCCACGCCAAAAACTATATGTCCCACTTACCTTGTTAGGCGGACATAACAAACCAGCTATGGTATCTTGTCTGCCTTGCCAACCCACCAGTTCTAACAAATTTTTTAAACAGTATTGTGTATCACATTGACTTTGTTAGCATGAAGATAGCTTGAACTTACCCAAACAAGAATCCAAAGTGTAGACAGTGGTAGTAGGCAGCGGGGACAAGATAAACCAGCCACAGTATCTTGTCCCACAACATTTCTATGTAACCCATTTTTAGAAAATCTAACAATCTATATCTCGAATATCTTAACTGAACGAAATGCAGGGTGATGGTTGTAGTGGTGGGGACAAGATAAACCAGTAATGGTATCTTATCCACCCCACCACTATACTCATCATTATTATCTTACCCATATATGGTATAAATAAATGACAATGAAAAAAGTGAATAAGCACTGCTTATTAGATACTTGCCACAAGATATTAAAAACAGTAGCTCTGTTCAGAATATTTAAAAGAATTCCATAGCAACAACATAATATCAATACCAAAATTCAGTAAAAAATATTACAAGATTCCTAAAATTATTAAGCAAGATAGACGTGTTACGGACATTAAAGAATTACAAAGGGGAATAACTAAAACAGTATTGATCCCTTGACCCTTCTTTTTCTGTAGCAGCAACATCTCATGAATATCAACATTTATTAAAGATTTTAAGAGTATTGATTTCTGGACCCTGAGTTTGCCCTAGCAACAACAACTTATCAATATCAACATTTATGCAAAATATGATAAGATTCCAAAAGATAATAAGCAAGATAGACAGGAAAACAAAAGATTCATGGACAACTGTTAAAGAATTACAAAGGGGAACCCTTGACCCTGCAAAATATGCAAAATATGATAAGATTCCTAATATTATTAATCAAGATATGCAGTTTTCAATAACTACAAAGGAGAATAACTATCTTAGTATAGATCTGTTGACTTAGTATAGATCTGTTGACCATGAATTTTGCCTAGCAACAACATCTTATCAATATCAACATTTATGCAATATGATAAGATTCCTAATATTATTAATCAAGATATGCAGGTAAAACCAAAGAGAAACGGACAATAAGTTTACAGAATCACAAAGGAGAATAACTATAAGAGTATTAATCCCTTGACCTTTATTTATCTGTAGCAGCAACATCTCATAAATATCAACATTTATGCAAAATATTATAAGATTTATAACAGTAATCAAAATATTTAGGAAAAACCAGTGTTACGGACAAGTAGACGGACAGACGGACATACAGTGTGCCCCCACCCACACAAACTTTGTTTGTTTGGGGAATAGAACTGTATCCCATGTTGGCCAAAAATACTTATCTCTGAATAGCACTATTGTTGCAACCTTACCAAATGTTGTGTGGTGGTAATGGGGACGACAGGAGGCAGTTGTAGTATCTAGTAAACCCCTGTCCATGTCCTTTCTCAGGTATTTTTCATATCTCTTCCTTTTGGTCTTTCTGTCAAGCAACAGAATAGTATAAACTTGTACCTTTATTTTCTTAAAATAGACATGCAATCAAATCTCTGAAGTTTGTTAACATCTGATGACAACAGTCAAAATGAGAAGTTATACTGGAACTGGTATGATTTGTATATCAATGTCAGCAGGTGAAGGACATTGAGTACTGAAGTTGAAAAAAAAAGCTAAGACAAACAAATAAAGGAAATAAGAGGAGGGACAAAACACCGCGGCTACGGTATCTTACAATAACCCAGAGGGGGATAAGATACCACGTGATATCTTGTCTCCGTGGACATACCGCGGGGGATAAGATAAACTGTTACGAGGGTGAGTCAATAAGTAACCAGCCTCTTCTTTTTCGATGTAATTGCCCTCTAGTACGATGCACAGACCAACGGTGTTCAAGTGCCATCAGCCCAGAACTGAAAAAGTCAGGGTCCTTTACATTGGCCCACTCCTCAACTGCCTTCACGACTTCTTCATCAGACCGAAAATGAAATTCACGGATATCCTTCTTCAAGTTTGGGAATAGGAAGAAGTCGCTAGGAGCTAGGTCAGGCGAATAGGCAGGATGTGGTATTAATTCATACCCGTTTTGCAACTTTGCAAGTGTGGACTCTCGCGTTGTCCTGTTGCAGCAAAACACCTTTAGAGAGTTTACCTCGGCGTTTTTCACGGATGACGGTTCTCAGTTTGCATAGTACACTCCAGTTATTGTACTTCTCTTGGGTAAAAAGTCCAACATAATAACGCCTTTTGCGTCCCAAAATACTGTGGCCATCACCTTGCCAGCAGATGGTTGCGTCTTGAACTTCTTTGGCCTCAGTGACCCAGGTCCTACCCATTGACAACTCTGAGCTTTATTCTCTGGCTCATAATAATGAACCCAAGTCTCATCTACAGTCACCAGACGCAAAAGAAAATCATCTTTTGACCTAAAATGCTGCATACTGATGCTCTGGTTGCCATTTGCTCATCGCTAAGGGATTTGGGGACCCAACAAGCTGTTAGCTTGCGCATACCTAAACGATCATGTAAGATTGTTGAAACGCTCCCATGGGAAATGCCTAATGCCTGCGCTATTTCTTCCACCTGAATTCGCCTATCAGAGTATACCAGATCCGAACTTTCTTACACATTTCTTCGTCGGTGGCATCCAGTGGGCGTCCAGACCTGGCTTCATCTTCTAAAGACGTTCTACCGCGTTTGAATTCCCCTACCCAGAATTTAACCTGAGCATAAGATGGTGCAGAAGACCCATAAACATCGGCTAACTCGCCGTGTATTTCCTTGCCTGTTTTAACTTTTAAACACAAGTACCGAATTACAGCACGGTACTCAACTTTAGGTGAAAAGCATGCCTTTGCATCACTAGCCATGTTTGACATTCATTATCTTATTAAAGAATGCAATTTTGTACCCATGTATAAAACATAAATTGAAACAAAGCATGAAACTAGTGACCGTCTCGGTCCATCGGAAATGGGATAGGCTGGTTATTTATTGCCACGCCCTCGTACACCGGGACAACCGCCTTAAAACGGTCAGTAGAATAAACCACCGGGGGATTTAAAGCACTTCACTCTTGGTCCCTATGCTACTCTTAATCATAACTAGTAAAACAGAAAGCAAAATGGGCAGCTGTTGAAAGTGACCAAAATGCTGAACTCTGAGATTTCAAGCAACTATTTTCGTGTCAGAATTATATCGCTTCTTTCGTCTTTAAACTAAAAGTATGCCGTCATAATGTTTACTGACAGTTTTAGTTGTGATTCTAAGACTCGACACCCCATAACAAAAGCATAATGAGTCAAAATCAAAGTCTCGATATTTGAATAACTCGCTAAATATTGATAAAGAATATTTTGTACAAATGGTTGATACAATTTATCCAAAATAAATTTGCTTTCCCTCTTTAATTGCACGACGATGGGTCGGTCTTCAGACTAAATGGCGTTTGCTTTGTCATTATTTGCTCCTCAACTCTCCTTCTTTTGGTGCCTTGGAAAGGCTGTACTTCGTAAATGTGGCGTTTCCTGGATGTCCTCACTTATATTTTGACAGACCATTGAATTTTTCATAAATGATTCTATATGGATGGATTTGTCAGAATATATAAATCTTACAAATAATCAAAAATTGTGGCCATGTCCCTTTTGTCAGATTGAGGCATATTTTGTGTTGAAGTTGAAATCTTTTACTTTCGGCAGGTCGAAGTCTGGCTGTCCATGCAGCGCTAACGCGTCTAGCACGGACTGCCCTTGCTGTGACGTTGATGGCTGCCAATGTTCCGGTTTAAATCAATGTGTACAGTGTGGTCATACTAAAAATTGTGGAATACGTAAGTATGATTTTTTTTACCGAAAAAGATAATAAATACACAAGTAAACAATATCAACAAAGGTAAGAGACATCCAGAGTAATGTTTCTTAAATACATTATTTCGGACTGAATTATCTTTGCTAATTTGGATCCTAAACTATTTTAAATGAACGCACTGTATTCATTGTCGGCAGATTTTACAACTGTTACCTTAACCCTTTCAGCCCTGAGTTCTGAAAATGAGCTTATCCATTGTTACAAATGCTTAGTCAAACATCAATAATAGAATGGCAAACAGTGTAGAGCCTAATGAGACGGCTTACGAGCCGTCTCATCTTGATCTACACTGTTTGCATAGGTATTCGTGTTGGTCTGCAGGGATGGAAGGGTTACACTCTACACGTTATGATATATGGATATGAATCGTAGCAAACAGAGAATACCGTATGTCACATTTTTAGACATTTAAAGGGAAATACATCCAGTAAATCCGATAGCACCATAATTGATTATTTACTTAGCTTCTGTCGTGGTTTCAATGAAGTGGAATAATATGAGCTTATCTATACCTAATTTAGTGCCGCAGAGGCCTTTCTGTTATTTAAACTTCATCAGTGTGGCTAAACCCACAACGTTTGGAAATGAAACGTATGTTGTGCATGTCTTGGCAAGCAGTAAGACACACAAAAAGCAAAATAAGCCTAAAAAGTGGACCCTGAACCCGCTAAGATACATGTCATTTTGACGTCAGTCTTAGTTTTAGAATTTTTTTGAATTTGTACTATAACAAAGATTTAGGTATAAAAATAGTTATTACTTCAGTACGTAAGTACTGACGTTAACACCGCAGTATCAACCTCAGGACTAAGGAACTGATATGAGCTGATCCTCGGGGACGAACGAATCATCCACCAGCGAGATACCGGCCCAGTGGTTTGCAATATGAGCTTAACTGTACCTAATTTAGTGTCACAGAGGCCTTCCTGTTACTTAAACTTCATCAGTGTGACTAAACCCCAAAAGTTTGGAAATAAAACGTATGATGCGCATGTCTTGGCAAGCAGCAAGACAAAAGAAAGCAAAATAAGCCTAAAAAATGGATCCCGAACCCGCTAAGATACAAGTCATTTTGACAAGTCAGTCTTAGTTTTAGATTTTTTTTGAATTTGTACTATAACAAAGATTTAAGTATAAAAGTAGTTATTATTTCAATAATAAGTAAGTAATTTTGGCGCTATCGGATTTACTCGATTTTATACGTGTAATTTTCCTTGCATGTGTTTCTCTCACATGGTGCATGTGCTTATTTGTAACCTATTCATTTCATTCATTATTTGCTAACCCAGCTCGGAAATAAATTGAACAGCAGAACAGCAGCAGTTTTTTTGTGTTTTTTTTTTTTTTGTTCTATTTAGCTTAAAAATGAAGGCTAGGATAAAATCAATTATTTCGTGTAATCGAAACTCAGAAATTGAAAATGAACTAATGTGTGTAACAGTTTGTTGACCATCGTCAGCCAGATTCTAGAGAAAATTTATTGAAACAGAAGCTCAAATAGAATTTTGTCTGATGCCTTTTAATGGCAGTTTGTGCCTGAGTAAAACTGATTTAAATCCCGTAGTTGTTTTATTGACCGTTCTAAGGCGGTTCCTCTGTTGCAGTTCTTGTTTGTGCGTCAGTGGTTTCATATGTGGCGTTTGTGTTGACATTTTGGTTCCTCATCTCTTCTTCTTTTGGTGCCTCGAGAATGCTGTGCTTCATGATTGTGGTATTTCCTGGGTATCTTTTCTTTCAATTTTTATTAAAAAAAAGAAACGCAAAATAACTGGGAAGGTCATTATCGGAAGGTTGTCGTAAATGTTTAAATCTCTTTGTGTGCTTCACGATCATTATTACTTGTCGTAGGCTTCCAAGTTTAAATGTGTATATCAGAAGGCGGATAAGATACGTACTGTTTGATTTCTGTTCTTTCCTCATTTAAAATATTTGTTGTAGACTTTCGTTTTCTTTACACACTTTTCTAATACAAAAATAATCTCTTGTAAATGATGATGCTTTTCTTCAATCTTTTATTTAGCTTTACAAGCCCCAGACAACGGTGTTGATGGTTATACTCTAGCTTTAGCCGACTGCATATGCGAGTTCGATAAAACGAAACTCAGTTGTGCATGTTGTCAAAATAACGGATGTCAGTGCGGTCGCCATCATAGAAACCAGTGTGTAAAGTGTGGGCATATGGAACAGTGTGGCAATAAACCCGAAATATTTGGACCTGCCTTCCCTGACAGTGCATAACTTGATATTTTTAGAATATATAGAATAAATTGTTTTCCTCCAAAACTGTGAATCCAATTATCATTCGGGAAAACGGCTACATTTTCAGCGAGGAAGCTTTGTCCAAACTGGTATGTCTCCCTTTAGATGGGGCTTGTTGTGCAAAAAAGCAAACGGAAAGTCACAGCTGTTTTCTGCTGGGGAAAATATCCCCTAAAATGTTGTAACAAGTCACTGAGTGGGATGGTATTGTACAAAACTAACATCAATGTAGGTATCAATTATAACCAAGCTAGAAAAACAGTGTTAGCTTTAATACCACGGATACAGAGTAGGTGAATAGAAATATTAACACAGTGAATAAGTTAACTCAGGAGCTGATACAATCAGATTCACATCAAGCCCCAGCACCAAAGGGAAATACAGACAAATACAATTAAACAGCCACAAAAAGAACAGATGGCAAGCCGAGTTGGCAACCTTTATCAAAAAGGTGTCAACGCTGTTACCCAAACTTAACTGAAAAATCTTAATCTTATGTAATTGTTAAAAAAACATTACATAGCAATCAAAAAGTACTACAATAAAAGTACCGCCTTGGAACAGTAAGTAAAATATTACTGGGGGCGTGGGGGTGCTTAAGCTAGCTTTACGGGACTCCAACCTTCGCTCTCCGCTTCCATAATGGTAAAAGACATATATGTTGGTTCGCATGTATGTCTTCCAATTCATCCATGAATCATTACAAGCAACAAATAAATCAAAGATAAAAAGGTCCAAGGAATGCCACAATCACAAGTCGCAGACAATCTCTGACATGGTCAGTAGTTTAACTCCCGGGGTTGGAGTTTAAAGCAGTCCAGTGATGTTTAAAGGTGTTTACAGTCGACTAACTTCACCATGGGTTCCGATGCTACTAGAAATACATAAAATTCGGCTCGCACATAGTTGGTGCACATTGACCTGTCTTTTTGACCTCGGTCCGTGGATATGCATACCAGAATAACTCATGGCAAAATAGGTAAATTAAGTTGGAAAACAGTTATGCTTTGGTTAAGAACGAATGAGTCGTATTTAGCTAATGAAAGGACTAACAGACATCTCGACCTGCTGGACAAATTTCTTGCAGTCTGCATGCAATACAGGCATGTGGCAATTACACTCTTTGGCTTTTGTTTGTTTGAGATGAGTTTAAACGCCATCGTCAATCGACTTTAACAAGTCGTTACGATGTTTGGATGTGACGATGAGAACTGATGCCGCCCCACTGCAGTAACTAGTCCGAACCACATTGACGTGATATTATCACCAGCCGTATCATACTGTAACCAGTGTGACCAGTCCTAACTCTTCAACCTAATGCTCAGCGTTAAGACAGTGCTCAGCGTCAAGCAGTTGGTAACAGTTTCAGAAATTGTTAGGGGATTCAACCAAAAACTTCCCGATCCGAAGGCGGTTGCTCTGCCAGTCGGACGGATCCTAGGGTTTTTAATGCACGGCGGGTGTGCTAAATCTCTCGCTTGGAGGATGATTATGGACTCGAACGTAAGTGAAGCCAATACGCAGTGAGACAATTAGAGCAGCTCGCTCACATTTGTGTCCGAGTCATGTCTGCACAATGAGCATGCGTCAACGTCCCTACCAATTTCATGCTCATACATCATCCTGAAATTCCTTGATACTGTACCAAATCATGATATTCAATTAATCCATAAACAAAATGAAGATTGTTAACAAACCATCTCCTGCTGGCCTAAGCAATCTATGAAAAGCAAATTACGTGAACAAACAAACAGCTCCGGTAAACTGTTGAAAAGGCATAAATCTTCATTCTCCATCGCGGCCCATTTAATGAACAATATTTAACTATAGCTGTTTATAAGTGAGTAAAAACGCTTCACAGGTAAATACTTATTCACGTGCAGGTTATATTAGAACTCTAGTTTCACGTAATCGAGAAATCGGGCGTGCTGGTGTTAACAATTGCCTTGTTTTTGATGCACCAGTGATTTGTTGCAACAAACGCACGGTTGAATTTATCAGTCACGATCGTTTCAGTCACATGTGGTTCAGTCTGTAACTGAACAAAGGATAACTTTGTTGACCAAAGTTTTAAGCTGTATAATTAAGGTGATATCTACAAATGTTATTATTTATTCGTGATCCTAAGTAAAGTACTCGCGTCTGTTTGAATTGTAATATAGGTATATCTAAAACAGATCTGTTTAACAGATGGTTTAAACATAGTTTAGACTAAAGCAAGATTGGTTTGTAAAGCGCTAAATGGTATAAAGTATCAGTGAGTTCTTTGATAATTAAGCACTTTCGAAAAAAATAGTCTTAAACCAATTTAAACATGCCGTTTCAAAATTCAAGCTGTTATCTATCTTCGTTTGGATAAATAAAAACTCAAATATCAGCCTCACTTCTTATACCTTTGATCACATATTTGTAAATAATTTATAATTCTTGATTTTGCTTCAGTCGTTAGTTCGCTTAATTTACAAATTTACAAACGGCGATTAACCGACTATGCCCTATGTCAAGTCAGGGAATCACCTAACAAGATTTACTATTAATAGTGTACAGCATGTTCGCTTTTCGTGAAACGGACAATGCAACTAATATATTCAAATAAGGGGTCAGAAAGACAGGCATGCTATAATCAATAATGGCTCTCAAGTCTTTGCATCATAGCAAAAACATAAAAATCAAGTTAATCAAAAACATTTACCTTTGGCTAATTCTACACCCACTGCAAGTCAGAGTTAAAGAAAACCAATAGTTCAATCACGGCCTGCCAAGCCAAAGGCAAATCATCAAGTCCCAATCCACATGTTAGAGCTTCGCGAAGAATCCGTCATTGAGTCTGTGAGGCCCGAACCGCCGTCATGCAATTAGAGCAAATTATAGCCATCAACAATGATTGGGTCAATTAGGCATGCAGTCTGCCGCATAATACCTGGGCTATTTCCCATTCTTTTATAAAGGTTAATTAACTTTCTAAATTGTTCCGAAAAGTTTTCCCCCACATTTTTTCTTATTCTGTAATCAACGTAAAATGTTGGTTCCGACATAGGCTATACTGAAGCAAAGACTACTCAATAGAAACAACGTTTTAAGACACTTGGAGTAAAATAACACCACTGGAACACTGGAGCAATCGAAAACTACCAGTTGACCCCAGTAGGCCGAGAAACAGACACAAAAAGTTCTGTCCCAGTCGATCTAATGAATAATTTTTAAGTCGGGGCCATCACAGAGTCTGAAACCCGACCCACCGGCATGAGGTAAGCAAAGTGGTCAACCGTGATTGGGTCAACCGCTAAGCAAACAGACTTTTTTTTTCACATCCGTGCTATACCCCTTTCGTTTATAGCATATGACAATTTTACTAATAAAAGTCAAAAGATTGTCTTTTACAGACAGAAAACGGGATTTTATAAAAAAAAAAAAAAAAAAAAAAAAAAAAAAAAAAAAAGAAACTTCATAAGCAGTAATGAAGATTGCAACACTGCTTACTCCCTCTAGCGTATAGATGAGCAGAACTCCATTTTCAAATATTCAAATCACAAGCCGCAACCAACAGGACACCAACAGGAAGAGGAAACAGACAATTCAGAGGACTGCGAGGTGTGTCCGTAAAGTTTGTGGACACGCGTAAAATATAAGCAAAAAGACGCAAAATAAATCATATAATCATAAATTACCATTCTTTATTAATCGATCTGTGAAACATTGTATCACTGCTATGAATAATAAATTTTCTATAGGTCTTTTCCCGCGCACACCATGCATACCCAGGGCAGGTATCAACGTCTTAACGTGACGATGTTACGTTTTCGTGACTCAGACGGCGCTTAACGTCGTATCAGGTATTGTGGTAACTGCACGTTCATTTGATTAAAAGTTTCTCGAAGTATTTTCCCTTCGCATCGACTTACTTTTGATGTCTGTGGATCCATTTGTCGTACACGGTACCATACAACTGTTTGTCAAATTTCCGAACAACCTCCTGCACGTGTAACTCGAGTTCTCTCCTATCACGTTTACTGAGCAGGCTTAGTCCTCTAAGCGGTTAACCAGTATTGTGCATATTCTTTCGCCAGAAACTGACAACTGTCCTTCTTGAATCAGCCGAAGGGAGAGAATGACCATAGAAAATATTTCATGATCAATCTCCACGAAAGAATGTTGCCGATCTCGGCGGGGATTGAATCCGCGACCTCCTGGTCTCCAGTCGGACGGCGCATGCAACTGAGCCACCGAGGCCGGCGCCCCAGTAGGTCTATCTCCAGCCGAGTTGATTGGGCGCGATGAGTTCATTACTGCTTATGAAGAGACTCAAAGAAACCGAGACTCCCATTTTCTAATCTGTAGTGTGTTCTTTGTTTCGAAAGGCAATCTTTTTGATGTTTATCTTACTACACTGCAGCTGGTGTTAGTGTCGTGTGGCGGTGGTAGAACGTCTCCCTGTAATTCATCACAGTGCTGATTATATTTCATTTCCTTCGGGATCATTGGGCCCATTATGGTATCTTTGAAAATGAAGTTCTGCTCATGTATACGCTAGAGGGCGTAAGCAAACTAAAAGCAAAATGCTAGAGGGGTTGAAAACTTCAATACTGCTTATGAAGAGTCTCAAAAAACAGAGACTCCCATTTTCTTATCTGTAGTATGTTCTTTGTTTCCAAAGGCAATCTTTTTTTATGTTTATACCGTTTGATGATCGTTCGTTGTTCCTCTACGTTAAATTCCGCCATTTTGAACAGTCAACTTCCGAGTTCTGTTGAAATTCGGCGCACAAAATTCAAACGGCTACGACGTTAACGTCTATAATTTCCGGAAATGAAGTCGGCGTCATGCACTTCCGCGGGTTAAAATTTCAATAGGATTCGATGATTCAGCGCAGACGACAATTTCAAAATTGCAGAAAAAGCTACAAACCAAATTCGGTAGCCTTAGGTTTAAGGTAGCCTTAGGTTTAATGGTTTCCGAGAAGAATATCTTTTCAAGATTTTCACCATATATTAATTCTGTGTAAAACTAGTGACACCCGGGTAAGGGTCATTTCTGATCCCATGGCTTAAATATGAACAAGCTTGGTATAAGGCCACAAGATAGAGCGACATACCAAATTTGGAAGCCCTAGGCTTAACGGTTTACGACAAGAAGATTTTTCAAAATAAGCACCGCCCCTTGGCGGCCATGTTTTTTGACGAAACATGATGGCTCGACCAATCTTGATAGAGGATCACCAAAGAACTATTTCTGCTGTATTATATTGAAATCGGTCCAGTGTTAATGTTTTCTATATAGATATGTAGGGAAAATAAGCCCCGCCCCCTAGTGGCCATGTTTTTCGACGAGTCAAGACGGCTTGATCAATCATGGTAGAAGGTCACCAAAGGCGCATTTCTACCAAGTAATATTGAAATCAGTCCAGTAGTAAGAAGGTTTTTACATTTTTCTATATAGATATATAGAGAAAATAAGCCCTGCCCCCTGGCGACCATGTTTTTTCACGAACCATGATGGCGTAAACAATCTTGGTAGACGATCACCATAAGAACATTCCTGCCATATTACATTGAAATCGGTCCAGTGGTTTCTGACAAGGAGATTTTAAAAGTTTTCTATATAGATATATAGGGAAAATACGTCCCGCCTCCTGGCGGCCATACTTTTTGACGAATCATGATGGTTTGAACAATCTTTGTAGAGGGTCTCCAAAGAACCATTTCTGCCAAGCTGTACTATAATCGGTACGGTGGTTTCTGACTAGAAGAAATTTTAAGTTTTCTGTATAGATATATAAGGAAAATAAGCCCCGCCCACTAGCGGTCATGATTTTTGATGAATCATGACGGCTTGAACAATCTTGGTAAAGGGTCACCCAGGAAACCTTTCTGCCAAGTTATATTTAAAATCGCTTCAGTGGTTTCTGACAAGAAGCTTTTTAAAGATTTCTATATATATGTATAGGGAAAATAAGCCCCGGCCCCTAGCGGTCATGACGGCTTGAACAATATTGACAGAAGGTCACCAAGGAAACATTCCTGCAAAGTTATATTGAAATGGGTCTAGTAGTTTCTGACAAGAAGATTTTTATATTTTTCTATATAGGGAAAATAAGCCCCGTCGCCTTGCGGTCACGTTTTTTTACGAATCATGATGGCTTGAACAATCTTGGAAGAAGATCACCATAGGAACATTTCTACTGTATTATATTGAAATCGGTCATGTAGTCTCTGACAAGAACATTTTTAAACTTTTCTATATAGATATGTAGGGAAAATAAGCCTCGCCTCCTGGCGGCCATGTGTTGTTTTTACGAATCATGATGGCTTGAACAATCTTGGTAGAGGGTTACCAAAGAAACATTTCTGCCAAGTTATATTGAAATCGTTCCAGTGGTTGCTGACTAGACGATTTTTAGTTTTCTTTATAGATATATTGGGAAAATAAGCCCCGCCCTCTAGCGGCAATATTTTTCGACGAATCATAACAGCTTGAACAATCTTGGTAGAGGGTCACCAAGGGAACATTGCTACTAAGTTATATTGAACTCGGTCCAATGGTTTCTGACATTTTTTTTTTATTTTTTCTATATGGATACATAGGGAAAATAAGCCTCGCCCTCTGGCGGCCTTGTTTTTTTTTGACTAATCATGACGGCTTGAACAATCTTAGTAGAAGGTCACCAAAGAAACTTTCTTGTTGAGCAATATTGAAATTTGCCCAGTGGTTTCTGGCAAGAAGATTTTTAAAATATTAATATATAGATATATAGGGAAAATAAGCTCCACCCCCTAGCGGCCATGTTTTTTCCGACGAATCATGACAAATCATGAAGTCTCTCTCACGTGAAAATCAGGCTGACATTATTGAGGCTTTTAATTCAACTTCAAGATACCTTGACGATTTATTAAATATTGACAATATTTAATTTGACCAAATGTGGACCGGATATACCCTACAGAATTCCAATTAAATAGAGCAAATTCTTCCGATACCGAGGCACATTTTGATTTTGATATAGTCAATTTCCCTTTTCTGGATGGCGATGTCCCCCGGCGTACCTCATATGGGGTATACATATCTCAACTTATAAGATTCACCAGAGCTTCTTCAAATCTTAATGACTTTAACTACCGTAATAAAGCCCTCTGCCAAACTTCTTAGGCAGGGCTATCGTTATTTTAAACTTCGTAAGGCGTTTTCGAAATGTTATCGCAGACACAGTGCCTTGTTAGAAAAATATAGCGTCAGTCTGAAAACACTTCTACAACAAGGTATATCGGAACCCGAATTTTACGATGACTTAGTGTACAGATTTAGAAAAATTGTAGGTAAATCTAACTTTTCGGAGCAATTCAGAAAACTTATTAACCGTTATAAAAGAATTGGCTTTAGCCGGGATATTATGCGGCAGACCGCATGCCTAGTTGTCAACCCAATCATTGTTGATGGCTATGCTTCACTCTTTAATTGCACGACGACGGTTTGGGCATCAGACTCAATGACGGCCTCTTCGTAAAACTTTAACCAGTGGGTAGGGGCTTGACGATATGTCTTTGGCTTGGCCCGCCGTCGTTCAACTATTGGTTTTCATTTACTCTGGCATACAGTAGAATTAGCCATGAGTACTCGTCTTTGTTTATTATAGTGATTAATTTGATTTTTATGTTTTTGCTTTGATGCATTGACTGAGTTGGGAGCCTTTATGCGAACCGAAATTTTATGTATTTATGTATTAAGAGTAGCATCGGGGCCCGGGGTGAAGTTAGCTAGCTGTAAAAGTGCTTTAAACCCCCGATGGTTTGCTCAACCGACCGTTCTAAGGCGGTGGTCCCGGTGTTAGTCGTACTCTTTGTTGCTTTGTGGTTTATTCTACGGGGCGATTTGTTGTATGTCTTTCCGTGTGTTATTTTGTACTTGTGTTTTTCAGTCCTTTTAGTATTGCGATTACCTCGCTTGGGGAAGAGAGAGCTAATCTTAGTGCTTTTCGTACGTTTGTTCGGTTTGTGCTTGTTTAGATTTGTCGGTTTCCTCTTCCTCTTGGGGTCCGGGAAGGGCTGCGGTTTGTGATTGTGGCACTCCATGGACTTTTCTCTTACTTTTGTTTGAAGAATCTTGGTAGAGGGTCATCAAAGGAATATTTCTGCCAAGTAAAAATGAAATCGGTTCAGTAGTTTCTGACAAGAAGATTTTTTTAAGTTTTCTATATAGATATATAGGGACAATAAGCCCCGCCCCCAACCCCCACCACCACCACCCGGCATCCATGTTTTTTGACGAACCATGATGGCTTGAACAATCTTGGTAGAGGATCACCAAAGGAATATTTCTGCCATATTATACTGATATCGGTCCAGTGATTTCTGACAAGAAGATTTTTAAAGTTTTGTTGTTTTTTTTTTTTTTGTTGTTTTTTTTTTTTTGTTTTTTGTTTTTTTGTTTTTGTTTTTTTGTTTTGTTTTGTTTTTTGCCAGAGTTCTGCTTAGATCTAAAAAAGGTATGAAAAAATTCCAGGGAGTGCCAGAATCACAAACCGCAGCCGTTCCCAGACAGCAAGAGGAAGAGGAAACCGACAAATACAAATCCAAATAAGCACAAATCGTACAAACGTACGAAAAACACTAAGATTAGCTCTTTCCCCAAGCGAGATAAATGCAATGCTAAAAGGACTGAAAAACACAAGAACAAAAAAACATAAGGTAAGACATAAAACAAATCACCTCGTAGAATAAACCAAAACAAAGCAACAAAGAGTAAGACCAACAGGACCACCGCCTTAGAACGGTCAGTAGAGTAAACCACGGGGATTTAAAGCACTTTTACAGCTAGTAAACCACCCTGGGTCCCGATGCTACTCTAAATACAGAAATACATAAAAATTCGGTTCGCATAAAGTCTCCCAACTCAGTCAATGCATCAAAAATACTGTTATAAAAAAAAAAACAAAAAAAAAATCTCGAATTATTTTTATTTTGTCTATATGCCCAGGATTGGAGTTTGAATTTTAGGCTGGGTCAACAGATTAGCACTTCTTTAGTGCTGGATGGATGTATTTTACTTCGCTAAGAGAACAGAATATGTTTAAACAAGATAACCGACAACACTGACTCTTTAGATAAACCGACAACACTGACTCTTTAGATAAACCTAACCCCTTTTGCTGTAATTAGTGAACTAACAAATGAATGAACCTTCCTGTTATATTTCGTTATTTTTACCCTTTTTCTACATATTGCCGACATATAAAACACAAAGCAAATTACATGAAATTTTGCTAAGTTTGTAGAACCCTTAAACATGTCAACATAAACAAAAAAAGTATTTCTAAATTTAAGATTAACTACGTTTTCAGAAATATTCAATAATTTCACAATTTGATGAACCACTGCAAAGTCCGAAAAACGATGAAAAATCTCCAAAAGGCTAGAAAACCAGCAAAAAGCCACATTTTTGCCCTTTTCCTGTAAAAAAAATAATATTTAATTCCAATAATTTTGATGTGATTAAGCCAAAATCAGCCAATGAAAAGCAGCAGATACGTAGAGGGTAAATCAAAATGTGTATTGACTATCAAAACAGTCCAAAACAGTGCTCAGTGAGCTGTTCTAATAGGCCAGTATTCCATAGTCCGTCCGTCGTCTGTCAACAAATGACATCTCCTCCTAAACTACTGTGCCAATTTGGACCAAACTATATTCGAATGATCCTTGTAATGTATTAGCTGAAAGTTGTTCAAATAATCGGAATCCAAGCAGAACACTGGTTGCCATGGCAAACAAGCGGCAAAATCTTTAAATGTCTTCTTGTCAGAAAAAAAAGGTAAGAGAAAAGTCCAAGTTTGGTATGCAAGCTTTATCTAGAGGCCTTCTACCAAGATTGTTCAAATTATAGCCAGAGTCAAAGTACGGTTATCAATAAAAATACAATATAAACGTTTCTTCTTATATAGGTAAAAATCAACTAACATTTTGAGTGAGAAAATATGATCAGCTGTGCTATAATGCTTTCTGAAACCAGCTTGTTCTTCTATCAATAGACCTGTTGATTCTAAGTATTTATTCAATCTATGATTAAGTATAGCGTTAAATAATTTCCCAAAACAACTTAAAATGGTTATACATCTGTGTCACGTGAACGGACGAGCGTTGGGCCGGTGTCAATGGACTAGACGCAATCGCAAGCAATCAGAGGATAAACACAACACTTTGTAAAATACAAAAAAACAAGCATGTATTTAGAAAGTTAAAAAAAAAACTATAATTAAAGTTCAAATTTCCATGTTCCGAAGCTTCCATAACCTACAGGTACTGTTAAACTTCATAATCTGAAAATACTGTTAATTTCCATACTTAAATATACTATAAATTGGAAGTAAATACGTTACTTAAGACGAAGTCTACGGATGTATCCTCCATGATATTTCCGGTTATCACTAACACTTGATTCTATAGAGCTTTGAACAAAACTTCCCCGAAAACATTTGATGGTCAAGCATAGTGACGATAACTAGAGGACACAATCACAGTGACGAAACAGATACATATACGGATACAGGACCTGAAAATAAGTATCATGTCCTAGAACTCTCGATATCAATCATGACAAGGCATTGCCTTATTAATTTCCACTGGATATACAGAGTTTGTACGCCAAATGGTATAAATGCGACAAGTCCGTTGCAATTGATTATTATATAGCAAAATCAGATCCTAAAACCACATGGACGCTGTTAATGACATATAATATTGCACATATCTAACACAGGCAGACACACAGTCAGAATATATCTGACAACCATATTAACTAATCGGAGGAATGGCATCTCAACGATTACACATTCTTACAGGAAGAACCCATGCGCCTTCTACTGTAAGAATCCCTTTAGAACGCTAAAGGCTAAAATAAATTATAACTGCCATTATATCACAATGATTACACGATCACACATCGTCCCCACGTAACCATTGGGTACAATATCAACATGCCATCCTCATAGCCTCAAACATGACTCCTTGCTGCTTGAGCCATTTCATAATATAACTCTCTAGTGAACAGACTTGTATATAAACAAAAAAATAAAAAGGACCTCTGTATATGTGTTTAAGGTAAATATGATATGTGTCATTTGTGTAAATCGCGCTAACTTCTGAATGTGTATGCAGTTAACATAACGCCTAACGGTAGCGTACGTTTGCGCGTATATGTACGGTGTGTGTGGTTAACATAACGACATAACGCCTAACTGTGTCATACATTTAAGCGTATATGTCTGGTATGTACATGTCAGATGAGAATATGTAACATCAAAGTACGGTAATGCTATCATTGGTCAGATTCCCCAGATACAGCACAACATGAAGATTAGAAAAAGGAAGACAAGGATCAGTCTTCGATGAAATAAATTTTGTAGTGTGTATCGTTCTATTCAACCAGGGAACATTTTATAGTAATGTGGCATGTTTTGAAACATTGTGTCCACAAGAAATCCGTGAAATTCAAGATCTAAAAATAATATTCACAATAATACCGTGATAGTCAAGATTTAAAATAACCTGTTCGATTGTCCGAACGGTGCAAAGTTTCACACAGCAACTGCTAAAACTATGAAGGAAAAAACATTTTTCTCTCGGAACGCTACAAAACTGCAAAACTACGACAGAAAATTGTCTCCTCTTTCAAAAGATAGCCTTGAGACAAAAATCAATCCCAGAACAGTGAAGATATTGATCACCGAACCTAAGTTCACTCGGAATAATAGTGTTCTGGTAACCGCTCAAGTATATAGACGTAAATAATCAATTACATCCTCAGCATAGCTATCTCATGATTACCGTAATACCGTAACTTGAAAGCTGAAGTGTACCTACTTGCTTAAAAAGTAAAACAGTCATCACAATCAGCGCTCCAGTTACAAATGCAATAATCTAACCTGGTTAATAAAAATCGATACAAACTTCTTTTTATACTAGGTACATATAAAAATATATTCAAGATAGAACAGGGACCTAACACTCTGTAGTTGTCAGGATCCTTTATGTCACCTTTATTTTTATAAATCGGTAAAATTGTACTTTTAGACCAAGCTTCTGGAATAAATCCTGTATCTAAAATAAGATTAAACAACTTACAATATATAAGCAACATGACATCTTTAGAATACATCAAATATTCATTTAAAACATGGTAATTCATTGAACAGGCTTTTTGGTTTTTTAAGTTCAAAATCACCTTAGAAATTTCTTCATCAGTTATTGGAGCATTAAGTTCTACATTAAATTCAGAGATTTTTTCCAGGTCAATGTCGTCAAAGTCATTTTCAGGAGTTGCTTCATTTAATTTACTAAAATGTTCATAAAACGATTCAACTGATACTTTTTGTAGTTTTTCCCTACCCTCAGATGAGTATTTATTTAGGATAGACCAATATGATTTTGGATCAGAGTTTTTCGTGGATTTTTATTTGCTGTTCAAAGTACTATTATATTCCCTAAGTTGCTTATTAATCAATTTGTTATAAGCTTTATAGTCTAGGCTAAATAGGGTTAGAGGTAAAACAAATTCCTTCACAAAAGTTATGGACATTTTTAAAAAGTGTGTAATGTACTTAATTATAGAAAGAAAATCCTCAAAAAAATTTGCAGGCGAAATGTGATTTTTGAGGCAAAATATTGAAAAAATGAACAAAAATCAACAAAAACAGGAATAAATTCATAAAAATTACATTTGAATTCAAAACAATAATCTAAATAGCTAAAAATATTCATAATAGTGTTAAACACCTATGAAAAAATTTTGAACAAAGTCTGTGTATACAAAATACACATTTTTGGGGTAGAAAAGTGAAAATTTTGACAAAATCCGGGGAAAACGGGAATATTTTTTTAAAAATTTATTGGTCATGATTCCTTGAAATGTTTTGATGTAAATTGTTATATATGATTCTAAGGTAGCTGCAAGAAAAAATGAAAACTTTTATTTCAATAAAAAGTAGTCTTTTGAGGGGGAGAAAAACTCGTTATTTGACCTAAAAATAAGCTAAAACTAATTGAAATAGGCTTCTTCAGCAAAATACTGGCCCTATTTGGCAAGGTCCTGTTACTGTTGCCAATGGAACCTATTGAAAAGTAATTTAACATCTTTCCAATTGACAGCAGGTCATTTGAGACTTGTTTATAGCATCTGATCTCATAAAATCTTGTACTAGGGAAGAAGGGGTCGTTAAAAATTAGTTAAAATAGCCTTCTTTGTTGCATTGCTGGGTATATTTGGTTAAATGTTACTTTTGGCAATGGGACCCTATAAAAACAATTTTATATTTTCCAAGTTAGAAAAGGACACCACTGACGACTAGTTGGTTTTGTCTGGTCTCATGAAACCTTGTTTCTAAAAGGGTTGAGATACGCATCTTCAGCTAGATACTGAGCGTTTGTTGTATAAATGTATTACACCTGACAATGGAATCTTTTTTTAAAAGTCATTTTGCATCTTTTTGGTTAAAAACAGGTCATCTGAGACCTGCTGCTAGTGTCTGGTCTCATAACAGTCTTGTTTAAGATGAAAAAGGGTCGTTCAGAATGTGTTGAAATAGGCATTTTCAGCCAAATACTGGGCATATTTGGTATTGATAAAATACAAGATGGCAACAGAACCCAATAGAAAAATGATACCATATCTAACTGGTTAATGGGCAGGTTATTTGACACTTGCTGGTAATGTCTGATCCCATAACAGGGGTAATTTAGAGGAAAAGGTGCCGTTCAAATTTGTTGACATATGCATCTGCAGCCAAATACTGGACATATTTTTTGATGATGAATTACAATTGGCAATGAACCCAGTTGAAAGTGATATTGAAACCTAACTGGTTAAACCTATCTGGTTAAAGAGTAAGTCGTTTGAGACTTACCGGCATGGTATGATGCCATAAAAAGGTCTCGCTGAACGAGAAAAAGGGTCGTTAAAACAGGGTTAAAATAGTCTTCTCCATCCAAATACTTGGCATAGTTGGTGTAGATATCAAACTATTTCCAATGGAACTTTATTAGTAAGTTTGAAACCTATGCTGAATGTTATTTGAGACTTGTTGGTATTATATGGTCGTAAGGAACTCCTGTTTAAAGGGGTAAAGTGTCATTCAAAATCTGCTAATTATAAAAATAAGCATTTTCAGGCAACTGTTGGACGTATGTAGTATAGATATCTTAGAACTGGCAATGAAACCATAATTAAAGTGATATTGATACTTATTTTGTTGAAGGGCAGGTTATTTGAGACTTGTAGGTGGCGTCTGAGCTCATAAAAAATTGTTTAAGTGGGAAAAAGGTTATTCAAATGTGTTGAAATAGGTCTCTTCAGCCAGACACTGGACATAATTTGGTATAGATGTAATACAACTGGCAATTTAACCCTATCAAAAAACTTTTATATCTGTCTTTTTGAATCACAGGTCATTTGAAACTTGTTGATAGTGAATGGTCTCAGAAAACTTTTATTTAGCACAAAAGAGGTCATTCAAAATGGGTCGAAACAGATATCTTCAGCCAAATACTGGTCATATTTAACAAGGGTCTAACAACTAGCATTGGAACACACCCAATAAGTCTCAAATGACTTTTCCTTGAACCAGATATCTATCAAAATCAATTTTCATTAGGGTTCAATTGCCAGTTGTATGACATCTATGCCAAATATGATCAGTTTTTAGCTCGCCTGGACGAAGTCCAGGAAGAGCTATTGCACTACCCCCGGTGTCGGCGTCGGCGCCCATATTTACGTTAAAGTTTTTTAAGAGCTCATATTTTCCAAACCATATGATGGATTTGGTTCATATTTGGTATGATGATAGATATAGATCCAAAGTTTTTTTCAGCAATACCCCAACCCATGCCCATGATCTTAAGGTCAAGTTCACAGACTTTGAAATTTTACAAATAAAGTATTACGTTAAAGTTTTTAAAGAGCTCGTATTTTCCAAACCAAATGATGGATTTGGTTCATATTTTGCATGATGACAGATAGAGGTCCAGAGTTTATTATCCCCTCGCACCACGAAGTGGCGAGGGAATATAGGCTTTTTTTACGTAAGTACGTATGTAGGTACGTACATATGTTCAACTTTTGTCATCGCTCTAGCGCCTACATTTATCAATGGATTTTAATATAACTTCACAGAAAGATACCCCCACCTATGACTACGGCCAAAAGTTCAAGGTCACAGACAAATTTTGTGCTAGAGTTTTATGTTAAAGCTTTTTAAAAGCTTTAATTTCAAAACCATATAATGGATTTGGTTCATGTTGGGTTTGATGATAGATATGGGTCCAAAGTTTTATTCAGCAGCACCCCCTCCACTATGAGAATTATGACCTTAATGCCCCCTTCCTCCCCCGATAGGCCAAAGGGGCATTTAGTCCTTAGACCCAGGCGAGCTATGCTGTCTGCTGACAGCACTTGTTGGATGAAGAAGCATATTTCAGTTCAAACCTGATCACCCCATTTTCTCTTAAACAAGACTCTTATGACACCAGACACAACCTACAAATCTCAGACAAACTGCCCTTGAACGAAATAGTTATCACTATTATTTTCAGTAGGATTCCATTGCCAACTTTAATTCATCTAAATGAAATGCACCTAATATTTCGATGGGGATGCCTATTTTTACACATTTTGAATAACCCCTTTCGCCTTTAACAAGAGTTTCTTTATGCAAAACACAACCAAAACGTCACAAAGGACCTGGCCTCCAACAATATAGGTATCAAAACCACGTTTCACTAGGATTTCATTGACACTTGTATGACATTTATTCCATATATGCCCAGCATTCGATTGCAGATGCTGATTCTAATACATTTTAAATGACCCCCTTTGCCCTTAAACCAGTGTTTCATACAACCAGAAACTACCAACAAAAATAATGACATGCTTTACAACAAGATAAGGATAAAATTCATTTTTGATAGGGTTTCGTTGTCTCTTTTATGACATCTTCTACATAAAAGGTTTGGGGATAATGAAGCCTAATACAACCCATTCTGAACAGCCCCTCCTCCCCTTAAACCAGACTTTTATGAGACCAGAAACTGCAAATAAGTCACAAATGACCTGTCCTTTATCCACAGAGATAACAAAATCACTTAAAAATAAGGTACTTTTGCCAGTTGAATTTCAGTGTTCCAAATACGCCCAGTATTTGGCTGGAGATGACTATTTTAACCAATTTTGAACAACCCCTTTTCCTTAATAATATTTTTTTTCGTTAGACAAAATACTACCAACAAGTCTCAAAAACCTGCCCATTAACCAGTAAGATATGGTATCATTTTTCATTTGGGTTCTGTTGCCGTTTTGTATTTTATTAATACCAAATATGCCCAGTATTTGGCTGAAAATGCCTATTTCAACACATTCTGAACGACCCCTTTTCATCTTAAACAAGATTGTTATGAGACCAGACACTACCAACAAGTCTCAAATAACCTGTCCTTTAACCGGAAAGATGTAAAATGACTTTTAAAACAAAATGCCATTGTCAGGTGTAACACATTTATACTACAAATGTTCAGTATCTAGCTGAAGATGCGTATCTCAACCCTTTTAGAATTACCCCTTTCTCTCTTGAACAAGATTTTATGAGACCAGACAAAACCAACAAGTCTCCAGCGGTGTTATTTTCTAACTAGGAAGATATAAAATTGTTTTCAATAGGGTCCCATTGCCAAAAAGTAACAGGACTTTACCAAATATACCCAGTAATGTAACGAAGAAGGCTATTTTAACCCATTTTTAATGACCCCTTCTTACCTAATACAAGATTTTATGAGATCAGATGCTATAAACAAGTCTCAAATGACCTGCTGTCAATTGGAAAGATGTTAAATTACTTTTCAATAGGTTCCATTGGTAACAGGACCTTGCCAAATAGGGCCAGTATTTTGCTGAAGAAGCCTATTTCAGTTAGTTTCAGCTTATTTTTAGGTAAAATAACGAGTTTTTCTCCCCCTCAAAAGACTATTTTTTTATTGAAACAAAAATTTTCTTTTTTTCTTGCAGCTACCTGAGAATCATATGTAATAATTTACATCAAAACATTTCAAGGAATTATGACCAGTAAATTCTTAAAAAATTATTCCTGTTTTCCTCGGATTTTGTCAAAATTTTCGCTTTTCTACCCCAAAAATGACTATTTTGTATACATAGACTTTGTTCAAAAAATTTTCATAGGTGTTTAGCACTATTTTGAATATGTTTAGCTATTTAGAGTATTGTTTTGAATTCAAATGTAATTTTTATGAATTTATTCCTGTTTTTGTTGATTTTGTTCATTTTTTCAATATTTTGCCTCAAAAATCACTTTTCGCCTGCGAATTTTTTTGAGGACTTTTTTTCTGTAACTTAGGATACCTCCGTGGTATAAAAAATATAAATATCTTTTGTGAAGGAATTTGTTTTAGGTTATGAGATTTTTTGGGCTAAAATGACTAGACTATTACTAAAAGACACCAAATTGTCGTAATTTTCTCTAGAGTTAAGCTGCCTATAATTGCGTTTAGCTGTAAGATAATCTTTGCGTTTCAATTCACTGTTTATTAAACCAAGGCTTGTGATGTTTTAGTTTTCTCTGTGGATTTATAGATACAGTTTATTTTTTCTTTATCATGCTACAGTTTTCTGCTTCATCTACCAATACCTGTGAAATTTTTAGCAGTGATGCTATTTACAGACTCAGCATTGATACTCACTTTGATTTAATGAATCCAAATCAATATTAATTTGATCAAGGTTAGACTCTTGTATGTAATTTAAAAATTCTAATCGTGACTCAGATTTCCATGTAGGAAAAGTACTATTTTGCTCACTATGAGCATCAGTGGTTGAATTCACCTCATTTGGTAACATAACATTTACTTGTGACTGTACATTAATAGTAAATGCCACAGGACAGTGTATGTCTGACAACAACGGGTCAAAATCAAGCACATCAAAAGAATGTATACCAGGAAAAAGTTCTGGAGACATAATGACATAGTCAATCACATTGCTGTTTTTACATGTTTGCCTACCAATATGAGAATCAGCACCACATCTGCCGTTTACTATATGAATATCTAATGATTTGCAAATGTCCATGAGCCTGTAACCATGATTATTTGTGTTTGTAATCTCTGAAGAGTATCTTTGGATTGGAAATCCAAGGTCTTCTAAGTTATTTTTACTTAAAATAAGTTTAGATTCAAAATCTAAAGCAAAATCACCAATTTCTTCATCAGTCAGACAGTAATCCACTTTTTGCATTAAAGTTAAACAAGTATAAGTGTTCTCATCAGCACAAAAAGTTTATGATATCTTGTTTAAGTTTGTCAAAGCTACAGAGCTATACAATGAACCCTCTGGTGGGATGTAGACAGCCCCAAAACACAATTTAGGTCATAGTAATCTTTTAAAGTAAACCATAAACAATTTTCATTTGAATTGTCAAGGACTTTAACAAATGGCCATATGGTATTTTTTATGAATAACCCAACACCCCCAGATTTTTTCTTAGCTACAGCTCTGCTAGCACTTATGAATTTGAACCCATCAATGTTCACCTCATCATACTGATCAGTTTTAATTTTAGTTAAGCAGATAATGTCATACTGGTTTAGAAATTCCTGAAAATTTTGAAATTTAAGTTTGGCACATAAGCCACTGACATTTAAACACACAAAGTTTAACTTTTTAAAATTTGAACCAAAACAGTAACTATGATCAAAAGTATTGTAGAAACCCTTATTTCTGTCATCAGCTTGACTAGAATTTTATATTCAAGTCTTGGTCAGAGATGTCAGTTACGTCACCATCCTCCTTGGCCTAAGCAAAGTTGGATAAGCCAAGGTCCTTGTAGTTAATCTCGTCTACCCCGAGGTTGAACAGATCATCTGGACTAGAAATAACAAAGTGAGAACCACCTTTGTCACAATGAATGTTCCCATCCCTCGTGAACAACTTAGTTACACCTTCAATGTTCTTTACCACTGATTTTAGTTTAAGCCGCAGCTGGGTAAGGTCATCGGTAATGTAAACATTGTCAGCCTTGTATTTGTCCATTTATTTCAAGTTTTTCTTGTACTTGAACACATAAGTGACAGTACGTCTAGAAACAAAGCGAACGATAGTTTGTTTCCGGCTAGTGTCAGAGCCGTCGTCATCGCCAGTTGTCTCCTGCTTTCGGTTAACACGGTGACCGACACTTATGTCCTTCTCAGTCACCTGAAAGGGCGGGTCACCCTCAGCACCATGACTGAACATATCATTCAACGTATCCACGACATTCACGATAAGAGATTTCCCTTCAACTTTAGGCAGATTGTAAACCCTGATATTCTCACGCCTCGTATACTGTTTCAGCCGGTCAGTTTCATACTTGATCACCCTTATGTTTGCTTTAGCTTTCTCGAAGTCAGCTTTCTGAACCGAGTACCATTCCACAGAAGATCTCACTGTTTTACCCAGGAACGGGATAAGTACTCTAGCGACATTATAAGCAGTCTTGTCAACAACTTTAAGGGTGTTAATGTCCTGCATTGCTTCAATGACGAACTC
Source organism: Anodontia alba (assembly GCA_964016985.1). Classification (NCBI taxonomy): domain Eukaryota; kingdom Metazoa; phylum Mollusca; class Bivalvia; order Lucinida; family Lucinidae; genus Anodontia; species Anodontia alba. The sequence continues at coordinate 33,155,024 of OZ024832.1, read as the reverse complement.
ATCTTTATCTTCAGAGTCAGAAAACTTAGCAGCACCTCCTTTGGGAGAGGCAGTTTTTTAGGGGCTTTAGCCTTGGGCGATTTGTTGGCGCCTTTTCCTGGTTTTGGTGGAGCCATTTTCCACACGAGTACACTGATGTAACACAGCAAATAGAACTTTCCGTAGAAATCGAGTTTAAAGTCACGAAAAACAAACGAACTACTCGTCTCCCAGAAGAGGCAACTCTATCTAATCGCAAGGTGGTGAATCACGAGACTTATGACGTTAGCTTACAAAATTTGCGATCGCGGCCATTTTGAATTTTCTCCACTTCGAATTTTATTTGTATCCATTCTTCGTCTATTTACAAGCTAAGCAGGATTCGTTTTGTGCATAAGGTACACTTTTTATGTAGATTTTCAGATAACACGTAGACTTTACGCTCTATTCACGTGATCATCTAAAAAACCTTCGACACAATAATGTGTTTTTTTCTACCGGCTTGTTGTTTTTTGTTGTTGTTTTTTTGTTCTGTTTTTTTCGTTTTATGTGTAGACTCGCAAAAAAAAGCACAAAAGGCACAAATGGTCAAAATCTTTAGGAAAAATCCTGAAGCAGTAAAATGGATTTCGGGTAAGCAAAAGATAGTGGATAGTCGTTGTATCTGTCACCGGCATACACTAGTTTTCGTTATTCGGAAATCATGGCCCCCGCCCATCAGGGCCGCGAAATAGATGGGCTGCCTATGGCCTCCCTGGCAGAGCTGCTAGTAACTAAGCAGGATCTGAATTCATGTGATCGGGTCGGGTAAAAGTCACAAATTTAGAGGCAATGTCTCTAAATGACTGAAATATTATTGACGGGCGTTATATCGCAATTCATGCAATGGATTCATAAGTGGAGCGTGGTCTGAAATCAAATTCAGTTTGTTCTGATTGCATTATTGTGAATCTGAACTGACAACACCGAATTGGTGGGTGATAAAGCCGGATAAAAAATATATGTGTTTAGGATAACATTAGAAAAAAAAGGTTCTAGGTAGGATAGGTAGGGATTCTTTTTTTTTTTTTTTTTTCTAAAGATTTTTTATTTTATAATTATACCATAATTACCAAATATAGTTGGACTTTGTATAGGCTTTTAAGTGGGCCCTACTTTTCCCTACTATTTTGCTCTCTAACGTTTCCTTACTTCTTTCTGAAAATAATAATAATAATAATCTTTATTTCCTCCAATTATTGAAGAACATACAAGACACATGCGATACATACAAATATTGAAAGAATGAAGGGAGAATCAAGGAAATGCAATGCGAGTAAAAAAAAAAGCATAATATGCTTAAATGGGAATTTGCGTGAAACATGTTTATCACATAAAGAACTGGAATTCAGCAGAATAACAGGTCTGACCTTCTAAGCAATCATGTGCAGCATATCAAAAGCAGTGGCTACATCACAGCACTGATTTTCATAAAGTGTCAGTGTATATATCCCCTGTTTGAGATAAGATCAGAAGCAAGGTAAAAGTAGGCATTCTACTGGTATGCAGTGCTGGTTTGCATACCCAAATCTAGTGATACTCGCGGACATTTACAGGCCAGGTCCTCTCACTATATATAGATGGAGAAATTCCTACTATATCATGCTTATGATATTTCGTGATGGCAAGAAGCGGTTCCTAATACTGTATAGTGCATCACCTCACTACAGCATTAAGTTGGTCTAATAACACTTCCATACTTCTTGCAGTCTCGTGTTCAATGCTAAGTTCTAGACTTTTACCCCACCGCCATTGCAACCCTCATGTCTAAGAAGTGCAAGTAAAACATTTGATTTGATAAAACTCTTTGGTCTAAAACATTTGATTTGTCAATCTGCAATCTATGTTCAATGGTATCAAGTTTCAAATCAATTGTATAATGACATCAGAGGTTATTAATCAAAATGTCTCTCAGCCGGATTATTTCTAATTGCAGAGCAGTGGTACTTGTTACACAAACTCTTTGTAAGGTAATAGGCTAGTATTTCAAATTTCAAATCAATCCCCTAAAGACGACAAAAGTTGTAAACCAAAATGCATCTAAACGGGACAATATCAAACTCAGAAAGGGCCACAATCCATGCAAAAATGTAATAGAGTGATGATACTTGTTCTATAATTTCTTATTTAAGTAATAGCAAGTTTAAGTTAATCCGCAATGATGTCAAAACCAATGAATCAAAATGCATCTGAATAGGACAATATCTAAACCAGAAAGGGGCCATAATCCATGCAAAAGTCAAAACAGAGTGATAATACTTGTTCTACAAGTTCTCTGCAAGATAATCAGCTAGTACTTCAAATTCCAAATCAATCTGTGTCAAAGATAACAAGACTTATGAATCAAAATGTATCTACATGTAAATGGGACAATTCCTAAGTCAGAAGGGACCATAATCCATGCAAAATGCATAACAGAGTAATGGCACTTGTTATACAAAATGTCTGCAAGGTAATTGGCTAGTATTTTAAGCTTCAAATCAATCCTTCGATGAAATCAGAAGTTAATAATCAAAATGTATCTAAATGGGACACTTTTTGTCAGAAAAAGGGCCATAATCCATGCAAAATGCATAACAGAGTGATGGTTCTTGTTCTACAAATTTTCTGTGAGGTAACAGGCTAGTATTTCAAGTTTCAAATCAATCCCCATAAGATAAGTGTTATGAATCAAAATGTATCTAAATGGGACACTTTTTAAGTCAGGAAAGGGCCATAATCCATTCAAAATGCATAACCGAGTGATGGTACTTGTTCTACAAATTCACTGTCAGGTAACAGACTAGTATTTCAAGTTTCAAATCAATCCCCCAAAGATAACAAGAATTATGAATCGAAATGCATCTGAATGAAACAATTTCTAAGTCAGAAAGGGGCCATTATCCATGCAAAATGCATAATAGAGTGATGGTACTTGTTCTACAAAATCTCTGCAAGGTAATTGGCTAGTATTTTAAGCTTCAAATCAATCCTTCGATGAAATCAGAAGTTATAAATCAAAATGTATCTAAATGGGACACTTTTTGTCAGAAAAGGGCCATAATCCATGCAAAATGCAAAACAGAGTGATGGTTCTTGTTCTACAAATTCTCTGTGAGGTAACAGGCTAGTATTTCAAGCTTCAAATCAATCCCCTTAAGATAAGAGTTATGAATCAAAATGTATCTAAATGGGACGCTTTTTAAGTCAGGAAAGGGCCATTATCCATGCAAAATGCATAACCGAGTGATGGTACTTGTTCTACAAATTCACTGTCAGGTAACAGGCTAGTATTTCAAGTTTCAAATCAATCCCACGAAGACAACAAGAGTGATGAATCGAAATTCATCTGAAAGAGACAATTTCTAAGTGACAAAGGGGCCATAATCCATGCAAAATGCCTGCAGGAATTATCTAAGTTATCCCCCATTGTGTCTTGCTACAATGTGTATGTGTTCCAAACTGTAAAGCAATCAACCAAAGCAATATTTAAATGCAACGGGACGCGACGGGACTCGACAACCGAAGTGACTCCAGTATAATTAGACAACGCAAAAGATCCGTTAGTATGATAATTTGACAGTTTGGTGAGTCGTAAATTTATATTAATACTATTTTATTGTTTGTAGGTTTTTCTGTTCAAATTTCAAAAGCTGGAAAATGTCCGTGTCTGAATAGTAAACCTATAAACTATATATTGCAGTACACGCTAGTTCGATTCTGCATATGTTACCTGGGTTATTTCAGGAATGCCGAGCAGGCTGCGCTAGGTTGTGCAGTCTGGTCGGAACTTCTCGGGTTGCGAGAATTGTAACTGCTATCAGGGACACTGAGCAGGCGAGAAAATCGCTAAATACTTGCAAAATCCAGCATATATAGTGCAGTTGATGCTTGCAATTGAAGCAGCAGGCGCAAGGTGTGATTTAGTTTGTACACATAAAAACAGTGCAGGATCGGATAAGCCAATCGGCCCAAACCCGGAGCTTTATCAAATTGGAAGTCACCCTTCACCCTCGGTGCGTCTTGGCCCCCTATGGCGTAACACAGATCAACCTAATCTGAGGAGTCGCGCAAACGTTAATAAAATATTTTTACTTCAGTTGTAACTCCTTTTTGGAACATTTAGTTTGGCATTTCCTTTCCATGGTAATGCAGTGTTTTTGTTCAGTGAAAACACTGTTGCTTATTATATAAAAAAAAAAAGGTAAGAGAAAAGTCCAGGGAGTGCCACAATCACAAACCGCAGCCCTTCCCAGACCCCAAGAGGAAGAGGAAACCGACAAATCTAAATAAGCAGAAACCGAACAAACGTACGAAAAGCACTAAGATTAGCTCTCTCTTCCCCAAGCGAGGTAATCGCAATACTAAAAGGACTGAAAAACACAAGAACAAAATGACACACGGAAAGACATATAACAAATCGCCTCGTAGAATAAACCACAGAGCAACAAGGAGTAAGACTAACACCGGGACCACCGCCTTAGAACAGTCGGTAGAGCAAACCACCGGGGGTGGGGGGGGGGGAGGGGTTAAAGCACTTTTACAGCTAGCTAACTTTACCCTGGGTCCCGATGCTACTCTTAATACATAAATACATAAACATTCGGTTCGCATAAAGGCTCCCAACTCAGTCAATGCATCAAAGCGAAAACATAAAAATCAAATTAATCACTATAATAAACAAAGACGAGTACTCATGGCTGATTCTACTGTATGCCAGAGTAAATGAAAAACAATAGTTGAACCACGGTGGGCCAAGCCAAAGACATATCGTCAAGCCCCAACTATGTCTTTTCTAAGACTGAAAACACGCAGAACGTCGTTTCTATCCCTACTTTACATGATTGAAATGCCTACTTTTGAACCCTACTTTATCGCTACTTTTTCACTGGTGGCACTTGAAAGCCTGTTTGCACAAAAAATGTTACCAAATTGGTTTTCCTATCCTTAAATGTGTCTAAAAATACTGACAGAATTGCAAACAGTTTACCTATAGGAGCAGTTTGATCTTGGTGTACACTGTTTGCTCAGACCTTCTTGTCAGAATATTTAGTATAAATATTTTATCCAAGTACCACCTACGTTTTTTGAGAAGAAAATTAGGTAGGGTAAGGTTACTCGAAATACACATATTTCTTTTATTTGGTTTAATGTAGTAGTGAAATGGATATGACAAAATTGTACTGCCCTGCAGCCAGCTCTTTTAGAGGTGGAACTGTCCCAGTTTTAAAACCCGGAATTCAGCTCTTGGGTGTCGGACGCTTCATTGCACAGAACTTTTCATTATCATCTTTCCACCAAATCAGGGTTTAACAATAGTTTCTTAGTCCTGATAAAAGAGATGAGTCAATAAAGGTTCTTAGGGTTCCCGATAAGATAGGTTAAACAAGGAAGGCTCTCAGGGCTCCAGATAAGAGACATTAAACAATAAAGTGCTTAGGGCTCCAGATAAGAGAGATAAAACAATAAAATCTGGTTCTAGTTAAGAGATAACAGTTTTCTTTGGGTTCCAGATAAGAGGAATAAATTCTGTGAGCTCCAGAAAATAAGAGATAAAACATTTTTATTTTGGCTCCAGATAAGAGCTAAAGCCAATAGAGATCACTTGGGCTCCAGATAAGAGGGAATAAACAAGAAAATTTCTTAGTGCTCCGAGGAGAGATATACAAAAAGGGTGGTTATTGGGGCTCCAAATTAGAGGGATAAAACAACAAAGGTTCTTAGAGCTCCAGATAAGTCATAAGTCATAAGACAGTAAAGATGCTTAGGGCTCCAGAAAGAGATTGAACAAAAGAGCTTCTTAAAGCTCCTCACAAGAGAGATAAACTAATATAAGTTCACAATAGAGGTTCTAAGTGATCCAAAGAGAGATAAAACAGTTTCTTCACATTCCTAGGGCTCCAGATAAAAGAGCTAAACAGTTTTCTTTTGGATTCCAGATAAGAGATAAAACAAGAGGCTCATGGCCGCAGGGGTTTTGTTAACCACCTGTCCGTTGGTCCGAGATCAGTGATTTTTTGGCAAGACCAGCTGATGTCTGCAGTAATTGGTCATCCAAACCAACTAATTTTCATGTTTACTGCAAAAAGGTTACAATTAAAACTAGCAGAAACACCGAGATGACCAGTTAAACCATGCACATGCTGGTCCTGCGGACAAGTTTGGGTTTGGACCTTACTAATGGGGCTCCAACGAGAGAATAAACAATAAAGGCTCTTCTGACTCCAGATAAGAGATAAAACTATAGAGGTTAATAGGGCTCCAGAAAAGAGGGATAAAACAACACAGGTTTTTATAGCTCCAGGTAAGACAGCTAAAATAATAGAAGTTCTTAGGCTCCAGATAAGACAGAGAAAAAACAATAGAGGTTACTGGATTCTTGAGAGATAAAACACTACAGGACGTGCTAATTTAAAGAAAAAAAAAGATCAGAAGCAAAAACATTACATTATTTAGAGAAACAAGCAGATTTGGTGCCTGATCAATCGGTAAAATAAGCTCAAAGCATTTTATAAAAACGTATTTCAAAAAGTAGAAGTAAATGAAAATAAGATTAAACATATGACTAATAATAAGTCAAATTAAATGATCAAAAAAAAGCAAAGTTTTGAAGGTTGTTTAACTGAGTATGAATTTTCAACTGCTCTAAAAAAATGAAAAATTATAAAAGCCCGGGGTCGGATGGTATCATGACGGAATTGTATAAAATATTCTGGAAAGAAATCAAAACGTTTTTTGTTTCTTCTTTGAACTTAAAAATGGAAATCTTACAACCCTACAAAAGCAAGGAATTATCTCCTTATTACCCAAACAAGAAGCATCTTCAAAAAAGAAGATGAGCGACGAAGAATAGCAAATAATTAATGGCATTGTTTGTTTATTTGTTGTTGTTTTTTTGTTGTTGTTTTTTGGGTTTTTTTTTTTTTTTTTTTGTTTTTTTTTTTTTTGGTTTTTTTTTTTTGTTTTGTTTTTGTTGTTGTTGTTTTGTTTTGTTTTTGTTCTTTTGTTTGTTTGTTTTTTTTTCAATATTAAAACTAGGGGTTCTTAAAACGAAGCTCACTTTACACAGGAAACTTGGACAGTTTCCTTGTCACAGTAACACCCCACTCTTCGTAACGCAGGATACGCAGTTGATATCTAATTTTACCGGCCATACGCGCCTTTCTTTGCACGCTAGCGTATTTTAAACATGCCGCAATATAAATCTATGGAATGACTGTCGCAATCCTTAAATCCTAGGACGCCGGGTTGCCCCCTGTCTTTTGGGGTCCTGAACACTCTGACTCGCCACTGGTCAATGCTTAACGAATGCTTTATGGCTTGGGTACACAGACTACATAGGTCTATTTCTTGGTGTCAAGAAAAAGGCCTGGTCACTTTGCACAGTTGCAATTTTCAAAAATTTCTTTTTGTCTGAATGAGGGTCCTAAACATGCTAAAACAAAGCAAACAAAATTTCATTTTATTTTCTGACGTTGAGAACTTGAACTAAAAGTCCATCATAATTTTGTTCTATTTGATTTACCGCTAGGTTCCATCAAATAGGCATATATTTTCTTTTAGAGTCCGTTGAAACACCCCCACCCCACCGCAAACACCTACAAGCTACACTAAAACCAATCAAACCATACCCCTAAACACATTTTAAACTTCTTGAGTCACAAATCAAACATGTGTAAATCAAACATGAATAAATATTTGATAAATCATCTGCATACATTATAGAAAAAATAGCAAAGTATTTCTACATAACTTCTAATGATTAAAGGCACCTTACCTAATGATTGTCTCTTGTTTGTTCGATAGTATGCAAGGGGTGAATTTCTATGATGGTCGGTTTTTTTGGATGTGAAATAACAAGGCAAAAAGTTTATTCATCCTTTCTTTCATTTATTTGTTTGTTTCTTTGTTTGCTCCTGCGATCGTTCAAGCATACCGAGTGCGTGTGTTTAAAAAAAACGTCACATGCAGGTCCAGTGGAAGAGTGAGCGGGAAACTTTGATACCATATTCCACTTGAGATAATAAATAAAGTAATTTAGAATGAAAAATAGATAAAGTAAGTGGTTTGGTGTGAAAAGGTAAATAAAGTGGTTTATGCGAACCGAATTTTTATGTATTTCTGTTTTAAGAGTAGCATCGGGACCCAGGGTGAAGTTAGCTAGCTGTAAAAGTGCTTTAAACCCCCCGGTGGTTCGCTCTACCGACCGTTCTAAGGCGGTGGTCCCGGTGTTAGTCTTACTCTTTGTTGCTTTGTGGTTTATTCTACGACGCGATTTGTTGTATGGCTTTCCGTGTGTCATTTTGTTCTTGTGTTTTTCAGTCCTTTTAGTATTGCGATTACCTCGCTTGGGGAAGAGAGAGCTAATCTTAGTGCTTTTCGTACGTTTGTTCGGTTTCTGCTTATTTAGATTTGTCGGTTTCCTCTTCCTCTTGGGGTCTCGGAAGGGCTGCGGTTTGTGATTGTGGCACTCCCTGGACTTTTCTCTTACCTTTTTTGGCTAGCTGTAAAAGAGCTTTAAACCCCCCGGTGGTTTACTGACCGTTCTAAGGCGTTGGTCCCGGTGTTAGTTGCTTTATGGTTTATTCTACGAAGCGATTTGTTTCATGTCTTCTTACCTTGCGTTTATTATTACTGTTCGTGTGTTTTTCATTCCTTTTAGCATTGCGACTACCTCGCTTGGGGAAGAGAAAGTAACCTTAGTGGTTTTCGTACGTTTGTTCGATTTGTGCTTGTTTAGTTTTGTCGGTTTCCTCCTCCTCTTGGTGTCGGGAAGGGCTGCGGTTTGTGATTGTGGCATTCCCTGGACTTTTCTCGTACAATGTAGTCGGTACAATCAAGAGAAACGTTGGGTCAAGACGAAGCCAACTGAGCTACTTAGTGAATAAACAGTAGCAAAGCGTCAGTGTTAATATCTTAGAAAGGAATTAAACATAAGAAAAGGTACGTCTTCTCTCTATGAATTGTATTGCTCAAGATGTTGGAACACAATAACAACGTCATTCAAAACATTAGAACGTCAGGAAGACACTATAACGTTAACGTGACTTTGGCGCCAAGATCCTAACATACTCGGGGCCACTTGACAAAAGTTAAAACTCACTTTGAAAACCACTAGTGTCTCTAATCTCTTTGGAAAGGCCATGCTAAACCTCAAAATTTAAACACTTTAAATTGATTTAAAAAAAAAAAAATTGTTATTAGTTTAACTGATTACAGAAAATCATGAAAATTATGTACGATTCACTTAGTCACTTGAGCCTTTCATGAAACACAGATCATTAGAGTTCATCACCACAGTTTATCTCCTTGGATACAGCTTCGTAAGAGGCCCTTTGTTCGAAACCGGGCTGCTCTCATTCCTCCATCACCACCAGGTAAGAGTTCGTCAACGGCACCCAGTGGCCGCGTGTTCCTTGGCGAATCTTTGTGAACGAGCTCAACGTCTCCGACTTTAACGCTGTGTCCGTCCCTCCGTTTATAGCGATGAAACTCCCTGAGTGAGGTTAGATACTCGTTCTTCTATCTGGTCCAGAAGGGTGAACTGCTGTACAGACTGTGAATGTCTGCTGAGCGTGTCGCGTGTAACGCTCGTCTCGGCTTCCTCGGGACGCTCATCCGGGTAGTTTAATGACATACTTGTCCGTCCATAAAGTAGATGTGACGGGCTGAGAGGCTGTTCATCAACTAGATCAGACGATACGTAGGTCGGTCGTTCAGGATGCACTGTACCTCGGTTACCACAGCCTGTAGTTCCGCAAGGCTGACAAACGATTTCCTAAGAACCTTTCTCAAACATTTTTTAGTCTGTCCAATCAACCTCTCCCATCAGCCGCCGTACCAAGGTGCTTGTTGTGGTATGAATTTCTAGGTGGTCCCATGGGTAGCCAATCTCTCGTTTGTCGCCTTAGTGAGTCCCTCGATTGTTCTACTAGGCTACATAGGTCAGGCATTATCGGAAATCATAACCTTCGGCGTGGACATTCTTGATGCTAACCGTCGAAACGCCTCTTCTGTAAGATTTGATTCCTCTTCTAGGTGAACTGCCCTCGTATTTGCACATGTGAAAAGGCAGATATAAACCTTTTCCTGGTTTTCGTCCTTCTTTAATATATAATGCTCCTATGACGTCTACGCCCGTGACGGTGAATGGCGGTGATTCTCGAAGTCTGTCCTTTGGTAATGGCGGCGAACCTGGTGCACGGTATGGTTTTCCAGACACCTTATGGCAAATGGTGGATCTGTGAATGGCGGATCTGAACCGTTGCCGTAGGTTGGGAATCCAAACTTTTTGCCGTAAGAATGTGACTGTACTTTCTAACCCGGACTGCAGATGGGTAACGTGGACTTGTTCAGCGCTGTGAGTCTGTCCTTGGGTGGAACAGGTAGGGAAATTTTGCATCGACGTCCAGTGGCGCATTGTGTATACGTCGTCTGCAGCGTATGAGGTTCTTTTCTTCCAAGTAGAAGTTCAGCTGTCTTACAAGATTGGGCTTTTCGGAAGTATTATTCTGTAGACAACGAGAAATATCCGGATAATTGATTTGCCGTGTGCTTCTGATCCACTCTAGCGCTCTGTAGTGGAGAGTGAACCAGTTTCCTTCTGATGTCTACATTAGAGATGACTCGCAGAACATACGTTGTGACGCGCAAAAGTTTCTTGAAGCAGTTAAATCTCTCAGGGTCGATAACTCTGGCGATTCCTCTTGGTTTCTCATGCTTGCTATCGTCGCACTTGAAATCAGTGGTCCTTCTGGTTCATCAGTAGGCGTGTTCGTGCGATTTGTTGTAAATCGGCCATATTTTATCATCTGGTAGCCAGACATTCCCCTGCATCCATAGGCTGTTGTCCTTGAATTTGTCTTGATAAGTCTGCAGGTTCTGCCTCGGTAGGACAGTATCTCAAGTGATAATTGCCTGTCAGTGTTTTAATTTCTGTCACTTATACTGACGAAAATCGAGTTTGTTGTCTCTGACGATAGCCATCTGAGGACGAGCTGGCTGTCGCTCCATAGGTATGCATGTGCACATCGCAGGTTGCTCATCACGTGGTCACAAAGTCTGGCGCCGATTACAGCGGCCATGTTCCAGTTTGGGTATAGTCTTCTGTCTAAGCAGAGCAACTCGATTTCTTGCCATCACCAGTGAAGATTCACTACCGGAAACAATGTACGCGCATGCCCCGTAAGCTTTCATATTACTGTCAGTGAATATATGTAAGACCTGGTCGTTCGAGCTGTCAGTTTCCTGTGTGAAGTAACATACGGGGATTTCCGTTTCCGCTGCTTCTGCCAAGTCATGGCTTATGTTGGTCCATAGAGTGTCACATCTTCTGATAAAGGCTCGTCCCATTCAAATTTCCGTTGCCAAAGAGACTGCATAAGTAAGTACTTCTTACTGTAATTTGGCTTAAAATACGTCGAGGAAGACTGCTTCAGAACTTCGCGTTGGGTCATGTCAATTTTCTGAGAGTACGTTGCCTTTGTTCGGGAAGGGAATGGTATCTCTCCCTGTTTCCCAGTCCTAACACCATAGTAACCGGGTCGCTGTCTTGGATATTTTCATATTTCGCCAGATCTGTCAATACTTGGCTGTTAGAAGCCCAAGATATAATTGAATTGCTTCCTTGAAAATGGCTCTACCGATAGTGAAGTAGTCGCGTAACATCTCTTCGCTAGGCAGGCTGGAGATTTTGTTGTCCACATACAGGTCCTCTAGCATCATGTCCGTAGTGATGCATTTATTAGATTCCAAGCGCTTCAAAATGACAGCATTCAAAATGAAGCGGGAACAAGTGGCTCCAAACAAAACCGATTTAAAGCGATAGGTCTGTAGAGCGCTGTCAGGATCTGCAGGTTGCTGAGCCAGTAAAATCTCGTGGAATCTCGGTCTCCTCAGCTAGACCGATATTCCATTACAAAAACACGCCTATTCAAATACATAGAAAAATAAACTCTGATATTTTCATATTTCTGCTCAAAACATAATCTATGTTTTCGAGCAAAAATAAGAAAAATAATGTATACCCCGGTAAACCCCAGTTTTACTATATTAAAGTGGGGTTTAGGAGGGGTCAACATTATATAGATATGTTTTCGTGATGCAAAGACGCCTTCTCTATATCCATGGTGACCACGTACCTATGACTTCGAAACCGAAGAAAGAACGATGTAATATTCGTTGGGTGGGGTGCTCAGGCTAGGGCTGTCCGGCAAAGATCTACAGCTACAGTCGTAGTCTACCTGATGGGCGTGGTTGCCGATTCCTTTCTAACAGGGTGGTGCGGAATATAATGGATCTTCGACTCGGGTTGTTCAAATTCGGGAATCTTCTCGATAAAACCTCGCTGATGATATCGCCATAGACGCAACAAAGCTGGATCTCGTTTTAAGCGCTGTGTCATTTGCTGTGTTCTTCGTTTGGCTACTTCTTCATTTGTCGGTAGGCTGGGTTGTCTCTCCAGGGAAACTTGGCATAATATTTCCCATTCTTGCGGGTAATAGAAGTGCTCTGGTACTCTTTTAAGTAACTGTCATGGGGCTTCTCGGGTTCCCTTTTCTCTATGCCAAGTGATTCGATCTTCCAAAATCTTCTTCGACAGTGTGACGTCATTTTGTTCATCATCAAAATGGATAAAGCTTCTTTCCCGGTGGGAACTAGCTCCATGTTTGTTGGCTAAGTCTGTGGCACCTTCGTTGAGGAGAATATTTGCATCTAGACTTGTTTGACAATAGCTGTCTTCAAAAGCACGTGACTTTGAGGGTAGGTCAGAGAAGAATGCAACTGAACTAATGCATTGTATTCCCTCGCGTTGTGATTTTCAAATGAAGTGCCTTGAGCTGGTGTCTTTTAATCAGTTTTTTGCAGCGCATCTTTGCATAGGCCACTATGGTGTTTGAGAACAATATCTGCATTCCGACTTCGATTTACAGTCTGCTATTCTGTGTCGGCCGAGGCAACTGAAGCACAAGTGGTCTCGTTTTACTATGTTAATATGCTCGGTGTAGTCGAGTATCATCGTACAGTCTACACTACTGTGCGGTCCTTTACAAAACTCTCTTTGAAGGAAGTGTGTCGTTTCCACTGTTTGCAAATGCGACTTCGACGGCTGTTTGGATTTATGGTATGCTGGCTTGATCCGTGGCTTGGTATTGGTAAAGAAGGTAGCTGTTGTCGGTAAATTTTCTGCATTGTTGACGATCGAGTTGCCAGCTTCCATAAAATTCATTTCTTTGAGTAGGGTGTTTTCGCAGATCAAACAAAGACCAGTTTGATGACCCGTGCTCTCTGGCAATGTTCTTCCTTATTACTTCAAAATCACAGGAACAAGCAATGGCATCGTACGAGCTCTCCATCTGAGTAAGTGATTCAAGACCTCTAATTTAGATTTCTGTCGTCGTGGAAAGTCCGTAGGCTGGAAATGGTATTCATGGGCGCTGGAAGATCTAACAAAGCTTGCATCCTGCGCTTTTGTCCGTATCGTTCGTGCAACAAGGCAACTGCTTTACCATAATTTATGTTTGTAATTGCAAACCAAGACACTGTTTGAAGGGCTTCATATTTCAACAAGGATTTGAGGTAGGTGAATCTCTGGACATCACTGAGGGACTGATTTGTATGGATAGCTGATTCATATTTCCCAAAACGACTATTCTAGTACATCGTCCTCAAAGACTGGAAGATCTAGCTCAAGTAATCTGTGATAGATGGAACTCGAGACCGAAACTGACGTGTGCGGCATTGTGCGAATGCTACTTGCGACTCATTTTCACTTCTGACCAGACTTCTGACTAACGGTGGCTGCGGAATGGGCGTTCGTTCTAATACTGTTGGAAGCTGTGGAGTCCTGGCCTGAAGAAAAACTTTCAGCAAGCACATTTAAACGACAAGTTCTAGATTGAATGTCTTCTAACTTGTTGAATTTTGTTAAAAATGTACTCATCTGATTCAGGAATTTCCACTTCTATCTCCTCTTCTTCCAGTGCTGCAAGAATCTTTTCATTCAGCTCCGTAATCACTTCCAGCTTTTTCTATAGGGCACTTTCGATGTTTGAAAATTCGTCGATTCCGGGCGTTGTTTCATCACTTTTCACATCCTCGAATTTCTTAATCAGCTTCAAAACTGCTTCTCTGTGTTCTTACTGCTTTCAACTTAGAAAACATTCTGGTCACGGCGCCAGATATCTAAGAAAGGAATTGAATACAAGACGTCTCTATGAATTGTATTGCTCAAGACGCTGGAACACAATAGCAACGTCATTCAAAACATGTAAGAACGTTAAGACGTAAGGAAAACACTATCACGTTAACGTAACTTTGGCGCCAAGATCCTAATAGTTAATATATGCATGTAGTTTACTGCCTAGTTCGAACAGTTAGACTCCAATTCTGTGCGACTGTGACAGCAGTTTGACTCATCTTCATTAAAATACAGAAGCCCGCTCTTTGTTATGAGGAAACTTTAAAAGAAAGATCAGCGCAGTCTGATCAGTCGTCCTTGTTCACAGCAATACCCAATAGATCCTGGTCAAGTGCGAAATTTGATAGCAAAGTGCCAACAGAAGTATGTTCGCATGACCAAATACCATTTTAACGTTCTATCCCGTCCGGAAGTTATCATTACTAAATCATTTTGACAGGATAATCAAATATGACATGGACATCAAAAATAAATGGACGGATGGACAACGTCAGAACATACATTCACATCTACATCATCTCAGTATGGGGAACATATAACCACAGTTCAAAAACAAAAACTTCAATCAGTGACAGAGATATTGAGCGGATACAAACTCCGGAAATGTAATAAATAAAGGGGAATATTCACGTCTGAACTGAAAGTAGCGTTCAGGCTCTTATTCTCTGTCATTGTCTGACCATGCTTTATTACAAAGTTTCATGAAGAAATAATAAATCGTTTTAATCTTATAGACAGGGCACGAAATATTGCCAGCTGAACTTTGACTGACCTCGAATTGTGACCTTGGCTTTCACTGGACAGGATTGATATATTAATTCTGCACATTGTCTCGGTATGGCGAACATTTAAGCATTGATTAAACAAGAAAAGATATGACAGAATGTGTCATATCTGGGCAGTTACTAGTGGAAATTGGGAATGTTATGCAGAAATGAATTGAAGCAAAAGACATGTTTGTGGGAACAAAAAGATGTATAATGGAAGGTTTTCAAAACATTATGCAGAAGGTATGTTATTACTGTGTAATGGGGCAAGCCCCAAATTATGTAATGGGACAAAATATTAAAGCCCCTTAACTTTTTATGGCACAGATAGCTTTGCTCTAAGGGTGTTCCCTTCTGGCTTACAAGCCTATATAACTTTCTCTCAAAAATGGGCCAGGTCCCGTGTAACACACTATTTGCTCTTTGTCCCTCAGTGTCGCTATTCCTGTGGCTTACTCTATCCCAGTCTGTACCCAAGGGCCAATATGGAAATTACATCATCCTAGCCCACAAACGGGTTCTGGTACAGTATGTAGAAACCCTACTTGAATATATAAAGCTGGATGGACGGGAGCAAGAATATATTTCCCACTAGTCCTAAAGCTAGTCTTAATTCTGGGGAACTTAAAAGAAAATGCCCGTGAAAACAATTTCCTTATACAGAGATGAAAAAGGTGACACATTAATCATATCCTCTAGTACAAACCAGTATTTAGTGAAAAAGAGAACAAAAGACAATTAGTGCTTAAGTAAACACAGTATTTTTCAGCAAGATAACTCCTTGCGGTACACTGTAATACGTGGTACAATTTTAGAAGTTAATGAGGTCTCTCCCTCTAAAGAAAACAGTCATACTCGCCAAAAGAACACAGCTCTTGTACAGAACTAATTTTAAAAAAGTTTTGAGAATATTATGTTCTCTGTCTTTTCTCAAAATTAAAACTCAGTGTCACCAGAAAGTGTTATTTCTTTCAAATATAGAAAATTGAATACACTATAAGTCAACTATATTACTATGATTACTTCGAAGAAACAGTATTTTCACTTCAAATGATTTTTCTGGAAAGTCTGTGTTTTAAGGGAAGTAATTACGATACATTATACTTGACAAGAGGACCATGATGGTCCTATATCGCTCACCTGAGCAAACAGCTTTGCAAACTTACTGTTGAAGTTTCAGCCAAGTTCACTGCTCTAAGATGTTTGTATAAATTTTATACCCCTACTCCCGAGCGGCTATGTTTTTTTTCATGCATCATGACTGCTGGAACTGAATCTTGAAAGAAGGGCACCAAAGGAACAATTCTGCCAAGTTATATTGAAATTGGTCAAGTGGTTTCTGATAAAAAAAATTTTGAAATGTTTTATATAGCTATATAGGGAAAATGCCCCACCCCCTAACGGCCATATTTTTTGACGAATCATGAAAGCTTGAATAAACTTGGTAGAGTGCCACCAAAGGAACATTCCTGCAAGTTATACTGAAATCGGTTTAGTGGTTTCTGACAAGAAGATTTCTAAAGTTTTCTATTTAGATATATAGGGAAAATAAGCCCCACCCCTAGCAGCCATGTTTTTTGCCGAATCATGATTGCTTGAACAATCTTGGCACAGGGTCACCAAAGCAACATTCCTGCCAAGTAATATTGAAATCGGTCAGGTGGTTTCTAAAAAGAAGAATTTTAAAATTTTCTATACAGATATATACGGAAAATAAGCCCCGCCCCCTGGCAGCCATGTTTTTTTGACGTATCATGAGGGCTTGAACAATCTTCGCACAGGGTCACCAAAGCAACATTCCTGCCAAGTTACAATGAACTCGACCCAACGGTTTCTTACAAGAAGATTTTTAAAGTTTTCTATATAGATAAATAGGGAAAATATGCCCTGCCCCCTAGCGGCCATGTTTTTTGACGAATCATGCCGGTGTAGCGTGAGATTTGTCAGACCATGAGATCTTTCAGACCGGAAGTCCGAAACCGGAAATACCTGACGGAACTCACGCTGCGTGTATGAGATCTTTCAGATCATGAGAAATGTCAGAACGTCTTACGAAATTATTCAAATACCAAGGTTTACAAATTAAAGAAAGATTTAAGCTAATCGTTTTTCAGTGAAACAAATATGTTACTAAAAATAAAATCCTAATAACCCCAACAGTCTAACATACACATAAAGTAAATACAAACAGAGTTCGTCTTCGGCATATCTGTTATAAAATTGAATTTTAAATTCATAATTCTTCACCGTGAAAAATAAACCATATAAATAAAAAAAAAAATCTGTCTCTGTTCGTATATAGCATTCATGTCTTATTGTATCCTAGACAAACAGGCAGGTAAGAGTTGACAACTGGTATATCCACAGGGCTGTACTAAAATACAAATCACGAGTACATCAATCTATTCTTATTAATGATAAAATATTGTTGATGGATCGATCAATTTTATCGATGCAGCAGTTGTTCTATACATGTGAAAATAAAGCTGATGATGATGAAAACATGAAATAAGTATGGCAATGCAAAGCAACAAAACCCGTTTACCGATAGCTGATATGTGCACTGATAATTTTTATCAGCTTATGTATCTATAATGATGTACCAATACATATAGCAGTAGACCAGTAACATGTCAGTGCATCAACATAATATCCTTACACCGATAAAACCATTCGTATGTTGATAAAGATGCATGGGTGCATTATAATAATTGTAGGTGGATATTATAATTTGAAAGTCCTGGAAAATGTTCATCATTTAATAGACTTGTCACCAGTAATAATACTGAATCTGAAGTATATATTTTTATCAGTACACTTATTTGGTAAATCAAAATGACAATTTTTAATTAATTGATGCATAGATTAATCAATTTGTAATTTTACTTTTCCCTTTTTACAGTTTCGACTTAAGCAAGTTGCCGGCCCATCTGTAAAATATTGCTAAAATTTATCCATGCAGTATAAATTAATTTTATCCATGCGGTATAGATTATTTCGGTTTCATTGATTTGGTAAATCAAAATGACAATTTTTAATTAATTGATGCATAGATTAATCAATTTGTAATTTATTATTTTACTTTTCCCTTTTACAGTTTCGACTTAAGCAAGTTGTCGGTCCATCTGTAAAATATTGCTAAAATTTATCCATGCAGTATAAATTAATTTTATCCATGCGGTATATATTATATCGGTTTTATTGATTCGGTAACTCAAAATGACAATTTTAATGAATCGATTTATCGATTATAATTGTTTTACTCTTCCGTTTTGGCTATTTCCTCTTAAGCAAGGTGTCGGCCAACCTGTAAAAAATATTGGAACATCGCTAAAACATATTCATGTAGTTTAAATGTTTTCAGTTCATTGATTTGGCAACTCAAAATGACAAATTTGATGTCATTCATTGCAATGTGATCTATTTGTAATTATTTTACTTTTCATTTTTGGGTGTTTGACTTAAGCAAGTTGTCGGTCCACCGGTAAAAAATATTTCATTGCTAAATATATTCATGCAGTATAAATTTTATCGTGCACTCAAAATGACAATTTGGATTGATCGATGCATTGCCTAATCGATTTGTAATTATTTTACTTTTAACTTTTGCATATTTGACTTAAGCAAGTTGTCTGTCCACCTGTAAAAATATATGAATTGCAAAATATAGTCATGCAGTATAAATTTTATTGGTGTACTCAAAATGACAATTTGGATGAATCGATGCATTGCCTAATCGATTTGTAATTATTTCACTTTTCAGTTTTGGATATTTGAATTAAGCAAGTTGTCAGTCCACCTGTAAAAATATTTGAATTGCTAAATATATTCATGCAGTATAAATTTTATCGGTGTACTCAAAATGACAATTTGGATGAATCCATGCATTGCCTAATCGATTCGTAATTATTTTACTTATCGCTTTCGGATATTCGACTTAAGCAAGTTCTTGGAGCAAGTTCTCGATTAAATGATTTGCCGTGTAATTATTTCACTTTTCGCTTCTGGATAATAGACTTAAAGCAAGTTGTCAGTTCACCTGTAAAAACTATTAGAACAGGGTAGAATTTATTCATGTAGTATATTTTTTACGGTTCATAGATGTGGTAACTCAAAATGACAATTCTGATTAATCGATGCATCAACTGATCAATTTATAATTAGTTAAATGTTTTACTTTTGGATTTTCGACTTAAGCAAGTTGTCAGTCCATGTATAAAAATATTAGACTGTCTATAAAATTTATCCTTGCACTATAATATTATATATGGCAAGCCGTTTTACTCTTTATTAAGCAAAATAGATGTCTTATATATTATCTAATATAGGATATAAGATATCTCATATACTAATATAGATATTTTATATACTATATTAAATATCTTACATCCTATATCAGATATCTGATATAATATATGAGATATCTTATTTAATTCTGCATATAAGATATCTAATTTACCATATAAGATATCTTATTTGTTATATAAGATGTCTTATTTATTAATATAGATATCTAATATACTAAATAAGATATCCTATATACTAAATGAGATATCTTATTTGATTGAATATATGAGATATCTTCTTTAGTAAATAAGATACCTTATATCCTATATGAGATATCTTATAAAGCCTATCAGATATATAGCATATTAGATATCTTATTTGTCAATTCAGATATCTTATATAGCATATTAGATATCTTAATTGAGATATAAGATATCTATTTTATATAAGATATCTTATACAGGATATGATAACTGAATTAGTATATCTGATATCTTACATCTTATATAAGATGTCTGATATATCATATTAGATATCTTATTTAATTCCACATATAAGATATCTTTTTTACCATATAAGATACCTTATTTGTTAAATATCTAATATATTTATATAGATTTCTGATATACTAAATAAGATATCTGATATACTAAATGAGATATCTTATTTAATTGAATAATATCTTCTTTAGTAAATAAGATATCTTATATATCCTATATAAGATATCTTATATAGCATATCAGATATCTTATATAGCATATAAAATATCTTATATGCCAATTAAGATATCTTATATAGCATATCAGATATCTTATACAGCATACAAGATATCTTAATTGACATATAAGATATCTTATTTATATAAGATATCTGATATAATATATCAGATATCTTATATATTATATAAGATATCTGATATATTAAATCAGATATCTGATTTATAGAATAGATAGTAAAACGGCTTGCCATAACTTTATACATTCACAGGTATAATTGGTTTCGAATGATCTGCAGACGAATACATACGTTTCGGTACAGTTCTATTATATTAAGTGCTTGATAAAAATATCGGTTCATCGCAACTAATCAATCCACCAATAATATTTAAATCTAACTGATACACCAATAATATTTATCAGTGTGTGTGTGTGTGTGTGTGTGTGTGTGTGTGTGTGTGTGTGTGTAATATGTAACCCTGTTTTCTGTAAAGTACGTATTTGACTAGACATGTCTAGCGCTATTAAATTTATTCTAATCTATTCACACCTAGATCTGTGCAGTCGAAGGATACAGAATTTGCGTATTTTGTTATTATTGTTATTATAGATTTTATGCGTTCATTATCTTTCATATACAAGTCATTTATTGGACTAGTCTTTTTCTGTTACATATTGGGCCCATGCAGCAATCAATAAGTAGATCTAGACAATGTCTACCGAAAGTGACACAAGTACTAGCTAGCTTTTTAAAAAGTTTGCATGCTTTATTTGATTAAGCGCAATATTCTGTGGCCCTCTCAGGGGTTTAGTGGGGGGGGGGGGGGGGGCGGGGGGGCAAACAGGGGAATAAGGTCATTTATTTCAGGGGAACAAAGGAACCAAAGTCTAAAACTGATGAGAACAGGGGATCAAAGGCAATTTGGGGGAACAAGGAACATAACAAATCAAGATTTTGATTTTTGGGAACAAAGGAAAATATCGATTTTTTTTTTCAGGGAAACAAGGGAACAGGTACCCCCTCAACCCCCCCTCAACCCCCTCAACCCCCCCCCCCCCCCCCCCCCACCGAGAGAGCTTCTATTATCCTTCCAGGAAAAGATCAGGAATCTTCTTGACATTGTACAGCTGACCTATTAAGAGGATGGAACAGATGCAATCTTCCAGAAAAACCAGTTAAATAGTAAAAGTCCTCTATGTACAGTAAAAAACAAAACAAAACAGGAATAATGGTTGTTTATGGAGAGATGAAGACAGCTGCATCAGTGGCTTGGACGACAAAGATGTGATCTCCTTGAGACCGTCAATGGTCTGTGTTGAATTTATTTATAGAAGCCACCTACAAATATTGCCCTCAGTATTTTATATTCTGCACTGTCAGCATTAACTTTGTTGCAAACCCTCCATCATCCTGCCCAAACAAATGTCCCTAGGCAATATATCTATCATCAAATACTGCCTAAGCCCTCTTGGGTATTTCTTTTGCCAGACATTCCTTGGTGGAAATCAGTACTAAATTTGCAATGTGGATAAATTGCCTTGCTTAAAGACACAACACTTGGTGCTCGGTGGGGCCGAACTGCTAACTCTCAATCTTGACTTAGAGGCTTTACCATTCCACCCAGCACCCTACAAAGTGCGGTTAGTAGCAAAAATGATAAGTATCTCAGTTTCAGTAAATGTACATCCAACTATTAAAGCAACACATGAAAGAAATTGGAGGAAAGAGTATAACCTGGTCCGTTCTTTACTTTATCGATAATATGCATTTTGTAGGACTGAGAGCCGTGAGATTTGTCAGAACGTCTTCCTTTGTTACAATAATAATGTTTGGCGCTTCATTTATACTTTGATCTACATTCAGGTTAATTGGGAGCCGTGCTATTTCTCAGCAGGCCTCTGATGACCAAAATAATCGGCTATAGTTAGTTACCTTGTTGATTATGTGCATTTGGTATGACTGAGAGCCTTAAGATGTGTCAGAATGCCTTCCTTTGTTACAATAATATCTTGCGATTCATTCATACTACGATCTGCATTTAGGTTGATTGAGAAGCCGTAGATTTGCCAGCAGGCCTCCGTTGACCAAACTAATCGGCGGTAGTTCTTTACATTATCATTAACATGCATTTGGTAGGCCTGTGAGCCGTAAGATTTGTAAGAACGCCTTCCTTTGTTACAATAATAATGTCTTTCGCTTCATTCAGACTATGATCTGATCTGCATTTAGGTTTATTGGAAGACGTGAGTTTTGTCAGCAGGCCTACGTTGACAAAAAAAAAAAAAAAGAAAAAACAAACAAAAAAAAAAAACGGCTGCAGTTCTTTAATTTAATTTATCGATAATATGCATTTGTTAGGACTGAGAGCCGTGAGATTGATCAGAACGCCTTCCTTGTTTACAATAATGTGTTGCGAGCCATTGATACAACATTTCGGTTGTTTGGAAACCGTGAGATTTGTCAGAAGGCCTCTGTTGATCAAAATCAACGGATGTGGGTCTTTAGTTTATCGCTGATATGCATCTGGTAGCCGTGAGATTTGTCAGAACGCCCTCGTTTGTTTGTTAGAATAATATCGTGCGCTATTTGTATACTATGATCTTCGTTTAAGTTGATTGGAAACCGTGAGATTTGTCAGCAGGCCTCCGTTGACCAAAATAACCGGCTGTAGTTCTTTACTTTATCGATCATATTCAGTTCGTAGGACTGAGAGACGCGAGATTTGTCAGAACGCCTTCCTTTGTTACAATAATAATGTCTTGCGCTTCATTCATACTACAATCTGCATTTATGTTGATTGGAAGCCGTGAGATTTGTCAGCAGGCCTCTGCTGACCATAATGATCGACTGTTGTTTTTTTAATTTATCGATGATATGCATGTTAGGACTAAGAGCCGTGAGATTGGTCAGAACGCCTTCCTTTGTTAGAATAATAATATCTTGCGCGCCATGTATTCAACGTTCTGCATTTCGGTCGATTGGAAACCGTGAGATTTGTCAGAGGGCCTCTCTTGATCAAAATCAGCGGCTGTGGGTCTTTAGTTTATCGCTGGTAAGCATCTGGTAGGACTTAGAGCCGTGAGATTTGTCAGAACGCCTTCCTTGTTTACAATAATAATGTCTTGCGCTTCATCCATACTACGATCTGCATTTAGGTCGACTGGAAACCGTGAGATTTGTCAGCAAGCCTCCGTTGACCAACCGACTGTAGTTCTTTAATTTATCAATGATATGCATTTGGTAGGACTGAGAGCCATGAGATTTATCAGAATGCCTTTCTATATACTAAAAATGTCTTGCGCGCCATTTATACAATGTTCTGCATTTCAGTCGATTGGAAACTGTGAGATTTGTCAGCAAGGCTCCGTTGACCAAAATAATCGGCTGTAGATCTTTACTTTATCATTCATATGCAATTGGTGGTTTTGATTGAGTTGGGGTTTAACGACACGTCAACCCTTGTGGGTCATTTTGTGTCGTCTCCAAGAAAAAGGGAGAAAAGAGATAGAATAGATAGTAGAGGAGAAGGAAGAGATTGGTAGTACTGAGAGCCCTAAGATTCGTCAGAACGCACCCGTTTGTTACAATAGTAATGCCGTGCGCTATATATACTATGACCTTCATTTAAGTTGATTGGAAGCCGTGAGATTTGTCAGCAGGCCTACGTTGACCAAAATAATTGGCTGTAGTCTTTTACTTTATCGACGATATACAGTTCGAAGGACTGAGAGACGTGAGATTTGTCAGAACGCCTTCCTTTGTTTATATATTAATGTCTTGCGCGCCATACATATTACGATCTGCATTTAGGTTGATTAGAAGCCGTGAGATTTTTTTTTTCAGTAGGCCTTCGTTGACCAAAATAATCGGGTGTAGCTCTTTAATTTATCGATGATATGCATTTGGTTGGACTGAGAGCGATAAGTTTAGTCAGAGCGCCGTGAGATTGGTCAGAAGGCCTTCCTTGTTTACACTAATAATGTCTTGCGCGCCATGTATACAAAATTCTGCATTTCGGTCGATTGGAAACCGTGAGATTTGTCAGCAAGCCTCCGTTGACCAAGATAACCGGCTGTAGTTCTTTAATTTATCGATGATATGCATTTGGTAGGACTGAGAGCCATAGGACTGAGAGCCATGAGATTTATCAGAACGGCTTCCTTTTATACACTAAAATTGTCTTGTGCGCCATTTATACAACGTTCTGCATTTCGGTCGATTGGAAACTGTGAGATTTGTAGCAAGCCTCCGTTGACCAACATAATCGGCTGTAGGTCTTCAGTTTATCATTGATATGCAATTGGTAGTACTGAGAACCGTAAGATTTATATGAAACAGTCCACACAATCATGCTATATCAATTAAGAGCAAGCCAGGTGAGCCCCTTAATTGTTTATTGAACAGTAAGTTGAAGATTGTATAGGCTAAAAAGTGCAGCTACTATATACACAATATCATATATCAGAACTCTGGGTGAGGCTTTCTTCTATCAAATATTGTTCTACCAAAACATGGTGTAGTACTTACTAAGAATGCCATAGTAAAACTTTAACTGTCAGAGACCCTGACTATAGCCCTGCTGCAGCACTATTAGGAGAAATACCCATAGTGTTGAGGTATTTGGAACTCATGCTTACCCATAACATCACTGTGGGACATGGTAACATGGCAACATAAAACCTATCAAGGGATTTAACTGAATGAGTTATGCGCCCTTGGCTCTGATTCTGGTTTATATGATACATCAATCCATTGTGCATGTGTATACCAGGTTTCAACTTTGTTACCCTTACAGTTCTTGAGAAAAGTGTGACAAAAATGTTTCATTAATGGCAAATTGTAAAACCTATCAAAGGATGTAACTTCAAAAGTTATATGCCCTTGGCCCGGATTCTGGTACACAAGATACAACAGCCAACTGTCCATGTCTGTATCAAGCTCAACTTATAGCTTTAATAGGGCCCAAGAAATCTGCAATGATTTTTTTTCATTTAGGGCAAATTATCAAACCTATCAAGGGATTTAACTTGGCCATAATTCTGGTATATTCTGGTATACACAATACATCAGCCCATATCCATGTGTGTACTTGGTTTCAACTTTGTAACCCTTTTTTGAGAAAAGTGTGACAAAAATATTCATGAATGGCAAATTGTAAAATCTATCAAGGTATGTAACTCTAAGAGTTATAGGCCCTTGGTGCTGATTCTGATATACACTATACATCAGCCATTTGTCCATGTGTGTACCAAGTTTCAATGTTACAGCTTTCATAGTTCCTGAGAAATCTTTTATGAAAAATTTTCATTAATGGTAAATTGGAGAACCTATCATGTAACTCCTAGAGTTATTGGCCTTTGCCCCGGATTCCTGTACACACCATACATCAATGGGTATGTGTGTACCAAGCTACAACTTGTAATTTTACAGTTCTTGAGAAAAGTGCCACAAAAATTTATCTGATGAGGATGAACAGAATGATGTACAGAAGAAAGGAATCAGGTAAAGAATGACAGAAGGAAGGAATGACTGAAGGTAAGACAAATCCAGTATAGCCCCATTGTCTGAAAGCGGGGCTTTAATAACATAGTTTTTGTTATTTGCCTTTTGTCTAGATTGATTGTGTTGGGGTTTAACAACACCTCAACCCTTGTGGGTCATTTTATGTCTTTTCCCAGAGAAAGGAAGAAAACAGATAGAAGAGATATTAGAGGAGAAAAAAGAGAGGGACAAGGAAGAAAAAGGAACAGGAATGAAAGTGAAGAAGCAGAAGAATAGAAACATTCCCCCTCTGCCCTTACCTGCTACAAGGATAGCAGGCCTTGCCCAACTGTAAGCCAATATCAGTTGGACACCCCGGTGATGTAAGATACACGACACCTTCACACCTCCTGACCACTCCCGCCTTCTGTCTTGAACTATATATATCCAATTACTAGAGAAATTACTTGTTTGGGTAATTACCTTGAGCAAATGGGGACCACATTCCTAAGAAACAGCAATATTTGCTCATGGTAATTATCAAGACACTGCGCTTTAAACAGAGCTCCAAATAAATAAGGCTTGCTATGTGACTTGACTGCTATGTAGACATTTCACATGAAATGTTGGCAGACATTTCACATAAAATGTTGGTGGACATTTCAGATGAAATGTCAGCTTTAATTTATCTAAAAAAAAAAAAAGAAATGAATGTTGTATGCTGCAATTCTACTTGGTGCTTTAAGAATTAAGCATTGTAACTGGACATTTCAGCATTACGCCTTAAAGCAGGTGGTAAAATACTTATTGTGACAGGACTTTATATGGAGAGCTGGCATTCTGAAATGGGATACTATAACAATGAGAGACAGCAATAATGTTTCTATTATCTCCCTTGACAGGTAAAGTGCAAGGTAAACCAATTCTAACTGAGCCCTTCCAATTAGAATCCTCTGTTTTCATCATATGTCATCTATGGAAGCTTTATGTTGCCATGGCAACTGAACCAAGAGGCAGATCACCATAATTTCAGCTATCTTTAAATCCCCCTACCCTAGCAACCTTCTTACCTAATAAGGGACAAATCGCTTCAATAATTTTGGAGTCCTAATAAGTACTACAATATGTTTTGGTGGACCTTGTTGTTTACAGAGAGTACCCATTAGAATTAACTGGCTACTATCTCCCATTGTCTTTTGATTTTATATACAATATCTTCACTTAACCCTTAAATTGCCAATCAAAACAACTGTCATCTGCTTTGTCATCTGCTTGTGATTTTTAAAGTCTGTTTTGTAAACAGTGAGGACCCAGATCAGACAGCTCCTAGCCTGATCAGGGTCTGCACCGTTTGCCTGTATGCAAAAATTGGTTTGAAAAGTTTGGAGGAATGTTCAACAGACAGAGGTCATTTTCAGATGCAGGTTTTCTTGGCATTTTAAGAGGTTTATGCATATTAATCCGTTTGGTGATAAGCACACCCTTCCTCTACTGAAATAACATGAGGAGTGTTGTGTTGACCCTGATAATCCCACAAACTTTCAACAATAGGATAAAGAGTCCTTCTCAATGTTTCTGGCAGTATACTGGATTCCTGAGCAATGGTATGCACATGATCCAACTTCCATTTCTTCATTTACTCTAGTGCATGTGTATTTGTGAGCCTAATGTTTGTCAAAGCACTACTGAAATCATTACCTGAAAGAAAACAAAATGACTATAGTATCTGATATAAAATTGTTTTGGTTTGTTTGTTTGTGTTGAAGATTTACAGCCCAGTCAACCCAATAGGCTCATATCAAGTACAGTCAGTTTACCTTACAACACTTTTACTGGGCAGACTTAGTGCCCTAACTGGTTAGATTTTGAAGATGGTGACTGTGACAGCCATCTTGGATTCTCAACCAGAACAATTTTAGCCAGTTTTGATCTACAAGTTATCTCAATACTTCCAACCAAGTTTAGAGTCATTCAGCATAATATTATCAGTTCAGGAGAATTTCAGTATAGATTTTCAAGCTGGCAGCCATACTGGATTTCCAATTTGAATGATTTCATTTTTTATTTTTTATTCCTGGGCCATACAGTAAAGATGTCATAGCAAAACATGATAAATGACACTTATTACCATGTACAAAAAGAAGAAAACTTTCTTTTAATACTCTTTTCATAATGATACATGCAATTCATTTGCAGATCTTAAAAGTGTTATAAAATCTGTTTTCAGCAAAAGTCTAGTTGTCTCTGAAAAAGTTTTCCTCTTAAAAAATTTTTTTATTTGGTCAGAATTTTTGTGGGGGCAGGTGGAATTAGAATCTAATAATTAATTGTCTCTGGCATAATTGAAAAAAAACTGTCATTTTGACAAAAATATTTTTTTCACATCATACTTCTTCCTGCACTCAATACGCCTGTAATGAGTCTGTTGTTTCAACAAATATTTTGAGACAAGCTGATTTCACCATGCATGCACCATACAGTCATGCCAAAGCTAAATTTCCAGAAGAACAAAGGGAATTGACCATAACCTATTTTGCTCTACAGCAACACCACATCAGTATCAACATTTATGCAAAATATGAAAATATCATATTCTATCTAATTACCACACTGTGCACTTAGGTTTTTAAAAATTACTGGGAAAACTTGTGATACAATACATGTATGTATCTACCTACTAAGCGTATATCATCAAAGGACTTATTTGATGATGTTTATGTGATTTTTTTTCTTATTTTCTTTATAAAGCATATGTTGTGGGTAATAATTTGAATTGCATCATCATGTCCATGCAATTCAAATTGTTGCCCACAACATTTGCATTAAAAAAGAAACTGACAAAAAATACACTGGCTGTAAGTAATCTGAAGACTACGGAATAGCTTGACTCTGCACTTATAAGGGTATCTGTGGTAATAAGGTTGAATACGGTTTTCCTCAAACTATTAGGCAAGATTAGAAGCAGAAACCAAAATGCCTTTTCAAGAATTACAAAGGGAATTTTAAATAACAGTAAAAGAATTAACCCCTAGGCCCTTATTTTTATCTGACAGCAACATCTTATCAATATCAACATTTATGCAAAATATGAAAAGATTCCTTAAACTACTTAGTAAGATGAGAAGCAGATTCTAAAACAGACAGACATACGGACAGGCAACGTAACAACAGTATACCCCTCTCCTGCCACACAAACACATTTTGCGTTTGTGTGAGGGTTAAAAAGTCATTGAAAAATAAAGTCAAAGATTTAGGAAGAAAAAAAGATTCTATCCAAATCTGTGACTTATCTCAAACAAAAACATATCTCCAGATAAGATGATTTTTTTTTTCATGGATTTTTTTTTTTTTTTCGTTATTATTTTATGTATATATAAATAACAACATGCTGAGAGTTTTCATTAGAAGAAGCCTCAGTGATATACTTCTAATGAGTAATCATAACATGTTTTCTTTCAAAATTAAGAGAAATAAATATCTTGGTTCTCCTCTTTTCTGGAGCAGAGGTATATACTTTATTTAAGTCTAGAGCTATGAAAAAGTATGATTGTTTTTTGTTTTTTTTCTAATTTCTCAGTGGGCAGATACCCTGAATCCTCATTGAAATAACCTCACTGAGGTAATGCTAGAGTTAATTATTTGTAATTCTATTTTAAAAAATGTGTATTTGGATAATTATGCTTCTTATCTAGAGCTTTGCCACAGCCAGGTGCAATATTGTTTATTGCCATAAATCACTAGATATGTCCTGAAAATACTACTCTTTTCCCAGCAGTCTGTGTTTGTTACCTAAAGTAACACCAGGTAACAAGCTATATATATATATATATATATATATATATATATATATATATATATATATATATATATATATATATATATATATATAAACTATAGAATGTTGATATTGTGTGGGTAACAGGGTAACACAGGTAACCGCTGGTAACACAGGGGTGCACTTATAACCCAACTTAAATTGTTAATTTACTTGATAGTGTTTGGGTAACAGGGTAACCACAGGTAACATAGGGACACAAGTACTTCAACTTAAATTGCAAATTCACTGAGCTATGTCTGGGTAACCGGGTAACATGGGTAACAGCAGGTAACACAGGGGTACAAATACCTCAATTTAAATGCATATTTACTGGACTGTGTTTGGGTAAAAGGGTAACATGGGTAACCACAGGTAACACAGGGACACAAATACCTCAACTTAAATTGCAAATATACAGGACTGTGTTTAGGTAACAGGGTAACACGGCTAACCGCAGGTAACACAGGGATACAAATACATCCAATTTAAATGCAAATTAACTGGACTGTGTTTGGGTAACAGGGTAACACAGGTAACCGCATGTAACATAGGAACACAAATACTTCACTTAAATTGCAAATATACTGGATTGTGTTTGAGTAACACGGGTAACCGCAGGTAACACAGGGACACAAATACCTCAAATTGCAAATATACTGGACTGTGTTTTGGGTAACAGGGTAACACGGGTAAACACAGGTAACACAGGGACACAAATTCTTTCACGTAAATTGCAAATTTACTGGACTATGTTTGGGTAACAGGGTAACAAGGGTAACTGCAGGTAACACAGGGACACAAATACTTTAACGTAAATTGCAAATTTACTGGACTGTGTTTGGGTAACAGGGTAACACAGGTAACTGCAGGTAATACATGGGACACAAATACCTTAAGTAAAATTGCAAATTCACTCGAGTGTATTTAGGTAACAGGGTAACACGGGTAACCACAGGTAACACAGGGATACAATTACAGTCATTTAATTTACAAATTTACTGGACTATGTTTGAGTAACAGGTAACATGGGTAACTGCAGGTAACACAGGGACACAAATACCTCAACTTAAATTGCAAATTTACTGTACTGTGTTTGGGTAACAGGGTAACACGAGTTACCGCAGGTAACACAAAGATACAAATACATCCACTTAAATTGCAAATTTATTGGACTGTGTTTGGGTAACAGGGTAACATGGGTAACCGCAGGTAACACAGGGCACAAATGCATCAACTTAAATTGCAATTTTTTCGATTGTTGTAGAGTC
This sequence comes from Anodontia alba, assembly GCA_964016985.1. Taxonomy (NCBI): domain Eukaryota; kingdom Metazoa; phylum Mollusca; class Bivalvia; order Lucinida; family Lucinidae; genus Anodontia; species Anodontia alba. The sequence continues at coordinate 33,124,490 of OZ024832.1, read as the reverse complement.
CATGACTGTAATCAGTTAACCTAGACGGTCACGGTCAATCGCAAAGAAGCTGTCTTTTGACACAACCAAGATGGTGGCCTGTGTGAATAAAATTTGTGCATGCTTGTTGGTAGCCAAAAAAAAAAAAAAGATGTTTACTGCACTGATGAATAGGGCTGCGTTCAGTAACGCGAAACAAGCGAGTGTTTTTCAAAAACTATTTTGCATCGTCTGAAAGATAATTGTTTGTAACCTCCAATTAGACATTACCTGTTATTCTCGTAGACGAGACTTGATATTGATATCACTCAACCTGTATTAGGTAACAAGACGTATATCGCCACCAAAACGTTTCCACCCTAGTTGCTCCGCCTCTGTTTTCACTCTTCGTCGTTTCGCCCGACAACCCCCATCCCTAGTCTTTCGCTACCATCTCCCCAAACCATTTCCCCAATATTTGTTAACCTTAAATAACCCTTTTTAGCAGTGTCTTGTTGTGTGTAGGCATACAGTTATTTGGCTAGTTCCGGGTAAAGCTATGCTTCATAACGATTTCCAACTAACTGACTGAACAAAACTTGATTGTTTTTTGCTGATACAGAGTACACTCCTTTCTTAAAATACAACACTAAAGAATTTGACATTTGTTTTATGTTATCTGCCTTTGCAATTACTGAAGTTCACCACTGATTTGGCTAGTTCCAAATAGTTTTTTTGGGTTCTGAATAATAACCGAGGAATCTAAAAAGATCCCTCGCATAATGCATCAGCCTCTGTATATGAGTTTATTGCTTATACTACGTGTGACAGAGAAAAATAACTTAATATAAAGAAGTTCGTCATTTAGGGACAGGTTCATAAAGACCAAAAAACCAGCCCTTTAGTCTAAACTGCACGTCACGAAAACACGCCTATATAATTTTGACCCCCTTAAACCCCACTTTTATATAGTAAAACTGGGGTTTACAGGGGTATACATTATTTTTCTCATTTCTGCTAAAAACATATATTGTGGGTACTCGTTAGAACCGCCTCGCTGAGGCGGTTCTAACGAGTACCCACAATCTATGTTTTGAGCAGAAATATGAAAAATATCAGAGATTTTTATCTGAAAATTTTCAGTTTTTTGGAGGTGAAATTTTCTATATATTTGAATAGGCGTGTTTTCGTAATGATAATTCATGGCATAATGATTTTTTGGCATGTACACCCTCCTTCTGCAAGATTAAGCTCCTCCTTGTATATTTTCTGGGTCATATTCTAATTAAATAGAAAATTGTATCCAGTTTTTAAAAAGCTTTCTTAGACTAAGAGCAGCTGTCAAATTTATGTTTATTTGTCAAATATTGGTTTACTTTGGGCCTGTTTGGGAATGACTTTGTTTGTACTGTGCTTTTGACGTCTTTCGGCGGGGAAGTTTTGGCTCGGCGCTTTATACAGAAGTAAATTTGTAAGCTTTTGTCACGGTTTCATGCAAAACCATTTGCTGTAACTGCCCAAACATAATAAATTTAATTCTAGTCATTGGTTTAAAAAAAATATATATATAATATATTTTAACCTCGTCTCCACAGTAAAATTGAAAGCAAATCATACAGGGTAGGTAATTGGGAGGTAGATTTTAAACATGTCTCGCTTGATTATTTTTTTTTTTTTTTCTGAAATTTTCTCTGTGTTGTAGGGCATCAATAATTCAAAGAAAAGTAAAAAGTGTCACCATTCTAGCAATTTTTAGACTCGTCAATACGTAGTGAAATGGACTTGTTAAAATTTTAAACCTTAAAGCACTAAGCAAAAATATAGCAGACAACATTTTATTTATTTATTTTATTTTATTTATTTATTTTTTTTTTTTTCATAATTATTTTTCAGAAAAAAAAAGGCTTGGCATTTCATGCAAATCATCTGCATCAGCAGAAAATTCACATGAAATATCAAGCATTATGGTCTCTGAAAAATAAAAAACAAAACAAAAAAAAAAACAAAAAAAACAAAAAACAAGAGGGTCATGATGGCCCTATATTGCTCACCTGAGTATCACAGCACTCAAGGAGAATATGACTTAATCAGAGGAACATTTCTGCGAAATTTTGAAATCAGGCCATAGGCCTAGAAGGAGATGTTGTTTAAAGGTTTTCTATTTTTGTCCCCCGCCTTTTCGAAGAAAAGCGAAGGGACACTGTTTTTGGTTTTCCGTGGGGCGTGGTGCGTGCATGTGCGTGGTGCGTAGTGCGCAGTTCCAAATTTTTAGTAGGTACTTTGTCCCATTAACTCCTCCCACAGTTTTTGTCCGATCCTTTTGTAACTTTACAGGTGTTTTAAGGATGGTCTGAAGATGTGCACGTGGTTTTTTCAGAATCCTGAAATTATTTTTTATTACTTTTTACACATTTTGAACTTAGACATTTTTTTAGTTCTAATATTACAGAAGTCTATAGGGAGTAGGTACCTTGTCCCCTTAACTCCTCCCACAGTTTTTGGCCGATCCTTTTGAAACTTTACATGGGCTTTTAGGATGGCCTGAAGATATGCAAGTGTTTTTTTCAGAATCCTGAAATAATTTTTTATTACTTTTTCCACATTTTTAACTCAGACATTTTTTTGAGTTCTAAAACTACAGAAGTGTATGTATAGGGAGCAGGTACCTTGTCCCTTTAACTCCTCCCACAGTTTTTGGCCGATCCTTTTGAAACTTTACAGGTGCTTTTAAAATGGTCTGAAGATATGCATGTGTTTTTTTCAGAATCCTGAAATTATTTTTTATCACTTTTTACACATTTTAAACTTAGACATTTGTTGAGTTCTAATATTACAGAAGTCTATAGGGAGGAGGTATCTTGTCCCCTTAACTCCTCCCACAGTTTTTGGCCGATCCTTTTGAAACTTTACATGGGCTTTTAGGATTGCCTGAAGATATGCATGTGTTTTTTTCAGAATCCTGAAATTATTTTTTATTACTTTTTCCGCATTTTTAACTTAGACATTTTTTTAGTTCTAATACTACAGAAGTGTATACGAGCAGGTACCTTGTCCCCTTAACTCCTCCCACAGTTTTTGGCCGATCCTTTTGAAACTTTACAAGTGCTTTAAGGATGGTCTGAAAATATGCATGTGTTTTTTTCAGAATCCTGAAATTATTTTTTATTACTTTTTACACGTTTTGAACTTAGACATTTTTTGAGTTCTAATATTACAGAAGTCTATAGGGAGTAGGTACTTTGTCCCCTTAACTTCTCCCACAGTTTTTGGCCGATCCTTTTGAAACTTTACAGGTGTTTTAAGGATGGTCTGAAGATATGCATGTGTTTTTTTCAGAATCCTGAAATTATTTTTTATCACTTTTTACACATTTTAAACTTAGACATTTGTTGAGTTCTAATATTACAGAAGTCTATAGGGAGGAGGTATCTTGTCCCCTTAACTCCTCCCACAGTTTTTGGCCGATCCTTTTGAAACTTTACATGGGCTTTTAGGATTGCCTGAAGATATGTATGTGTTTTTTTCAGAATCCTGAAATTATTTTTTATTACTTTTTCCGCATTTTTAACTTAGACATTTTTTTAGTTCTAATACTACAGAAGTGTATACGAGCAGGTACCTTGTCCCCTTAACTCCTCCCACAGTTTTTGGCCGATCCTTTTGAAACTTTACAAGTGCTTTAAGGATGGTCTGAAAATATGCATGTGGTGTTTTCAGAATCCTGAAATTATTTTTTATTACTTTTTACACGTTTTGAACTTAGACATTTTTTGAGTTCTAATATTACAGAAGTCTATAGGGAGTAGGTACTTTGTCCCCTTAACTTCTCCCACAGTTTTTGGCCGATCCTTTTGAAACTTTACGTGGGCTTTTAGGATGGCCTGAAGATATGCATGTGTTTTTTTTTCAGAATCCTGAAATAATTCTTTATCACTTTTTCCGCATTTTTAACTTAGACATTTTTTGAGTTCTAATACTACAGAAGCGTATAGGGAGTAGGTACCTTGTCCCCGTAACTCCTACCACAGTTTTAAGCCGATCCTTTTGAAACTTTACAGGTGCTTTAAGGATGGCCTGAAGATATGCATGTGTTTTTTTTAGAATCTTGAAATTATTTTTTATCACTGGTTTCCAGCTTCAATACTTAGGTAAGTGATACAGGACCAATGGTCCTCTGGTTAACTTTACCATTTTTAACACCTCAAATAAAAATAAGGCAGGGGACATAAATTCCCCAGGGAATTTGCATGTTAGCTCTGGTGGCCATTTTATTTAGCAAAGCAGAAACATTTTAGCAATTTTGGTAAAGGGGTATTAGAGGAACATTTCTGCGAAATTATTTTGACATTGGGCCCTTGGCCTAGGAGATGTTGTTTAAAGATTTTTTTTTTTTTTTTTTTTTTTGTTCTGGATGCCATTTTGTTTAGCAGTATGGCACCATTTTAGCAATTTTGGTAGAGGGTCACTCAAGAAACATTCCTGTAAAATTACTTCAAATCCATTGACCAGTTTACGAGGAGATGTCTTTTAAGTAAATTGTTGACAGACGCATGACAGTCTATGCCCTTTTTCTATTTTTAGCTCTGATGGCGTCTTATCTGGGTCTGCACTGTTTGCCACTTACCCTTTTACGGATCTCCCGACTATAATGGGTTAAGGGTTAAGACTTGACTGGCTCCAGTCTCCAAGTCTACTCTTATAATCCTGTTTGATACCACTAAAATAAAACCAAAATAATATCATGACTATAAAGGCAGATCACTAGTGACCAGTCAAGATATTACTTTGGTTTTGTTTCAGTGGATTATCAAACAGGATTATAAGAATAAATATTTAGTCACTGGAGACTGGAGCCAGTCTAGGTTAAGACAAGTGTGGTAAGGACTTAAGGTGTCAGACTAGGGTACTATGGAATCAAGTCCTGTTTTCCAGAATCAGAATCAAGCCCTACTTTCTGAAAATAAAAAGGAGACTTATCCGGTCATATTGTCTTTGCATGCTGGAGGTGAATTTAGATGATGACAAATGAGTGACACTTTTCTTATTTTCACAAAAGAAAATAGGGCTAGACATTCCATATCTCCAGATAAGGTGCTTTATTTTTCAATAAAAATATCTATTTTTCTTATTTCTCCATGAAAAATTTTGTTGTGAGTACTCATCAGAACAAATGAGTACTACAACATGTTTTCATGGAGAATTAAGAAAAATATTTTCCTTACCTTATACTCCCTCTTATCTGAGGCAATGAAGTCCAGCAAAGGTCCTCCCTTATGGCTTTGCATGCTGGGTAAAAATTTCAGCAGACATTTTATTTGTCCTCAAAAATAGGAGACAATTTGCATGAAGTGTCGGATCCTATTTTCAAGGAAAAATAAAAAAAAAATATCATCAGTTTGTTGTCTGCTTAATTTGCCTACAGCATGGTAAGGAGTTAAAAAAGGAAAATATTTCAAAGTGTTGTTATCTGACAATTTTACCTAAGTGTAAAATATTAAAGGTTAAGACCTAAGTGTAAAATATTACCTAAGTGTAAAATAATTTTACCAAAGTGTAAAATATTAACAGTTAAGGTTTTACTTAGGTAAAATAATTTTACCGAAGCGTAAAATATTAAAGGTTAACCCTTAAAGCGCCACGAAAAACTGCATCTGAAAATGTCGTCTTTTTATGTCGTCTGCTGAATATTCTTGCAGACTTTTCAAACCTATTTTTGCATACAGGCAAACAGTGTGGACCCTGATCAGACTGCTCCTAAAGGAGCAATCAAAAAGTACCTCTATTTTTCTTATTTCTCGACAAAAACATGTTGTGGGTACTCATTAAAAGTGCCTCACCAAGGCCCTTCTAATGAGTATCCACAACATATGTTGAGAAATAAAAACACTATTAACCTGATACCCACTCTTATCTAGGCCTAGGGCACCCTTTATATACTGATTTGTTTGCGTTGAGGTTTTACGGCCCAGTCAACCCAATGGGGTCATGTCGAGCGCGGTCAGTTTACCTAACCACACGTTTACTGGGCAGGCTTAGTCCTCTAAGCGGTTAACCAGTATTGTGCACATTCTTTCGCCAGAAACTGACAACTGCCCCTCTTGAATCAGTGGAAGGGAGAGAATGACCATAGAAAATATTTCATGATCAATCTCCACGAAAGAACGTTGCCGACCTCGGCGGGGGTTGAACCCGTGACCTCCTGGTCTCCAGTCGGACGGCGCATCCAACTGAGCCACCGAGGCCGACCTTTATATACTGAAACAAAAAAAAACAAAAAAATGAAATACTATGAAATAGCAAGAAAATTAAGACAAGTTTCTTAACTCGTGTTATGCTGAATAAATTAAGATGTCGTGTCCATTTCTAATTTTCAGCCAATCAGATTACTTGATCGAGGTTGTTGATATAAATTCTCATATTTAATGACAAACACTGCAGATGCAGATCAGCTGGCTTCTTCAGAAGCTAGCTCATCTGGCTCTCCCCTGTTTGCAAAGGCAAGGTATATCCAGGGTCAGCAGGACTAGGGTTAAGACTAGTATTAACCCTTGTCCTGCTGAATAAATTAAGATGCCACACCTACTTCTAATTTTCAGCCAATCAGATTACTTGATCGGGATTGTTTCTATAAATTCACATACTTAATGGCAAACAGTGCAGATCCAGATTAGTTTTCTTCTTCAGAAACTAACTAATCTGGATCTACACTGTTTGCAAAGGCAGAGTATATCCAGGTTCAGCAGGACAAGGGTTAAGATGATAAAATTGATCAAGTAAAACCAGCAGGTATATCTACAATTGAGGATATATTTGAATTATTTGTTCCTTAAGTCTTAGTTATACCATGGTACGTGCGCATGTACGATGTGAAACTGCATGAGCGTGAGCGAGTGCATTATCACACATACATGCGCAGAACCATGGTATAACTGATTTATCACATTTTCACACATGAAGATCATCTACATTGCGAGATATTTCATGCTGAATGTTGGAAATTCAGGCTACTATGTGATGTCTTAGTTATACCATGGTTTGTGCGCATGCGCATGATGCGATAATGCACGAGCGTGAGCGAGTGCATTATCGCACGTACATGCACAGAACCATGGTATAACTGATTTATCACATTTTCATGCATGTAGATCATCTACATGATATTTTATGCTGAATGTTTGTAATTTAGGCCACTGTGTATTTGTTTGTGTTGAGGTTTTACGGCCCAGTCAACCCAATAGGGTCATGTCGAGCGTGGTCAGTTTACCTAACCACACGTTTACTGGGCAGGCTTAGTCCTCTTAAGCGGTTAACCAGTATTGTGCACATTCTTTCGCCAGAAACTGACAACTGCCCTTCTTGAAACAGGGGAAGGGAGAGAATGACCATAGAAAATATTTCATGATCAATCTCCACGAAAGAATGTTGCCAACCTTGGCGGGGGTTGAACCCGCGACCTCCTGGTCTCCAGTAGGACAGCGCATCCAACTGAGCCACCGAGGCCGGCAGGCCACTGTGATAATATAAAGTATATACATGCAAGAAATTGTGGACCAATACCTACAGATACATTTTTTGCAACAGAAAATGACAATGTATTAACCCTGGTCCTACTGAACCTGGATATAAACTGCCTTTGCAAACAGTGTAGATCCAGACCAGCTGGCTTGAAGAAGCCAACTGATTTGTATCCACACTATTTGTATCAATAACCTGGGTAAAGCAGTGTTGCATTTGTTTCTGGGTCAGTAAAGATTGTAATCAGTGCACATGCCATAAAAGAAGGCCCAGAAGGGCCTGTATATGCAGGCAAACTGGTCAAGGCCTTGATCATCTAACAATATTTACCCTAAATCTTCAGACACATTATAGTATCTACCCAAAGTGTTCGGACACCTCAACTCCTTCCTATACTTGTTCTAAAATTTGAACAAGTACAATTTACTACCTGATATTTTGTCTAAATAAATGAGTGGCAAACAGTGCATTCTGCAGCAGCTCATCTGGGTCTACACTGTTTGCTCAGGCCTGTCTGTCCAAATACATCTGTAAAAAAATGTAACCTCAGACCACGTTTCCTGAAATTTGAACAAGTTGTTTTGGTTCAAGAATTGTCTTCAAAATACTTCTTGTCTTTGGACTTCTGAATGGTCTAGACTCTAGTCACTGATACATTGTGTGATAATACATTGTGTGATAGTCATAATATCTTATAATAGTATAGCGCTCGGAGGATAATTTGACAGTGACGTCACCGTACCTACCATTCTACTTGGGTACAGCAGGTTTTGCATGAATTATCGGGAAAACGTTACTATTAATTTTATGTCATACACAATCTTATAGCTATACATATGTTTTTGATTAGTATGTTGCAATAGTGCAGGTGGTAGAGCAAAGCGCTCTAGATGAACTACTGGATGATTGTTTAGTACACGAGATCATAGCAGCACCTCAACATTTTTTTTTTCTAAATTATTTACTTCGCTAATGGTTCTTTATTTAACTTTAAAAGGCTACAATGAAAATGTTTTATATTTGAAACAATTATAAATACATGTATGCTTTTTATAAAGCAAAATACATTTTCTTTCCTAACATATTTTTCTTTAATATTTAAATCTTAATAATGATACACTAGGATTCGAACCTACAATGTCCAGATTTGTAGTTTTGGATAACTACCACTGAGCTACTGTGGATTTACGGGTACCGCTGCTTATAATATCTATTGAAGGTAGCTATTCAGGTGGCGTTTACCTTTTTATTAAAATGGACTTGGTCTAACAATATAAACAACTAGTGACATCACTGTCAACTTATCCTCTGAGGATAGTATAATAATTATCCAAAATATTTGGACACTCTGAATCCTTACCATAATTATCATAGAATTTGGACCAATTGTTGTGTCTAAAATATTGGGTGACTGAGTAACATACAGTGCAGACCCTAATCAGATGCCATATTCTGTTATTCTGTGGCATCTGATCTGGGTCTACACTGTTTGTTTAAGCCTCTGTCCAAATACCGTATTGGACCTAATTACTGCACCATGCACTTAGGTTTATCAAAATTACTGGAAAAAGCAGTAAAATAGGTATCACCCTATATTAACCCTTGTCCTGTTGAATAAATTAAGATGTCGTGCCCATTTCTAATTTTCAGCCAATCAGATTGCTTGATCCAGATTGTCGATATAAATTCACATACTTAATGGCAAACAGTACAGATCCAGATCAGTTGGCCTCTTTAGAAGCCAACTGATCTGGATCTACACTGTTTGCAAATACTTAAAAACAAGATAAACAAAGGATTTACCAAGTGATGCTTATGCAATGTTTTTGTGTGTTTTTTCCCTCTGATTTTCTTTATAGAAGCATATGTTGTGGGTACAAATTTGAATTGCATCAACAAGTTGATGCAATTCAAATGATTACCCATAACATATGCTTTATAAAGCAGACAAAAAGTACACTGGCATTAATCTGAAGATTACAGACTGATTAGACTGTGTGCTTATAGGGGTATGTGCAGTAATTAGGTTGAATATGGTACTTGGGATAATTATGGTAAAGGATAAGTAGAAATAATTGTTTCACTTCTTTCGCTTTCTTAATATTGTTGCGAGAAATGATTCACTCACAGAAAAGGTAATGCTTTTATCAATTACAGGTTTTCCCTGACTCACATTTTGAGCAGCCATGTTTTTTTTTCAAGCATCATGATGGTTTGAATTGAATCTTGAAAGAGAGTTAGCAAAGGAACAATTCTGCCAAGTTATATTGAAATTGGTCCAGTGGTTTCTGACAAAAAGATTTTTAAAATGTTTTATATAGCTATATAGGGAAAATAAGCCCCGCCCCCTAAGGGCCATGTTTTTTGACAAATCATGACAGCTTGAACAAACTTGGTAGGGGGTCACCAAAGAAACATATCTGCCAAGTGATATTGAAATTGGTCCATTGGTTTCTGACAAGAAGATTTTTAAAATTTTCCATATAGATATATAGGGAAAATAAGCCCCAACCCCTGGCGGCCATGTTTTTTGACAAATCATGATAACTTGAACAATCTTGGTAGAAGGTCAACAAGGGAACATTTCTGCCAAGTAATAGTGAAATTGGTCCAGTGGTTTCTGACAAGAAGATTTTAAAGTTTACTGTATATAGATATGTAGGGAAATATAGCCCTGCCCCCTGGCGGCCACATTTTCTGATGAATCAGAACAATCTTGGTAGAGGGCTACAAAAGAAACATTCCTGCAACGTTATACTAAAATCGGTCCAGTGGTTTCTGACAAGAAGATCATTAAAATTTTCTGTATAGGGAAAATAAGCCCCGCCCCCTAGCAGCCACGTTTTTTGACCAATCAAGACGGCTTGAACAATCTTAGTAGAGGATCACCAAGGAAACATTTTTGCCAAGTTATATAGAAATCGGTCCAGTGGTTTCTGACATGAAGATTAATATATTAAAGTTTTCTATGTAAATATATAGGGAAAATAATCCCTGCCCCCTGGTGGCCATGTTTTTTGACGAATCATGACGCGTTGAACAATCTTGGTAGAAGGTTACAAAAGAAACATTTCTGCAAAATTATATTGAAATCAGTCCAGTGGTTTCTGACAAGAAGATTTTTAAAGTTTTCTATATAGATATATAGGGAAATAAGCACCGCCCCCCTGGGGGCCATATTGTTTGACAAATCCAAATGGCTTGAACAGTCTTGGTAGAGGATCACCAAAGGAACATTTCTGCAAAATTATATTGAAATAGATCCAGTGGTTTCTGACAAGAAGATTTTTAAAGTTTTCTATATAGGTAATATAGGGAAAATAAGCCCCACCCCCTGGCGGCCAAATGGCTTGAACAATCTTGGTAAAGGATCATCAAAGGAATATTTCTGCAAAATTATATTGAAATCGGTCAGTGGTTTCTGACAAGAAGATTTTTAAAAAATTTTATATAGATATATAGGGAAAATAAGCCCCGCCCCCTGGCGGCCATGTTTTTTGACAAATCCAAGTGGCTTGAACAATCTTGGTAGAGGATCACCAAAGGAACATTTTTGCAAAATTATATTGAAATTGGTCCTGTGGTTTCTGACAAGAAGATTTTTAAAGTTTTCTATATAGATATACAGTCAAACCTGTCTTAAGCAGCCACCCATGGGAAGCTTAAAATTGGCTGCTGAAGGCAGGTGGCTGCTTAATACAGTTCAAATACCAGGGTATATAGGTATATGAATTTTGGGGCAACTTTTCTCCGGCTGCTTAATACAGGTTGGCTGCTTAATAGAGGTGACCACTAACACAGGTTTGACTGTATAGGGAAAATAAGGCCAGCCCCCTGGCGGCCATGTTTTTTGACAAATCCAAATGGCTTGAACAATCTTGGTAGAGGATCACCAAAGAAACATTTCAGCAAAATTATATTGAAATCAGTACAGTGGTTTCTGACAAGAAGATTTTTAAAGTTTTCTATATAGATATATAGGGAAAATAAGCCCCGCCCTCTGGCGGACGTGTTTTTTGACAAATCCAAATGGCTTGAACAATCTTGGAGAGGATCACCAAAGGAACATTTCTGCAAAATTATATTAAAATCAGTCCAGTGGTTTCTGTCAAGAAGATTTTAAAATTTTCTATATAGAGATATAGGGAAAATAAGCCCCGCCCCCTGGCGGCCATGTTTTTTGACAAATCCAAATGGCTTGAACAATCTTGGTAGGGGATCACCAAAGGAACATTTCTGCAAAATCATATTGATTCCGTCCAGTAGTTTCTGAAAAGAAGATTCTTAAAGTTTTCTATATAGATATATAGGGAAAATAAGCCCAGCCCCCTGGCGGCCGTGTTTTTTGATGAATCCAAATGGCTTGAACAATCTTGGTAGGGGATCGCCAAAGGAACATTTCTGCACAATTATATTAAAATCAGTTCAGTTGTTTCTGACAAGAAGGTTTTTAAAGTTTTCTATATAGATATATAGGGAAAATAAGCCCCATCCCCTGGTGGCCATGTTTTTTGACGAATCCAAATGGCTTGAACAATCTTGGTTGAGGATCACCAAAGGATTCTGCAAAATTACATTGAATTCAGTCCAGTTGTTTCTGACAAGAAGATTTTTTTAAGTTTTTAGTAAAAAAATCTATTTTTAGGTCCTGTGACCCAGATATGCAGTGGACCGGAACCATTTGAACAACTTTGAAAGAAGACCAACCAAGGATCATTCCTGTGAAGTTTGGTCAAAATCCAATCAGTGGTTTAGGAGGGATGTTGTTTAAAGATTGTGGATGGACAGATGGACGCCGCCGCCGCCGCCGCCACCGCCACCGCAGCCGATGATGACGGACGGTGGGTGATCACAATAGCTCACCTTGAGCCTTTGGCTCAGGTGAACTAAAAACAACAAACGCCATTTAGTAATGCAATTTCTTGAAATGGATTGTTGCACAAGATGGCCAAGTTGCTACAAAGCACTACACAAAAGCACTCGCCTAATGCATTTCTCCGCTGGCAGATTCTCTGCCATTTTGTTTTTCACAGAGTATACTACTTTTGTGACTTCCTGATTTGCTAATTTCACATTTAGCGTCTTTTGCAAAGGGCTTCTACTCAATAAGGAAATGCTTTGCTCACAAGGAGAGGAAATTCCCTCCTTTCAGGGTATACTGTTTTTCTGACATCCTATTGTTTTTATATTTTAGAGAAAATAACGCTTGCCGTTTCAAATGATTCACATCCAATGTCATCTTATTTCCACTGAAAACACAAAAATGAAATTCAGACTTTCTTCTGCTTCACTTGGGATTGGCCTTAAGGGTTAAGCTTTAGCACTCTGAAGGCTAAATTTAAGCAGATGACAAGTTTGTGATATTGTCTTTATAAAATATGAAAGGTTAAAATATAGAAGTCACATTCAGAAGCACAGCTTTCCTCCGAGGTACCAAAAGGAGAGATTACAACAACCAATGTAGGAGTGTAAAGAACAGACTGGCTCCAGTCTCTGGGTACAGAATATTTAGTTTTATAACCATGTTTGATAATCCATTTTATATAACCAAATTGATATCATCACTAAGGGCTGGTCTCTCTAGTGACCAGCCTTTATAGTTATAATATTCTTTCGATTTCATTTTAGTGGATGCATCAAATTGGATTATAAGAACAAATATTTTGTAACAGGAGACTTGGGCCAGTCTCTGTAAAGAATTGCAACAGAGGAATCACATTTTGTTTAACCTTTTCACCCTTATGCTTCTGAAATAGACACTTCCATCTCCGAAATTGGACATATCCTTTATTGCAAATAGGGGCTTCAAATATTGAGTTCACAAAGTTATAGACCAAGACTCCACCTTGAAGCTTTCTTGGTTCTGGAGAAGAAGATTTTTAAGTGTTTTTAAATATTGGGCATGGCAGCCATCTTGATTTATCAGACAATGACCATTTGTATAAATTTTCAATCCACCTTTAACAGATGGGGGTGCATGAAGTTTGAAGAAAATCGGCCCAGTGGTTACAGAGGAGAAGATGTTCAAAGGTGTGGACAGCGGACAGATGGAGGATGGACAGAATGCAAGTAATCACAATAGCTTATGCTGAGCCTTGCTCAGGTGAGCTAATAAAAAGGACAACAAAGTCGCAGGTGAACTTAATTTCAAAACAAGTTATATTCGAAATAAACATTTAAAAATAAATTTTACACACACCTCCCCTTAATTTACATACGAATATGGGCTATATCATATTAGTAATTAAAGCACCACAAGCATAATACCCCTCCACAGCAATTATTTGTTTATGTATTAATCATTGCGAAAATGTCTGGAAAGAAAATGACGGAGGGACAGATAACAATCCTAAACCAGATCTTGATAATATCAATGGACAGATAACAATCCTAAACCAGATCTTGATAATACAGCAAGTTTGGTTAAAAGGCCTTGTTATTTACTCAAGTTGACATCCAGAAATGAAAATATGGGCGTGTCTTGGGCAGATAACTCCATAAAAAATTGACGAAATTTGTCCATTAGCAATTCCAAAACAGATCTCCTTAATGTCAATGCATATAGCAAGTTTGGTTAACATCCCTTGCTATTTACTCAAGTTATCATCAGGAAACGAAAATACTGGCAGGTAACTCCGTAACAATTTGACGAAATTTGCCCATTAGCAATCCCAAACCAGATCTCCTTAATGTCAATGCATACAGCAAGTTTGGTTAAAATCCCTTGTTATTTACTCAAGTTATCGTCTGGAAACGAAAATATGGGTATGTCTCAGGCAGATAACTCCGTAAAAATTCTACGAAATTTGCCCTTTAGCAATCCCAAACCAGATATCTACAATATCAATGCACATACCAAGTTTGGTGAAAATCCATTGATGTTTACTCAAGTTATCATCCGGAAACGAAAAATGGACGGATGGACGGACAATGGACGGACAGACACACGGACATCCAACGTGAAACCATAATACTCCACCTCTATTGTGTGGCAGGGTATAAAAAGAACAATAAAAACATGGTTGAAATTAGTTTCAAAATAATATGTATTAAAAAATAACATTTAAAAATACATTTTCTAACAATCATTTACTGCCAAAACTGTAAAACATTTTAATCCCTAATGCACAGCCACAGCTACAGTAGATAATATTTTGAACCTTTTCTGGTTACTTTTCAGAGAAAATAAGAAAACAGTTTATGTGAATTGTCTGCCTAGCAGATGATTCACATGAAATGTCTTATTTTGTCAGAAAAAATAATCATTCAAATGAAATGCGTTATTTCATCTGAAAAAATAATCAAAATGTCATTTGCTGTAGTTGTTTTATTGACGCTTTAAGGGTTAAATGTGCCAGAAAGTACTGAGTTGTGATATGGAAAAATCTGCAAAGCCATAAGCAAACAGTGAAAACATAAACCAGCCTACATATCAGTGCCATTCAATAACTGTCTACTTAGGTTACCCTTAACAGTGGTATGGATTACTGTAGCAGTTAACAATTTATTCTTTTTATTTCACTTTAAGAGAAAATAAGGCACAACATTTCCTGTGTCATGTCAAGCTTTATTTTCTCTAAAAATAATAACATTTTTCAAAATACCCAAACCTCAAGATAAAGGGATAATTAAAGGATAATTATTTTGATTTCTCAATAAAAACATACACTGTGTGTACTCATTAGAATTGCCTCATTAAGGCAACTCTAATGAGTACCCATGACATATGATTCTTCTGAGAAATATGGAAAATTATTCCTCAATTATCCTTTTTATGCATCCTTATTTATAGCTATGAATTGTCATCTACTGCAGTTGTGATTGGCACTTTAAAGGTTAACATACTCTGGACTTTGAAGTTACAGAATCCTGAAAGAGGAAAGCAACAACACTGTACTGTAATCACTTATTTTTTTTTTTTTAATAAACACTTTAATCATAAAAATATTTGAAATATTTAAGACCACAAAAACATATGACAAAAAGTGGTGAGACTGCACACCACTGATCAAGATATTACTTATATATGATGAAGGAGAAGCTATACAAATGGTTGATATTCCCCCATTTTTTGTAACTTCAAACCTTGCCGAAAAAAGGTGTCTACTCCTTTCCGAGTAGACTCTTTTCCAGAAAGGAGACAAAAGTGATTTGACAAGAATTGCCTGCCCTGAAAGTCTAACACTATTTCATTACAGAAACAGCTCCCCGTTTCCTTTCTTTTACTTGCCAGACTAAGGAGGTAAATGTCCTAAAATTTTGAACACGAACATGTCTGACAAAATGGCATATGCATATAGTTCAGACCCAGATCAAGACTGCTCCTGAAGCTGATCAGGATCTACACTATGTCATTACAATAAGTATTTTAAGAAACAACTGCATAAAAGGCCCAATAAGCATGAAATAAAGTGTTTGATATTTTAGGACATTACTAAATACTTTATTTACTTATTCAATATCAGAGATCCAAAAACATAAAGAGTAGTAATATGTTATGCAAGCTAGCTCATAGCTCCAGATAAGGCATTTTTTTTTAAAGCAAAGGGACAGATATTTTCTGATTTCTGCGCTAAAACACACATTTTGTAGGTACTCATCAGAAGTGCCTCAGTGAGGCACTTCTAATGAGTACCCACAACATATGTTTTTGTGCAGAAATAAGAAAAATATTATCTGGATACCCCTCATATCTGGATATTTCGCTAGATCCTGAACAGGGTCCAGTTGTTCAAAGCATTGTTAGCTTAACAAGCTCATTAATGACAAACTTGTTAACTGTTGTAGCCAAGGCATTTTCAAATACATTGGGCCCGGTTGTTCAAAGCGTTGTTAGCTTAGTGAGCTCGTTAAGGGTCGTTTCGTAAACTGTTTTAGCCGATTCAATATACAATATTCTAATATTTTTGCTGAAAAAATTTGAGTAGCTTTTGCACTGCAAAAGCTAGTCACACTTTTTTTGCAAAAAATTTCAGCATTTTCGCGTATCACTTGATGTAAATTTTAACGAATCATTAACCAACAACATTGTTAGCTTTAAACAACTGGGCCCTGATCTTTTTGCTGCTAAAATTTGAGGTGCTTTTGCAATGCAAAGACTACTCACATATTTTCAGCAAAAATATCAATGCATTGGTCATATTTCAAGATAGAAATTTTGAAGTCATGTTAGATAAAAACTTTGTTTAGTTTTGAACAACTGGGCCCAGATCAATACATGTTGTACCTCCAAAATAGCAGACTTGATTTTATTCAGCCTTGTCAGTGAACAGTGATGTAAAATGCTTATACCCTCTAATAAAATGTAATGTACATTGTGCGCTAACTTATTTATACATGCAATTTCAAATTAAGATTCTATTTTTCTGATTCTATATGTATAATAATAAATTTGGCATGTTTGAGACACCTGGTTTCTCTGTGAATTTTCCTGTATGTATTAGGGAAATGGGGAGAAATCCCCCAAAGTGTGGACTAAGATCATTGATGATCTTGATGCCATCCATGCATGATTTCATGTCTGATCATTGAGTCAATTGTTACATGTTTGTAACTACCAACCGGAGTTGTGTTTTCCTCTTAAATGTTTAAGCCTTGAAATGCTGTAGAAGACAACAGAGAAAGTAAGGCATGACATTTCATATGAATCATCTGCCAGAAGATTAACTCAAAATGTCAAGCCTTATTTTCTCTGAAAAATCATGTTTTTGAAAGATCAAAATGTTGACTATTGCAGTTGTGACTGGGCTTTAAGGATAAATCATTTTGCATCAGTGGTTTCCTATAAAATGGACAATATGGGCCATCATAAGGTCATCCACTATTTTGGTCACAAGGTGTCAACATTCAAGGAGATCTAGGAACACATGGTGGTCACACCGTGACATGGTGAAGAAATTTACTGTTGAGTTTAGCAGGGAGAATCTGGAAAACAACCCTCATCCATGAGGACCAGTCATCATCACCACACTGGAGACCATTGCCATCATCACTGCAGAGAGGTGAGTAACATAGTCACTTGAGTATTACATTGCCAGCCAGACATTCCATGCAATCATCTACAAGGTACATGTCAGTTCACTGGGTCCCAAAGCTCCTTGGACCTAATCAGAAACAGACTCAATACAACAAGGGAAAATGTTGCCATTTCAGCAGATCCCAACAGTTTCTTCTGGAGATTTGTGAGCATATATGAGATCAGGTCCAACACTTCCAATCAGCAATGATGCACCAATCGAAGCCATGGAAACAAGATTTTCTGCCTCCTAAGAAAGCTAAGGCAATGATATCTGCAGGCAAAGTGATGGCTTGCTCAACTACCCTAAAAAGAATCACACTATCACCAGAGCCAGAGCCAACTACATGGAGCCCATCTCCAGAGACAAGAAGAATGCTATTCCACCAGGACAATGCTCTGGTACAAACATCCACATGGCTGCTATCTAGAAATGTGGATTCAAACTTGTTGAACACCCACTCAATTCAATTAACAGCACCTCTGACTACTTTTTTGCCTGATTATGCAAAAAGTAGCTTGGCGGCTGTCATTTTGGCGCTGATGATGATGTTATGAATGCTGTTGACTACTTCCTAATGGTCAAAAGATGGTACCTTCTACATAGGAGGAAGCCATCTGCTCCATGACTGCTGTTTAAATAAACCAGGTGTTTTTATCTAGCAGGGGACTATGCTGAAAAATAACTTTGATTTTTTTAAAATGACTGTTATTTTCGGCCGCAGACTTATCGATCAACCATCGTAAACCCGCTGCATTTTAAGTAGTTATGTCCTAAAATTTGGAAACTATCAGAACTGGAAAAATGCTCATGCAGTATGCTTTCAAAATAAACAATAAATCAGTTGGTACACCATTACAACCATTTGATTCAGGAAAGATGCTTATGTTGGGTAAGGAAGTAAGAAATACTTAAGTTAGACTGAGTGAGTGATATTCTATTTATTGTGGAATTTTGCATTTATCCTGGACTTAACTGTGAAGTAATGGTTTTAAGATACAGCAGCTGTATATTAGCCATACTGATGCCCTTAATAAATAAATAAATAAATAAAAGAGGCAATTTGTATAAATAGAACTGCAAACCACCCCACTGTGAATCTAGCTGGTCTTTGCCTAAGTTTGCATTCAAAGAGTAGATATTTCTGAGGCTTGTTTGGGGTTTTCAGGTTACAGAATTGTTGCTTTATTAACCCTCAAAGCATCAATCACAACTTTTGGAATAGATATCCCAGTTTATTTAAGAACATTGCAAAATCCAATTCTGAGTTATGGGATAATTTGAGGGATCTATTTTATGAGAAACTGGTATCTCCCTATACAAGCCTCATGTTTGTAGGACATAGACAAGTTAAAGTAAACTGACATAGACATATTTATATATTAAATTTTGCTGTCTTTTCATCCAGCAACTGCTTAGAAGAGTAAATAATTATTAATATTAATATTACAGAATTATCAATTATTGTATTATTAGGTATCAAGCTGTTAATACAGTGATTATTAGGTAATAAGCAGATTCTGGATGAAACCATATAATTATCAATTTCAGGAGGCTAAAGAGCAACATGTGGCATTCTGTTTGTTTTTTACCCATTTTATAGAAATGTCTTCAATTCAATATCTCTAACCAAATTAAAGATTTCCAATTAAAAATTAAACAGAGCCATCTCTAAAACAGTTAAAGATATATGTAATGAAAATGATATCTTTAATTGAAGCAGACATTCCTAATTCAATCAATTATATCATTATTAAGATAAACCAATTACAGACATCTCTATTGTAGACCTTCATTTACAATAGAGAGATCTCTTTATGCTTAAATAAAGATACCTTTAATGAATTAAAAGTATCTTTATTAAACTTACAGAACATTTAAATATACCCTATTGAATTAAAGATATCTCTATAATGGAGATATCTTTAATTCAATAAGTCATAGCTTTAAATTTAACTGTAGAAATTTCTACTAAATGGGTGAAAAGTTAATCAGATGCCAAACTGGCAATTTCAAAACATGAGTAGCAATGAGAATTTCTGTAACATTTACAAAGGTTTTAAGAATGAAACCTTTTTTTTTTCAAGAATATATGTTAACAACCTTATTGTATTCATAGTAAAATCTTAAAAAAAAAATTTAACTAGATTCACACCAGTATCATTATGGTAGGCAATCTATTATACCAAACCTATTTTACATGGAAATTAATATGACAATATCATAAAGATTCTTTTGTTCTATGTGTATTTTCCAGCACAAAAGGTGAGGACAAAAAAAGCAATGCTTATTCCCATCCATGACAGGTATGCATGATATATTGTTGTACAAATTCTGTATAATAAAAAAATGAGGATGCAAATTAAGTATAATGTTTACTTCAAGAACCCTAAATTTGTCAAAGAAGTTACTCACTCAAATCAATTAGTGGAAAAACAATATAGTTAGCAGGATAAATTTGATTTTTTTTTTATTAGTGGAAAAATTTCTTCTGCAAGATTAAAATACTGTATTGGCCATTAATATTTGACTTTCTTTCTATAATTGTCCTAAAATTTCAACAAATCCATTTTATTACCTCTCCATGTGTCTAAATACTGCTGGATGAGTGGAAGAAAGTGCAGACTGATCAGATACAACATGCAGCAAGCCTGTCTGTTATTACACAGTGTTATTACAGGATTTTTAGGATTTCTTTTCTATTCTTTTTCTCTAATTAAACCTACTAAAAATCTGTCTCAAAATTAGTTGCTATAATGGTGTATTAAATAGCTGATTTACTCTTCTGAGAGCAGACTCCAAGAGCAGTTGGAAAACATAGTCCCCCACACCTTCATTAACACATTTAGTTCAGAGGTCACAGAGCAGATGCAAACCGTCTGTGCAGAGGGCACCATCTTTGGCCCTCAGGAAGTTGTCAACAGCATTTAAAACTTCATCAGGAGTATTGTTTAACAAGCTAGAATCCACCTAGTAGCCAAGCTTGGACACTTGTGGATTTGTGCGCCAGAGCACTATTCTAGTTGAAGAGCAGCCTTCTTGTCAATGGAGGTCCTGGTGATAGTTTGACCCTTTTAGTAGTCCAACAGCGGCACTCCTTTTGCATCCTATAAAGTATAGGTCAGAACCTTGCCTGCAGACGTTACTATCTTAGCTTTCTTAGGAGGCAGAAAACCTTGATGTTTCCATGGCTTTGGTTGGTGCATCATTGCTGATGGGAAAAGTTGGACCTGATCTCATATATTTCTCAAATCTCCAGAAGAAACTGTTGGGATCTGCCGAAATGGCAACATTTTCCCTTGTTGTTGTCGAGTGTTTCTGATAGGTCCAAGGAGCTTTGGGACCCAGTGAACTGACATGTACCTTGCAGGTAACTGCATTGAATGTCTGGCTCTGGCAATGTAATACTCAAGTGACTATGTTACTCACCTCTCTGCAGTGATGATGGTAATGGTCTCCAGTGTGGTGATGGTGACTGGTCCTCTTGGATGAGGGTTGTCTTCCAGATTCTCCCTGCTAAACCCAACAGTAAATTTCTTCACCATGTCACAGTGGGACCACCATGTGTTCCTAGATCTCCTTGAATGTTGACATCTTGTGACCAAGGTAGTGGATGACTTTATGATGGCCCATGCTGTTTATTTTATTGGAAAGCACTGATACACAATGATTAACTTTAAAGCCCCAGTCACAACTGCAATAGTCAACAGTTTGATCTTTCAAAAACATGATTTTTCAGAGAAAATAAGGTTTGACATTTCCTGTGAATCATCTGGCAAATGATTCACATGAAATGCCATGTCTAGCTTTCTCTGTTGTCTGCTACAGCATTTTAAGGATTAATCATTTAAGAGGAAAAAACAACTCCGGTTGGTAGTTACAAACATTCAACAATTGCCTCAATGGTCAGACATGAAACCATGCATGAACAACATCAAGATCATCAATGATCTTACTCCACACTATGGGGATTTCTCATTTCCTTAATATATACAGGAAAATCCTCAAAAAAAAACAGGTGTCTCAAATATGCCAAATTTTCTATTATACATGTAGAATCAGAAAAAAAAGAATCTTAATTATGAAATGGCATGTATAAATAAATGTACAATGTACATTAAGCAGGGTTGCATTTTACATCACTGTTCATGACCAGGCTGAATAAAATCAAGTCTGCTATTTTGGAGTTACAACATGTATTGATCTCGGCCCAGTTGTTCAAAATTTTACAAAGTTCTAGTTAACGCGACTTTAAAATTTCTATCTTGAAATAGAGCAAATACATTGATATTTTTTTGCTGAAAAATGTGAGTAGCCTTTACATTGCAAAAGCTATCTTAGCAATGATCTCTTATATGGAAATGGGGACTGTCCTTACCAGACAGCTTCCAGAGTCTCCCTGCCACAGTTCAACTCAGCAGCCCACCTTTTCACCAGGCTTTATAGGAAGGGGTATCCTCCCTTAATGTGACCATCAGGTCCTCGTTGACCTACTTGAATGTTCAGCCTTTGTGATTGTGGTAGAGAATGACTGTACAATGGCTGAAATTGTCTGTTTTGTCGGAAACCACAGATGATCAATGTTATGGATACCCACTCTTATCTCGAGCTATGTATGTACACATGTAATTGTCTAGTCCATATTATATTAAAGTTTTTTTCTCTCTTGTTAACCCATTGTATACTGAATAGACTCTCCCACAATATATATTGGAAGAGTCCAATTACAATTTTAGGTGAGTTTGGCTATGAGATTTACATATTCCTAGAGAAAAATGGCTAAACTATTTGCAAACAGTGGAGACCCTGATCAGATGCCACATTCTGCAGCGTCTGATCTGGGTCTGCACTGTTTGCCAATTACCTTTTATGGGTCTCCCGACTACAATGGGTTAAAGGATGAGTCAAACCTTGTGGGTCATTTTGTGTCATCTCCCAGAGAAAGGGAGAAAATGAGCAATTGTTCTGACAAAATGACACATGTAAACAGTGCAGACCCTGTTCAGACTGCACTTAGATAATACTGTTTGCCAGTTTGCTAAGTATTTTGTGAAGTAAATGCATAAACACTTAGGAAAAAAAATATGGGATTAAGTATCTCAAGTTTTAGAACATTTACCATATTTTAAAAACTTTTAACCTTTGCCACTCTCTGAACAAAGTCAGTAGATGAAATTTATATTTTCTTATTTTTCCCAGAAAATAGACTTTGACATTTCATATCAACTGTCTCAGGAGACAGTTTGTATTAAGTGTCAAAGCCTAGTGTTTGCGAAAAATAAGAAAAAATATTTCAAAATGTGGTCTGCTGAAAATTTTTATCCAGCATGTTAAGTGTTAAATACCATAAGATATACATGTACAGTGATATCATTAACCTTTAACACTCTCTAGGTAAATTCAGCAGACAAAAGATTGATATTTTTTCTTATTTTTCTCAGAAAATATAGAGTTGGATAGCCAAAGCAAATCTGCATGAAATCGCAAACCTTATTCTTTTGAAAAAAAAAAAAAAGACAAAAAACAAAAAAACAAAAAAAAAAAAAAAAAAAAAACAAGCAAAAAAACAAACAAGACAAATACATGTATTTCAAAATATCATCTGCTGAAAATTTTCCCAACATGTTTACACTACCAACTGCTATTGATGTGTCTAAAAACTGGTAGTTGAGTGGCAAATAGTGACGACCCCGATAAGACACAGCACTATGGAGTCTGATCTGGGTCTTTTCTGTTTGTTCTGGTCTGACTGTTCAAAAACTTAAGGTTCTTATGGTACACTCCCTATCTGCATTACGAAAACTTGACTTTTCTAATATACTTGAAATTTTACCCCCCAAAAAATGAAAATTTTCTAATAAAAATTACGTTAGTTTTCACATTTCAGCTCAAAACATAGATTGTGGGTACTTGTTAGAACTGCCTTGGTGAGGCAGTTCTAACAAGCGCCCACAATCTATGTTTTTGAGCAGAAATGAGAAAAATAATGTATACCCTGTAAACCCCAGTTTTACTAGATAAAAGTGGGGTATAAGGGGGTCAACATTATATAGGCATGTTTTTGTGATATTATCACATAAAGATTTTACATCAAGAGACAAGTCACAGTATACAATTTAACTTTCACCACTCTCTGGGCTAATTCAGCAGACTACAAATTGATGAGATTTCTATTATTTTTTCCAAGAAAACAGAATTTGACATTTCAACCAATTTGTCTCTATTGGAGACCATTTGCATAAACTGTCAAATCCTATCTCTTTGGAAAAAAGTAAAAGATTTTAAAATGCTGTCTGCTGGAATTTTTTACCCCGAGTGCTAAGCATTAACATCCATAAAAGACTTTCATCTTGTATCAAATCTGAACTGGATTTATGTGAAGAGGTTGATATCCTTGAACTCCATCCAAAACAATGTAGAAAGTAGTAGAATTGGACCTGAAATAATACAGTAGTCAAAAACTATAAACTAACCCAGCAGGCACACAAAGCTGAAAATTATTTAATGGCAGACGTAGAATCAACGTTCAATCAACGCTGTTTCAATGTAGTGTACCTGCTTGGAAAATTACTTCTGCAATAGGGACCAGCTGTTCAAAGCATCTTTATTTTTAAATATAGCTTTAGATAGGATGGCATATCCACATAAAATTTTTCTTATTTCTTCATGACAACATATGTTGTGGGTACTCATTAGAAATGCCTCAGTGAGGGGCTTCTATTGAGTACCCATAACACATCATTACAAAACCAACCTATATAATTTTGACACCCTTAAACCCCACTTTTACATTGTAAAACTGGGGATTACAGGGGTATAAATTATTTGTCTTATTTCTTATAAAATTTTTCTTATTTCTTCATGACAACATATGTTTTGGGTACTCATTAGAAGTGCCTCAGTGAGGGGCTTCTATTGAATAACCATAACACATCATTACAAAAACATACCTATATAATTTTGACCCCCTTAAACCCCACTTTTACATTGTAAAACTGGGGACTACAGGGGTATACATTATTTTTCTTATTTCTGCTCTAACACATAGATTGTGGGTACTCATTAGAACTGCCTCAATGGGACAGCTCTAATGAGTACCCACAATCTATGTTTTGATCAGAAATATGAAAAATATCAAAATTTTTATCCAAAAACTTTCAGTTTTCATTGGCGAAAATTTCAATATATTTGAATAGGGTGTTTTTGTAATGATGTTTTTGTGGAGAAATAAGAAAAATATCAGTACTTTGGGGTTTAAAAAGTGCCTTATCTGAAGCTATGTTTACACTTTACATGGCTGGGTAAAATTTTAACCCTTGTCCTGCTATGCCCGGATATACCCTGCCTTTGCAAACAGTGTAGATCAAGATCAGTTGACTTCTGAAGAAGCCAATTGATCTGGATCTGCACTGTTTGCCATTAAGTATGTGACTTTACAGCAACAATCTGGATCAAGTAATCTGATTGGCTGGAAATTAGAAGTGGGCATGGCATCTTAATTTATTAAGCAGGACAAGAGTTAACAGATAACATATTGATTTTTCCCAGACATAAAGGGTTGAAGCTTCATGCAAAAGCTGAAATTTCTGATCCTGTTTTCTGGGGAAAAAAAAAAAGTAAGCAATCACCAGTTTGTCATCTGCTGAATCTGCCAACAGAGTGGTAAAGATTAAGTCAGATCTTAAAGTTTTGCATGCTAGGTAAAAATTTCACCAGACTGACATTTTGATTTTTTTTTTTTTTTTTTTTTTTTTCATTTTAAACAGAAATTAGGACTTGAAATGTTATCTCATTGTTAGGAGGCAATCTGCATAAAATGTCAATTGTTTTCTTCAGTTTTACAAATGTGTGTAATACAACAGACTGCATGCATGGTAGTTAACCCAATCATGGTTAATAATTTGCTTTCCTCTTTGGTCGCATGCCGTTGGGTCAGGCTTCAGACTCAATGAAGGCTCCAGCCAAAAGACTTTTAAGTAAGTCGGTTGTTGCCTGATGCTCTGGCCCTGGTTGGACCTTCTGCTGGTTATCTTTTGCTTCAGCCAGTTCTAGCTCTGCTTTCTTAATGCTAAGCCCAAAATGGAAGAGCAGCTTGTACCATTTTTTAAAGTCTTTGGTATGACTTGACGAGTAATGGAACCAACATCCTCCTAGTCATAAAGTGAATGCTCTAGTGTTGGGAATTGGAGAGGAAAATCATAATCATTTATCGCAACAGTAAAACCGATTGAATATTGATTACACTATTGGATATCCCATAACTGGCATCAAATAATAAATCATTACAGCATATATGCGCTTTATGTTTTTTTATTACTTAAAATGCAACTGCATATAATAGCATAACTAGGGTAATTGTTTCAAGACAAAGTAGATATTGTAGCCATGTTTTAGTCAATATGTCTTTCATAATACTCTTAATTTGTAGGTCTCATTATGTGATCTTTTGCCCACAATTTAAGTAATAAAATTTCAAAAACTCGATAGTGAAAAAAAAAAAAAAAAATTGATAGTGGCCAACAGTGGGCTTGTCCAATTAGTTTTCGATAATTTTGATTACTAGGCACAACTCTAGAATGCTCTACTGATTGCACTGACCAAATGAGCCCCTGTTTTGGTAAAATGTCAATTGTTTGGTTAGTTTGGACAGCCCTCTCAAAACTAGTTGGGCCATGTGGAGCTGGTCAGTTTACCTAACCAAACTTATCCTGGGCACGCTCAGTCCTCCAACTGGTTAACCAGTACTTCTGCACATTCTTTCATGCAGATACTAACAACTGCCCTTCTGAAATCATAGAAAGGGAGATAATGACTGTAGAAAATAGTTCATGATCAATCTCCATGAAGGAACTATTGCTGGACCCAGTGGGAATTGAATCTTCCAATGTATAGTATGGGGGAGTTCATTCAGTCTACAATGCGCTGAACCCTATCCTGGCAGACTTTATATATCATATTAATCCTTAGAATTAGGTTGGTTGGTTTTGAGTATAACAACCCACTGAACGCTATAAAGGTCATGTTGAGTTGGTCAGTTTACTAAACCACACTTTTCTTGGGCAAGCTTAGTCTTTGAAGTGGCTAACCAGTATTTGTGCATATTCTTTTGCCAGAAACTGACAACTGCTGTTCTTGAATCAGCAGAAGGAAGAAAATGACGGCAGAAAAGATTTCATGATCAATCTCTTTTAGCTGCCACAGCTTGCCTGAATCACACTTTGCCTCTCCAAAACTTTAACCCAAAACTGTAGCACAATTTTTTCTAATGCTGTGACATTGCCCTCAAGGTCACTTAAGTGGGTTTAGCTGGTACAGCATATCACTTCAAACCAGTATCTAACATCAGGACAAGTATAAACTACTTTCATCAAGAGGTTCAGGAGTTATAGCCTTTTAAAAAATTTAACCAACATCTTTAACCTACACTGATGCCATGCAGACTGCTATAGCTCTACCAGTACTTTTGAACAGACAAGCTAAAAATATTTAAGAATGTCATCTGCTACAATTCTGCATGGCACTTTAACTGTTTTTTAAAATCTCTTTATTTGCCAAGGAACATGACATTTCAGCCATCAAGTGGCCATTCTCAAGAAGACCAATTCAATTTGATATTGGCAGCCAGCATGGTGTATCATAGTGGATGTGGGTATGAAGTTTTATTAGCCTAGATACACTGGTGTTTGAGAAATGGAGCTAAAAGCACAGACTTAAAATTGGAGTCAAAAGCACAGATAAAACACTGTTCAGCCAAGTGTAAAAAGTAGGTCAAGGTCAGTAATAGTGATGCCAGTTTGCTTATTTGTATTGAGGTTTTATGGCCTAGTCAATCCTTTAGGGTCATGTCGAGCATGGTCAGTGTACTCGACCCATATTTTTCCTGGGCAGGCTTAATCCTCTAAGTGACTAACCAGTACATGTGCACTTTCTTTGGACAGGAACTGACAACTACCATTCATGAATCAGCAGGGGATTTGTTTGTGTTGAGGTTTTACGGCCCAGTCAACCCAATGGGGTCATGTCGAGCGCGGTCAGTTCACCTAACCACACGTTTACTGGGCAGGCTTAGTCCTCTAAGCGGTTAACCAGTACTGTGCACATTCTTTCGCCAGAAACTGACAACTGCAGGGGAACAATGACCATATAAAATTTGATCAATCTCCATAAATGTTGCCAGAGTATGTGTGTATGAAGTTGCATTAGCCTAGGAGCCTCCATTCCATATTGTTGTCTGCTGAACTTTTACCCAGCATGCTAAGCATTAAGATGTATGGAGATCATTCTGACCAAAAAGTATTTGTTTCACTTTTCAATAGCTCTTGATTAGAAACTTAGCCAAACGTATTGATATTTTCTTATTTCTCTATGAAAACACATGCTGTGGGTACTCATTAGAAGCACCTCAGAGAGGCGCTTCTAATGATACCCATAGCATATGTTTTTGTGGATTTACCCGATACCAACTCTTATCTAGACCTATGCCTTAATGGGTTCTTCTCTCGAATGAAAACATTTGCTCCCTCAAAAACCAAATGCTTTCTTTTGCTTGTTTGTGTTGAGGTTTTACGGCCCAGTCAGCACAACCTCCTGATCACCAGCAGGATGCACATCCAACTGAGCCACCCAGGCTGGCTGCTTTCTTTTAACAGTAGTCTCAACCCCATTTAAGAAGCAATTCATATCCAGTGAGGAAAACTCTTTTCTGTAGGTGTTGTGTCCCCTAGACATTGAGAAACAAAAGCATACTGCAGTCAAACTTCAGTAGCTGGAACTCAGATGGCTCATTCACCATGGCTAATTCAAACCCCTTTTTAAGTCCCCACTAAATTCTTCTGATTGCTTGAGAAAACAAACATTTTGGGAAATGTTTTTGCTTCATCATGGTATTATATGTTGTGTGAGACAATTCTAATAGAGTATACTCAACATACCATCATTGAGTAGATGGAAAAGATTTCCCTAAACTATCGCCATTTGCTTCCAGACCTGGAATTATGATTAACCCTCAGTGGCATGAATAAATCGTATCTTGAACAAATATTCATGGTCCTAAGCTGTTCGAGCCACTGAGTTTCAATTGTACACAGAGTACACTCCTGTTCATCAAGTTTTTTGTTTGAGTTTATAAACATCACTGTTAACAATCTTTCAGTCATATTGTGATGGTGTCTGAATGTAAAGGTGGGCACTGATGCCCTTTTACAGAGCTCCCCGACTGCTGTATCAAAATGCAGACAATGTAATGATAAATGATACTACCAGCAATCATAATATACAGACAGTGGCGCGACTAACCCTAGCACTTCTTCTTAATGCAGAGTACCAAACTAAATGTATAACTAATTTCAGAAAAATCCTCTGTATGACCCAGTTTAGGTACATACTCACAGCCTCTTAACATTAAGATAGACATTCTACCAAATGAAGCCAGTTGTATTGGGCCATTTACAGTGATATAATGATCTACTGCATGCATTGTAACTAGAAAAGAGTTACCATAGAGTTCAACAGTTCAACAAAAATATCTTCATTCTTGTTACTAGTCAGTACAGTACAAGTTCCATCAACAATATTGTTAAACATATAATATAAAAATCAAGTTCATCTTACCAATAATAGTTATATTTTCAGATGTCAACAGTTATGGCAACAAGGTCACGACTGAGGTCTACATCATAATCATTATCAGCATCAGCATCATGATCATTATCTAAAAGGTACTGACATCTTTTATTAACTGCAGAATTATTAAGAAACATCAATTAATACTCAACAAATATCATAATATCAAAACACTGTTGTTTAAACATTTATCACTGGAATTAATTTTTACAGAATTATCACACTCCACAGTCAATATTTCATCATAATCAGCATCATCATCATCATCATCATGTGTATTGATGTAATAATCGTAACTATCATCACTTTCTGTAACATCATTCCCATCAACATCACCATCAGCAATAACAATGCAATAATTATCATAATAAATAGCGCATAAGTACAAAGTGGTTGCATTGTCACAATTGTTAAATCATGAACATTACAAAACATGTTTTCATATTCAATATCTGATCAGCAATGCCATCAACACTATCATCAAGGATAATAAAGTGATAATCATTCTAATCATAATCATCATAATTATCATCATCATCATCAATACTGAGGTGATAATCATCATCATCGTCATCATCAGTCTCAGTAACACTACAATTGCAAATATAGCAAATAAACTGATGCTTTAAACATTAATATTATTATAACCATAACTACATCATCATAATCATCATCATCATCACCATCATCATCATCATCATCATCATTTCTGACAGTAGGCAAGTATATGCCATGTCCCATGACCTGAGTCCTCTGGATCCCAGCTGTATTTTGTCAAATAAGAAACCGAACCACAAGTCATTGGATACCAGTATAGGGTGTATTTATAATTATTAAATCATTAATATAAGCAATCTCACCATAAGGTTGGCAGCGTCTTTATCATAAACTGTGGAGTTGAGTAAGCCAATGATAGCTGAAAGAAACATTGTAAAGGTAGTAAATACTTATGGCAAATAAAGTACCAACAGTACTGATGGCAAAGAAGCATAATTAAAGCATTTAAATCATTATCAATACCCCATCATCATTATCATCTGCACCAACATTATGAAAGTAGTCAGGTGTAGTAATTCCATAATTCACCACAACATCATCTTCATCATCATCAGCAGCAGCATCTCATCTTTTGCAATAACAAGAAAATGTCTACCTTAATTATACATGACCAATAAGTATACAATTCATCAACAGTATTGTCAAACCATAAACATAACTAATCTTATTGATCGTTGTCTTCATTTGGTTAGTACTGCATCATTATCCTAGCAAGTACTGAAGACACTTAATAAACTCAACAGCAGCTGCAGTAGCATCACCATCATCAACAAATCACAACCATAATGACAGTCATCATTGCCAACATCAGTGTTGATGCGCAGTCAGGCAGATCAAATACACAGGCAAAACTGCTGAATATAAAAGTAATAGTAATAAGCCTTGCATTCAGAATCTCTTCATAGTGGCCACCGGCTATAACCCCTACATTAGACACCAAATAATCTTTGCACGTATTAAATCTCCAGATCCTCATCATGAAAGGTAGATTTGAGAAAGCAAATGCTAGCAGAAAGGTCAAACCAATACCATTACCAAAATCTTTATTGTCATCTGCATTAGGTTAGCACTGCAATCATCATCATAACCATAGCAAAGGACTGAAGACACTTAACAAACTCAGCAACTGTAACCAATGTCACAGGTCACTAAACAAGGTTATTGTTATATGTATATAGTAAAATCATATATAAATAAGCAATCTCACCATAAGATTGGCAGAGCCACATCAAGACTGTAGAGTTGAGAAAGCCATTGATTGCTGAAATATTTGTGTAAAAGATAGTAAATTCTTATGGTATATAAGTACTAACAGATGGCAAAGAAGCATAATTAAAGCCTCTAAATCATCATCATCATCATCATCATCATCTATCTTATCCTCATCATAATCTACATCATCATCTGCACCAACATTATAAAAGTAATCAGGTGTAGTAAACCATAATTCAACACATCATCATCATCATCATTTAACATAAAATATTTAGAACATCTACCTTTAGTCAACATAATCAACAAGTATATGATTCATCAACAGTTTTGTCAAACCATTAATATTACCAATCTCATTATTGACATCTACATTAGGTTAGCACCGCATTCAACTTCATAATCCTAGCAAAGGACTGAAGACTCCTAACAAACTCAGCAACAGCCGCAGTAGAATTACCATCATCAACAAATTGCTATCATAATGGCAGTTATCATTATCAACATCAGTACTGATGTGCAGTCAAGCAGATCAGAGACATAGGCACAACTGCTGAATATAGAACTAATAAAACAAAACAAACTCAGCAACAGCCGCAGTAGAATTACCAACAAATCGCAATCATAATGGCAGTCAACATCAGTGTTGATGTGCAGTCAGGCAGATCAGAAACATAGGCAAAACTGTTGAATATTAAAGTAGTAACAAACAGCTTTGCATTCAGAATCTCTCCCCTGATCATAGTGGCCACCCACTAGAACCCCTATGATACACACCAAACAATCCTTGCAGGCATGAAATCTCCAGACCCTCATCATGATTGGTAGAGTTGAGAAAACAAAGAAAAAGAAGCAAAATTCAGGTATATACAGAGAGAAAAGAAGCATAACAAAGATACCATCCTCATCATTAACATATATATCATCATCAATCTCAGTAACATTACAATTGCAATTATATCAAATAAACTGATGCCTTAAACATCAATACCATTATAAGCACAAGTACATCATGATGATTATCATCATCATCATCATCTCTTACAGTACTATTTCTACCGAAGTCAAGTACATGTTACACCTTAGGAAAATATAACCTTGTCCGCTGACACAAGGCTTCTGGTTCCCAGCTGTATTATGTTAAATAAGAAACTGAAACCAGAAGTCACAGGTCACTAAACAAGATAATTGTTAAATTATACTAAAATCAAATGTAAATAAGCAATCTCACCATTAGATTGGCAGAGCCACATCAAGACTGTAGAGTTGAGAAAGCCAATGATCGCTGAAAGAAATGTGTAAAAGATAGTAAATTCTTATGGCACATGAAGTACTAACAGATGTTCCCATCCTCATCATAATCTACATCATCATCTGCACCAACATTATGAAAGTAATCAGGTGTAGTAAACCATAATTCAACACATCATCATCATTAAGCATACAATATTTAGAATGTCTACCTTTAGTCAAAACAATCAAAAAGTATATGATTCATCAACAGTTTTGTCAAAAACTTAACATTTTATTACCAATTTCATTATTGTCACCTAGCAAAGGACTTAAACAATTAAACTCAGCAGCAGCTGCAGTAGAATTACCATCATCAACAAATCACAATCATATATTAGTGGCAGTCATCCTCATCAACATCAGTATTGATGTGCAGTCAAGCAGATCAGAGACAAAGGCAAAACTGCTGAATATAAAAGTAATAGTAATAAACTTTGCTTTCAGAATCTCTTAACAGATATTAGTGGCCACTGGTTATAAGCACTACAATACACACTAAATAATCCTTATGGGCATTAAATCTCCAGACCCTTGTCATGAGTGATAGATTGAGAAAGCAAATACAAGCAGAAAGGTATGCTCTGAGAAAAGAAGCAAAATTAAGGCATATAAAATAGAGAGAGAAAAGAAGCATGACAAAGATACCATCCTTCTCATTAGCACATCAATCATCATCAGTCTCAGTAACATTACAATTTTATCAAATAAACTGATCTTAAATATTTATCAATGCCATTATCAACACTACTACATTATCATCACCATTATCATCGTCATCATCATAATTTCTTACAGTTCTATTACTATCAAAGTCAAGTACAATGTACATCTAACACTTTAGGAAAAACTATAACCTTGTCTGGTTTACCCGAGGCTTCTGGTTCTGAGCTGTATTCTATTAAGTAAGAAACCAAACCTGGAGTCACAGGTCACTAAACAAGGTTATTGTTATATGTATATACTAAAATCATATGTAAATAAGCAATCTCACCATTAGATTGGCAGAGCCACATCAAGACTGTAGAATTGAGAAAGCCAACGATCGCTGAAAGAAATGTGTAAAAGATAGTAAATTCTTATGGCATATGAAGTACTAACAGATGGCAAAGAAGCATAATTAAAGCATTTAAATCATCATCAACATCATCATTCCCATCCTCATCATAATCTACATCATCATCTGTACCAACATTATGAAAGTAATCAGGTGTAGTAAACCATAATTCAACACTCATCATCATTAAAACATACAATATTTAGAACGTCTACCTTTAGTCAACACAATCAACAAGTACATGTATATGATTCATCAACAGTTTTGTCAAAAATTTAACATTTTATTACCATCAACAGTTTTGTCAAAAATTTAACATTTTATTACCAAACTCATTATTTTCATCTATGTTAGGTTAGTACAGCAATCATCATCATAATCCTAGCAAAGGACTTAAGACAATTAAACTCAGCAGCAGTTGCAGTAGAATTACATCATCGACAAATCACAATCATAATGGCAGTCATCCTCATCAACATCAATGTTGATGTGCAGTCAAATAGATCAGAGACAAAGGCAAAACTGCTGAATATAAAAGTAATAGTAATAAACTTTGCTTTCAGAATATCTTCACAGATCATAGTGGCCACTGGTTATAAGCACTACGATATAATTTGAAAAGTACATGTATCATCAACCCTACTGTCCAGCTATAAACATCATCATCATCATCATCATCATCATTAATAGTGTCATCACAAAGAAATGTTCTATGTGGCTATGACATTTTTTTTTGTCATCATCATCAGCAATATATGATGATGATCATCATCATCAACATCAATAACAGTGCCATCATACAGAAATGTTCTATTGAATTTTTTTTGTCATCATCCTCACCAATATATGATTATTATCATCATCATCATCATCACCATCAGTTTTGATGTGAAGCAGACAGATCAAAGGCAAACTGTCTTTGCTTGCAAAGCCATTAAATATAAAGTAGTGATCATGTAGCTTTGCATTCAAATCTCTTCCCTGATCATAGTGGCCACCAGCTATAACCCCTACGATACATACCCAAACAATCCTTGCGGGCATTAAGTCTCCGGACCCTCGTCATGAATGGTAGAGATGAGAAAACCAATGCTAGCTGTAAGGTAAGTTGTTGGAAAAGAAGCATAATTAAGGCATATAAATAACAAATGCTGGAAAAGAAGCATAATTAAGGCATATAAATAACAAATGCTGGAAAAGAAGCATAATTAAGGCATATAAATAACAAATGCTGGAAAAGAAGCACAATTAAGGCATATAAATAACAAATGCTGGAAAAGAAGCATAATTAAGGCATATAAATAACAAATGCTGGAAAATAAGCATAATTAAGACATATAAATTATAAACACATATGAAAATAAATAAACATAATTCAGATGAACAAATTACAAAAAGAATTCAAACATTAATTACGAACAGAGACATAGCATGATTAAAGGCTCCATATTCCTCAAAAACAGACATTTTATTATCCAAGAAAGATTTAGTATGTTACACAATCATAAAATATGGCATTTGACAGCCTGTAAAATTTCAGCTAATCTTTCATTCTTGAACTGGATAAAAAAAAAATGAAATTACTTTTTTATAATATTTCTGAATTAATGTTGCCAACATTAATTCTGAGATATGATAAAAAATCATTTTTGATTCAGCTCAAAAACAAGAGACTAACTGAAATTTTACAGGCTGTCAGATGCCACATTTTATGATCGTTTCATTACCATATAACAATTTATTAAACCTTTCTTGGATAAAAAATTCTATTTTTGAGGAAAATGGAGCTTTAAAGCAAAAAAATTACATACAACAACAACAAAAAATTAACACTCAGCACCTTGGGAAAAAAATTCAGCAGATTTTGAAATACTTTTCGTGTTTCCCCAGAAAACTGGTATTGTCATTTGATGCAAATGATCTCCCTAGGAGACAATCTGCATAAAATGTCAATGCCCATTTTTTTTGAAAAAATAAGAAGAAAAAAACCCCCAAAAAAACGTCATCTGCTAAATTTGCACGTAGAGTGGTATACAAAATACAAACATATAAAATACAACTCAAGAGAGAAAATACATACATGAATTACAAACAGAAAAATCTGATTAACATTTACCATGCAATGGGCAAATTCAGCAGATGTCAAACTCATATTTTTTCTTGTTTTCTCTAGAAAATAGGAACTTCACCTCCTCAGGAGATAATCTGCATGAAATATCAATCTATGTCTATTTTCTTGAAAAATTACGAAAAATATCATCAATTTATCATCTGTTGAGTTTACTCATAGAGTGGTAAACAAAATACAAACATACAAAATCCAACAATAGAAAAAGCAAAATACATACATGAGTTACAAAACACATACATGAGTTACAAAAAGAAAAATTATGATTAACCCTTGTCCTGCTGAACCCGGATATACCCTGCCTTTGCAAACAGTGTAGATCCAGATCAGTTGGCTTCTGAAGAAGCCAACTGATCTGGACCTGCACTGTTTGCCATTAAGTATGTGAATTTATAGCAAAAATCCGGATCAAGTAATCTGATTGGCTGAAAATTAGAAGTGGGTGTGGCATCTTAATTTATTTAGCAGGACAAGGGTTAACACTTAACATGCAATTGGCAAATTCAGCGGATGTCAAACTCCTTTTTTTTCTTGTTTTTCATAGTAAATATGATCTTACTCTCCATGCAAATTGTCTCCTTGCATGAAGTGTCAGATCCTATTTTCTATGAAAATAAGAAAAAAATATTTCAAAATGAAATCTGCTAAAATTTTTACCCAGCATGCTAAGTAATGAAGGACATGAATTACATAAATCGCAAGCATGAATTGCCAACTTGAATTTTGAATTAAAATCGCAAACGTAAATCCGCAAGCGTGAATCGCAAACGTGTAGAAAGTGTCGTGAACAGTACATTGCTGTACTGAGATGAAACCCCTAGCGTAAGGCACACAGGAACACTCATCCTTATATGCAGTCACTTTCAAAGCAATCAATCAGAAAACTCAATGAATTATCACAATCATACATACTGAACTGAACCGTGTCAAGCAAAACTGCATGTGCCTTTGGCGCAAATGTGCAGTCTGATCAGGGTCTTCACTGTACACTGCCAGAGTCATTGGATACTATAGTGTATCAATGGAGATCAAAGGCCCTAATGAGACTGTGTGCATGCTCAAGATGTATCTGAATCTTTGCATTCTGTGCATGCTTCATTACAAAAACACGCCTAATTAAATGTATAGAAAATTTCACTTCCAAAAACTAAAGTTTTCAAATAAGAAACTGGTATTGTTCATATTTCTGCTCAAAACAGAGAATGTGGGTACTCCTTAGAACCACCTCAGCAAGGCAATTCTAATGAGTACTCACAATCTATGTGTTTAGCAGAAATAAGAATAATAATGTATACCCCCATAAACCCCAGTTTTACTATATAAAAATGGGGTTTAAGGGGGGTCAAAATTATATAGGCATGTTTTTGTTTGCTTGATGTGGACCAACTTCATAGTCTGACCTACTACTACTATCTATTCCTGTCTAACAAAGTATCAGTCAAATATAATCTAACCTATCTAAAGTC
Organism: Anodontia alba; assembly: GCA_964016985.1. NCBI lineage: Eukaryota > Metazoa > Mollusca > Bivalvia > Lucinida > Lucinidae > Anodontia > Anodontia alba. The sequence goes on along the minus strand of OZ024832.1, from coordinate 33,087,668 downwards.
ATACCTAATCCAGTCAACAGTACTTCAGTCATTTCGTCATGTCAAGATATTGCCTCTGAATCTGTGGGACTTTTACCAACCTGGTCAAAAGACAAACTCCTGCATTAAAAATGAGTGGGGGAATGATAATTATTCAAGTTTTAACATCCCAGTCAACAGTATTTCAGTCATGTTGTCATGTCAAGATATCACCTCTGAATCTGTGGGACTTTTACCCAACCTGGGTTAATAATGAGCTCAAGTCCTGCATTAAGTCACTAGCAGTTCTGTCACAGAGGCACAAGGCAGCCCATCTACTTCGCAGGCCCCAATGGGCAGGGGCATAATACCTAGTCTGATAAAGTCTGACAACTCCAAACAGAAAACAACCTCATGACTTATGTCATTGCAGAAACGTGTGTACTCACTAGAACTGCCTCACTAAGCAATTCTAATGAGTACTCATCACAGGTTTTCATATATTCAACTTTTACTGGATTCCTTAGCTTGAAACTATGCTTAGTCATAATTCATGACTTTGACATCTCGCCCAGACCTGATGCTTGGTCTCCAGCCTTTTAAGTTACAGATGACCAACAGAAAAAAAAAAATTACTCCCTAATCCATTTATGCCAAATGAACTCTTCTACCTCAACACTTTGGACAAGTCCTTTTCAAATATAAGGGGGTCTGGTTGGTTTTATTATTACCATGTTTTATAGAAATTCCTGTATTAAATGCAAACAGTGTGGACCCTGATCAGATGTCCCATTCTGGGTCTGCACTGTTTGCTTATGTTTGTTTGTGTTGAGGTTTTACAGCCCAGTTAACCCAATGGGGTTATGTTGAGCCCGGTCAGTTTACTTAGCCACAGGTTTACTGGGCAGGCTTAGTCCTCTAAGCTGTTTACTAGTATTGTGCACATTCTTTTGCCAGCAAATGACAACTGCCCTTCTTGAATCAGTGAAAGGGAGAGAATGACCGTAGAAAATATTTCATGATCAATCTCCACAAAAGAATGTTGCTGACCTCGACGGTGACAGAACCCATGACCTCCTGGTCGCCAGTCGGACAGCGCATCTAACTGAGCCACCGAGGCCGGCCTGTTTGCTTATGTCCCTTTTATAGGAAACAAGGCATAAATGGGTTACAGTACTAATAAAAACTACAGCAGACATTTTTTTTTTTTTTTTTTTTTGTATTTTTTAGGGAAAATAAGGCTTGACATTTCATAAGGAAGTGCAGTTCATAAGGAAGGCCAGTAGAAATGAGTATTTTGAATGAGTACCCTATTTACTCTAAATACTATATTAGACCTTATTACTGCACCATGTGCTTAGGTTTTTCAAAATTACTGGGAAACTTGTGGTACAATATGTATCCACCTATACTAAGGGTACACTTAAACAAAGATCAGTGAATGATGCTTATGTAATGTTATTGTGTTTTCTTTTTTTTCTGATTTTCTTTTTAAATGCATATGTTGTGGGTACTCATTTGAATTGCATTGATAAGTTAATGCAATTCAAATGGGCACCCACAACATATGCCTTTATAAAGAAGTAGACAAAAACTACACTGGCTGTAATCTGAAGACTACGGAATTGCTTGACTGTGCGCTTATAGGAGTATGTGTGGTAATTAGGTCGAATATGTAGAAAGACAGGCTTGAGCAAACAGTGAGGACTTCAATCAAACTGCTTCCTAAGGAGCAATTTGATCAGGGTCTACACTATTTGCCATTCAATCACAAATTTCAGTGAGATCACCTGGGCCCAGTTGTTCAAAGCTAACGATATCCTTAGTTAACAATTTGTTAAAATTTACGTCGAGTGATATGCAAATATGCTGAAATAGTTTGCTAAAAAAATGTGAGTAGCTTTTGCAAAAGCTACTCACATTTTTTCAGCAAAAATATCAGAATATTGTGAATTGAATCCGCTAAAACAGTTAACGAAATGACCCTTAACAAGCTCAATAAGCTAATGACGCTTTGAACAACTGGGCCCTGGTAGTCAAACTTTAAGATAAGTATGGTAAAGAGTTAACAATTACTATGCTATGGGCAAATCCAGCAGATGACAAACTGATGATATTTTTTCTAATTTTCCTTGAAAATAGGATCCGACACTTCATGCAAATTAATTGCCTCCTTAGAAGACAGTTTGTATGAAGAATCAATCCCTATTTTCTAGGAAAAGTAAGAAAACTATTTCAAAATGTTTGTGGAAACTTTTACCCTGCATGCAAAGTGTTAAGCTGTGTGTATTTAGAGCAAATTTGGTAGCTGTTGTAAGTCACTGGTTGGTGACATGTAGACAGAATAATCTGCACACTTACAAAGAAGCAAAAAATAAGAAGAACGACTAAACACTTTACTGGACTTCTATGAATGACAAATGATGAGCTGGAGTGGTAGAAGGTGCTCAGACTTCACTGGACACTGATCTCAGACCATTCCCTTTCCACCTCTACAAAGGAGATACTGTGAAATCATTATGTTTTCAAGATGAACTTTCCATTCTGTCGAAATGATAAATAATTTTCTTGTTTGCTCAAGAAAATAATTTTTCATGTTCTTAAAATCAGATCATCTCAATGTATTCTTTGCTTTCCTGATTAATCTTTACTTTATTGGCTAAATCAGCAGACAACAAACTACAGATATTTTTTCTTATTTTTCACAGGAAATAAGGTTTGACATTTCATTCAAACTGTCTCCTCTGGAGACAATTTTGATGAAATGTCAAACCTTATTTTTCCTTTAGAAATGATTTAAATGAGCTGCAAGTCATATTTTCTAGGAAAGTATAAGGAAAGTAACAATAATTGTCCTCTGTTGTAGGTTAAGGCTTCATGTTCCTCCAAAAATAGACATTCTTAACCAAGAAAGGTTTAATAAATTGATATATATGATCATAAAATGTGGCATCTGACAGCTTGTAAAATTTCACTTAGTCTCTTGTTTTTGAACTAGATCAAAAATGATACGATTTTTTACCCATCTCTGAATTAATGATGGCAACATTAATTGAGAGGTACGATAAAAAGCCATTTCATTTCAAGAGCAAGAGATTAACTGAAATTATACAGGCTGTACGATGCCACATTTTATGATAGTATTTATACCATATATCAATATATTAAACCTTTTTTTTTGAAAATAAAATGTCCATTTTTGAGGAATATGGAGCCTCTAAAGCAAGAAATATGACAAGTCATAATATGTCTTAGTTTCCATCTGCTGCAAACCCCTGTTTAGAGAGCATGGACTTGTTAAGGTTTGATAAGAATACTGAAAAAAAAAAAAAAAACACACACACACACACAAAAAAAAAAAAAAAACAACAAAAAAACACACACACAAAAAAAAAAACAAAAAAAAAACAAACAAATTTCTCCATAATAAATGTGTAAACAAACAACATGTTTTTATTGAGAAATGATGAAAATATCAAATAATTATGACTCTTCTTTAACAAGTCTACTGTGGAGAGGTAACAAAACTATTTTCAACTAATGTGAAATCCCAAGCATAGGTCTAAGGTCAGGATATTTTCAGACAGCCATTATCATTTTGTTTATTTTAATGTTTTATTGCTTATTTAGCCTGTTGAGGAAAACTTTCAGCAGACAACATTTTAAAATATTTTTTTCTTATTTTTCTCAGAAAATAGGCTCTGCTGTTTCCATAGGAGACAATCTGCATGAATCTAAAAAAATCTAGTGTATGGGAAAATAAGAAAAACTATCAATTTGTCATCTGCTGAATCTCCCCAGACAGTGGTAAAGGTTAACTCTTAAAATGCCAAGAAAACCTGCATCTCAAAATGTTGTCTGTTTATGTTGTCAGCTAAACATTCTTGAAAATTTTTCAAACCTTTTTTTTGCATACAGGAAAATTGTGCGGGCCCTGATCAGACTGTTCCTAGAGGAGCAGTCTGATCTGGGTCCAGACTGTATGCAAAAATGACTTCTTAAATCACAAGCAGATGACAAAGCAGATGACAATTGTTGTCACTGCAGGCAGTTTAAGGGTTAAAGCATGAGTGATAACTGCAGTAGACAACATTCTGAAGATTTTTATTGTTCAAAGCAAATAAAATTCAATATTTCATATGAATTGTCTGTTAGATAGAGGATTCACATAAAATATCATGACTTAATTTCTCTGAAAAAAAACAACAACAAAAAAAACAAACAATGTTAACGAAAACACAACAACAAAAACAGATAAATGATGCTTTGCCAATTTTAATCCTTTAAGAGCCAATCAAAACTGCATCACAACATTTTTATTTTTATTTTTTTTTTTTTTTCAACGAAAATAAGTCTTGATACTTTCTGTGAATCATCTGCCAAGTAGATGATTCACATGAAATGTCAATACTTATTTTCTCGAAAAAAAAAAAAAAATGTATGTCATCTGTTTCAAATTTTGCTTGGCATTTTGGGGGTTAAACTGAATTATGGTTATCAGGAAGCTGATGATTTACACTTTGCATGCTGGGTAAAAATTTCAGCAGACAACAATTTGAAAAATTTTTCTTATTTCAACTAGAAAACATGATATGATACTTCATGCAAATTGTCTCCTTAGGAGACACTTTGCATGAAATGTCAGATCCTGTTTTCTAGGAAAAATAAGAACAACATCATCAGTTTGTTGTCTGCTGAAATTATCCATGGCATGATAAGTGTAAATGACAATAACATTTTGAGAACTTCTGATACAGAGATAGATAAATTATATTTTCTTTTTAAAATATCATGCATGAAAATAACCATTGCCTCCAAACAAACTAAAAACAAAAATATGTCTGTCAATAGCGAAAAACTGATAAATCGAAACTACTAAAAACAAAGCCTATATCTAACTATTGTGTTTGTTTAGTATGGGTTTCAGAAAGTATGACTTTGTCCAGATATGGTGCTGCCAAATTGTACAATTTGTCTAAAAGCAAAATTGGTTTACTGTTGCTTTATTTTTTCAACATTTCATATTCAGAGGCAGCGAAATCAATTGACATCTATATTTCTGTCTGAAGTTAAATTACTAGAAAATTGCATTTTTATGGTAGCACTTCATATCTGGAGGCTGTAGAAAAAGCTGAATTTAATATTTTTGTTTGGTGGAAGCAGAATAATTTCATACTTCTGTTTTGTGGAAGCATAATAATTTCATATTTCTGTTTGGTGGAAGCAGAATAATTTCATATTTTTGTTTGGTGGAAGCAGAATAATTTCATATTTTTGTTTGGTGGAAGCAGACATTTCATATTTTTGTTTGGTGGAAGCAGAATAATTTCATATTTTTGTTTGGTGGAAGCAGAATAATTTCATATTTGTTGTTTGGAGGAAGCAGAATAATTTCATATTTTTGTTTGGTGGAAGCAGAATAATTTCAAATTTTTGTTTGGTGGAAGCAAAATAAATTTATATATTTTGTTTGGTGGAAGCAAAATAATTTCATACTTTTGTTTGGTGGAAGCAAAATAATTTCATATTTTCATTTGGTGGAAGCAGAATTGTTACAGAAGAGTATTTGCTGATAATTTTAGGATAAGGTTTCTTATTTCTCCATAAAAAGAGTTGTTGTGAGTACTCATTTGAAGTGCCTTGCTTCAAATAAGTATCCATAACATATGTTCTTATGGAGAACTGGAGAAAAATACCCCAGAATTATCACCAAATACTCCTTCTGTTCCTTCTTAACAAGTCCTCTTTAGGGGTATACTCAAGTGACATTCTCAGTGATTTCAGACTGATATACTGTATTAACACTAAATACTGGGACACTGAACTCCTTACCTTACTTGTCTTAAAATTTGAACAAGTCCACTTTAACATATTTATGCCAAGTGGACCCTTCTATCTTCAATCTTTGGACCAGTCCACTCCCATATGTCTGGTTAATTTTCATTGAAACCATGTTTCATTCAAATTCCTGCATTTCATGTACAGAGTGAAGACCCTGATCAGATGCCACATTTTGTGGCATCTGATCAGGATCTACACTGTCTGCCAAATGTCCCTTTTGTGCGACCCTAGGTTTGAGGAGTTCAGGCTTAATGGCGAATGAACCCATAAGGGTCATTTGCCTGTTATGGGACGCTAGGCATTAATAGGTTAATATGATGTGTTCAAAGAACTACTGGATGAGTGGCAAACAGTGTAGACCCTGATCAGATGCCACATTCTGTGGCAACTGATCTGGATCTACACCATTTGCTCAGGCATGTTTGTCCTGATAATTAACCCTAAGTACTAGGACCAATAGGCCTGAGCAAACCATGTAGGCCCAGATCAGACACTGCAGAATGCAGTGTCCGATCAGGGTCTACACTGTCAGCCACTTGCGCAGTAATTTTTAAACACAACAGATAGTGGAAGAAACCCTTTCCAATTAAAGAACAAGCATGGTAAGGAGTTACACTTATGGTAAATATGGTATTGCTTTTAAGAGCTGTGCTTTAGAAATGTGATGCTGTCAAAACTTAACATTAGCTTCCTGGAATCATAATTCAATAGTACAGAAAGGGGATAAGCTTTCAGAGGCGACAACTCTGTAAAACTCATTTGGAGAAAATAAGGTTTGATATTTCATGCAAACTCTCTCCAGGAACAGTTTGCATGAAGCGTCAAATCTTATTTTCTGGAAATAATAATAACAGAAAATATATTACCAATTTGTCATTAGCTGAATTTACCCACAGAGTAGCAAAGATTAAATCATAAAAATAGCAAAGCTGAAACTGCAAAAAACATTCATGATTTCACAGTAATCTGGAGTTATAGAATGTGCTCAGACATCAACAAGTATATGGCCATTGATCAATGTCCCTCCTCACCAATAATAATAATAATAATAATAATAATAATAGTAATAATAATATGATATATGCCCTAATTGGAACATTTCATTCCATATTATTTTCGCCTCAAGTTTGCTTTTTATGTAGCGGTCTTTTAAAATGGTTAGTGGAAAGGCAAACTGTGTAAACCCTGAGGAGCAGTCTGATCTGGGTATGCACTGTTTACAGACTCTGATCTGGGTATGCACTGTTTGCAGATGTCATTTTGTTGAACAATTTCGTGTTTGAAATTTTAGGATTTTTACTGTAATGACAATTTATATAAGATAACATTACTTCCACCATTTCAGCCACTAGGCCTTTTTCAACGAACTTCAATGATGAAAAATGCCTAACAACCAAAATATTGCAAACAATAAATAGAGATTATTATATGGCAATTTTACATCACACCCCATATCAACTGGAGACAACTATATCAGCCTGAGGGCCGAAGGCCCGAGGGCTAATATGGGTCGAGGGTTGATATGGGGTACGATATGAAAATAGCCATACCACAGACTATCTATTTATTGTACATTTTTTTTTTTCTAACAATTTTGCCTATTTTATATCATATGTGGAGTCAAATGCATGTCTGCCGAGAGCTCCAAATGGGGCGATATGGGTTTTTTGCCCAAGCAATAAAGCTGTATCACCCATGTGACCCACTATCATACCTTTTTCACTCCACAAGAACGAGATGTGCTTGAAAGCCATGTTTGTATCATATATACAAAACAAGAGCTCTGCCAAGCGGGGCATTATACGCCCATGGCAAGTAAAAAGATGTAGCACAAAAACTGGCTCCTGTATAATTCAGTCCTCCGGATATAAACTATAAGTGGAATAACAAAAAAAAAAATTAAAAAAATTTCATTGGGGCATATCTCTGCTGATATTTGGTGAACTGTAACCTAAGCGACCAAGCTGGCCCAGGAATTAAGGAAGAAGTGACTTCTCCTTTCTGGGAAATTAGGGAGAAGTTTGCTGCTTCTAGGAAGAAGTGCTTTCTGATGAAGGACACACCACAGGAGCATGACTATAAGCTCATATGAGCCTTTGGCTGATTTGTTTTTCCTATACTTCAATATCGGACCGAACAATAACAAAACAAAAATAAACAACCAAAAAAAAAAATGCTGCAAGAAATTTTTTTGTAAACCTTTCACTTGTTGAATACTGATTTTATTTTTGTTCTTCAAGGGAGCCAAATCAGAAGAGTATTAAAAAAAAAAAATCCAAAAAGAATTATGTATTCGTAAAGATTTAATAATGGCAACCTTTCCTTGCAAATTTAATAAAAGAAAAAAAAATCAATATCTTGTCCATATGACCAAAACTTTAGTTATTTGCAAAAAATATACCTATTATAAAATATAATTTGCACACTATTACCTCTAAACAATATGCTGCAAAAAGTTTACAAAAACTTTCAAAGGGGAATAAATCTGCAAATATTTGGTGCACTGTAACCTTGAAATAATATGTGCTGCTCCACACCATTGTGTATTTATGAAGTTTCAGCTTGACAGGATGGATGGATGGATGGATGGATATTTTATTTATAGACGTTCCAACCCTAAAAGGGCATATAGCGTTTAATAATTTTTATATTACATGATGATTTTATTTAATGAGAAATTAAAAATATCTAGGATTGATGTGTTCATTTTAAAAAGATAAAGTATCAATGATTTTAATTTATTAAAAATACTGATTATATTTTATTAAAAAGTCCGATCTCTTTAAGAAAGTCAAGTATTTTCTTAGATGGTATATTATTAAAAAGTTCCTTTATAGTTTTTACATTAAAATACTTTGTGCGAATATAATCAAATCCTGCACAAGTGATAAGAAAATGTTTGACATACGGATCAACAGGATGTATGTAAGGATGGGCTGTATGGATGTATGTATGGACAGCGGTGATATTCTATGTCCCTGCATTAAAATTGGTGGCGGCATAAAAATATTTACCTAGATATTCCTCCTATCTTGTGTTGTAGATCCCACCTGTATTTTCTTGAATCACATTTTGAATGTTCAGAACCTGCAAATATAAAAAGGGCAAGGTTACCGTAACAACCCTAAGCATCCGGTTGATTGGTTGGTTTGGAATTTAACCGTCCAGTCAACACTATTAAGATCATGTTGTTTGTGTTGAGGTTTTATGGCCCAGTCAACCCAAGGGGATCATGTCGAGCATGGTCAGTTTACCTTAACAGATGTTTACTGGGCAGGCTTAGTCCTCCAAGTGGTTAACCTGTATTGTGCATATTCTTTCGCCAGAAACTGACAACTGCTCTTCTTGAATCAGCGGAAGGGAGAGAATGACCGTAGCAAATATTTCATGACCAATCTCCAAGTAAGAATGGTGCCGACCCCAGCGAGGGTCGAGCCCGCAACCTCCTGGTCTCTAGTTGCATGCCCTTCAACCTGCGCCACTGAGGCCAGCTTGTCAGTTTACCTAACCTCACTTTTCCTAGGTAAGCTTAGTTCTCTAAGCAGATAACCAGTACTTGTGCACATGCTTTCTCTAGAGATCTAAGCATTGGGACATACAAGCCAAAGCAATCAGTGCAGACCCAGATCAGAATGCAGTCCTTTGATCAGTTTCTACACTGTTTGCTATCCATCCATCAATTTTAGACACATCAACAGGGAGTAAACTGGCTTGTTCAATCAACAGGGAGTAAACTGACTTGTTCCATCAACTGGGAGTAAACTGACTTGTTCAAATGTCTGTACTAGTATGGTAGTGAGTTGAGTTGTCCGAATATTTAGGGTAAATTTGGTAATGCCTTTTTATTTGTTCTCTCCACCAAGGATTTAGACATCCCAAAAATTTCCATATCTGGCAGACAAAATCAATGACCCTAAAATTTGTTTGAGTTGGAGTTGTATCAGTGTGGGGAATCACAAGTGACCAAATGACTAAGTGCATGGAGTTTGTTACTATTTTTAGCTCCGCACAGGTAGGTTTTTTTAGAATATCTCGACTTATACCTGATGGAATTTGTTCAAATAAAGCGCAGAATACATGGAAATCAAGCTCTTTCTGGTGGTGTAAGTGCTGTTCTGCAATATGGTCTGATTCTCAAGAACATTTGGTCATGTGGATTCCCCACACTGTGTATGGTCAGTCAACACTGTTAGTGTCATGTCAAGCCAGTCAGTTAACCTACTCACACTTTTCTTTGGCATTATACCAGTACTTGTGTACACTTTTGCCAGTAACTGAAAACCTGTCTTACTTGAATCAGCAGAAAGGGGGAAAGTTACATGTAACTGGCCAAACTGGGATTCAAACTTGCAACCCCAGGATCTGAAGTTAGATGTGCTACCCACAGCACAATGAATTGAACCTGGCCTATCCTAATATATACAGCCATATTTTTTTTGTCTACCTTATTCACTTAAAAAAAAACAGCAATTAAAGCAAAACAAACCCAAACAAGAAACACTTATGGGCTAGGCCATAATACTATTTAGAATGCAGTAGTAGAGATTTTGAACTTTAACCAATACCACTTTCTGGGCTACTTCAGCAGACTTCTTATTTTACCAGGAAACCTGGCTATGAGTATTCAGTCATTTTTTTCTCCTCAGGAGACAGTTTGTATGAAATGTCAAAGCCTTTTTCTAGGAAAAATAACAAAAAATATCATCAGTTTGTAAGCTATTGAATTAGCCCAGAGATGATGCCATGATTTGGTGTTTTATGTCCCTTTCAATCCTATTTAACCCTTGTCCTGCTGAACCTGGATGTATTCTGTTTCTGCAAACTGTGTAGAAGCCAACTGATCTGAATCTGCACTGTTTGTTATTCAATATATGCATTTATAGCAACAACCTGGCTCAAGTAATCTGACTGGCTGAAAATTGGAAGTGGGCATGGTATCTTAATTTATTCCACATGAAAAGGGTTAAAATATATTGAGATGATGGAAGGATGATAATGAAAGGCTCTGTGCAGTGAAGTACCCTACAGTTATGAGCTGCATTCTGCCTCCAGCAGGATTTGAACCGGGGGACCCGATGATCCAGTCAGGAGGGCTAATCACAAGGCAACCAGGACACTTCTTGCCCAGAGAGCAATAAAGGTCAAATACACATGGTATAATATCTCAAGGATGCAATGGACTTGAGTGCACAGCTTTTTAACCCTTGTCCTGCTGAATAAATTAAGATGCCACTCCCATTTCTAATTTTCAGTCAGTCAGATTACTTGATCCTTGATCCAGATTATTGATATAAATTCACATACTTAATGGCAAACAATACAGATCCACATTCAGGAGCTAACTGATCTGGATCTACACTGTTTGCAAAGGTAGGACATATCCGGGTTCCCCAAGGACTAGGAGAAAGGATGGAACAGACTTAGATAAAATTTTGCAGAAAAAGACAGGTCAGGCTTCAGAGGATTCAATGGATTCCTTTACCATTACCATTCGTATTTATACACACTGATTCATCATCATAGTCTACACATGTTGCAGCATCTGACAATAACAGATTAGCTGATACTTCAGTAGCAAACATAGGGTGCTGCTGACCACCAAATAATAATGGGAATTATAGCATCTACTCAAAATCCCAGGTTCCAAGCAAAAATATTGAGGTCTTTTACCATCTTTTACCATCTGTTTAATTCCATAAAATTCATGTTATGCCATTCTTCTTCATAACTATTGATAGTACTAGTCATAGTAGTGAATTTTGGTTATGTGTGTAGTTAGGGGTTAAAAACAGTCCTTGCTATTTCATATTGTGATGGTGACTGGGTGGAGGATTTGGCATAGTTAAATTGAATGGTACGGGTATATTACATTGAAATTATGGAACATAATGGTGGACAGTTGAGACCTTGGTAAGATGTCACAGGATGAGCTTTTGCTGTTGACATATAACAAAACTAGAGCAAATGTCCAGAGGGTCACGAATACCCATGGCTGGCACCATTTCTTAATTATAAAATATTTTAAAGTTAATGACAATGATATAAGGCAAGATATAGTTTATATTGTCACTGATCTATCATTCAAAGAACAACTTTCCTGGAGTAAACAGTCTTTAAGATATGATACAAATTTGCAGGGCCATAAAATATAGGTCACTGACCTACATATACTTGAGAAGTTAATCTGATGGTCACACTGATGCATTATACCAACTATGATGTTAATCCATTAAATAATCTAAAGGATACTAGGCAAAATCAAGAGATCATGAAATATAGGTTATACTGATTTATATTTACTTTGAGGTTAAAGTTAGGGTCACACTGTGTCTTTATATGTAAATCTGACATTTAAGTATCAAACAGTGGGAGATATAAGACAAAAATGAAGTTTTTTAAAAGTAAAACATATTTTAACGAGTAATACTTAACCTATAGATAATGTGCTATTCTCTTCTGTTTTCACACCTTCCACAGAAAAAACGACCTTTCAGTCATTAATTAAAGTCTTAAACCAGAAGGTCCCTTAGGCAGTTACCTGTGTGACGTAACTCTTCCCGCTCAATTGACCACGTGTCAGTTTCTTTTATGTGTAAAACAATAGACACAATTAGGAGAGATAAGCGAGGGTGGGCGGAGGGAGATAATTGATTATCTATAGGTTAAGTATTACTCGTTAAAATATGTTTTACTTTTAAAAAACTTCATTTTAACTTCATAATACATTAACCTATAGATAATGTGCTAGAATTTGCAGAATAGGAGGGAGGTGCTCTCCTAATACTAACACCAATAATATCTCACCACTTCTGGGTAAGACTCAGGAAACTCTAAGGAATCAGATACATTCTAATTCTATATTTAATAGAAAGAATGATCTAGATTCACAAAATAGCATATTTTTAAGGTGTTATGATCTAACAACCGTATATATAATAGTAGACTCTAGAGGAAGCCAGTTCTTAAGTCTCAGAGACCTAACATTGCACCCCCCCCACCCCCCCCCCCCCCCCCCCCCCACTTTTTTTCTTTTTGGGAAAAAACAATTGGCTTCAAAAAGAAAAAGGAGTCATTGAGACATAACATAAATATTCCATCGCAAAGTAAGCTAGGAATATAGAAATATTTTCAAAACAAAATTTGTAAAACAAAAAAGCCAAGACCATACACTGTAAGTAGTCTATGTAGGGTCTTCAATAAATAAGGAAAAGTCTACTCAGTGGAGTTTCCTATAGATAACTGACATATGTAGATATTTTGGATAAAATTCTAGATATGTGAAGCTATGTAATTGTAATAGTCTAAGCTATTAGAATTATAAACTAATTAGATTCTGTTAATTGGAGCGACAGGACAGTTTCCGATGAACAGACACAGACTTAAAATAACCATAATGTATAATTATTTCCCTTGATCAAATTAAAGAAGGGGAGATAATAAAATTAGATGGAGTTATATAACTATAACTAAGTTATCCATCAGAAGAAAAAGGTATAGACAAACATAATGGTTAAAACTATTGCTAGACTAATTGTATTACGAATTTTTAGTCAAGCAAAAAATAATACAGAGTTTGCATAAAACTGCTGGGAAGAAAAAAAACAACCTAAACCATTGATAATTAGTTTTGTCATAGACATATAAAAGCGTTTGATGTCCTGACAAAATAATAAAGAAGAAACTGTCAACATCATAACTTAAGAGTTTGATAGAGAATAAGAGAGATAAGAATAAGGTTGATCGCAGCTAACTGCAAGACGGTCATAGTTTGGCTAAATCTTACCGTATTGATAAGATTAAGCAATAATAAATAAGCTGGATAGAATCTTTCTATACCAGAAGAATGCCATGAAAAGTACTCCTGAGTAAATAATCATGGAAATCATGAAATGTTAAAAAATCCACTTTGAAATGACGAATCAAAATGTTCATAAAAAGAGAAGGACATAGTGTGATAATCTCTGAAGAAAGATTATACAATAATACTGATTAATAATCTCAAAAAACACTTAATTTATAAGTTAAGAGATAGTATTACTATTCTATACGCATATTTAAGAATAGTAAGAAATATATGAATACTAAATTAAAATTATACTACGGAACAAAATTCCTGCTATAAATAAAAGGTTAAGCGTAACTATTTATTAAGCAAGGAATTATTAAATATATAACTCGCTATAAAATTACTGCCCAGAAATTTTATAGATAAATATTCAATCAAATTTTTAGAATTGAATATTAATAGAATAAAATCTATGTCTGCATAATTGATAATTCCTGAAATATCAAATTACATACTCGCAAATGAATTCAGGAAGAAAATATATATACATATATATATATATACTCTCGAGATCTATGCGTAAACCATAGAGAGTAATAAAATAATAGTATTACCACGATCCCTGACGGAAGGGTAAAAACATGTATATGAAAGAGATAATAATTAATTTAACGTCATATAGGTTTAAGATAAAATTTGTTTAATCTTTAACCAATATGCAGCAACAGTGACTCGATATTCTGTATTCGTACGTAGAACAAGAGTACTTAGTCATTAGAATTTTGTATGATTGAAATAGAGATAATGGGATCTAAAAGGATGTATCTCCATGAACTGAATCAAAGGATAATATCCATTCTAAAAAACTAGGGCTTGTTTTAGGCTTAGTTTAACAAGCGTAGAATTGAATTATTTCCAAGTATTCATGAAGTCGTTATGCTCTGAATACTGAGAAAAATGTTAAAATATTGTTTAGGAAATAAACAAGTGACTGGTCCACAATGTTAGCTAGATTTAAACCTGGAACGTAGTGAGAAGGTCAATCTAACTTAAAAAGTAAGATGAGAAAGATAAATAATGAAGATATATAAATATCGGTATAATATATTATCTCCAACTATTATCAAATAATCTGAATGTTTAAAAGCATAAATACTACTCGAAAGTTTATTTACCGAATGTATAATCGGAGAAACTTTCAGTATGTTCAAAAACATATCACAAAAGTAAGATCTGACCAGGAACGTAGGTGCAGCACTTACTAAGTTGTGAAGTCAATATAAACATATTCTATATTATAAATTGAAGCAGTGCATTTCAAAATCATCGAAACATCTTGAAATGACTTATTGTGTGGAAAAATAAATATCCAGTTTCGGGAAAGATATTTATCTATATATATATATATAGACCATTTTTGATGCGGACTGGAAATCAAGATATTAATCTTTGCATTATTCGCAAACTGAACTTGAACTCTTAGCGAGAATTACTAAGATCCCTTTAACGAATGTAAACATAAAGAAGGGGTAAAGAGATAATTAAGTGTGTCTTAATTCTTTACCAGCTCGTAATTAAGGATGTTTTCCCTTTTGTCTAAGCCTAGACTATAGATTGATTAATATGAATATAATAATATCTGCTATTATGAGGTAAACTCTCGTTAATTAACCTCTAAGCATATATGAAAAATATATATCAACATAATCTAGAGCTTCGGTAAGTTTAGAGGAAGGAAATGATTGACTTTGGCAGTCTCTGAATAGTAACAAAGTCAATAAAAAAAATATCAAAAGGAAAATATTGTATATAATATCTAATTTAGGCAATAAAAATCTGTCACGTACTGAATAATTAATGCCTTTACTAAATATGTATCCATTGTCAATACCAAAGTGCAAGAAAATTTTGATTGACATGGACTCTAGTTACAAATAAAATATTAGAGGTATAGAGCTAGTCGAAGCAAAACTATTCCTCAATAAGATAAAGTAGACCTATAATATACGAGGATTAATTGGGTCTAGAAATTATAGTCATAATAAAATTATTATTCCAATATGAAGAATCTTCGGCGTAATAGATTCTTACTGAGGCAAAAATATCTGGTATATTGCTATCGTAGTCTTAAATGATCCAGAAGAAGAAATAAACAGGCAAAGTAAAGAACGTATCGAATTATTCTATGCCTAAATATAAGATTTTCTTCTTATTTATTATTTTATAGCAGAGTTTAGACAGAGCACGACTGACCTAGACTCTTATATAATCAATCAAAAGATAGTATAAAATAGAATAATAGCTTATCGGATCAACTATTTTCCATGTAGAAAAAGCAAAAGGAAAATATGTACCTCAACTAGAATTTTAAATCGTAGTAATCTAGAGAGGTAGCGAATAAATAAATAAAACTGTTAATTTATTTATCTGGTTGGTGTAAATTTCTGATACCTTAAGAATGAAAAATTAATAGAAAGTAGAAAAGATCGATTGATACTTTCCTGTCAATTTACTCCTTAGATTACATGCTGATTACATATCGGAGCATGTAGAAGAAAACAAGGGAGGAAAGAAGAAAATTTTTTAGATTTCGTGTATATTTTTCTTCTTATAAATAACGATATAGTTTTTATAGTTCACCTTTGCCCTAGAGCCGAATAAGGTGAATATGTAAGAAGTTAATCTCTTTGTAGCGAATAAAAGAGATATAATTATAGCTGGAAGTATCTTCTACACTTAGTGAATGAATTGCGAATTTGATCGTAACCGATAATTCTTAATTCATTTCAAATAATAAATATATATATAGAATTTAAGTCAAGTTCAAAAGTGACTGGACAGAATTCAACAATATAAGTGGCTACTAGGTATTAGAACCCATCGCTGTCATTCCGTAACCTATAACCCAAGACTATACATGTCTATAGTGGTTCATAAATAAATATATGTTGAGCGAGTACTAGTGACTACTACTCGGACACTAGTAATCCGACACAAAGTCTACGAAACGAAACTACTGCCCGGTGGAATTTCGTTAGAATGACCTGGCACTACTCTACGAAGTGCCTCCCGATGAAATTTTCATTAGAGCCGGAATTTAACCGCTTTCTATGGAATGAAAGAGATAAAACATAATTTGAATGACCTGGCACTAGTCTACGAACTGCTGCCCGGTAAAAATTTTGTTATAGTCGGAAGTTTAACTCTTTCTAGCGGATAAAAGAGATAAAACATAAGTTAATTTAAAATATTAATGGAATTACACTCCTATAATAAGTCAATGGAATATTAAAGATTCTAGTCTGATTCGGGAAAGACTGTACAGAATTTTATGTATGAAAAGTTACTATGTATTTCACTTAATAACCTATATCCATTGACTTAAGCATGAATGGAGCTGGAGCTCTATGAACGATAATAGATTGTTCGGGAATTAGTGATCACTATTTTGACACTAGTTACCCGACATAATGACCGGACACTAGTATTCGTAACTGTTGCCCGGTAAAGTTACAAGTAATTTGACAAATTGATCGGATAGTAGTATTCGTAACTTTAGTCCGATGAAAAAGGGAGATTATATATGAAAAACTGAGCGGGCACAAGTATTCGAAACTTTTTCCCGATGATAATTAATTATTAGGCAAAAATTGACCAGACACTTTCTGTAAACGTTTGCCTGGTGAAAAATCAGAAAAATTATAATATGACCGGGTATAAGTATCAAAAATACTACTGATACTTTGCCCGGGAAAAATTTTTAATAATTAGACATAAAGACCGGAAGTTAGTATACGTGACTATTTTGTCCGGTGAAATATGTCAAAAACTAAGTCTTTCCAGAAAATAAGTAAATTATTGACTGGAGACTAGTTGACTGGTGACTGGTGACTGGTAACTGTTTGACTGGTGACTGGTTGACTGGTGACTGGTGCCTGGTTGACTGGCACCTGGATGACTGGTGACTGGTGACTGGTTGACTGGCACCTGGTTGACTGGTGACTGGTGAAGCTGATTGACTGGTGCCTGGTTGACTGGTGACTGGTGACTGGATGACTGGTGACTGGTGGACTTTATCGGATACTAAGTACCCAAAGATGCCACCTTGATGGGTCTTACCCCGGCAGTATAGCCATATGGGGTGGGGCTCCCATCAGTAAAGAATTGTCTTATAACCCATCAAGGGTTGACAAGTTCTTTACAATCAGCTTCTCCACCATGAGAATCTTTAGCCAACTGAAGATCTCTGCAAATAAAAGTCCAGGAAAAACATATCGTAATTGCTGAATAACCTGGAACGAAAAGAACAAAAAAAAATTCTGCATATATAAACACGACTATCGAACCGATCGCGCACGAGCGTTGTGCCGAATAGCGAGAGTCGCGAAAACGCATGTGGAAAAAGACCAGTCAAAAAATACATGAAATCAAAAAATTGAAAATTTTAAATAATAACACAGAAAGTGAAAAGAGTGATAAATAAACAAAAGAAACACAAGGATACAGAAATTTATCCGTGAGGAAAGAAATAATCCAAATTTCTATCACAGGTAAATAATCCTTGTTGAATTTCTTTGTCCACAGAAAAGAAACTGACATGTGGTCAATTGAGCGGGAAGAGTTACGTCACACAGGTAACTGCCTAAGGGACCTTCTGGTTTAAGACATAATTGAAGACTGAAAGGTTGTTTTTTCTGTGGAAGGTGTGAAAACAGAAGAGAATAGCACATTATCTATAGGTTAATGTATTATGAAGTTAAAATCACAGGGCTATGAAATATAGGGTCACATAATCCCAAAATATGATAGTAACGCATCAAATTGTCTTCAAAAGGTAACATAAAATCACTGGACTATGAAATATAGGGCACAGAGACCTACATTTACTTTTAGGTCAACTGTTGGATCATACTAATTCATAATCCCAAATAATGATGTTTATACATCAATTAACATTCAAGATATGAGACAACATTACTGGACCATGAAATATAGGTCAAGGTGATCTACATTTGTCATGCTGTCAATCCTGGTGTCACACATAACCAATATTCCAAGTATCACATTAATCCATGAAATAGTCTTCAAGATATAAGGCAAAAGCGCTGCAGTACGAAAGAAAATATGATGAAGCTGTATAAACAAACTGCAACATTCTACTTTATCGAGGCATTAATCCATGAAATAGTTCAAAATATATGTCAAAATCACTGAAGCATGAAAATAAGGTCACTTATGACTTTGACCTTATTACACTGAATGTTGACTTGATAAACATGTCTGATGTACATCCTTCTTTAATAAGAGGTTGTTTGTATAAACAAACTGCAATATACTACTTTTTTTAGGTGTCCTAGATTTTGATCTCTAGCCCCACCCCTAACAGAATGGATAAAAACTATATACCTCTTTGGCATACTTTGTATGCCAGCGGTTTAATAATCCCTAGTGGGCACTGCCATGCCACCCTCCCCCTCAAACACACACACACACACACACACACACACACACACATACACATATCACTATCATCCTGTATTAGTAGGAACTATGACTTTTCTTCCAGTTGAGTCTGGATTTTCAACATACCTTACAAGGTCAAACATGATAGTAAATTTCATCTTTCCTTGTTCCCAGAACCTAGGATTCCTAAAACTAGGTGTGGCAGTTCTACTAAATTTATTTAGGGATCAATTGAACCATGTTTGATGCTAAAGTTGCTTGGTGACTTTGGACAATGTAGCATGAAGGATGATGTGAAATGTACACAATTATGAGCAGTAATAGTTAGGGAGTCCATTACATCCTTTTTGTTGACCATTCCGAGGCATGCTTATCATTTTCTGTAAGACATTGCCTAAGTCCAGTAGACAATACCTTACAAAAAATGCCTTCCATCACCTGTTTGTTGCATCCATTAGGTATTGCATCCATCCAAGTCTGATGCATCCATCAGCTATTGCATCCATCTAAGTCTGATGCATCCATCAGCTACTACATCCATCTAAGTCTGATGCATCCATCAGCTATTGCATCTCTCTAAGTCTAATACATCCATCAGCTATTGCATTCATCTAAGTCTGATGCATCCATCAGCTATTGGATCCCTCTAAATCTAATGCATCCATCAGCTATTGCATTCTTCTAAGTTTGATGCATCCATCAGCTATTGTATCCATCTAAGTCTGATATACCAATCAGCTATTGCATCCATCTAAGTCTGATGCATCCATCCTTGCTGAGGTGCTTCTAATGAGTACCCACAATGTACATTTTTTGAGGTGAAATAAGACAACAATATTTATGTGATACATCCTCATGGATGTCTGGGGCTATGAAAATGGTCAGAATAAAAGCAATTTTTTCCATAGTCATACCTTCCTTGGTCAGTTTTTTTTTTTCTATCATCTGTACACAGTCAGGACACCACATACGAGAACCTACAAATATACAGAAAATAAAACAGTGATTACCTGATACAAAAATATCTATCATGAAGGAGTATGATGATAATTTGGTAAAAATGACTTCTGAAAGACAGAATATTTTACCAAAGTATCCATACTCCTGAGTGACAGATATTTTTGTATCAAATAAACACTGTTCATCATTCTTTTAATTAAATAGCTTTTATCCTTCTTTTAATCAAAAGGCCAGTAAAAATAATTAGACAATAAAACTTTGTTGCAGGTTACATTAACTACCCTAACAGAAGACTTTTTAAGGAGTATTATTAGGTGATAATACTGGGATATTTTTTCTTAATTATCCATAAACCAAGGAACTTCTAATGGGTACCCACTACTTAGGGTTTATGGAGAAATTTTCCTAAAATTATCATCAAATACTCCTCCTTCATAAGTCTTCTGATCTAAGTATTCAAACAGACAGACCTGAGTAAACAGTGTGGACACAGATCAGATATTGCAGAATGTAGGTCTTATTACATACACATATTTTAACAGTTATCATTCCGTGCAAATTCAGCAGATGACACTTTGAAATATTTTTCTCCATTAGAGACAATTTGCATGAAATGTCAAAAAAGACAATAGGCATAAAATGTCAAAACTTACTTTGTAGGAAAATTAAGAAAAATATTTCAAAACATTGTCTGCTGAAGTATTTTATCAGCATGCTAAGCATTAACCTTTTCCACTCTCTGGGCTAACTCAGCAGGCAACACACTGATGATATATATATTTTTTTATTATTTTTCCAAGAAAACAGGATTTGACATTTCATGGAAATTGTCAATTTGCATCAGATGTCAAAACCTGCTTTCTTGAAAAATTAGAAAATTTCAAGATGTCATCTGCTGAAAATATTACCCAGATTGCTAAGTGTTAAGAAATCATACTAGCCAAAGCCCTTATGTGATTAAGCTCATTGTCTGTCAAATGGTATAGATATTGGTCAATAGTTTCATACTGTACCACCTAATCCCTGGTCAAGGTCACAGACCTTTCGTGTTACACTGGTATGTTAAAGTTTTTAAAGCTCTATACATCCTAAATGTTTTAATGGATTTAGGTGAATCTTGATATTGATGTTCGATACTGGTCAAAAGTTTTGCTGAGCAAGATCAACCCTCAAAGTAATCTATTTAGAATATCCATGTTAATGTTTTGATATCAAAGGATTTTAAAGCTTAAGATCCCCCGAATGAACTTAAATGGGTAACTTGATTGCATAGTTGATGGCACGCCATCGCAAAATCCCCACTCTCTGTGCTAATGTTGCTAATAGCATGATAGACTGATGGACAGACTGAAGGATGAATGAAAATTTAATCTTATTATGCACACCCTTACCATGAGGGCAAGTCATAAAGCAAGTTTGGTTAAACTCTGCCCAGTGGTTAATAGGAGATAGCATGATGAACAGATGGATGGACAGACAAACAGACAGACAGATGGATGGATGGACAGAAAAATAATGTTACTCTTGCACACCTGCCACACAGGGAAGTCATATAGCATGTTTGGCTAAAATTCCACACAGTGGTTTAGGAGGAGATAGTGTGACAAACAGATGGAAGGACAGAGGGACAGACAGAGGCTCTCACAATATCCTTATCACTAAAGCATGGGGATAAGTAGTGATGATAAACCTGGTCCAAAGTTTTCAGTGTGAGGCTTAGAATTTTCATACTTAAGTTTTTATTTTAAAGTTTTTAAGATATGTATATCTCCTGAGTGTCTGGAGGCATGTCACTGATATTTGGTTTGGTGTTAGATACTATCCAAAGAGCAAGACTCTCTCTCACCCAGCAGTGACCCAGAGATCAAGTCACAAATGACAAATTTTTCATACATGTATAATGAACCTGTGCAATTTCTGGTGAGCTATCCTGTCAAGTGATAGGTCTTGATGTGATCATACTACAACTGTATTTCTTACAAATGCAGCTAGACACTAAAAAGCATCATCAGATCTTAGTCTCCCACCATACAAGAGTAAACTGCTGATAATTCTTGTCAGCGTGAATGTTGTTAACCCATACATGCCATTAGCTGTTGACAGAAATCTGTGAGATTTTGCAAATTTTTAGGGGAGATTTGATGAAATTCTGTGAGATTTTTGTGAAAATCACTTTCAAGCTTACATAAGTAAGACAAAAGCCATTATTTTAATGAATTAAGCTTGGGACAGCCATGTAAATGTGTGATTTATTTCCAGTTCTTCAAAAAATAGCTTATTAAATGGTATGAAAAATCTGTGAGATTTGAAAATCTTACCGGAAACAGGGTCCAGATGGGCCAAAATTCTGTGAGATTTTGTCTCACAGTGTGAGGTATGGCATGTATGTTAACCTTTGTCCTGGTGAACAAATTAAAATGCCACACCTACTTCAAATATTCAGCCAAACAGATTACATTTGTACTTGGTCCAGTTTGTTGATACAAGGTCACATACTTAATGGCAAACAGTGCAGATCCAGATCAGTTGGCTTCTTCAGAAGCCAAATGATCTGGCTCTACACTGTTTGCAAAGACAGGGTTTATACCGGTTCAGCAGGACAAGGGTAAATGTAAGTTGTGAAGATGCAACTATGATTAGATCTGGTTAAACCCACCACCATTATGTTAGATGCATGACTGTTGATGATTCCTGACAAGCACCATCAGATCATATTTACTCAAGTCTCCCAACATACAAGAGTAAATTGCTAATAATTCTTGTCAGAGTGAATGGAAAAGGTATCAATAAGCAATGCTTATTACCGGTTGATACTCCCTGCACCTCAAGGGGGTAACTCCCTACACAAGGTGTAATATGGCAGTGTGGCCCAAATAGCCCCCTATTTTCTGTTCTGAAAGTATATGAATGACCCTATTTTTTCAATGTTTGGTATTGCTTTTCATAGCTGAAGCATATGTGATTGATAAAGCTGTGTAAGTGTGATCAAATTCCATCAACTGATTCATGAAATAGGTAGCATACAAGACTCATTTTTAGAGTCTTTATAATGTAGTGACCTTGAAAATGAGGTAAAGGTAAAATCAAATGACTTCTTCAACACCTCCTATCCCCACCCCTAATTGATGCATCTGAGCTGGTTTGGTAAAATTCTAACCATTTGTTCCAGAGATAGTGTACACATAAGCTTTTTAATATCAAAATGTTAGTTTCAAAGTGTCAGTGGGGCCTTGAAAATGAGGTCTAGGTCACCAAAATGTAATCACTTCTTTCTCCCATTCCACTAAAATATCTGTGCTAGTTTGAGCTAATTCCATCTATTGATTCATGAAATGTAGTGACCTTGAAAATGAGGTCAATGTCCTAACAAAGTATCTGTGCTAATTTGTTCAAATTCCAGCTATTAGTTCAAGATAAAATTTGCACATAAGCCTTTTTTCCCAATCCCAATGATGTATCTGTGCTAGTTTGATCAAATTCCATTTATTGATTCATGAGACAGAGTGTATACAAGGCTAACTTTTTGAGTATTTATAATGTAGTGACATTGAAAATGAGGTCAATGTTACCAAAATCTAATCACATTTTTCCCCTATCCTGATGATGTATCTGTACTAGTTTGATCAAATTCCAGCGACTGGTTAAAGAGATAGTGTGCACACAAACTTTTTACTGCATTAAGAAAAATATTTACAAAGGGCAATAACTGCAAGAGTGTCACGGATGGACACATATATGGATGGACGGTATGCACTGAAAACAGTATACCCCACCACAAAGAAGGTTTGCAGGGGTATAATGATATTAATGTAAGTTATGAAGATGCACCTGTGATTAGACCTTGTTAAACCCACCCCCATTATATTAGATGCATGTGTTAGTAATCTCTGACAAGCAACATCAGATCATATTTACTCAAGTCTCCCACCATACAAGAGTAGACTACTGATAATTCTTGTCGGAGTGAATGATGTAAAAGGGAAAGGCAATGAAAGTTGTAAGTGTTTTCTGGAGAAAAGAGCTAAGCAAACCATTTACTGTGATGCAAGTTTTATCAAAATCAGTCGAGAAATAGGGAAGTTGCAATGGTTTGAAATTTTCAAACTGGCTGAATGGTTTGGCTTTATTGTGACAGCCAAAACTAAATATACAAAAACCTAATTATAATGGGTTTTCAAGAATATCTTGCTACAGTGTTGATCATGTGCTGTATTATGGTGACAGGCAATCCCCCAAAAGTAATCCAAATTTTCAAGAACAACTTTTAAAATCAAATCTTAAAATTTTGTGTAACCCCACTAAAAGGTCAAAATGACAGTGCCCATACCTCCAATGTTGAAATATTCCATTGTCCATAACCTCCTTAATTCTTGATCTATTTTGGCAAAATTTGTAGCAAAATTCATGCATTGTAAAGCTCTTTACTTTGCAGTACAATGTGCTTTAAGGCTGTGTCCCTTTTAATGAAAGTTGTGAAGATGCAACTATGTATGATTTGATCTTGTTAAATCCACCACTATTATGTTAGCTGCGTGTGTTACTAATCCCTGACAAGCATCATCACATCACATTTACTCAAGTCTTCCACCATACAGGAGTAAACTACTGATAATTTTTGTCAGAGTGAATGATGTAGTGTAAGTTGTGAAGAACGTACTATGAACCCACCAACATTATGTTAGCTGCATGTGTTACTAATCCCTGACAAGCATCATCACATCATATTTACTCAAGTCTTCCACCATACAGGAGTAAACTATTGATAATTTTTGTCAGAGTGAATGATATTAATATAAGTTGTAAAGAACCAACTATGAACCCACCACCATTATATTAGATGCATGCGTTACTGATCCCTGACAAGCATCATCACATCATATTTACTCAAGTCTTCCACTTTGCAGGAGTAAACTTCTGGTGATTCTTGTCAAAGTGAATGATGTTAATGTAAGTTGTGAAGATGCAACTATGATTAGATCTTGTTAAACCCACAACCATTATGTAAGATGCATGTGTTAATGACCCCTGACAAGCACCATCAGATCACATTTACTCAAGTCTTCCACCATACAGGAGTAAACTACTGTTAATTCTTGTCAGACTGAATGCTGTTAATGTAAGTGAAGATGCAACTATGGTTTTAACCCTTGTCCTGCTGAATAAATTAAGATGCCACGCTCACTACTAATTTTTAGCCAATCAGATTACTTGATTCAGATTGTTGCTATATTTTCACATACTTACTGGCAAACAGTGCAGATCAAGATCAGTTCAGAAGCCAACTGATCTGGATCTACACTGTTTGCAAATGCAGCGTTATTCTGGGTTCAACAGGACAAGTGTCAATGGACACTGACAAGCACCATTAGATCTTATTTACTCAAGTATTCCACCAAACAATAGTAAACTACATATTGTTCTTTGTCAGAGGGAATGATGTTAACTCATTAATGCCTAGCGTTCTTTAAAAAGGATATTGGCAAACAGTTCAGACCCAGATCAGATGCCACAGTGGTGTCTGATCAGGATCTACACTCTTTGCATTAAAAACAAGTATTTCTATAAAATATGATAATAATGAAAACTAACCAGACATCCCTTCTACTGGAAATGGACCAGTCCAAACAGTTAAGGTAGAAAAGTCCACATGGCATAAATGGGTTCATATGCTGAGAAGATGCAACTATAACTGACTTGTCACCAGACAGAAAATGCACAGTGTCCATCAAATGAAAAAAAAAAAAAGAAAAAAAGACAGTCATAGCTCTTGATAAGAGTTTTTTGTTTGTTTGTTTTTTTTTTTGTTTTTTTTTTAAATCCAAACATATTGATATTTTTTCTTATTTCTCCATGAAAATTAATGTTGTGGATAATCATTAGAAGTGCCGTGGTGAAGTGCTTCTAATGAGTACCCACAATATATGTTTTTATAGAGAAATAAGAAAAATATTCACTTGACAACAACTCTTACCTAGACCTCTGGCAAGCGACAAGACCTCAAGGCCACTGATTAGGACTTTGTACTGAAATCTTAGGATCAGTTTCTAACTTTAATCCAAGTATGAACTACATCCATTTAGTCAGGAGATGTTATAAAATCTTGAATATAAAATTTATGAAACAAGAATTCCGATAAAGGCTATGTTGTGCCACACAAATTTACATAGATGGTGAACCATAAAATATAGTTCAAGGTCAAATATGGCTGCTGCTGAGTTGTCATCCCTAAGTGCCTGTTTACACCAATTACCATCACTGTAGCCATTACAGTTCTTGGGAAATGAAATTAAACATTAGGATCATAGTTAGGGTTGATGCAGATGATGATGGATTGTTGGATGAATGGACAGAAAAATGGACCCTTATATCACACCATGCTACCATGCTAAAAGCAGGTGCAACAGTGAATTTTCTTTGTCTGTGTCTTTCACCTTAGGGTCACAGAACTAGTTGATGCTCACATCAAAGGAATCTTTGGGCCCTTACACACAAATAACCAAGCATTGATTTAAAAGACTATAGGCATGCAAGGGATACAATTCTTAAATAACTAACTCATTTATGCCTAGTGACCCATAAAGGGGACAATGGCAAACAGTGTAGACCCAGATCAGCTGCCACAGAATGCAGCATTTGATCAGGCTTTACACTGTTTGCATTAACTACAGAAATTTCTATAAAACATAGTAATAATAAAAATTAATTAACTAACCAGACACCCTGTTATTAGAAATAGACAAGTCCAAAGAGCTGTGATAGAACAGTTCATTGGACATAAATGGGTTAACAGATATGGAATATAGCTTTCCTATAACTGGGGAGGCACAGTTACCATTGCAGAGTGGTGGCTGTTATGGAGAAGATAAATTTATACTAAAATCTTTTAGAACCCTGAAAAGGGCTGTTACATAGCTCCAGATAAGGCACACTTTTCAACTGAAAATTACTGACTTTTTTTTCTGAATTCTGAACAAAAACATGTGGTATCATCATCACAATCGGATTTTTGATTAACATGCAGGTACAGGGGCAACATCTACACCAGTGGGCCCCCTTCCAGATAGCTGGCTTGCTGCATGCATGGGAGATCTCACACCAGATCTCCACTTACTGTATGTCTATCATGACGGTTGATGGCCGAGAGCTTCCACTCTGCAATCCCCCTCTGTCAGCTGTTTCCATATCATCTTGGGCCTCCCAGGCCTACGCTTTCCATCAACCTGTATGTCAAAGGCTGTCTTGACTTAACCATTGGAGTATTCCACATGTCCATATCATCGGAGTCTTCTCTCCTTCAGAATGAGATCCAGATCCTCAATGCCAAGCCCCACAAGTAGCTCACTGGACCTGGTGGTGACAATGTCTTGCGGTCTGACATTGCAGATCTGTCTGATCATTGCCCTGTCATTTTGCTGCAGACGCTGGAGGTTTGGCTTTGTCAATGGCCAAGTCTCGCTGGCATGGAGCATTGCACTCGGCACACAAGAGCTGTACACAGGGCCACATGTTTTAAAAGAGAGGTGGTGTGAAGAGAGAACTGGTAGCAGTGGTACTCATTAGAAGCACCTCACCAAAGCACTTCTAACGAGTACCCACAAAATATCTTTTTATGCAGAAATAAGAAAAATATCTGAAGCTATGTCTTATACTAAGGTGCCTATAGTACTGAGGTGGCTGTTATACTGAGCTGGCTATATTTGAGAGGTGACTGTTCATGGAGGCTCTCTTGTGTTTAATGTATGATTCAAAGACCTCAACAAATCTGGAGATGTACAGTTTAATCCAAAGATTGCCGGTAAAAAATAATTGTAGACATTTTTTAAATATATTTTTTTAATTTTCTCAGAAAATAGATTTTGATATTTAATGCAAATTATTTTCAGAGAAAAATAAGAAAGAAAAAACATCATCTATTCATTTTCTGCTGAATTTGCCCATCTCATGCTGTTGTAATACAAAGGAACAAGTAAATATAAAGTCAATGGTCAATTTTCTTGCTGAACACAACATGCCCTGTCTTAGCAAACAGTTTAGATCCAGATCAGTTGGCTTCTAAGAAGCTAACTGATCTGGATCTGCACTGTTTGTTATGAAATATGAATTTCTATCAAAAACCCAGATTAAGTAATCTGATAGGCTGGAAATTATAAGTGGGCATGGCCTCTTAATTTATTCAGCTAGGCAAGGGTTAAAGATCACACACAAAGTAAATTTCAAAATTATTAGAGGTAGAAGTATAGAGCATTCTGTATTAACAATTCCAAACCTGATCTCCTTACTGTCAATACATATAGCAAGTTTGGTTAAAATCCCTTTGTTATTTACTAAAGTTATCATTCGGAAACGAAAATATGGATGTGTCTCAGGCAGATAACTTCATAAAAATTTGACGAAATTTGCCCTTTAGCAATCCCAAACCAGATCTTTTTAATGTCAATGCATATAGCAAGTTTGGTGAAAATCTCTTGTTATTTACTCAAGTTAAAAGTCCGGAAACGAAAATATGGGTGTGTCTCGGGCATATAACTCCATCAAAAATTGACGAAATTTGCCCGTTAGCAATCCCAAACCAGATCTCCACAATATCAATGCACATACCAAGTTTGGTGAAAACCCATTGATGTTTACTCAAGTTATCATCCGGAAAGGAAAAATGGATGGACGGATGGACGTACGACAGACGGACGGACAGACAGATGGACGGACTCACAGACGACCAATGTGAAACCATTATACTCCGCCACTATTGTGTGTAAAATGCAGATACCTAATAGTCAGATGATGATGAAGGTTTTGTGTTTTACATCCCTATCAACATTATATATATCATATCCAGATAATGGAAAGGTGATAATGATAGGCTCGGTGCAATGAAGCACAGTGCAGTCATGAGCTGAATTCTGCCTCCAAACCTGGAACCTTTGATCTGAAGTCAAGAGCACTAACCACTTGGACACTTCCAAAAAAAGTCAGAAAAAACTGTAGATCCAGATCAGACTGCTCCTAAAGGAGCATTCTGGTCAGGTTCAGGACTATTTGCTATTTAGAAAAAAAACTTTGCAGCAGAAAGTCTGTTCAACAATTTCATTCTACAAACAGTAAAACAGATATTGCTTAGTAACAGCCAGATAAACATGTCCTCTAATGCCTGTTACTTTTGTGGGCCTTTTTGTTGTGTATTTTACTGCCAAGTATGCTAGGTATAGAGTTCAGCAGATGATAATTTGAAATATTTTCTTATTTTCCCCAGAAAATAGGATTCGACATTTCATGCAAACTGTATACTAAGCACACTTTGCATGAAATGTAAAAACCTGTTTTCTTGTAAAAGCAGAAAGTTTGCATGAAATGTCAACAAATCCTGTTTTCTGGGAAAAATAAGAAAAATATCATCTAGTCACTGGCTAAATTTGCCCATAGAGTGGTAAAGGTTAAAAGTCTTTAATGTAGAACTTTAACTGATTTTAGTCAGGAACCCCCAAAAGGGTAATTGGTAACCAATGTTGACCCAGATCAGATGCTGCAAAATGAAGTGTCTGATCAGGGTAAACATTGTTTGCATCAATTACAGGAACTTTTATAAAACAGAGTGATCATAAAAACTAACCAGATACCTGCTGTTGGAAATAGACTGGCCTAAAGTGTTGCTACAAAAAAGTTCACTTATCATAAATGGGTTAACAAAGCATGACTCACATACTAATGCTGACATAGGATGACAATAATATCTCTATCAGTACCGTTAATGCTGATAATGATTAACTACAGCAGACAAAATATTTTTTTTTCTTTTTTTTTTTTTTTCAGAGAAAACAGAGCTTGACTTTTCATGTGTAATGTCTGCCTAGCAGATAAGTCACATGAAATGCGAAGTCTTTTTTTCTCTGAAAAAAACAAAAACAAAACGGTTTTGTAAGCACAAAACTAAACAATTTTGTGCTAAAACAAAAAAGGTTCAACTTTGTTTAGGCAAGTTAATAAATTATCTGCTGAAATTTATACCGACCATCAATGCATTTTGTGTCACAGAATAAACTGATGCTAAATGTATACCTAAAATTTTCAAGGTTTTCTTTCCTTTTTTTTTTCTTTATTTTTCAAAATTTTTACTCACTACCTTTACTTAAAGCAATGCCAAGATTTTTTTTGTCACAATAAGTAAAATGTGTTCCTAAATCATGAAAATCATGGCTATTTTATCTTGTGTAATCAGAAATGCACTGCTTGCACAATGAAGCCACTTGCAAAAGGATGCCATGACATTGCTTAGCAAATTGCTACATAGCAGAGAAATGACTATAATGTAGGTTTGATACAGGTAGGGATGCCCTATCAGGAGATAGTATGTTTCAGTTTTGCTCATGCAACAGTAATGAGGCTAGATCAACACTGAAATGCTACAGGAAACCTATATCACTATGCTAGGCAGGAAGTGAGCATGTAACAATGCAGAAAGACCACTTCCATCCTGTGCAATCTGCTGTGTGGGAGATATCAGTATATATTCCACAGACTATGGATATTTGTCAGTGGCAATCCCACCTTCATGAATTAGATGTTACCCACCACAGCATTAATAACTCATTGAGTGCACAACCACGGCACACTAAATCTGCCTAAGCTCCAGATAAGGCATGTTTTTCAACCATAAATTAACTTGACCTAAAATTTGCACTGGGCCATTTAACTATCGACAGTTTTCTTATTTCCCCACAAAAGCATGTGTTGTGGGTACTCATTAGAAATGCCTATAGCTAGGATGTGAGTTTTTCAGTGTAGGTTTTATAACTGCCCAGTCAACCTACTAAGGTCATGATGAGCTGGTCAGTTTACCTAACCACACTTTTCCTAGGCAGACTTAACATTCTAAATGGTTTTCCAGTACTTGTGCACATTCTGTACCCAGAAACTGACATCTGCCCTTCTTGAATCAGCAGAAGAGAAGAAATGTTTGTAGAAACTATTTCATGATCAATCTTCAAGAAAAAATGTTGCTGGACCAGGCGGAGATCAAACCTGGGACCTCCTGATCACCATCCAACTGAGCCATAGGGGTAGATAGCTAGGATCTAACTTACATTTTTATTTCCTGTGTTCCAAACCATCAATGAGGACTGAAGGTTAAATAGACAGAGGACAGCAGACCCTAGGAATCAGAGTAAAAATTTCATTACATATTTCATGACTTTAGCATATACAAGAAGGTAAACAGCAAAAGTACCTTCAAATCCTGCACCAATTGTTTAGGAGAAAACTCGTAGAGTAAGTGGCAAAAATCAAAGCATTTAACCTTTTGATCCCTTGCTCAGGGCCATAAATCAATAGGACATTGCAAGAGCCTAGCAAATGGGAATGGAATGCAGCAAACCATGCAACAGTGTAGGAAGATAAACCATTGTAGACAGACAGAAGAATGGATAATATCATAATATCCCCACTGTTCTTTTCATATAGATCGAGGGTTAATAATAATAGAATGCCATGATCTGATAAGTTGTCAGATGACCAAAGGTTTGAATTCAGTCACAAGCTGAAGGATAGCCAAAAACTTTACCTCACAAAATCCTCCAATTTTCAAACTTTCAAACTTGTTGATACCTAAACATCTGATAAACCAAAGGAACAGGACCTGATGGAACACTCCAACACCTTAAAACTTGACAAACTGAGATACAATATCCATGATACTGCTGAAAAACTGGACCTCAAGAAACCTTTTGATGCCTAAACCTACTTATGAAACACTACATACCCAACAACACGTACTTACCAACCTATGAAATAAAACTGAAATATGCCTCAAAGACTCTACTTTACCTCTCTGACAAAGACTGGATCTGAAGAAACTGACATCTTAACCTCTGACAACCTGAAATACTTGCCCTGAAAAACAATCCTCTGTCAGCTAAACCTTAAAATCATTTGATACCCAAACCTCAACCTCAACTCAAACTGAAAAACCGAACCAAGAAACCCTCTGACATTTAAATCCTGAAACCTCTGACACACCAAACCAAAGAACCTGAAGCAATGTATTGACACCCAAAACTCTGACAAACATAGAGAACCTGAAGAAACCATCTGACAAACTTTAAACCCACAAAACAACAACAACAAAAAAAAAAGGATCTGAAGAAACCTTTGATACCAAACCCTCAAACTGAAAAACCAAACCCAAAGAAATCCTCTGACATTTAAACCTTAAAACCTCTAACACACCAAACCAAAAAACCTAAAGCAATGTTCTGACACCCAAAACTCTGAAAAATATAGAGAACCTGAAGAAACCATCTGACAAACTGTAAACCCACAAAACAACAACAACAAAAAAAAAAAGGATCTGAAGAAACCTTTGATACCAAACCCTCAAACTGAAAAACCAAACCCGAAGAAATCCTCTGACATTTAAACCTTGAAACCTCTAATACACCAAACCAAAGAACCTGAAGCAATGTTCTGACACCCAAAACTCTGACAAACATAGAGAACCTGAAGAAACCATCTGACAAACTGTAAACCCACAAAACAACAACAAAAAAAAAGGATCTGAAGAAACCTTTGATACCAAAACTTCCAACAAACAGATTGTACATGAAGAAACCTTCCAATACCTAAACCATAAAACCCTCTGACACACAAAGTACATGGGACCTGAAGAAACACTTCAACATCTTTGACAAACAGACTAACAGTTTGAAAACCTCTGACAACAAAACCTTGACAAACTGTGATACCTGAACTCCTTAAATCGTTAACCAAAATATCCAGAAACTCCTTTGATAACAAGAGCTCCGCCAAGCGGTGCATTATACGCCCGTGGCAAGTAATAAGATGCAGCACATAAACTGGCTCCTGTATAATTCAGTGCTCCGGATATATACTGTAAGTGGAATTACAAAAAAAAAAAAAAAAATAAAATAAAAAAATTTCATTGGGGCATAATCTCTGCTGATATTTAGTGGACTGTAACTTAAGAGTTTGCTGCTTCTAGGGAGAAGTGCTTTCTGACGGAGGACACACCACAGAAGCATGGCTATATTATAAGCTCATATGAGCCTTTGGCACACTATTACCTCTAAACAATATGTTGCGAAAAGTTTACAAAAACTTTCAAAGAGCATAAATCTGCAAATATTTGGTGCACTGTAACCTCGAAATAATATGTGCTGCTCCACATCATCGTGTAACTATTTATGAAGTTTCAGCTTGATCGGATGTAAACTGTAGGAGGATTTAGCCGGAAACAAAAAATTAATAGAAATTTTCAAAGGGGTTTAACTCTGCTAATATTTGGTGGACTGTAACCTTGAAAGAATAAGGGCTGCTCCACATCATGGTCTAACTACAAATCAAGTTTTAGCTTGATAGGATGTAAACTGTAGGAGGATTTAGCCAGAGACGAAAAGTTTACTGAAATTTTCAAAGGTGCATAACTCTGCAAATATTTGGTAGACTGTAACCTCGAATCAAAATGCGCTGCTCCACATCAAGGTCTAACTGTACATGAAGTTTCAGCTTGATTGGATGTAAACTGTAGGAGGATTTAGCCAGAAACAAAAAATTTAATTGAAATTTTCAAAGGGGTATAACTCTGCTAATATTTAGTGGATTATAACCTTGAAAAGATATCTGCTGCTCCACATCATGGTCTAACTACAAATCAAGTTACAGCTTGATCGGATGTAAACTGTAGGAGGAGTTAGCTGGAAACGAAAAGTCTACTGAAATTTTCAAAGAGGCATAACTCTGCTAATATTTAGTGGACTGTAACCTCGAAACAATATGCGCTGCTCCACATCACAGTCTAACTATACATGAAGATTCAGCTTGATCAGATGTAAAATGTAGGAGGAGGTAACCGGATATGAAAACTTTACAGAAATTTTCTAAAGGGCATAAATCTGCAAACATTTAGTGGACTGTAACCCTGAAATAATATGCACTGCATCACATCATGATCTAACTATATACCAAGTTTCAGCTTGATCGGATGTAAACTGTAGGAGGAGTTAGCCGGTAACGAAAAGTCTATTGAAATTTTCAAAGGGACATAACTCTACTAACATTTGGTGGACTGTAACCTCGAAACAATATGCACTGCTCCACATCGTGGTCCAACCATGCATAAGTTTCAGCTTGATTGGATGTAAATTTTCTAAGGGGCATAACTCTGCAAACATTTGGTGGACTGTAACCCCGAAACAATATGCGCTGCGCCACATCATGATCTAACTATATACCAAGTTTCAGCTTGATCAGATGTAAATTGTAGGAGGAGTTAGCGTTAGCCGGAAATGAAAAAGTTAACAGAGGGACAGACGGACGCCATACCCCGTAACATAATATGTCCCCTTTTTCAAACGGGCATATAAAAACTGGGAGACAGTACACTTAAATATAATAAAACAACCCTCTGACACCTTGAAACCCTCTGACAAACAAAACAACAAGACCTGAAAATACCTACTGACACCTGAACTCCTGAAAATGTGAAACAAAGCCATGAAACTCCTTTGATAAAAACTGAATGACAACTCCTCAGAAACATAGTCAACATGCTGACACCTAAATCTTGAATTCAACCCTCTTACCAAGAAGGTGGGATCTGAAGAAATATTCCAACATCTTCACACCTGTCAAAGAGTAAACTGGAAGAATAAATCTGAAGAACTGCCCTCTGATATCTAAACTTTTGACTTTGACTGAATTTTTACAGTCCCGTCAACAATCTTAAAATCATGTCTAGCCAGTCAGTCCACCTACTCATTTTTAGTGGGCATGAGTAGTCATCTAAGCAGTTAAACAGTACTTTGTGCACATACTTTTGCCAGTAATTGACAAATGACCTTCTTGAGTCAGCTGAGTTTGAATTGGAATTGGAGCTATACTGTCCAGTCAACTCAATTCTGATCAAATAAAGCTGGCCAGTTAACCTACTCACACTTTTCCTGGGCAGGCTTATTCCTCTAAGTGGTTTAAACCAGTACTTGTGTACTTTGGTCAGTAACTGAAAACTGTTCTTCTTAAACCAGTGGAAGGGAGAAGGACTGTAGAAATGATTTTCTGATCAATCTCCACAAATTATGTGGCTGAGCTGAAATTCTATCTTGTGACCCCAGGATCTGCTGTCAGACTGACTGCTATGGAGACCTGCTGAACCAGCAGAAGGGGAAAATGACTACAGAAAGTATTTTATGATCAACTGCTAAGAAAGCTGTGAGGCCAAACTGGGATTTGAACTTATAAGCAGGCATGCTATGGACTGCTCTATGGATTCTAACACCTAAAATTTAAAACTTGTTTGATTTGAGTCAATATGAGCCATCTCCCACAGAAACTGTCTCTGAATCTGTGGGACTTTTATCCGCTCTCACAAACTCAATTTCTGCATAAGGGTACTAGAAACTGCTGCAGAGGCACAAAACAGCCCATTCTGGAAGCCCCAGTAAGTGGGGACCATTTTGCACAATGCAGTTTAACCTGCTCAGGAAAAGTACTGGTATTTTCTATAAAACAGGTCTGTAGTCATACTGATCAACTCTCTCTTGACAAACAATCTTTACTGGAAATATCCATACTCCAGATTTGGTCTACATGGGCCACAGAGTACCGGACAGATGTCCCAGACACTTAGGTCTCAGCTAGACACAAGGGCTAACACATAAACTGCTACTACCTACTACTGGACGTGGACACAGTACAATCTAAACCCATTATTTGTACTCATAAACCATATACCACAAGAACTCTTACCTTAGATATATTTATTTCTGCAATGTAGGTCAGAGATCAGTATAAAGGTTGTAGTGACCTACCAGTAAATTTGTCACACACCTACTTCACTAGATTATCATGCCAGAGGATGGTCATGCATTATCCTGCTGGAAAAGGTTGGTTTGGGTGCTGGCACAGAAAAAAAAAAGTTTTAGAGGTTTGAATACCTCCTCAATGTATATCCTTGTCATCAGACTGCCATCAATCACTAGCAGAGTAATTCTGTAGTGTCATATGATATCAGTCCACGCCATAACACCACCCCTGCCCTAACAATCCATTTGACAAGACATTTCATTCTGCATGGCATTCCCCAATGAGATGCCAGGCTCACACATATCCATCCACCCTATCTTTTTTTTAATTTTGATTTGATTAACCTACTTATACTTTCCTAGCAAGCTTTGTCCTCTAGGTGGTTCATCAGTAGTTTGTGCACACACTTTCAGCAGTTACTAACAACTGCCCTTCTTGAATCAGTGGAAGTGGAATACTGACCACAGAAATGATTTTATGAACTTATGTAGCTGAGTTGGGATTCAAACGTGATCCCTGGATCTGCAGTCAGATGAGCTATTGATTGTGCAATGAAGCACGGCCACCCTGTTTAAGTAAAATCAAGAATCATGGGTGAACAAGATTGCCCTCCACTGATTTTGCATCCCCTGGAGATGTTGGCACCATGTAACACCAGTACAATCTGGCATGGGCATCTTGCTGTCAGCCTTGCATTCTCCCACGAGACAAGTCAGTCAAAGCTCCTGTTGAGGTGTGTTTTGCAATAAAAAAATACTGATATTTTTCTTATTTCTCCATGAAACATATGTCATGGTACTCACTAGAATGGCCTCATTGACTTACTTCAAAAGAGTACCCACAACATAATATCAAGGGTTGAGCAAAAGACTGAAGTAAGTCAGATGGTTGTTTTTCCCTGAACTTCATCTCCTCACCAGGAAGGCATTATGAAGATTACCACATTCCTTTCTGTACACAATGAAAATTTAGATGCCATTGCTCGTGTGAGCAATGGCAGCTAAATTTGCATTGTTTATAAAGGGGTCAAAGTTGCCCCTAAACAAGGGTTTCAAAGTTGTGTTTGAGTTACTACAGTCTTGCGATCAATCTTCGAATATGTTTTCATGGAGAAATAAGAAAAAAAGATGATGTGGATACCCCTTCTTTTCTGGGGCTATACATGCATTCTTCTATCATGCCTAAAACATGCCTCATTCATTTCACATGGGTTCACCCATTTTTGCTGTTGTTTCTTTTCTGTATGGCATTTTGCTAAGCAATGTCATGGCTTTGTTTAGCAAAGTTTTTATATGCATTACTGATTACTGAAGACTATCATGATATCTGTGATTTTTTTTTTTTATTTAACCCATGAAACACATTTTGCATGTTGCTACTGAAAAATCTCTAAATTTCTGTAGGCCATTACTTTGAGTAAAGATAATGTGCAAAATTTTGACCAAGACTTGTCCTAAATTTTGCACTGGACCATCTAACTACATGAAGGTTATTGACAACGCTAATCTCCGTTCACACTGTTAGTCTCCGTTCACACTAGGTGTTTCATGCATTAGCATTGTACTTGTTCAATCATTAGCAGTGTACATGAAAGAACAGTACATCTAGCTCCAATATCACAAAATGTCTCCAATATCCACTGAACCTTCTTGCTACAACTATAAACTTTTACTAAAATTAACTTTTTTCATGCTGGGTAAAAACGAGAGCGGATGACAATTTGAAATATTTTTTCTTACTTTTTCCCCCAAAATAGGATTCTACATTTCAAGACAATTTTCATGATGTGTCAGACCCCAATGTCTAGAAAAAATAAGAAAAATATCTGTCATCTGTAGAATTGGCCCACTGCTCCAGGTTAGTTTTAACCCTAGTCCTTCTGAACAAGGATATGCCCTACCTTTGCAAACAGTGTAGATCTAGATCAGTAGGCTTCTGAAAGAGCCAACTGATCTGGATCTGCACTGCTTGCCATTTTAAGTAAGTGAATTTATATCAACAATCTAGATCAAGTAATCTGGTTGGCAGAAATGGGCTTGGCATCTTAATTTATTCAGCACTACAAGGGTTAAAGTTTGACTGTTTTTTGTGGTTTTGGGGCCTCAATATCAAGTATAATAGCTGTGTACATAGTTAAGAAAGCTATTAATCATTAGACACAAATGCCATATGAAGAATTGCTCAGAAGGCAAAGGGTGCAAATCCCTTTCAGCTACTATAGAAATTTAAATTTCTGCAAGAATATTAAAACTAAAATTATCCTATATGCAAATTTAAGAATTAAAGTACTATGCAAATATACCTTACAACTGGAAAAAAGTTAGTGAAATATGAAATTTAGTGCTGCCAAAAAAGAAAACAACTGCCTTAGCCCTCAAAAAAAGACTGCAAACTTGCTGACCAGTTTAGAAATTTCCCTGACAATGCCCTGACTTTCTCAAATTATCAAAATCTCCCTGACATTTTTCAAAATTAATGAAACACATAGCTCTAGATAAGAGGAGGTATCAGGTGAATAGTTTTTCTTATTTCCCCATGAAAAACATGTGGGTACTCATTAAAATCAACTTAGATACCTTAGATACTTTAAAAATGAAAGTCCAAAATCAGAGTGTTGTAAAAACTATTTGTGTTGGTAAACTGAAGTTCCTTTGATTTTAATGCTTAGCAATCTGGATAAAAATTTTCAGCAGAGGACATATTGAAATATTTTTCTAATTTATCACTGAAAAGAGGTTTTGACATTTCATACAAATTGTCCCCAATGGATGGAGGCAATTTGCATGAAATGTCATATACTGTTTTCTGGGAAAAATATCACCAATATGGTTCATCACGAAAACATGCCTATATAATTTTGACCCCCTTAAACCCCACTTTTATATGTAAAAATGGGGTTTACAGAGGTATACAATATTTTTCTTATTTCTGCTCAAAACATAGATTGTAGGTACTCATTAGAACTGCCTCATTGAGGCAGTTCTAAGAGTACCCACAATCTATGTTTTGAGCAGAAATATGAAAAATATCAGAATTTTTTATCTGAAAAATTTCATTTTTTGGTGGTACAATTTTCAGTATATTTGAATAGGCCTGTTTTAGTAATGTTTTCCTTGTCATCCAAACCAAATGTGGGGACATAACAAGTTCCACAGCAAAAGGATACACTGGTTGCCAACAGTGCAGGCCTGGAAAAAAATATTAACAAGAAAGCCCCATCTGTACCATTACTGCTGGGCAATAATATCCACTTGCCTCAGCACATTTGAAGTGTCGTTTCAGATATAGACCAAATATGAAGTTTTTTACAAATAAAACATATTTTAACAAGCAATACTTAACCTATAGATAATGTACTATATTCTATTCTGTTCATACCTTCCACAGAAAAAATGACTGTACAGTTTTCTCATACAGTCTTAATCAGAAGGCCCCTTAGGCAGTCACCTGTGTGATATCATTCCTCCCGCTCTTTTGATCATGTGTCCTTTTCTTTGAATGTAAAGCCCTAAAGGATAGGGAGGCAGGATTATCTTATCTATAGGTTAAGTATTGCTAGTTAAAATATGTTTTCTTTTTAAAAACATAATTTTAACTGCACAATGCATTAACCTATAGACAAGAGGCCCACAGGCCACAACTCGCTCACCTGAGTGAAACCGCCACTGCAGATATGCAGATGGCAGGCAACATTTTTCCATTATTGTCAAATATTGAAACTTATGACAAGGAAATGGCTTAAACAGTTTTTCAGATATCTTGCTTACAAGGTTAAAATGCTGAAATTTTCAAAACACCATAAGTGAAAAAGTTCAAATATTTTTCAGAAGTCATTTGATTCATCTACTTATCCTGTCCTTTAAAGCTTTTTTTTTCTATTTTTAGCTCTGGCAACCATTTTGTTCAGAAGAGCAAACCCATTTTAGCAATTCTGGCAAAGGGCATAAGAGGAACATTGATGTGAATTTAATTTGAAATCTTGCCTCTGGCCACAGAGATGTCATTTAAAGGTTTTTCTATTTTTTAGCTTTGGTGACCATTTTGTTCAGCAGTGCACAACGATTTTAGCATTTTGGTAAAGGGGTATAAGAGGAACACTTCTGTAAAATCATTTTGAAATCAGGCCACTGGCCAAGGAGGAGATGTTTAAAGTTTTTTTTTTGTTTTGTTTTTTCTATTTTTAGCTCTGGCAGCCATTTTGTTCAGCCGAGCAGAACCATTTTAGCAATTTAGTTAAAGGGCCATAAGAGGAACACTTATGTGAAATTACTTTGAAATCAGATCACTGGCTGTTGAGGAGATGTCTTTTAAAGGTATTTCTATTTTTAGCTTTGGCCACCACTTTGTTCAGCCAAGCAGAACCATTTTAGTAATTTTGGTTGAAGGCCATTGGTGAAACACTTCTGTGCAAATATTTTGAAATCAGGCCACTGGCCAAGGACGAGATGTTGTTTGAAGATTTTCTATTTTTTAGCTCTGGCCGCCATCTTGTTCAATGGAGCAGAACCATTGTGGCTATCTTTGATTTTTGATCGACACAATTTTAGCTTGTTTCAATCCGGAAGTCATCCTGTTGCTGAAGAGCAAGTTCAGCTCAAAGCGATCTAAGGTTTGAAAAGAGATGTCGAAAATTGATTTTCAAGATGGGTGCTGTGGTGGTGATCTTGGATTTTCTATTGGCTCATTTAACTATTTTGAGTCTCATAAGTGCCTAATGCTCATCATCAACTTTCGATTCAACTAGATTATAGAGGAGATGTCCAAAATATGAATTCTCAACATTTTACCCGTATAAATGTATAGGGCCCATACAAATGCATGGGGGAAGCAAATTTGACCTTTCCATGAAAATGTCAAGCGTCAATGTAGGACCATCATTTTAGCAATTTTGGTAGATCTCCTGTCCCCGAGGATTTGTACAAAGATAAGGCCTCAGGGCTTATTTGGTTCTGAAGAAGATTTTTAAATTGTTTTTACCATATATGGGCATGGCAGCCATCTTGGTCAATGAACCGCAACCATTTTAGAAATCTTTTGTTCCCCCATCCTAAGGAGGCACCACATAGAATTTGAGCAACATTGGCCCAGAGGTTTAAGAGGAGAAGTCGTTTGAAATTCTCAACATTTTTCCCATACAGATGTATGGTGCCCATACAAATGCATAGGGAAGCAAACTTGACCTCGCCATAAAAAGGTCAAAGGTCTATATATGACTATCATTTTAGCAACTTTGGTAGACCTCCCATCCCTGATGAATTGTGCAAAGATTCAGCCTTAAGGCATCCTCTCTTCTGGAAAAGAAGATTTTTTTAAAGGTTTTTACCATATATGGGCATGGTGGCCACCTTGGTCAACAGACTACAATCATTTTAGCAATCTTTCGTTCCCCCAACCTAAGGAGGCTTTGTATAAAATTTGAGCAATATTGGCCCTGAGGCTTCAGCGGAGGTCATTTGAAAATGTGAACAGATGGACAGACGGATGCACTGACTGGGCAGGCTTAGTCCTCTAAGCTGTTAACCAGTATTGTGCACATTCTTTTGCCAGAAACTGAC
Organism: Anodontia alba; assembly: GCA_964016985.1. Taxonomy (NCBI): domain Eukaryota; kingdom Metazoa; phylum Mollusca; class Bivalvia; order Lucinida; family Lucinidae; genus Anodontia; species Anodontia alba. The sequence goes on along the minus strand of OZ024832.1, from coordinate 33,046,295 downwards.
AACTGTCCTTCTTGAATCAGCAGAAGGGAGCAAATGACTGTAGAAAATATTTCATGATCAATCTCTACGAAAGAATGTTGCCGACCTCGGCAGGGGTTGAACCCGTGATCTCCTGTGTTGGGGTTTAACAACCCCTCAACCCTTGTGGGTCATTTTGTTTCGTCTCCCAGAAAAGGAGAAAAGAGATAGAAGAGATAGTAGAAGAGATGAAAGAGAGGGACAAGGAAGAAAGAGGAACAGGAATGAAAGTGGAGAGACAGAAGAAATAAAAACATTCCCCCTACCCTTACCTGCTACAAGAATAACAGGCCTTGCCCAACTGTAAGCCAATATCAGTTGGACGCCCCAGTGACGTAAGATACATGACACCTTCGCACCACCCGACCACCTCAAAAAAAAAAAAAGGACAAAGAAAGAGTTATCTGCTCAGACATAGGCTGTTCTGTGAAACACAACCTATGTGTGAATTGTCCTATACAAATACAAGTATCAGGAGAATAAGACTTAATCAGAAGAACATTTCTGCGAAATTATTTTGAAATCAGGCCATACGCAGACGTTGTTTAAAGGTTTTTTATTTTTAGCCCTGGTGGTTATTTTGTTCAGCAGAGCAGAACCATTTTAGCACCAGAGGTATGTGACATTTTGTGTACAGATATTTAAATAGTGTATAAATCTTGATTTTTTTTTCTCTGTCTGTACAGATACTAAACATAGTATAAAAATCAATTTGTTCCATTTGTCATCAGAAATGGCAAAAAAGATAGAGCTTTGTCGCAACTTCCCTACTTGTTTTTCTATGGGCTGTTATTTTTTCAGTCTGCACAGATACTAAAAATAGTTTAAAAAGCAGGGGGGTTTTTTCGGTCTGCACTTGCCATGTCTTAACTTACGGGCTGTTAGGCCGTGCCAGAGGTATTGGACAGTTTGTATGCAGACACTAAAAATAGTATAAAAAATCATTTTTCAGTCTGCACAGATTCTAAAAATAATTTAAAAAGCAGGTTTTTTTTTCTGCATATGCCAAGTCTTTACTTACGGGCTGTGGTATTGGACAGTTTGTATGCAGACACTAAAAATAATGTAAAAAAATCAATTTTTAGTCTGCACAGATACTAAAAATATTTTTAAAAGCAGGGTATTTTTTGTCTGCACATGCCCTGTCTTAACTTACGGGCTGTTAGGCCGCGCCAGAGGTATTGGACAGTTTGTATGCAGACACTAAAAATAATGTAAAAGATCATTTTTTTCAGTCTGCACAGATACTAAAATTTTTTTTAAAAGCAGGGTTTTTTGTCTGCACATGCCCTGTCTTAACTTACGGGCTGTTAGGCCGCGCCAGAGGTATTGGACAGTTTGTATGCAGACACTAAAAATAATGTAAAAAATCATTTTTTAGACTGCACAGATATTAAAATATTTTTAAAAGCAGGGATTTTTTGTCTGCACATGCCCTGTCTTAACTTACGGGCTGTTAGGCCGCGCCAGAGGTATTGGACAGTTTGTATGCAGACACTAAAAATAATGTAAAAAATCATTTTTTAGTCTGCACAGATACTAAAAATATTTTTAAAAGGAGGGTTTTTTTTGTCTGCACATGCCCTGTCTTAACTTACGGGCTGTTAGGCCGCGCCAGAGGTATTGGACAGTTTGTATGCAGACATTAAAAATAATGTAAAAAATCATTTTTTAGTCTGCACAGATACTAAAATTATTTAAAAAGCAGGGTTTTTTGTCTGCACATGCCCTGTCTTAACTTACGGGCTGTTAGGCCGCGCCAGAGGTATTGGACAGTTTGTATGCAGACACTAAAAATAATGTAAAAGATCATTTTTTAGTCTGCACAGATACTAAAATTATTTAAAAAGCAGGGTTTTTTTGTCTGCACATGCCCTGTCTTAACTTACGGGCTGTTAGGCCGCGCCAGAGGTATTGGACAGTTTGTATGCAGACACTAAAAATAATGTAAAAGATCATTTTTTAGTCTGCACAGATACTAAAATTATTTAAAAAGCAGGGTTTTTTTTGTCTGCACATGCCCTGTCTTAACTTACGGGCTGTTAGGCCGCGCCAGAGGTATTGGACAGTTTGTATGCAGACACTAAAAATAGTGTAAAAAATCTTTTTTTTCAGTCTGTACAGATACTAAAATTATTTAAAAAGCAGGGTTTTTTTGTCTGCACATGCCCTGTCTTAACTTACGGGCTGTTAGGCCGCGCCAGAGGTATTGGACAGTTTGTATGCAGACACTAAAAATAACGTAAAAATCATTTTTTAGTCTGCACAGATACTAAAATTATTTAAAAAGCAGGGTTTTTATTGTCTGCACATGCCATGTCTTAACTTACGGGCTGTTAAGCCGCGCCAGAGGTATTGGACATTTTATGTGCAGACACTAAAAATAGTGTAAAAAATCATTTTTTTAGTCTGCACAGATACTAAAATAGTTTTAAAAGCAGGTTTTTTTTTTTTTGGTCTGCACATGCCAAGTCTTGATAATAAGCCCAATCAATGATTAATGGTAAAACAATCATAAATAGGAGAAAAAAAATAGCATGATTGTGTAAAAATGTGCAAGATATCCATAAAACTCCTTCTTTGTGGAAAGTTACCAGGTCCCTATGGAGGTAAAAATGTAAACAAAAAGCTTACATGCTACGAATGTATGACCAGAACACAACAATCCAAATGTTTGTGGCTGTTTTCTGGAGATTTAAAGTCTTTTGTGTAGTACAGTTAAATTAGGCCATGATGTGTTTTAATGCTTGCATTTACACAGTCCCGCCCATGCAAGCTTTTTCTGCTGTCAATGACCAAGCATTTCCCTGTCCAATTTATACTCAATCCAGGGCATACTGAGTATGAGCTAGGTGTGCTAAAAATTGGAAATATTCCCAACCCAAACAAAGTTCAATCCCACGACACCTGTCTTACAGGTTGAGACCAAAATGTTTAAAGTATATGTCAACCTTGCCATTCTCTGACTCAACACAGGTATTTAAATAAAACTTTGCTAACACTGTAACAGTATGTCACATATTAAAATGGCAGTAAACTCATTCTTTAATTTCACTGTTTTTACAATTAAATACTTCATCTTTGGAATGATTCTGTCCCATTTAAAAGCTTTTCATTACCAAACTATTTAAAACAAAAATAAATAAATAAAAATAATACCTTGGTTTGCTGTTGACAAGACATCTTCTGATGCATAATTATTTCTGGGCAGACTGCTGGACGGAGATTAAAAGCCTTCTTTATTGACCTCCAAAAGACAACTAACTCAATTAATTGTTTTTACTAATCTCCTTATGACATCTGTTTGAATGAAGAATACTTAAGGCATTTTATTGTAACTAAAAATGTAGTTGGGACAAGCAAAACCTCATCAGATTTTTTTTTTGTTTCAGTGGATATGTACCAGAAATTCTAGCCTCTGTACATGTACATAAATATTTTTAAATTGCTATTCTGCACTCACGTTTTCAAATAGAGAAAGCATGCTCTGCAATTGGTAATAAAGACTTGTTGAGAACCCATACAAAAGTTTTATTCTTCAAATCATGTCACAATCATATCAAAATTACTTTTGAATCATAGATTTGTGATCTGTAAGTATGATTCAAGACTAATCTGATAAATGGATTATATCAAAATCACTGACCCGCGGAAAGCAGTGATTTTGTTATAATCTGAATGAATAATTCAAGTGTGATCTTTTGTATCTATAACTTTATTGGCTTGGGAAACTATGACTGCAGTATGATTCTGTTGTAGCCAAGTGATTTCTATGTAATCTAAATTCACTTCATTCACTGACAGAATGATTTCAATGTAATCCAGTATTTGCGAATCTAAACCCACTTCATTCATTGACCAAATGATTTAAGTATGATCCAGTGAAACCGAAAAGGCATCACTGCGCATGCTCAGTTTTGCTGACTCATTTCCTGTAAATTCAAACTTGGAGGGAAAATTGGAAGCATGCTTGTAACATTTTTCATTTCTCAGTGATGCTTTTGGATTAAATTCATACCCTTTAGATACAGTAAGTAATTTTGATAAAGTTATTTTTTATGAGAGTTTATAGGACTTATTTAATTAGGTTATAGGGATTTAAATGCATGTTAAAAATCACTTATTATAACTGTTTATAATTCTCCACTCATCTGAAAAAATGAGAACAAAAGAAGTTTCTTGCAGTAATGTATCTGTTCATCTGTAATCAATGGGGAGAAATGAGTAAAAACTTCACTCGAGAAATTCATTTATTGTCCCAAAATGGGAAAGCAATATTCTTTAATATTAATTACAAAAAGGATGTTCTTTTACTAGCCGACCCAGGTTTATATTTAAATCCTCTTAATTTGCGAAAATGTAGCCTACTTCATTTAGGTCCTGTGATTTATCCTTATATCTTGAAGACTATTTGGTGCCTGGGACATTAGTTCCATGTGACTCCCAAATCGACCATTATTAATATATTTTTGACCGTTGTCCTTGACATTGGCCTGTCAGGTGTGACCCTGTCCCTGCAGAGCTATATTTAGAAATTAGTAGTGATCTTGATATAATTTGGTTTTGTGATTATGATATGCTTTCAAGTGATTTTGATATAATTTGGGGAGTGACTGTAATATGATTTAGAATTGTACTGATCTTGATATGATTTAGCGGAGTGGTCTTAATATGATTTAGAAGTAATCTTAATATGACTGTGATATGCTTACTATATGTCTTACTTACAAACTAAAAGAACTTTTTCCCTGTATCTTGTTGTCTCATGAATATTAATTAGTGAGCCAGAGCCTCATTTGCATGTGAAATTTAATCATATTTTAATCATACTCAGAACATGATTTTGATGTGTTCCATTTATATGATCTAAAGGCCTAAAAGTTTTTTATGGGAAGGTTGAGGAGACAGAAACATGGATTCACAATCAAGTTAACCACTTTAGCTGTTGATATTCATTCTGTTTAGGTTCCATCAACTACTAAGAAAGTAATTTGGGAGAATTGTGAATCTTATTTGGGTCATACAAGGGGATCTAAGAATTACATCTGTCTGTCCAACTGAACAATATGTATCTGGATACTACTTGTATCAGCACTCCTTAGTAACAGATAAATTATGTAAACAAATTAATTCACTAGAAGAAACAAGACTAGTCAAGAAGATGGCATCATTGCAGAGATGAATTTTGAATTTAAAACAAAGATGCTAGATAATACAAAAAGGACAAAGAAAGAGTTATCTACCCCGAAAAAATAGAAAAAAAAAATGAGAAAAAAAAAAAAAAAAAAAAAAAAACCTGAATAGCTGGAAACAAGACATCTTCTGATGCATATTTCTGGGCAGACTGCTGGACGGAGATCAAAAGCCTTCTTTTTTGCCAACAAAAGACAACTAACTCACTTAACTGTTTTTACTATTCCCCTTAAGACATCTGTTTGAATGAAGAATATTTTAGGCATTTTCTGGTAACTATAAATGTGGTTGGGATCAGCAAAACCTCGTTAGATTTTCCTTTTATGTTTCTGTGTTTATGCACAAGAAATTTAAGCATCTCTACATATACATAAATATTTTAGAATTGCTATTCTGCACACACATTTTCAAATAGAGATAGGATGCTCTGAAATTGGTAATAAAGACTCCTTGAGGATGTTGAGGATTAAGAAACATGGATTCTTAATCAAATTAACCACTCTAGTTGTTTTTAATTTTAAAACATAGATGCCAGATAAAACAAAAAGCATAAAGAAAGAGCTATCTGCCCTGAAATAGGTTGTTTACGCAACATAAACTATGTGTGAATTGCATCTAGTTGTCCTATTCATATATGACCAGAGCACAACAATTCAAATATTTGTGGGTTCTGTCCCTTTATTGTCCTTTGTGTAGTATTACAATTTATAATATATTGGGCCATTATGTGAGTTAATGCTTTCATTTGTGCAGTCTTGTCCATGCATGCTTTTTCTGCGTTCTATGACCGAGCATTTCCCGGTCCAATTTATACTCAATCCAGGGCATATTGAGTATGAGTTAGGTGTACTAATGAGGGGAAACATTCCCAACCCAAACAGGGTTCAAACTAATGACACCTGTCTTACAGGCTGAGATCAGTAACCACTCAGACACCCTGCCCAAATGTTTAATGCATATGTTAAACTTACCACTCTCTGAATCAACACAGGTATTTAAATGAAACTTTGCTACCACCGGAACAGTATGTTACATATTAAAATGGCAGTTAACTCCCTCTAATTTGGTACCTTTCTAATTTCTTTTTTTACAAATAAATGCTTCATCTATGGAATAATGCTGTCTAATTTAGAAACTTTTTTATACCATACCAAAAATAAAAGAACAAACTTAAACTCAGTCTGCTGGAAACAAGACATCTTCTGATGCATATTTCTAGGTAGATGGCTGAACAAAGATCGAGGCTTTAGCGCGAAACTAGTCTACTAGCATTTTTCAGAATTTTACAGGAGAAGCAAAAAACGTAATTTCTTTAATATTTTGAAAGATAGAGTGACTCTGTCAATATATTTCTTTTAAAAAGGCATTATGTAAACTTTCTGAACAATTGTTTATTACAATATCTGAATAATAAAGAAAACTGTCAAATATACTAGTTTCACGCTGAAATGCAGATTTGATGATAGTAATTTTTAGAGCGAAACTAGTCTATTTGTGAAAAAAGTTACTTTTGGTTTATTTTTCCAATTTTTTCAAAGCTGCTTTGAAAAAATAATGGTATGATGAAGAATATTTTCTATCTTGTGAGGAAAATTACATAAAATAGTCATGTCACTGCAGTACTTTCAATTAATTATAGATATAATGGGTAATTTCTTTCAAGTTTCCTGAAAGAACTTATTGTATTGAAGGATTTTTTTTATTCTTGTTTGGCCTAAAATGCAAATCACTTATAAGAGTTGCTTTAGATCATAGATTTGTTATCATAAAGAAGATCTAGCTTAAAAAGGCATGGATAACACTGCCAGGAGTAACTACTGCCGTGCCATAGAAAAAACTGAAATTCTGTTATTATAAGAGCAAAAAAGACTGCAAGTATTAAATGTTATTTATACATAAACTTACATTTGAAGGCTGTAAATCAGGGACTTTGAATAAGATTCCCTTTTCTCTAATCCTCAAGAGGCCTTATTGGTGGTGGGACATGAAAGTGCGCCATGCATTCCATTGTTTAATTGTTACACTCTGTCATAAGTCTTCATTAATGGCCATGGACATATTTTAACTTGGAGATGCAAGCAATGATCTGCAGCTTGTATGGGCCTGGGATGACTAAATTTGTACTAACATTGACCACAAACCTCGACTGTGGTCTGGCTGTTAAGAGATCTGCGACTCTTAATCATTAGGATCTCAGCGCTGTGGGTTCCAGTCTGGATCCCCTCACATAATTAGAAAGCCACGATATTTACAGATGGTCAGATGTTTTTTCCCTTCGTGGCCAGGCCATGTAGTGCAGTCGGTAGTACATCTGACTTGAAGAGCCAGGGCTTACAGGTTCAATACCCAGTTGGTCATATATTTTAGTGGAAATAGATCATGAAATCTTTTCTACGGTCATTTTTTCCCTTTCACTGATTCAAGAAGGGCAGTTGTCAGTTACTGGCAAAGGCAAAAGTATAGGGAATTAGTGCTGGTTAACCCCTTAGGAGGTCTAAGCCTGCCCAGGAATGGTATGGTTAGATTAACTGACCGTTCCTATATGACCATAGCTGTTTACCGTGGACGTAAAGCAACAACACAGCAACAACAGCTTCTGTGTTCACCCATCTTCATATGAATAAAATATTTTTGAAAGGGCCGTAAAAACACAAAGAAAAAATATATCAACTCATAGACCACTTCTTTCTAGATGAGAAGTGTGGACTTGGGGTCTAAACTCCTTGTACTCCATAGCGCAACTTTTCACGCAAGGAGTAATTGGAGTAAGTCACATGTTCTCTCTTGAAGTTCATGCTTCACACAAAAGCTTAAAAGGTTAGTGGTTATTTGTATCCTGTATTTCTCCCAAGATTATTTTGTTCAGTTACTAGGAAGGTATCAGAGGATTAAGGAAAAACTTTGCAGACATGAAGGAAGGTAGGAATGGCCCAAGAATGAGAAACTATACTAGGCTGTCCACACAGTGAAAAAAGAAACTAATATTAATGTACTGTCAATGAAATTTATTCATAAACTTGCAATTTCATCAGAGGAGTGCCTTTTAGGCATAATTATCATTGGAAAAAAATTGGACACCAAGATAAAGCCGTTCAACAAAAACTTAGGCCACTGTGTGGCTTCCCTTGATAATCTAGGTAAAATTTACCTTTCACCTTTTCAGATATGCCAAAAAACACCTTCTGGTTTGACATAGCTCCATGAAAAATAGTATTTAATAAAGTTAAATTAGTTAACATTTAAAAATGTTCAACCTAAAAAAGAAATCAACCACTTCAACAATAACCAAAACTGTAATGCACTATAAAAAGAACTGTGTGTATCAGTTAAATGGGGCCTTGTTGTACTCTAGAACTGAGATAATTGAGTCTTGAAAATTATGGGCATAGCACATGTATCAGAAACCGGGCAGTATTTTCAACTCTTGTCTCAGAAAAAATAACTCCCTACTGCAAATATTTTTGAAATTCATGTGCACTGAGGCCTTTCAGCCAGTCTCCAAATTATGCTTGTCTGATTTGTGCCATCTTCATGCCATACGAGAAAACAAAGGTACAGACCAGATTAAAAACAATAGGCAATCTGATGTGGACCATCTTTTGTCACACATGCAATATAAGGGCCCCTTTTATGAATTGTGTCTAAAATAAATGAACAATTCCAAACAGTTCAGCTGCATTTTCACTATTAAATACTTGCATTTAAATGTTCCTGAATCTTCATTAACTAGCTAAAGAATCTTGTGCAGAATAACATATATGAATAATTCTATTATTTTGCATTCCAAGAATCATAGAGAAGTCCCAAGTCATATTATCACCTAATGGTACTGAAGTATTAGACCCATCACAGAAATTTTGGCCGACTGGCAAACAGAAACTGCCGGGAATGCCAACTTAGAAAACACCTTCAAACATTGTGAAATTGGCCAAGTTAACAAAAATTTCCATTATGGCCATGCTACAGCTCAGGCTAAACATTTTCTGGGTTCTATCATGTTTATCATATATTTTACTCATGAGGCAATAATATGTAAAACATATGATGTACTCTTGGGACAATACCAGATGCACATAGAGTCACCAAATCGTCATATTTCTGCTGACTTATTGGGATTAGAGTGTTGCGTATATTTACCAGCTCAATGTTTTTTGCATTTATTGATTTTTCACAAGATTTGAGGTTCAAACGACCCAACAAATTCATTTTCCTGAAGATACCTTGGTGATATTCTGTCTTGAAAGTCACTTTGTTTGGCTCATCGGCAGTGATTTTCATTAACTTTACCATCACAATCTGACATTCCTGTATCACTTCTAGAATGAGGATCAAAGAAATATAGTGTAGTGCTTTGTTTCTGCCTGATGACTGCACCAGTATAACTAGGTGTAGAGCAACCTACAGTTAGCAGCATACCATCCATATTAGGCATCTCTATGAAGAGGCTGCTAAAAGCACCCTCAAGATGGTGAAAAGGACCTTCTGTTTCACACTGGTTAACAAGCCCAGCTTTTGGTTTTGACTTTTCAATGATGTTTTTTTCCAGGACACTTGGTAAATCATTAAGTAATAGATACTCTGAATTCAGCTTTGATTTGCTTGTTATAAGTTGGTATATTCTATCACCATCTCTAAGTACAGTATCCACATCAACTTCAGCCCACTTGTCTAAATTATATGCTTTAGATTTGATGATAGCCATAATTGAGTTTGCAACACATTGGCGACCATGACCAGCAAAAGATGGGTCCCCCTGATGCATTGTGGCTTGCAAGATCTTCATTTTCTATATATATATAAAAAAAAAGAAAAAAAGACACCATGAGAAGGTTTTCATTATGATTTATGCAAACAGTGAAGATGCTGATCAGATAATGGATTCATGCAGTTTCATCAGAACTTTTGTGGTCTGCTTATGTTACTTTTGAATAAAACTGCTTATCTGTGCTGATGCATATGCTGACTTCAAGCTTCAAAGTTCAAGTATGATTAAATTCTTGCAAAAGGCTAACCTTTAAAAAAATTATGATATTAGATATTTGATCAAAATTATTCAGTTCATATCATGCCAAAAACCTTTTTGAAGCTTTATTAAAGTGCTGCTTACCACTCTGATCACAATTTTCACTGCCTGCCATACTAATTATCTGGTCTGTGTGTTCATGTTAGTGTACATGTGTGTATGTGTTTGTCCATGTGCATGCATGGGTAGGTGTTTGAGCATGCTGATATGTATGTGAAAATGTTTTCCCTCTCTGAAAGATGATGGAATATACTGAAATTGTACAAGTTTATGCAGTGTAATAATGTTTGCACATTTTGCTCTAAGCATAACTCTGCTAAAGTAAATGCAAGCAAACCTAAGCTGAGGAATATCTAGCAAAACAAGAGCACCGCATGCGTGTGCCAACGCTCAGCTGCAGGTGCTTTTGATAGTAAACAACTAGTCCAAGTTTGAAGTAAACTAGAGCTTTTTTATCAAAAAGGAATGTCCCCCCCTCCCCCCCCCCCCCACACACACACACAGACACACCAACCATGAGGGATCCATGTTCTATGGTGACCTTGAAAATGTGGCTCATGCATATCATAATTATGTCAAGATCACTATTTATCCCAACTTGTTTATGTGATTCAATACATATTATGAAATATAAGCAGGATCTATCAATTATTTCTGGAGGTAGTACAGTGAAACCCATTTTCTGAACAATCAAAGTTCCGCGGTGACCTTAAAATTAGGTCAAGGTCACCAAATTCCTTTCTGCAATGGTGATCCTCTTATAATGCTAACTACCAAACATGACCAGAATCCATCTGGAGAAACTGCAGTGAAATCCATTTTCTGAACAAAGTTTCATGATGACCTTGAAATTTAGATCAAGATCCCCAAATTCCTTTCTGCAATGGTGACCCTCCTAATTATGCTAAATACAAATTATGACCAGAATCCATCCATTGGTTTGGGAGAAAGTGTAGTGAAACCCATTTTCTGAACAATCAAAGTTCCGTGGTAACCTTAAAAATTAGGTCAAGGTCACCAAATTCCTTTCTGCAATGGAGACCTTCCAAATTATACTAAATACCAAACATGACCAGAATCTATCTCCTGGTTCTGGAGATATAGCAGCGAAACCCATTTTCTGAACAATCAAAGTTCCATGTTGACCTTGAAAATTAGGTCAAGGTCACCAAATTCCTTTCTGCAATTGAGACCCTCCCAATTATGCTAAATACCAAACATAATCAGAATCCATTCATCAGTTCATGAGAAACCGCAGTGAAACCATTTTTCAAGAAAAATTCTAAGTCAAAAAAGGGGCATAACTGTGCCAAAAATATTTTGAGGGTTATCTCCCCTTCGTATGGGTTCCCTTTTTCATAATCAACAACTAGGCCGAGTTTCAAGTAAATATCTTCAGTAATGACCAAGATATTACAAAATGTCCAAGTTTTTGCACCACGACGACGCAGACGATGCAAGAGCTATGACAATACCTCGTCGTTTTCTTCAAAAACAGCCGAGCTAAAAATAACTTTGCAAATTTGAATACCCATACTATGAAATGACTACTCTAGACAGATACATGAATATTTTATGCAATGTCAGTTAGATTTGTTGAATTTGTTTTGCAACTTCTCTGTGACAAGTTGTTGCAACTCACTTGCAACCTGTTCGTGACCTCGGCAATCTCTCTGCCATTGCCTTTGTTCTTGATTGCATACAGGTCACACCCAGTTGCAAGCTCTGTGTGACTAAATTTTTAATTCTCATCATCAGAATTCATCACTAGAATTATCCTAAAAATCAGATAGGAGTGGTTACACACAGTACTTGTAATCTAGGGGTCCCTGCCTTAATCACCCTTTCCTCCAGTCTTTTGGATGAGACTTTAAACCAAAGTTTTGTGTCCATAAAACCATGTAAAACAAAAAATCAGTCACCCAACAAATAAACTGGCTAACTCAGAACTGACAATGTGTCACAGGCCTGGATCCAGGGGGTGAGCTTTGGAGTTTCAGCCCTGCCACCTGTGACTATGCAGCCATCAATATAGTGCAAGGATTAAGATGGTTGATCATTTGAAATAGTTTTTCATGCCGTTAGATTGCGGAGTGACATCTCATCAGATTCGCCTCAGCAAGGCGATTGATTCTAACGAAACAGCACAATACATAACACTATGTATCTCAAATTATCATCAAGTACTCTTTATTGTCTCAAGGTCTGGGAATGGCATCTCTCTTTAGCCCCTCAGCCCCACCAGCTCCAGGGCCCCACCAGCTTGTTGTGGTCTCCTGGCCTAGACCAGAAATATTTTGGTGGGATGGCAAATGTCTTAGCCAGGGCCGTGGAAATACAAATCTATGCCACTTGCCCATGGACATGTAAATTCTTCAGAATTATCTGTCCTGTCAGACTTAAGCTTGTCTGAAAAACCTTCAGCAACTTGAATCCCTTCAAAATTTGCAAATAGAGGGATTACAAAAACCTGTGTATATTTTATTAACCCATAAAGCATCTGACAGCATACAACAGTCTTAAATGTTTTGTTTTATTATTAATATGTTCCAGAGAAAATAAGGCTCATCATTTCATGTGAATTGTCTGCCTAGCAGACAGTTCACATTAAATGTCCAGACTTATTTTGATCAGAAAAATGAGAATAAAAAATACTAGCAGCTGCTCAAAGTTGAGCCTGGTGTTTAAGTGCTAAGATGTTTAAGGCTGTTTCCACATGCCTATCTTATACCAAGATCTGTTCCTTTCTTATATTCTACTGCTGTAGTTTTTTGAGCTCACTGTGTTATGATTAAATAAGGTTTAAGAATAAATGTGCTACAAATTTTACGGTAAGTTGCAGAAAACAACGAAAAAGTTTAATTTTTATACTCACCATGAAGCTGACAAAATCAGAGTGTACAAGTTTAACAGGCTCTCTTCACAATCTTCTTGAAGGCAAAATATCTCTTGGCAAACTTAAGATCACTCACAGTGACTGTGCAGTGGTGACATCATGATGATATCACTTACTAACTTGGTACACTTTCAGTGATAATGTGTATTGATTTTTGAAAATTAGTGTGAAAGTTATAGATAAACACTTAGTGCGAAACTAGTACATTTGTAGTTGACGAAGAACTGTTCTAGTTTTGCCGGAAATTTGTTCTTAATGAAGTTAAGAACAAATATTATTTTGTTTTAGGGTTGTGTAATACCTATTATTCAACAGAGGACTACATATGGAAATGCTTAAATAAAATATTAAAGGATAACCCTTGAGCATATCCAGGAGTACTAAATGTGAAATGCATTATAAACCACTTTGAATATTTATTTGCTCAGTTTTTGTAGAATACCATATCACATTTGTAAAACAATCTTGTATTTATCAAAGCAGGTTTAATTTTCTTTATTACTGTGGCATTACTGTCAGATAAACTAGTTTCCCACTAGTCTAGATGAGTGGAGACCTGTCTATCTGCAAAGAAAATGATCTAAAAAAAATTAATTGGAAAGTCAAAACTAGTAATTTGGTTTCAAACAAAATGTTATAATGTGTCATTGCATATCCTTCTGAAATCTGCTTTGATCAGCCATTTAAACTTTGAAATAACTGCTTTTTTACTAAGTCCTTCGGAAATGATTTATCTTTTTTTCCTTAACAATATTAAATATGAAAAAATAACTGAAAACTATAGCAAAATTATATGACTGGTTTAACACTGCTCAGTTATACAAAGGAGACACTGTATGAAGTCAGATGAACTAGTTAAGCACCATTTCATTCAGTATTAACTTCAATGCGAAACTAGTCTATTGTGCAGTTTGCAGATAGACTAGTTTCGCACTGTTCTAAAATACAAAATACAAATGAACTAGTTGGACAAATATATGTTTTTCTCAGTAATTTATCAATGCATAGTAAAGACAATTATAGACATGATGTGAACCATAAAGTGTCATCTAATGGTGCAAAAAAATGCATTTCACAAAAAATGTCAGTTGGAATAGTTTCGCGCTAAAGCCTCGAGATCAAAATCCTTCTTTACTGACTACCAAAAGACACCAAACTAACTTAATTGATTTTGATATTCCCCTTATGACGTCAGTTAGAATGAAAAATTTTCAAGGTATTTTATTGAAACTAAAAATGTAGTTGGGATTGGCAAAATCTCATCAGATTTTCCTTTTATGTTTTGGTGGTTATGACTAAAGAATTCAAGCATCTATACATATACATAAATATTCTAGAATTGCTTTTCTGCACTCACATTTTCAAATAGAGATAGGATACTCTGAAATGGGTAATAAAGATTTCTTATGGAGGTCCAGGAGACAGAAACATGGATTCTCAATCAAGTTAACTACTCTAGCTAGTGAATATTAATTCGGTTTGTGTTCTATCTATTTGTAAATATCTGCACTCTCCCTAAAAGAGTGTACACAATACTGGTTAACCGCTTAGAGGACTAAGCAGAGTATTTAGGGAGAGTGCAGATATTAGGGGTAATTCAGTATACAGAATTCATTTAAGGTAAGGCATTTCAAGAAGTTCACAAAATCGGTGAGTAATAATAAATCCAAAGAAATCAGGGTTCTAGGTTAACCTACATATCCTTATATGGTCACAACCTTGGAAGTCATGAAGGTAGAGTGTGAGCACAGCATCATAAAAAGTCATCCAATGGTCAGACGGAGAGTTGAGGTGATGAGGTATAAATACTGTCTGAGCATATCACACAAGGAAGTCGGGTTAGAGCTCAGTTGAGAGTTAGATCTGAGAATAAAAGTTAATACCTAGATTGAATGAAATAGAAAGAAGGAAAAAATATATATATTCCAACCTGGGTATATGTTAACTATCAGTAAATTAACTTGAGTAAATAAAAATGTAGAAATGCATTGTTACCTTGCTTATACATGTACCTATAAAATAGTAATATCATAGAAAGTAGTTGGAAGTGAAGAAGACAGCATTATTGCAGAGATGAATTTTTAATTCTGAAACCAAGATAGCAGATAATAAAAAAAAGGACGATTGATTGTATAAGGGTCATTTTGTGTCATCTCCCAGAGAAAGGGAGAAAAGAGATAGGACACATGGTAGAAGAGATGAAAGAGAGGGACAAGGAAGAAAGAGGACCAGGAATAAAAGCGAAGAAACAGAAGAAATAAAAACATTCCCCCTACCCTTACCTGCTACAAAGATAGCAGGCCATGCCCAACTGTAAGCCAATATCAGTTGGACGCCCCGGTGACTTAAGATACACGACACCTTCGCACCACCCGACCACCTCCAAAAAAAGGACAAAGAAAGAGTTATCTACTCTGATATAGGCTGTTTTGTGAAACAAAACTTATGTGTGTTTGTCTGTGTTGAGGTTTTACGGCCCTATGAACCCAATGGGGTCATGTCAAGCGTGGTCAGTTTACCTAACCACAAGTCTACTGGGCAGGCTTAGTCCTCTAAGCAGTTAACCAGTATTGTGTACACTCTTTTGCCAGAAACTGAAAACTGCCCTTCTTGAATCAGCAGAAGGGAAAGAATGACATTAGAAAATATTTCAGGATCAATCTCCACAAAAGAATGTTGCCGACTTCAGCAGGGGTTGAACCTGCGACCTCCTGGTCCGCAGTCGGACGGCGCATCCAACTGAGCCACCGAGGCCGGCAACTTATGTGTGAATTGTGACTAGTTGTCCTATACATATATGACAGAACACAACAATTCAAATGTTTGTGGTGGTGTTCTGAAGCTTTTTAGTCCTTCGTGTAGTATTCGTGCTACACTGAACCATGATGTGTGTTAATGCTTGCATTTGTACAGTCTTGTCCATGCACGCTTTTCCTGCTGTCTCATGATGAAGCATTTCCCTGTCCAATTTATACTCAATCCAGGGCATGTTGAATATGAGCTTGATGTACTAATGATAGGAAACTTTCCCTACCCAAACAAGGTTCAAATGCACGACACCTTGCTTACAGGTTGAGACCACTAACCACTAGGACACTCAAATGTTTAATGCATAAAATTATGTTAACTTTGCCATTCTCTGAATCAATGCAGATATTTAAAGTCTGAACCTGTCCTTTGTAGAGCGTTGTAAAGTCTGTTCAGGTTGTGGTATTGTCTGGACATTAGTTATTTCCGCAGGCCATAGCATACTCAGATTCTGTGCAGCCTGTGGACTATGTCTACTTCTTTTGTATCTGCCATAATCATGAGACTGATTATCAGATAATGAAGAAGATCTATAAGTTAGGATCTTTTTGACTTTCTGTTTCTTTTGCAGGAGTCTGAAGATGCAGCCCTAGAAGAGGAGGATGTAGGGGATGATCTATGTCTCCTCCTCTTCTTGGACTTATGTTTACTTCTAGATTGATCCATCCTGGAAATATGTCCAGAGAGGGAAGTCTGTAAAGTTTGTCTGTTGTCTTATCTCCAGTTGTTGTCAGGTGGTTTGATAACAACACTGGGATCAGACATATCACTAAAGTCCAGTTCCAGGGGTAATAAAACTCTTTTTGAGTTATTATTAGTGAACTCCATGCCCATGTCATGAGTCTCACTAAATGTAGGTTGATATAAAGTCTGATGACTGGTGACTGGTGGCCGGTTGACTGGCGAATATTAACTTTCCCCTGTGTCCAATGACCAGTGGCTGGATAGCCAGTGACCAGTGATTGACTGACTTGAATATTCTTGTGTAATGCCCATTTGACCCATGGCTGATGACTGGTGACCATTGGCTGGTCAGTGATGTCTTCTTGTCCATTGGGCGAATGGCCGGCAGCCGGTGGCCAGTGGACTTACACTCATCCGGGTACAAGTACCCTTGGAGTTGCCACCTGGATGGGTCCTCCCCAGGGCAGCAGGGCCATGTGGGGTGGTGATCCTATCTAATTTTCTTCGTCTGATGAATCAGATATGGTTTCTTTATAGCCATGACCTACTTTCTAGAAGTGCAAGTTCTTCTTTCTTCGGCAAGTTTCCAGGTTTTATCTGACCAGGAGCTACATGTAGAGCAGGTTGATTCCCTGGAACAAGAAGAGTATTTTATACAACTCTTATGATTATCCCACACAATTTTATATGACCACATTCACCACGAAGAATAGTCATTAAAGTTGCGAAAACTCGATTCAACAAACGAGCAATGGATAATTACAAGAAATTGATTTACAACAAAAGATAGTATGAATAGTGAAAACGCATGATAAAGGAACAGAAGAAAGAATAAAGATTATAATTTCAACTGGAGAAAAAGGAAAACCACAAAGATTTCTTTCACCCTGAGAAAAATCCTGTTTACTTTCTCTTCCATAGAAAAGAAACTGACACTTGATCAAAAGAGCAGGAGGAATGACATCACACAGGTGACTGCCTAAGGGGCCTTCTGGATTAAGACTGTACAGGATGACTGTACGGTCGTTTTTTTTTTCTGTGGAAGGTATGAACAGAATAGAATATAGCACATTATCTATAGGTTAATGTATTGTGCAGTTAAAATTCTTAAGAATTAGGATATGAGAATTGCTTGTATAATGTTCAAACCTGGAACCCTGTCCAGCAATGTAAAATGATTCTGCAGCAAACAGAATTAAAGTTACGGTAATATTATTTGCCTGTGTTGTTCTTTTACAGCCCAGGCAACCCTACAGGGTCATTTTGAGTGCAGTCAGTTTCTCTAACCACACTTTCACTTGACAGGTTTAGTCCTCTAAGAGGTTAACCAGTATTGTGCACATTCTTTTGCCAGAAACTGACAACTGCCCTTCTTGAATTAGCAGAAGGGAGAAAATGGACATAGTAAGTATTTCGTGATCAAGTCTCCATGAAAGAATGTTGCCTACCCAGCAAATGTTGAACCTGCTCCAGTCAGACCTGCATCCAACTGAGCCACCAAGGCTGATAAAATAAAAAAAGAACTTAATTACACCTGCGTCAGAGTAAGAAATGTCATCCTTGTTTAGCTCAGTGAGATGAAACTATCAGCAAAGTGAAACAAACAGACTTACAGGGCCCTAGGGTGTATGTAAGTACAAGGACAAACAATCAGAGGGAATTTTGCACACCTAAGTTGCCCATGCTAACACATTTGCGTTAAGAAATACGGTATTGAAGTTTGAGTGTACAGCAGTATAGTTATGTATACTTAAAGCCAAAAGTAACTTTAAAGCTTATATTTATACCCTTTGCTGAGTGAAATTTAAAAACTGTTTTAAAGATGATAATGAAGAATTATTTGTGCACATGACACACAGTTGTTGAGCCCTTTCTGTCAAACAGATTATCAAAATGGTCTTTCTCACAACAGAATTAAAAGTTACGATATTAATTCAATTTTGGAAGGTCACTGTACCTTAAATACAGGTTTATTTCAGGTGAAAATGCTTAATTCGCTTAGACATGTATTGAAAAGTGTTCTTAAATTAACAAAAAGTCTGCATCATCTATTGTGCAACTTCAGAACTTGTTGATTTTTGTCGAGAAGGCGGTTTGATCAAACTTAACAATGTTTGTAATGGAAATCCTACAGGTAATTGTCATCCATTTTTCATTTGACGTGATAAGAACTTTTGCATCTTTTTCTGGTCATACAGTCTCTGTACAGGTCCAAACAGTTCGCAGTTTAAAAAAAACTTCCAAAAAATATCGGAGATATGGCATTTACAAGCAAGGAAAGTTTACTATAGTTTTATTGCAAGGGAGGTAATTTCAATGTGAAGCAAATTTGAGTAATTGCCATTAATTAGCCAGGTAGAACTGAAAAAATGTTTTGCAGGGAATTTTATTGACAAAAAATGCACTTTCAGATTTTGTATTGAAAATCATGTTCTGCTTTTGAAGTTGTGAGAAAATGTGAAAATACTGTTTTTGATGAAAAGGCAGGTAACTCGAGACAGAAATCACTTACATGAATGTTCTCTCTTGAATTCTGTTGAGACTAACTGTGGAAAACAATTGGACTAACTTATTACAACCAAATCGAAATAGAAGCAAAATTATTCATTAATAAAAAGTGACAAGTTATTTTGGGTTTCAAGGATATATACTATATGTGTGTTTGTTTAGGAAGGATAGGCTTTGACAATGATTTCTGGACTTAAACACTGACTTTCAGTTTAACCCTTATCCTGCTGAATAAATCAATGAGCCATGCCTACTTCTAATTTTCAGATTACTTGATCTGGATTGTTGTTTGTTTGTTTGTGTTGAGGTTTTACGGCCCAGTCAACCCAATGGCATACATGCCATTAGCTGTTGACAGAAATCTGTGAGATTTTGCAAATTTTTAGGGGAGATTTGATGAAATTCTGTGAGATTTTTGTGAAAATCACTTTCAAGCTTACATAAGTAAGACAAAAGCCATTATTTTAATGAATTAAGCTTGGGACAGCCATGTAAATGTGTGATTTATTTCCAGTTCTTCAAAAAATAGCTTATTAAATGGTATGAAAAATCTGTGAGATTTGAAAATCTTACGGGAAACAGGGTCCAGATGGGCCAAAATTCTGTGAGATTTTGTCTCACAGTGTGAGGTATGGCATGTATGCAATGGGGTCATGTCAAGCGCGGTCAGTTTACCTAACCACACGTTTACTGGGCAGGCTTAGTCCTCTAAGCGGTTAACCAGTATTGTGCACATTCTTTTGCCAGAAACTGACAACTGCCCTTCTTGAATCAGCGGAAGGGAGAGAATGACCGTAGAAAATATTTCATGATCAATCTCCACGAAAGAATGTTGCCGACCTCGGCGGGGGTTGAACCCGCGACCTCCTGGTCTCCAGTCGGACGGTGCATCCAACTGAGCTACCGAGGCCGGCCCCTGGATTGTTGTTATAATTTCACATACTTAATGGCAAACAGTGCAGATCCAGATCAGTTCAGAAGCCAACTGATCCTGTTGTTTGCAAAGGCAGGGTATATCCAGGTTCAGCAGGACAAGAGTTAATAACATACGCATCTGACAAATAATAAAAAATGTAATATAAAATGCACAAGTCCGTTATTTCAAGAAAACTGTGGGTAGACAACAGAATAAACAACCAGCAATGTACCTTTAAGTTAATATTTATTATGATGGACAGTCATTTCGGTATATCAAATACCTTTTTCAAAACAAAGTAAGTACCGGTGCTATTTTTTATCTACTGAAGACATAAAACTGGTCATCAGGAGTCATGTGGTCTAATTTAAAAACAGGAACATGGAAGTTGCTTATAAACAATCATCAATGGCTGTTACAGATTGGTTTTGATTAGGTAAAGAGAAGACTGAGCTAAGAAAGAAGAAGTATTGGAAACAGGCTTAATTTTTAACTCCTAAAGCAGTCACAGTCTTGTTCATATTATTTATAACCTCATCTCAATTGAGCTGATCTCAGTTTCAGAAGTATACTCAGTGCATTAGATAATTAGTTTTCCAACCAGTATTGTACTGGCCAAATTTAAAGCCAGCCAGTAAGGGCAAAACTGGGATTCTGGAATCAGTATCAATGCTGTGGACAATCTTAGTGATATTCTTTGGCCCATGGGTTTGTTGGGAGGGGTGAGCTGTGGTTTAAATAACTTGTTTAAAGTGTGTATTTTGATGCTTTAATTTTTGTTTGTGTCTCTATCTGTACATCTTCATTAATTTTTGTGCACTACAATACGGCTGATCATTTTTCTGTATTTATCTCTTTCATAATTAAAAAAAAAGCTCTGAAATGGCCGGGTGCTATGTGTCACATCCCCTACTCCAGGGAACCCCTTTTTAATGACAGAACCAATCACCTTACGTAGAATTCGGGTGACCTTTGGGTTTTTCTTTGTTAATCTGCTCTAGCAATGATTATCAAAGGTACTTAGCTTTCCAGTACTGAAGTCTTATTAGTGACTTTTAAACCCATTCATTGCAAGCTACTTTCACTTCTGAGGCTCATGTTTACACAGATCGGTCACGACTGCAGACGTGATTCTGTATGCATTCATTTGATGCTTTGATGACTTAATCAGTTATGTTGCACATTAAATAAAGACAATGAATCAAATAACAATAACTGGCTAAAACACCATATTATTTTATCTGATGCAGTTCTGTAATCTCTTTCCTCATTCCTCATTTTCTGGAGGCAAAGTTTCTGAAATCTTGGAAAATCCCAATGCAGAATGGTGACAGCTGCAAGTTTTTGTCACTAACACTTAACTCAGACAATGATGCTGAGAACTAGTCACTCTTATGCACAGAAATTATGCACAGATGTTTAGCATGGGAAATAGATGACAATTAATGTGTATCAGGGTGAAACTTTTGCTGTCAGGGCTATCCATACAAACATTATCATTTTGAAAACAACAGACTGTATTCATTTTGATATGCTACAAATTGATTTTTAAATGTATTCTCCATTAACTCTTTCACTGCCTTAAGTGACTAAAGTTGACAGCTCTTGGCTGACTGCCATAGGTGGCTTTTGTCAACAAAAGTTAGTATATGTTTTAAGTAAGTTTTACAAGCTGGTAATTTTCATGGTACACGAGAAACATAATCTATGCTTTGTGTTTACACAATGTTGTGTTGTCAAAACCAAAAGTAAACTTGACAAAGCTATTTTTTTTGAGTTTATAAAGCAAAGTTTTGGACTTTGGGGGTTCAAAATGGCGACAAGGTTTAAAAAGGTTTAACAAGGGTGGATGTGATTAAAATATTATTTAAAGTGGAAAAAACGAAGGAAAACAGGTAGTAATAGCCTCAGAAGTATAGTGTTTATCAACTTAATGTGCCCTTAGAATATTTTAGGCCAAGTTAGGGGCACAAAGGCCAGGTGACATGACAAGAAAGGCTTAGATTCAGGTGAGGTATGTTCTTGGCTTTGTTCTATGGGGCATGTCAAAATCTTTAGGCATATACCTGTGTAAACTGATTTGAATTACTGTAAAAGAGTACACAAAGGCTTCTTGATTGTTTTTCGTTTTGCTACTGCATATTGTTAGCCTGCTTCATTGTTTTATTCCTTGCTATAAAATGCACCGTAAACATGGTCATTTTCATTCCAAAGAAGTCTCCTCTATACAGTACTTACTTTTATATGCACTGGCTAATCTTGAAGATCTCATGTGTCAAGCTGTAGAATATTGTGCATATGATGATAAGAATTGATTCTGTCACAAATATTGCAGTTTGTATGGGTCCTGCAGACAATTATTACAAAAATAGAGGAAAAAGTCCTAAATGGTATTTTGCAGGGTTGATGGGTCGTAAAAATCCAAAACATTTCATTATGAAATTTTTAACTTGTTCACAAATAAAAAATAAAACTATAGTCAAAACTGGAACATAATACCTTTATTAGTTCCCAAGATATAAAGATTTTACCAGTAGTTTGTTTGTTTGTGTTGAGGTTTTATGGCCCAGTCAACCCAATGGGGTCATGTCGAGCGCGGTCAGTTTACCTAACCCCACATTTACTGGGCAGGTTTAGTTCTCTTAAGCAGTTAACCAGTATTGTGCACATTCTTTTGCCAGAAACTGACAACTGCCCATCTTGAATCAGTGGAAGGGAGAGAATGACCGTAGAAAATATTTCATAATCAATCTCCACGAAAGAATGTTGCCGACCTCTGAGGGGGTTGAGCCCACGACCTCCTGGTCTCCAGTTGGACGGCACATCCAACCAAGCCACTGAGGCCTTTACTAGCAGTACTCTGCTCAAAGAGAGTTATTAAAAAATATTTGCCACTGAGGAGTACTTTTCACTGTATAATTGGCAGTGAAAGGCTTAAATATTTTGGGGTATTTACGGAAAACACACTGATATCTAAGGCACTGAACCTCTTCTGATTCAGGCTAATAATCTAAAACCAGACATGATGTTGCACTCTTATGGGTTACCTAAAAAGCTGCATCATATCTGTAGAATGTGTCCATATTTGGGGACAGCTAAGTTTCAAATTGGTGCAAAAGGATCCAATATTTATGGATGGACAGAGGCTATCTTGAGCACTGTATACAGTTTATGAAGTGAAATGAATATGTTATTGAGCTAATAGAAAATACTATAAAAGCTCAGACTGCCTATTGGAACTTGGTTAGTTGTGAAGAAGCTATGGGAGAATAAATATCAATGAAATCTACAGAGGATGTGAACAGTACTGATCAATAATTGCTCAAGAGAGATTCATGTACCAACAAACTTAATTTCTAGGCTCTCTTGTAATCCTAGCTTTTAGAGAAGGCATGCATTTAGTAGCTTGGTATAAGAGTATGGGTTGTTGACTGCGGTCAACAGGGCTGGACTCTCAGGAACCAAATATACAGATGAGCTTATGCAGCAGGTATTTGTGCCACTGTTACCCCACCTATACGGATGGGTTCAGGATGGCCTGAGGGCTGATGTACAGCAAAGTGATACTTCAAGGTTTCCTGCAGTGTTGAGTAAGTGTTAGGCTTGTGGCATATTATGCAAAATACACCTCCATGGAATTATACTATTCAAAGGAGCGGGAACAAGGGCAGAGGTTGGATTTCAATATGTCCCTCCAGAGCAGGACTTTTAGCAGGACTGTGATAGAGAAACTCATTGACACCGCTAGTCCCCGTAAGTGGGAGGGCAATGGTTACAAATGACTAGTGTATTACAACATAAGCAAAAAGACAGAGTTGGCTGACTCAGCAGCTGAACGCAGAGATGGTCTAATATTACTCTGAAAGAAGACAGTTTTGGATATTAGAGCTGAATATTGATAGAGAAGAGCAAAAAGGCTGGCCTTTAAGACAGAGTATTGTATTATGAGCATAGGAATTCGTGTTGGATGAGAATTTGGTAAAACTGTCTTATAAGAACAAGTCCTAAACAGACAGATGAACAGGGGTGACTGGGTTTCAGCCACCAGTGGATTTCCTAAGTTGATGCTTGCGAGATAATCTGATAGCAAGATATAGTTCTGAGAGGTGACCAGTCAAATGATAATGCTGAACTGGATTGAACATTATCAGATGGAGCTGACAGCTTGTAGCATTAGAATGTAACACAGAGTTGAAGGCATATTTAAAGGAAATAGTAATTATATTTCATAATTTAAGCACTGGATTTGTTATTGAACCTAGTTTAAAATGCATAGTAGTCTGTACATATTTAGATTTCATCATGTATCTGAGTAATGCAGTAATTTGTATGCCTCATTTTTTTTTTGTGTGTTCTAACACTAAGAGGATTCTTTGTCCAAGTAAATTGGCACTGAGGAGTACTCATTTCAAAGCTTTTTGTAGTGATGTGCTTGTCACTTTGTATATGTTGGCTGGTTCTGGGCTGGAACTGATCCCTCCAGTGGCTGCATCTCTGAAGAGCATAAAGACTGAATCAAATTAGTATGAGAAAAAAAGACTGAGTGGTCAGACCTATGAGAGAAAAACTGCTAGTTCCAGACAGTTTCCAATGCTACAAATCTAACAAAGTTAAGGAGCTACTATGTGATAGCCACTAAACCAGACTGGCTATCATCCCGGGTGGAATGACATTTGTATCGCAGCCTCTAGATGTCTCAATGAACAAGCCCATGGAAGTACTGCTATAGCAGAAGTGGAATAACTGGTACACTATTGACAGTTGTTCTTTCAAGGCTACTGGAAGGATGAGAAAACCAGAACTGCTAGGTATATGCAAACTGATCATTGAGACATGGGCTGTGTTACACCTACCTATCATCCTCAAGGCACTCAAAAAATGCTGATTTCTAATAAGATGGGCAGCACAGTGATTGACATAATATGGGAAAACTACATGAAGCCCAGACACCAAGTTACTGTAGAAGATGATGACGACTTATGCTGAGGTTGACTACAGTGAAGAGAATGTCCTTTACTGTGAGGTTCCAAAGCATTACTCAGATGTTGAATATCACCAGATGTTTTGTTCAGAAGGGGAGTCAGACTTTGAATTTCAGGAAAAACTCCCTACTTTCATAGAGTTTCAGCCTATCATCACATACTGCTTAACTTTTGGAATTTTCTGATGCATTTTACTTTGCAAAATTCAGACCAAATTTATAATTTTTAATCATGAATAAAACTAGAAATGTGTCCACAGTACATGGATGCCCCCGCTGTGGGGTACCTAACTATAATAAAAATGCAAAATTCTACCTGGTACAAATGCCTTAACCGGAGTCTAACAGGATCATGTACATACGTATGTACAAGAATGTACATACAAAAAACCTAAAAACTATATACCCCCAGCATCATCCGATGCAGGGCCATAAAAATGTCTGAAGAGAAATAAACCTTCTGTGCTTAGTGGTGTAGCTGTCATAGGTTTAATACTGTCCTGAAATTTATGCCAAAAGTATACAGTCCAATCTAATTTTTTTGGAAATCTTGTACAAACAATAAATTTGTAACATGTGGTGCTTTGAAGCAAGGACAATATCTTATGACTATCCATTATAACCGACTGTCTTTTCAATATTTTAACATTAAATCATCAATTCAGATTTTTATGAGAAAATAAGAAATATATCATCAATCAGTGGCATGATAAATTTGCCTATAGCACACTTTTTTTTTTTTTTTGATTAGGGTTTTACGGCCCTTTCAAGAATATTTCACTTATATCGAGCCGATCGTTCATCGAAGGTGGGCGAAAACCGGAGAACCCGGAGAAAAACCACCTGACCATCCGTAAGCAGAACTTGGCTTTCCCACATATGACCCGAGCCAGGCTCGAACCACAGCGGTGAGAAACCTAATGGATTCAGAGTCAACTCTCTTATCCACTAGGCTACGGGGGCCCGTCTATAGCACACTTAGTTCAGAAGATTATTGACAAAACGTTCTCCAGAACTATGGATGGAAGGCTTTGCTTTGTAAACAGGAGTTTTGCCCTGTCAATAATCCATAAACCTTAACCAAAACCTACCCATATAAGAAGGTAAATACATGCACTATGTTGAGAGTTTTTTTCTTTCAATGGAACCTAACCATTGCAAATATGAAACCTGGTAATCTAACCAAAGTGGACACTACATTAGTTCCACAGCAAAAGTGTAAATTGCATGTCACCAGTGAAGGCCACAGTAAATGTAACACACAATCCAGAAACCTAATCTGCACCATCTCTGGTGATCAGCAGATTTGACTTGCCTCAGTGCATGTGAAGTGTCATTACAGGATACTGACCAATTTTTCTTTTCAAGAACTTTGATGTGAGTTTCCTATGTGATCATATCATTGTCCCTTTAAAAATACTAAAAAGGTCAAATTGAATAACTTAAGCATCCTACTGAAATAACTGATATTACTAACAGTTATAGTTTTTATTTGTGTTGAGGTTTTACAGCCCAGTCAACCCAATGGGGTCATGTCGAGCGCAGTCAGTTTACCTAACCACACATTTACTGGGCAGGCTTAGTCCTCTAAGCAGTTAACCAGTATTGTGCACATTCTTTCAACAGAAGGGAGAGAATGACCGTAGAAAATGTTTCATGATCAATCTCCGTGAAAGAATGTTGCCGACCTTGGCGGGGGTTGAACCCGCAACCTCCTGGTCTCCAGTCAGACGGCGCATCCAACTGAGCCACCGAGGCCGGCAACAGTTAAGGTACAAACAAGCATAAAATGCCAGTTAGCCAGAAGCCACATCTGCAACATTACTGTTGGTCAGTAAATTGTACTGCCTCAGTGCTTGTGAAGTGTCACTACAGAATAATGACCAAATGTTCTTAAGAACTGTGAACTGTGTGAGGTTTGTTGTACTCCAGAATATAATTGTGTTTATGCAGAGCAGTGGTTATGCAACAAATTTATTCATAGGGAAAAAAAGTTCTTCTCTACAATCTAGGCAGACTCCCTTTTGAATAGCAACAAAACAAAAAACAAACAAACGAAACAAAAAAACATACATCATTTTCAACCTTATTTAAGCCATACTGAGACCATGGAAGCACGTTAAGAAGAGGCTTTGTGCTATGAAGTGCTCTATCAAAAAGAGAAGAAATTCACTACAGACATTCCTAAAATCATAAGTAAAAAAAAAGGTAAGAGAAAAGTCTAGGGAGTGCCACAATCACAAACCGCAGCCCTTCCCAGACCCCAAGAGGAAGAGGAAACCGACAAATCCAAACAAGCACAAATCGAACAAACATACGAAAAGCACTAAGATTAGCTCTCTCTTCACCAAGCAAGGTAATCCCAATACTAAAAGGACAGAAAAACACAAGAACAAAATGACACATGGAAAGACATACAACAAATCGCCTCATAGAATAAACGACAAAGCAACAAAGAGTAAAACTAACACCGGGACCACCACCTTAGAATGGTCAGTAAACTTGCTCAGTCTGTAAGGAACATTCTATTGATAGAAAGTGGGTTAAGCAACACAGTGGTGGTAAACGATACATGAATGTCAGAGTCATTTCATTGCACCTGCGACAAACGCGTATAAATGTAACTACATGTACAAAGTGTTATTAATTTTCAATTTTCATTTCAAAATAGAACAACAGTGAAGGTGTCAAAGTCAGGGAAATACTGTCTAACCAGATCATTTATTTATGAAAAGACTGACAGTGAATGGACACCTGTTTAATTCATTGTAATATCTCAAATATCTTAAAAGTGATATTTAATAATAATAAAAAAATCATCCTATTAAAAAATTCTTTAGACATGTGGTCTGAGAGTTTCCTAAGCAAACATGAAATTTAACCATTTCAAAAACACCTTAAAAGTGATATTTCATGATGAAAATCATTCTATTCATACCTAATATTACATGGCAACATAACAAAAGTAATGTTAAGTAATTAATAAAAAATAATCTGTTTAAAAAACTACTTTCCAACCTGTTATACCCTAACATTTTAATAATGCATATATTATTCCTGGTCATCCCAACCAAAGTGGACACATCACAAGTAACACAGCAAAAGTTAAAAGGATGCCAACTGTGATGGCCATGATAAACACAACCTGATTCAGAAGACACATCAGTACCACCACTATTGGTTAGTAAATACTACTTGCCTACGTGGATGTGAAGTGTCTTAACAGGATATGACACAAAAGTTGTTTAGACCTGTGGTCTGATAGTTTCCTAAGCAAACATGATATTTCCCTTTTCAAGCATACCTTCAAAGTGATATTTTATGATGAAAAACATCCTATTCGAAACTAGTTATTACCTTGCAACCTTTCAGAAGTAATGTAAAAATAATGTAAAAATGACCTATTTCACCTTAGAATCTGTTATACACTAGCATTTTGATAATGTACATATTATGCCTGGTCATTCCAACCAAAGTGGACACATCACAAGTTCCACAGCAAAATGTTGACTGGATTCCAACAGTAAAGGCCATGATAAACACAACCTTATTCAGAAGGCTCATCTGTACCACCACTGTTGGTCAGTAAATACTACTTGCCTACGTGGATGTGAAGTGTCTTAACAGGATATGAAAAAAAGTTTTTAGACCTAAGATCTGAGAGTTTCCTATGCAGACATGAAATTATCTCCTTTAAAAAGTACCTTTAAAGTAAAATTTAATGATGAAAAATTATCAAAACTTGTTTTACATTGCAACCTTACAAAAGGGATGTTTATTAATGAAAATTAGCCTATATAAACTTAATATTTCCTTACAACCCTAACATATGAATAATGTATATATTATGCCTGGTCATCCCAACCAAAGTAAACACATAACAAGTTCCACAGCAAAATGTTTAAAGGATGCCAAAAGTGACAGCCCAGATCAGTATAACTTGTCATTCAGAAAACTCTACTTAACATTACTATTGGTCATTAAATAATTTTTACCCTAATGAACTTAATGTATCTTAACAGGTTATGACCAAAAATTCTTTAGAAATTAGGTCTGAGATTTCCTAAGACGACATAATATTTTCCCTTTTAAAAAATACCTTCAAAGTGATATTAAAGGATGAAAAGCATCCTATTCAAAACTAGTTATTACCTTGCAACCTTACAGAAGTATTTAAAAAAATAATAGAAAAACAACCTATTTACAATTTTACCTTACAACATTTAAACTCTAACATTGAAATGATTTATATATTATGCCTGGACATCCCAACCAAAGTAAACACATCACAAGTTCTACAGCAAAACGTTAAAAGGATGCCAACAGTGAGGGCCCAGATAAGTATAACTTGTCATTCAGAAAACTCATCTATAACATGACTGTTGGTCATTAAATATTTTTTCCCTAATGGACGGACGTATCTTAACAAGATATAAACAAAAATTCTTTAGACTTGTGCTCTGAGAATTTTCAAAGCAAACATGAATTTTATCCATTTTTTAAAAAAACCTTAAAAGTGATATTTCATAATAAAAATTACACTATTCCAAGCTAATATTACAATACAACCTTACAAAAGTAATGTTAAGTAATGAAAAACAACCTGTTTAAAATATTACCTTACAATCTGTTATACTCTAACATTCTAATAATGCATATATTATGCCTGGTCATCCCAACCAAAGTGGACACATCACAAGTAACACAGCAAAATGTTAAAAGGATGCCAACAGTAAAGGCCATGATAAACACATCCTGATTCATAAAACTCATTTGTACCACCACTGTTGGTTAGTAAACACTACTAGCCTATGTGAGTGTGAAGTCTCTTAAGGATATATGACAAAAAGTTCTTTAGACCTAATGTCTGCGAGTTTACTAAGAAAACATAATATTTTCCCTTTTCAAAAAACCCTTCGAAGTGATATTTAATGATGAAAAAAACCCATCCTATTTAACACTAGTTATTACCTTGCAACCTTACAGAAGTATTGTAAAACTAACAGAAAAACAACCTATTTACCATTTTACCTTGGAAAATATATACTCTAACAATGAAATAATTTATATAATATGCATGGTCATCCCAACCAAAGTGGACACCAAAAGTTCCACAGCAAAATGTTAACTTGATGCTGACAGTGAAGGCCATGATAAACACAATCTGATTCAGAAGGCTCATCTGTACCACCACTGTTGGTCAGTAAATACTACTTGCCTACGTGGATGTGAAGTGTCTTAACAGGATATGACCAAAGTTCTTTAGACCTAAGGTCTGAGAGTTTCCTATGCAGACATGAAATTATTTACTTTAAAAAGTACCTTTAAAGTGAAATTTAACGATGAAAATCATCCTGATCAAAACTAGTTTTACCTTGCAACCTTTTAAAATTAACATTTAACAATGAAATGAAGCCTGTTTAAAATTGATATTGCCTTGCAATCTTTTATACTCTCTAACATTTAAATAATGTATATAATATGCCTGGTCATCCCAACCAAAGAAAACACATCACAAGTTCAACAGCAAAATGTTAAAAGGATGCCAACAGTGATGACCCAGGTAAGTATAACTTGCCATTGAGCAAACTCATCTGTAACATGACGGTTGGTCATTAAACGATCATTGCTCTAGTGGATGTAATGTGTCTTTTAACAGGATATGACCAAAAATTGTTTAGACCTGTGGTCTGAGAGTTACTTAAGCAAACATGAAATTTAACCATTTCAAAACTACCTTAAAAGTGATATTTTTGGTGGAAATCATTCTATTTATTCTTACGACATGAAAGCCGTAACAAAGGAATGAAGCACAGCTGAAAAAAACTCTCACGTCTGCCGTGGGAATCAAACCCGGTCCTCCCGTTTAAAAATCCAATGCTCTAACCACTGAGCCAAAGAGTCGACTCCCTGTCGCAGTTGTCAGAGATTGAATATATACTTAGAAGCTATGCTTAATCTGCCAAGGCAGATAATCGAAGGTAGGAGTGCTCGGTCGTAACACTCCCCCTCTTCAAGGAAGTCATCATTTATGATGACGTGAAGCCATTTTCGGCGTATAAAGTCCAATCCCAGACGAGCCTCCATCTTACGACATGAAAGCCGTAACAAAGGAATGAAGCACAGCTGAA
This sequence comes from Anodontia alba, assembly GCA_964016985.1. Classification (NCBI taxonomy): domain Eukaryota; kingdom Metazoa; phylum Mollusca; class Bivalvia; order Lucinida; family Lucinidae; genus Anodontia; species Anodontia alba. The sequence goes on along the minus strand of OZ024832.1, from coordinate 33,015,137 downwards.
AAAAAAAACAACTCACGTCTGCCGTGGGAATCGAACCCGGTCCTCCCGGTTAAAAATCCAATGCTCTAACCACTGAGCCAAAGAGTCGACTCCCTGACGCAGTTGTCAGAGATTGAATATATACTTAGAAGCTATGCCTAATCTGCCAAGGCAGATAATCGAAGGTAGGAGTGCTCGGTCGTAACATTATAACTAATATGACACAAAGTTATTTAGACCTGTGGTTTGATAGTTTCCTAAGCAAACATGATATTTTCTCTTTTCAAACATACCTTCAAAGTGATATTTAATGATGAAAAACATCCTATTTGAAACTACTTATTATATTGCAACCTTACAGAAGTAATGTAAAAATAATGTAAAAATGACCTATTTAAAGTTTTACCTTACAATCTGTTATACACAAACATTTTGATAATGTTATATTATGCCTGGTCATTCCAACCAAAATGGACACATCACAAGTTCCACAGCAAAATGTTAACTGGATTGGAACAGTAAACCCCATGCTAAACACAACCTAATTAAGATGGCTCACCTGTACCACCACTGTTGGTCAGTAAATACTGCTTGCCTACATGGATGTGAAGTGTCTTAACAGGATACCACCAAAAGTTCTTTAGACCTAAGGCCGGAGAGTTACCTATGCAGACATGAAATTATCTCTGTTAAAAAGTACCTTTAAAGTGAAATTTAAAGATGAAAAATTATCAAAACTTGTTTTATCTTGCAACCCTACAAAAGTGATGTTTAGTAATGAAAAGCTGCCTATATAAACTTAATATTACCTTACAACCTTTTCTACCCTAACATTTAAATAATGTATATATTATGCCTGGTCAACCCAACCAAACTAAATACATCACAAGTTCCACAGCAAAATGTTAAAAGGATGCCAACATTGACAGCCCAGACAAGTACAACTTGTCATTAGAAAAACTCATCTGTAACATGACTGTTTTGTCATTAAATAATTTTGCCCAAATGGACGTAATCTGAACAGGATACGACCAAAAATTCTTTAGATATACTTTAAAAGTGATATTTCATAATGAAAATTATCCTATTCTAAACTAATATTACATTGCAACCTAACAAAAGAAAAACAACCTGTTTAAAATATTACCTTACAATCTGTTATACTCTAACATTTTAATAACGCATATATTATTCCTGGTCATCCCAACCAAAGTGGACACATCACAAGTTCCACAGCATAATGATAACTGGATTCCAACAGTAAAGGCCATAATAAAGACAACGTGGATGTGCAGTGTCTCAACAGGATATGACCAAAAGTTCTTTAGACCTAAGGTCTGAGAGTTTCCTATGCAGACATGAAAATATCTTCTTTAAAAAGTACCTTAAAAGTGAAATTTAATGATGAAAAATTATCAAAAGTAGTTTTACCTTCCAACCTTACAAAAGTTATGCTTAGTACTGAAAAACAGCCTATATTAACATAATATTACCTTGTAACCTATTATACCCTAACATTTAAATAATGTATATATTATGGTCATCCCAACCAAAGTGGACACATCACAAGTTCCACAGCATAATGTTAACTGGATTCCAACAGTAAAGGCCATGATAAAGACAACCTGATTCAGAAGACTCATCCGTACCACCACTGTTGGTCAGTAAATACTATTTCCCTATGTGGATGTGAAGTGTCTTAACAGGATATGACCAAAAGTTCTTTAGACATAAGGTCTGAGAGTTTCCTATGCAGACATGAAAATATCTTCTTAAAAAAGTACCTTTAAAGTGAAATTTAATGATGAAAAATTATCAAAACTTGTTTTACCTTCCAACCTTACATAAGTAATGCTTAGTACTGAAAAGCAGCCTATATTAACTTAATATTACCTTACAACCTACTATACCCTAACATATAAATAATGTATATATTACGCCTGGTCATCCCAACCAAAGTGGACACATCACAAGTTCCACAGCAAAATGTTGACTGGATGCCAACAGTAAAGGCCATGATGAAGACAACCTGATTCAGAAGACTCATCTGTACCACCACTGTTGGTCAGTAAATACTACTTGCCTACGTGGATGTGTAGTGTCTTAACAGGATATGACCAAAAGTTCTTTAGACCTAAGGTCTGAGAGTTTCCTATGCAGACATGAAATTATCTCCTTTAAAAAGTACAGTACCTTAAAAGTGAAATTTAATGATGAAAAATTATCAAAACTAGTTTTACCTTGCAACCTTACAAAAGTGATGCTTAGTACTGAAAAGCAGCCTGTATTAACTTAATATTACCTTGCAACCTACTATACCCTAACATTTAAATAATGTATATATTATGCATGGTCATCCCAACCAAAGTGGACACATCACAAGTTCCACAGCATAATGTTAACTGGATTCCAACAGTAAAGGCCATGATAAAGACAACCTGATTCAGAAGACTCATCTGCACCACCACTGTTGGTCAGTAAATACTATTTGCCTACGTGGATGTGAAGTGTCTTAACAGGATATGACCAAAAGTTCTTTAGACCTAAGGTCTGAGAGTTTCCTATGCAGACATGAAATTATCTTCTTTAAAAAGTACCTTTAAAGTGAAATTTAATGATGAAAAATTATCAAAACTAGTTTTACCTTCCAACCTTACAAAAGTGATGCTAAGTACTGAAAAGCAGCCTATATTAACTTAATATTACCTTGCAACCTACTATACCCTAACATTTAAATAATGTATATATTACGCCTGGTCATCCCAACCAAAGTGGACACATCACAAGTTCCACAGCAAAATGTTGACTGGATTCCAACAGTAAAGGCCATGATAAAGACAACCTGATTCAGAAGGCTCATCTGTACCACCACTGTTGGTCAGTAAATACTATTTGCTTACGTGGATGTGAAGTGTCTGAAAAGGATATGACCAAAAGTTCTTTAGACCTAAGGTCTGAGAGTTTCCTATGCAGACATGAAATTATCTTCTTTAAAAAGTACCTTTAAAGTGAAATTTAATGATGAAAAATTATCAAAACTAGTTTTTCCTTGCAACCTTACAAAAGTGATGCTTAGTACTGAAAAGCAGCCTATATTAACTTAATATTACCTTGCAACCTATTATACCCTAACATTTAAATAATGTATATATTATGCCTAGTCATCCTAACCAAAGTGGACACATCACAAGTATCACAGCATAATGTTAACTGGATTCCAACAGTAATGGCCATGATAAAGACAACCTGATTCAGAAGACTCATCTGTACCACCACTGCTGATCAGTAAATACTATTTGCCTACGTGGATGTGAAGTGTCTTAACAGGATATGACCAAAAGTTCTTTAGACCTAAGGTCTGAGAGTTTCCTATGCAGACATGAAATTATCTTCTTTAGAAAGTATCTTTAAAGTGAAATTTAATGATGAAAAATTATCAAAACTAGTTTTACCTTCCAACCTTACAAAAATGATGCTTAGTATTGAAAAACAGCCTATATTAACTTAATATTACCTTGCAACCTACTATACCCTAACATTTAAATAATGTATATATTATGCCTGGTCATCCCAACCAAAGCGGACACATCACAAGTTCCACAGCAAAATGTTGACTGGATTCCAACAGTAAAGGCCATGATAAAGACAACCTGATTCAGAAGACTCATCTGTACCACCACTGTTGGTCAGTAAATACTACTTGCCTACGTGGATGTGAAGTGTCTTAACAGGATATGACCAAAAGTTCTTTAGACCTAAGGTCTGAGAGTTTCCTATGCAGACATGAAATTATCTCCTTTAAAAAGTACAGTGCCTTTAAAGTGAAATTTAATGATGAGAAATTATCAAAACTAGTTTTACCTTGCAACCTTACAAAAGTGATGCTTAGTACTGAAAAGCAGCCTATATTAACTTAATATTACCTTGCAACCTATTATACCCTAACATTTAAATAATGTATATATTACGCCTGGTCATCCCAACCAAAGTGGACACATCACAAGTTCCACAGCAAAATGTTGACTGGATTCCAACAGTAAAGGCCATGAAAAAGACAACCTGATTCAGAAGGCTCATCTGTACCACCACTGTTGGTCAGTAAATACTATTTGCTTACGTGGATGTGAAGTGTCTGAACAGGATATGACCAAAAGTTCTTTAGACCTAAGGTCTGAGAGTTTCCTATGCAGACATGAAATTATCTTCTTTAAAAAGTACCTTTAAAGTGAAATTTAATGATGAAAAATTATCAAAACTAGTTTTACCAATTTAATGAAGAAAAATTATCAAAACTAGTTTTACCTTCCAACCTTACAAAAGTGATGCTTAGTACTGAAAAGCAGCCTATATTAACTTAATATTACCTTGCAACCTATTATACCCTAACATTTAAATAATGTATATATTATGCCTGGTCATCCCAACCAAAGTGGACACATCACAAGTATCACAGCATAATGTTAACTGGATTCCAACAGTAATGGCCATGATAAAGACAACCTGATTCAGAAGACTCATCTGTACCACCACTGCTGATCAGTAAATACTATTTGCCTACGTGGATGTGAAGTGTCTTAACAGGATATGACCAAAAGTTCTTTAGACCTAAGGTCTGAGAGTTTCCTATGCAGACATGAAATTATCTTCTTTAAAAAGTATCTTTAAAGTGAAATTTAATGATGAAAAATTATCAAAACTAGTTTTACCTTCCAACCTTACAAAAATGATGCTTAGTACTGAAAAACAGCCTATATTAACTTAATATTACCTTGCAACCTATTATACCCTAACATTTAAATAATGTATATATTACGCCTGGTCATCCCAACCAAAGTGGACACATCACAAGTTCCACAGCAAAATGTTGACTGGATTCCAACAGTAAAGGCCATGATAAAGACAACCTGATTCAGAAGACTCATCTGTACCACCACTGTTGGTCAGTAAATACTATTTGCCTATGTGGATGTGAAGTGTCTTAACAGGATATGACCAAAAGTTCTTTAGACCTTAGGTCTGAGAGTTTCCTATGCAGACATGAAATTATCTCCTTTAAAAAGTACCTTTAAAGTGAAATTTAATGATGAAAAATTATCAAAACTAGTTTTACCTTGCAACCTTACAAAAGTGATGCTTAGTACTGAAAAGCAGCCTATATTAACTTAATATTACCTTGCAACCTATTATACCCTAACATTTAAATAATGTATATATTATGCATGGTCATCCCAACCAAAGTGGACACATCACAAGTTCCACAGCATAATGTTAACTGGATTCCAACAGTAAAGGCCATGATAAAGACAACCTGATTCAGAAGACTCATCTGCACCACCACTGTTGGTCAGTAAATACTATTTGCCTACGTGGATGTGAAGTGTCTTAACAGGATATGACCAAAAGTTCTTTAGACCTAAGGTCTGAGAGTTTCCTATGCAGACATGAAATTATCTTCTTTAAAAAGTACCTTTAAAGTGAAATTTAATGATGAAAAATTATCAAAACTAGTTTTACCTTGCAACCTTACAAAAGTGATGCTTAGTACTGAAAAGCAGCCTATATTAACTTAATATTACCTTGCAACCTATTATACCCTAACATTTAAATAATGTATATATTACGCCTGGTCATCCCAACCAAAGTGGACACATCACAAGTTCCACAGCAAAATGTTGACTGGATTCCAAGAGTAAAGGCCATGAAAAAGACAACCTGATTCAGAAGGCTCATCTGTACCACCACTGTTGGTCAGTAAATACTATTTGCTTACGTGGATGTGAAGTGTCTGAACAGGATATGACCAAAAGTTCTTTAGACCTAAGGTCTGACAGTTTCCTATGCAGACATGAAATTATCTTCTTTAAAAAGTACCTTTAAAGTGAAATTTAATGATGAAAAATTATCAAAACTAGTTTTACCAATTTAATGATGAAAAATTATCAAAACTAGTTTTACCTTCCAACCTTACAAAAGTGATGCTTAGTACTGAAAGCAGCCTATATTAACTTAATATCACCTTGCAACCTACTATAACCTAACATTTAAATAATGTATATATTATTCCTGGTCATCCCAACCAAAGTGGACACATCACAAATTCCACAGCAAAATGTTGACTGGATTCCAACAGTAAAGGCCATGATAAAGACAACCTGATTCAGAAGACTCATCTGTACCACCACTGTTGGTCAGTAAATAGTACTTGCCTACATGGATGTGAAGTGTCTTAACAGGATATGACCAAAAGTTCTTTAGACCTAAGGTCTGAGAGTTTCCTATGCAGACATGAAATTATCTTTTTTTAAAAAGTACAGTACGTTTAAAGTGAAATTTAATGATGAAAAATTATCAAAACTAGTTTAACCTTGCAACCTTACAAAAGTGATGCTTAGTACTGAAAAGCAGCCTATATTAACTTAATATTACCTTGCAACCTATTATACCCTAACATTTAAATAATGTATATATTACGCCTGGTCATCCCAACCAAAGTGGACACATCACAAGTTCCACAGCAAAATGTTGACTGGATTCCAACAGTAAAGGCCATGATAAAGACAACCTGATTCAGAAGCTCATCTGTACCACCACTGTTGGTCAGTAAATACTATTTGCCTACGTGGATGTGAAGTGTCTTAACAGGATATGACCAAAAGTTCTTTAGACCGAAGGTCTGAGAGTTTCCTATGCAGACATGAAATTATCTTCTTTAAAAAGTACCTTTAAAGTGAAATTTAATGATGAAAAATTATCAAAACTAGTTTTACCTTGCAACCTTACAAAAGTGATGCTTAGTACTGAAAAGCAGCCTGTATTAACTTAATATTACCTTGCAACCTACTATACCCTAACATTTAAATAATGTATATATTATGCATGGTCATCCCAACCAAAGTGGACACATCACAAGTTCCACAGCAAAATGTTGACTGGATTCCAACAGTAAAGGCCATGATAAAGACAACCTGATTCAGAAGACTCATCTGTACCACCACTGTTGGTCAGTAAATACTACTAGCCTAAGTGGATGTGAAGTGTCTGAATAGGATATGACCAAACGTTCTTTAGATCTAAGGTCTGAGAGTTTCCTATGCAGACATGAAATTATCTCCTTTAAAAAGTACAGTACCTTTCAAGTGAAATTTAATGATGAAAAATTATCAAAACTAGATTTATCTTCCAACCTTACAAAAGAGATGCTTAGTACTGAAAAGCAGCCTGTATTAACTTATTATTACCTTGCAACCTATTATACCCTAACATTTAAATAATGTGTATATTATGCCTGGTCATCCCAACCAAAGTGGACACATCACAAGTTCCACAGCATAATGTTAACTGGATTCCAACAGTAAAGGCCATGATAAAGACAACCTGATTCAGTAGCTCATCTGTACCACCACTGTTGGTCAGTAAATACTATTTGCCTACGTGGATGTGAAGTGTCTTAACAGGATATGACCAAAAGTTCTTTAGACTTTAGGTATGAGAGTTTCCTATGCAGACATGAAAATATCTTCTTTTAAAAGTACCTTTAAAGTGAAATTAAATTATGAAAAATTATCAAAACTAGTTTTACCTTGCAACCTTACAAAAGTGATGCTTAGTACTGAAAAGCAGCCTATATTAACTTAATATTACCTTGCAACTTATTATACCCTAACATTTAAATAATGCATATATTATTCCTGGTCATCCCAACCAAAGTGGACACATCACAAGTTCCACAGCAAAATGTTGACTGGATTCCAACAGTAAAGGCCATGATAAAAACAACCTGATTCAGAAGGCTCATCTGTACCACCACTGTTGGTCAGTAAATACTATTTGCCTACGTGGATGTGAAGTGTCTTAACAGGATATGACCAAAAGTTCTTAAGACCTAAGGTCTGAGAGTTTCCTATGCAGACATGAAATTATCTCCTTTAAAAAGTACCTTTAAAGTGAAATTTAATGATGAAAAATTATCAAAACTAGTTTTACCTTCCAACCTTACAAAAGTTATGCTTAGTACTGAAAAGCAGCCTATATTAACTTAATATTACCTTGCAACCTATTATACCCTAACATTTAAATAATGTATATATTATGCCTGGTCATCCCAACCAAAGTGGACACATCACAAGTTCCACAGCATAATGTTAACTGGATTCCAACAGTAAAGGCCATGATAAAGACAACCTGATTCAGAAGACTCATCTGCACCACCACTGTTGGTCAGTAAATACTATTTGCCTACGTGGATATGAAGTGTCTTAACAGGATATGACCAAAAGTTCTTTAGACCTAAGGTCTGAGAGTTTCCTATGCAGACATGAAATTATCTTCTTTAAAAAGTACCTTTAAAGTGAAATTTAATGATGAAAAATTATCAAAACTAGTTTTACCTTGCAACCTTACAAAAGTGATGCTTAGTACTGAAAATCAGCCTATATTAACTTAATATTACCTTGCAACTTACTATACCCTAACATTTAAATAATGTATATATTATGCATGGTCATCCCAACCAAAGTGGACACATCACAAGTTCCACAGCATGATGTTAACTGGATTCCAACAGTAAAGGCCATGATAAAGACAACCTGATTCAGAAGACTCATCTGTACCACCACTGTTGGTCAGTAAATACTATTTGCCTACGTGGATGTGAAGTGTCTTAACAGGATATGACCAAAAGTTCTTTAGACCTAAGGTCTGAGAGTTTCCTATGCAGACATGAAATTATCTTCTTTAGAAAGTATCTTTAAAGTGAAATTTAATGATGAAAAATTATCAAAACTAGTTTTACCTTCCAACCTTACAAAAATGATGCTTAGTATTGAAAAACAGCCTATATTAACTTAATATTACCTTGCAACCTACTATACCCTAACATTTAAATAATGTATATATTATGCCTGGTCATCCCAACCAAAGCGGACACATCACAAGTTCCACAGCAAAATGTTGACTGGATTCCAACAGTAAAGGCCATGATAAAGACAACCTGATTCAGAAGACTCATCTGTACCACCACTGTTGGTCAGTAAATACTACTTGCCTACGTGGATGTGAAGTGTCTTAACAGGATATGACCAAAAGTTCTTTAGACCTAAGGTCTGAGAGTTTCCTATGCAGACATGAAATTATCTCCTTTAAAAAGTACCTTTAAAGTAAAATTTAATGATGAAAAATTATCAAAACTAGTTTTACCTTCCAACCTTACAAAAGTGATGCTTAGTACTGAAAAGCAGCCTACATTAAATAATATTACCTTGCAACCTTTTATACCCTAACATTTAAATAATGTGTATATTATGCCTGGTCATCCCAACCAAAGTAAACACATCACAAATTTGACAGCAAAATGTTAAAAGGATACCAGCAGTGACGGCCCAGATAAGTATAACTTGTCATTCAGAAGACTCATCTGTAACTTTTACCCTAATGAACATAACATATCATAACAGAATATGACCAAAGTTCTTTAGAACTAAGGTCTTAGATCTCCTAAGAAGACATAATATTTCCTAAGAAGACATAATATTATCCCTTTTCCAAAATACCTTCAAAGTGATATTTAAGGATGAAAAGCATCCGATTCAAAACTAGTAATTACCTTGCAACCTTACAGAAGTATTTAAAAAAATAATTGAAAAACAACATATTTACAATTTTACCTTGCAACATTTAAACTCTTAACATTGACATGATTTATATAATATGCCTGGTCATCCCAACCAAAGTGGACACATCACAAGTCCCACAGCAAAATGTTAACTTGATGCCAACGGAGAAGGTCATGATAAAGACAACCTGATTCAGAAGCCTCATCTGTACCACCACAGTTGGTCAGTATATATTACTTGCCTATGTTGATGTGAAGTGTCTTAACAGGGTATGACCAAAAGTTTTTTAGACCTAAGGTCTTAAAGTTTCCTATGTAGACAAGAAATTATCTGCTTTAAAAAGCACCTTTAAAGTGAAATTTAATGATGAAAATCATCTTGTTTAAAACTAGTTTTACCTTTTAACCTTTTGAAAGTAATGTTTAACAATGAAAAGAAGCCTGTTTAAAATTGATATTGCCTTTCAATCTTTTATACTATCTAACATTTAAATAATGTATAGATCTTAAAGTTTCCTATGTAGACAAGAAAATATCTGCTTTAAAAAGCACCTTTAAAGTGAAATTTGATGATGAAAATCATCCAGTTTAAAGCTACATGTAGTTTTACCTTGTAACCTTTTGAAAGTAATGTTTAACAATGAAAAGAAGCCTGTTTAAAATTGATATTGCCTTTCAATCTTTTATACTATCTAACATTTAAATAATGTATATATTATGCCTGGTCATCCCAACCAAAGTAAACACATCACATCCACAGCAAAATATTAAAAGGATGCCAACAGTGACAGCCCAGATAAGTATAACCTGTCATTCTGAAAACTCATCTGTAACATGACTGTTTGTAATTAAATGATTATTGCTCTAGTGGATGTAATGCGTCTTAACAGGATATGACCGAAAATTCTTTAGACCTGTGGTCTGAGAGTTTCCTAAGCACACATTATATCTAACCATTTCAAAAGTATCTTTAAAGTGATATTTCATGGTGGAAATTATTCTATTCATATCTATTATTCCATTGCAACATTACAAATGTAAAGTTAAGTAATTAAATACAATCTGTTAAAAAAATTACCTTGCGACCTGTTATACTCTAACATTTTAATAATGCATATATTATGCCTGGTCATCCTAACCTAAGTTGACACATCACAAGGTTCACAGCAAAATGTAAACTGGATGTCAACAGTGAAGGCCATGATAAACACAACCTGATTTAGATGACTCATCAGTACCACCACTGTTGGTTAGTAAATACTATTTGCTTATGTGGAAGTGAAGTGTCTTAACAGGATATGACACAAAGTTCTTTAGACCTGTAGTCTGATAGTTTCCTTAGCAAACATGATATTTTCCCTTTTCAAGCATACCTTCGATGTGATATTTATTGTGAAAAACATCCTATTCGAAACTAGTTATTACCTTGCAACCTTACAGAAGTAATGTAAGGATAATGAAAAAAATGACCTATTTAAAGTTTTACCTATTTAAAGTTTTTATAACAATCGGTAATACACTAACATTTTGATAATGTATATATTATGCCTGGTCATCCCAACCAAAGTGGACACATCACAACTTCCACAGCAAAATATTAACTGGATTCCAACAGTGAAGGCCATGATAAACACAACCTGATTTAGATGACTAACCTGTACCAACACTGTTGGTCAGTGAATACTACGTGCCTACGTGGATGTGAAGTGTCTTAACAGGATATGACCAAACGTTCTTTAGACCTAAGGTCTGAGTTTCCTTTGCAGACATAAAATTATCTCCTTTAAAAAGTACCTTAAAAGTGAAATTTAATGATGAAATCTATCCTATTCAAAACTAGTTTTACCTACACTCTTACAAAAGTGATGTTTATTAATGAAAAGCAGCCTATAAAAACCTAATATTATCTTGCAACCTTTATACCCTAACATTTAAATAATATATAAATATTATACCTGGTCACATCATAAGTTTCACTGCAAAATGTTAAACGGATGCCATCAGTGATGGCCCAAATAAGTATAATTTGTCATTCAGAAAAGTCATTTGTAACACGACTGCTGGTCATTAAATAATTCTTGGTCTAGTGGATATAATGTGTTTTAACAAGATATGACCAAACATTCTTTAGACCTGTACCACACCTGGTAATCTCGTAAGGGGTAGCTTCTAGTTATGCACTCCGAATCCTTACGCAAACTCCCAGCCATGACTTACGAGACATCTAAATGTCAACAAACAGATAAATTCTCCTGATTTATTGATTTTTAGTAAATTTCATAGACATATTTCGAAAAATCGGACAAAGCTATTCCCACCAACTTTCATTTCTGCGTCGGAAAAGATAGGTGTGGGCTTGAAAAAACAAGCAGCTATTTTTTTTTATTTCAATTTCACTCTGATAATGACAAATGTTCCCATAAGTGATACTCAGGCCTTGTAATCAGACACCTGATAGTTGGCGTTCTTGTCCCCATAAGGGATAATGCCTCCTTAAGGGGTCGTCGGCCTAATAAGTCATATTCGGCACAAATATGTCAGTCCCCGGAACAAATGCTTGGGAAATTTTGCATCTTATGTATTTGAACGTAGATGTAGGTTGCAGCGCATCTTATCTGATATATTAAATAAATACTTCATAGGCCAAATAGCTGAAAATACCATCATATTGCACTGGAAAAGAAGTCAAGACAGGAATACCGGACTACCCCATCTGCGGTTGAAACTGAAATAAAAAATAGCCACTTGTTTTTTCAAGCCCACACCTATCTTTTCCGACGTAGAAATGAAAGTTGTTGGGAATAGCACCGTCTGATTTTTTAAAATGTGTCTATGAAATTGATGAAAAATCAATAAAACAGGAGAATTTACCCATTTGTTGACATTTGGATGTCTCATAAGTCATAGCCGGAAGTTCGCGTAAGGATTTTGAGTGCACAACCAATGGGTACCCCCTTACGGGATTACCAAGTGTGGCACTGGTCTGAGAGATTCCTAAGCAAACATGAAACTTAACCATTTCAAAACTACCTTAGAAGTGATATTTTATGATGAAAATTATCCTACTCAAAACTATTATTTCATTGCACCCTTACAAAAAAAAATGTTTAGTAATGAAAAACAACCTGTTGAAAACATTACCTTACAACCTGTCATGTGTCTTAACAGGATATGACCAAACATTCTTTAGAACTGTGGTCTGAGAGTTAAGCACACATGAAATTTTCTCTTTTATACCTTAAATGTGATATTTATCTAATAATGAAAATCATCCTATTAAAAGCTAGTTTTACCTTGCAACCTTACAAAAAATATTTCAAAATGAAAAAGCAGTCTATTTGAATTAAATATTCAATAACAACCTTTTTGTACTCTAACATTTAATAATGTATGTATTATGTCTAGTTAGCCCAACCAAAGTGGACACATCACAAGTTCATGTCATTCAGCAGACCCATCTGTACCACCACTGCTGGTTAGTAAATAATACTCGCCCTAGTGAATGTGAAGTGTCTTTACAGGATATGACCAAATTTTCTTTAGACCTGTGGTCTCAGGTTTCCTAAGCAAACATGTATTTTTCCCTTTTCAAGAATAGCTTAAAATCAATATTTAATAGTGAAAATCATCCTATTGAAAACTAGTATTACCTTGCAACCTAACACAAGTAATGAAAAACAACCTACTGAAAATTTTACCTTGCAAACTTTTATACTCTAATATTCAAATAATGTAAGTATTATGCCTGGTCATCCCAATCAAGGTTGACACATCAAAGTGGATGTGAAGACTGTCTCAACAGACAATGACTTGAATTCTTTATCTCTGTGGTCTGAGAGTTTCCTTACCAAACACCAAATTGTCTGCTTTCAAAATACACAACTGCTGATAGTAAATTTTATTTGACACAGTGTATATAAAGTGTTTTTACAGGATATTGACCTAATTTTGGGAAGAGCTGTGGCCTGCAAGTTTCTTCTGTAAACACTTGTCCTTATTAAGAACATTACTGCAAATGTTAACCCTAGTCCTGCCGAACGCGGATATACCCTGCCTTTGCAAACAGTGTAGATCCAGATCAGTTGGCTTCTTCAGAAGTCAACAGATCTGGATCTGCACTGTTTGCAATTCAGTATGTGAATTTATATCAACAATCTGGATCAAGTAATCTGATTGGCTAAAATTAGAAGTGGGCGTGGCATCTTAATTTATTCAGCTGGACAAGGGTTAAGTTCCATGATGAAAACACCTAGTGAAATATTTTTACATATATATTTAGTGAACAGTGACTTGAAATGGCAGGCCAACAAAAAATACGGCCCATTTTTGTCAAAAATGCTCAGTACAATTATTATATTAAAAATGAATGCATGACCTGGTAGACATGGTTGCAGTCACATTTTTTGCAGGTGCAATGAAATAATATTGACTTTCATCCATCAACCAAATAACTTAACCCATTTTAGTCTGGAACCCACAACAGGGTAACTGGCAAACAGTACAGACCCAGATCAGATGCCATAGAATGCATCATCTAATCAGGGTCTACACTGTTTGAATTAAAGACAAGAACTTCTATGAAGTATAGTATAAATGAAAATTAACCAGACACTCTGCTTTGGAAACAGAAAGGTCCAAAGAGTTGTGGTAGAAGAGTCCACATGATGTAATTGGGTTAACCCATAAGTGCATATAACAGAATACTCTACCTTACATACTGTGCAGGTTCAATTGTTATTTTTGGGTGTCTGATTTATTTGTTGTCAGAAATGCTTACATTTCATTCCAACAGTGTAGGCCCTGATCAAATGAAGCACTTCACTATCTGATCTGGACCTGCCTGTCAGAGTAGTATTGATACAACTTAATGTTTTAAGAGATGTAACTGTGTTGTGGATTTTTTTGCAAGGGGGTGGGGGAGCGGGCAGTGGGGTTTGCGGGGAGAGGGGCTGGCATGTTTTCAAGAAGGGGTTTATCTAATTAGTAAAAAAGTATAAAGTATTTGATTTCCCTGTAAATGAATAGTTACATATTCACTGCTCTGCACATAAGTAACAGATTATATCCCAATCCCATGGTACAAAACACTTTTCTAACAGATCCAGAATCATTGGTAAAGTGTAATATGGATAGAGTTTCAAGAGAGATTAGTCTTTCAGTATATATTCATCCTCTAAAACTAGAATTCCGAGAATCGGATGTGTCGCCTGATTATTGCACCAATCATTTGATATGAAGAAGGAAAAAAAAAAAACACTGGTCCTTTTAATCACTCCTATCCCAAAAGGCAACCCCTCACTACAAACTTCAAATGAAATCAATGTATCCCTACAAAACTTATTCAGGGAAAACAATTACCTTGTATTTTACCCCAACAACAAAAACTAAGTCGAAAAAGGGCCATAACAACCAAAATTTTGTGAATGTTTACCAATATTGAACTTGACCTATATATTACAATGATATATCCTTCTGCAAACTTTCAATAAAATCAATGCATCCCTGCAAAAGATTTTGAGTGGAAACCAATATCAACACACCAACAAAAACTAAGCTGAAAAAGGGCCTTAACTCAGCCAAAATTTGGCAAATGACAACTAATATCAAACTTGACCTGTATTTTACAATGATATATCCTTTAGCAAACTTTCAATAAAATCAATGCACCCCTGAAAAGTTATTGAGCACAACCAATATTAACACACCAACAAAAGCTAAGTCGAAAAAGGGCCATAACTTGGCCAAAATTTTGCAGATAATTACTAATATTGAACTTGACCTGCATTTTACAATGATATATCCTTCTGAAAACTTTCAATAAAAGCAATGCATCCCTGCAAAAGGTATTGATCGGAAACCAATACCAACACACCAACAAAAACTAAGTCGAAAAAGGGCCATAATTAAGCCAAAATTAGGCAGATGATTATCAATATGGAACTTGACCTGTATTTTATAGTGATATAAATTTCTAAAAAAATTGAATGAAAACCATATGTCCCTTCAAAAGTTACTGAACAGAAACAAAAAGTGTGACGACAACACTGACACTGTTGCTGCCGACGCGGAAAGACAACATGATCCCTATGTGTCTGCCATGCTATGCAGGGTTGCATAAAAAGAATGCAATCGTAATGAACTTCCACAGTCAGAATTGAAAAATTTTACTATACCATTAAGATTTTTTTGTTTCTCTTAATACCTTACTTAAACATATTTATAATTCTTAATATGTCAGGCTGGGTGTTGGTGGGTGTGGATGTGTGTGGTGGGGGTGGGGGGAGAGGGTGGTGAGGGGGAAGAACCAGAATGAACTACATGTACTAACTGCAGATCTTGTTAACATTTTATTATGAATGATGCACTTGGGTCAAATACTGACCATTTTAAATGACAAAAAATCAAAACAAAAAAACAGCATATTGTTTGTTCAAACTGGTGACATTTAGCAGACTAGGTTTGTCATGTAATGTAATTGTTCTTTATTTGGTTGTGGAAGTTGTTGCTAACCTGCTGAAAATTAGAAAGTGAAAAAAAAATAGTGTTCAGGTAGACAGTTGAATAACAGCATACTGTTCACATGAGTATAAGGACGTATAATAAAAATGCTATGCTGTTCGGTGTTTGTTGAATATTCCATACACTGAGTATCAATAAAATGGTTAACCTGATGTTCAATATTTTCATCAAAGCATAGTGTACTACTGGGCTGATGGTGAGGGATGGTCTTCCATAGGTTCCTGAAGTGTAAGACTGCGGATGAATTCCAAGTTATTTTAGTGCTGCATGGCCTGTTAGTCAGACTTGTTTGTTTGTTTGTGTTGAGGTTTTACAGCCCAGTCAACCCAATGGGGTCATGTTGAGCGCAGTCAGTTTACCTAACTACACACGTTTACTGGGCAGGCTTAGTCCTCTAAGTGGTTCACCAGTATTGTGCACAATCTTTCGCCAGAAACTGACAATTGCCCTTCTTGGATCAGAGGAAGGGAGAGAATGACCGAAGAAAATATTTCATGATCAATCTCCACGAAAGAATGTGTTAGTCAGACTTTTGGTGAGTGAAATTTCTTTAGCAGGACTGCAGTTCCACATCTAGAGTGATAAGAATGTAAGAGGGCTCTGATGTAATATTGTTCTTTGTCTAATTCTTGATGTAGCCTCTGGCTGTGGTATCTATTGTTTCAGTTTTTTTCTATTTTAGGGATTGATATCTTTGTGACTGTTACCTGACCATAGTCTTCTGTCATTTTACTCTTGTGGATCTGCTTGATTTGTCTCTATAAAACATCTCATCTAGTGTAGATGTTACCACAGATCATATATCTAAAATGCTTTATTTATCTTTTGTCTAGGTTTTTTTTTCATGTCTGGTAAGGGTGGGTTTGTTGGGGAAGTAATGCCACTTTTTGAGCAAATAAATGTTATTCTAATTGTTTCCATTGAATATTAATGGATCAAATTTAGTCCAAAACATCCATAAGTGGATGTTCTTGTTGGTTGATGATCACGGCATTGATCACCAGTGGGACTCCCATCAGACCGAGCCACTGATGCCAGCTGAAGGAGATATAAGAAATTGCTATATTTCTGTAAGAAGTTTAGCAAATAAAACAAGCAAATTCACAAAATTCCTATTCCCTGCCTCTTAAAGGTCCTCCTATATATACAGTTTGATAGTATTGGAGTTTGAAAAATGACTGCCAAGTAAGTAAAAATGCAGAAATGAAAATAATGATTAAGTTCAAAAGGTGGAAAAAAGTGATAAAAATTAATCTGTGAATTATATCCAAATCACATGCACATCTTCAGACCCTGACAAAAACACCTGCACAATTTTGCAAAATAGATCAGTATAAAACTGTAGGAGGAGTTGCAGACAACAAAATATGCACTACCTATACACACGGATATCTCAACCTAAAAAAACTAACAAAGTTCAAAACACTGAGAGAGTGCTAAAATTAATCTGAGGGTTATATCCAAATCTCATGCACATCTTCAGACCATGATAAAAACATCTGTACAGTTTCAAAACCATTGGCATCAAACTGTAGAAAGAGTTACAGACACAAGGTACATACTGTCAGAGGGTATGGAATGAGGCACCAAATACCAAGCACCATCAACCATGGAAAGCTTAATACCATGTCCCCATTTTTCTTCAAAAAGGCATGGAACAACAGTGTTCTCAGTGGGTAACCTACCTACTATTTAAAAACAAATGAACTAAAATTACTGAGTTAAAATTCTACCTGATACTGCTTAAATCTGCACTAAAAATTCTGGTTAAAAACAAATGTCCTTTCCAGGTAACCTAACTGTCTTGATTTCTATTAAAAGACATTTGCTAAATCCTGTAAAAACTTTAGCTGTTAAAATAAATGTTCTCAACGGGTTATGAATCTAACTACTATTCAAAATTGTACTAAAATTATTGGATTAAAATTCTATCTGCCTACTATTCAAAACTATACTAAAACTACTTGTTAAAATCGTAAAAGTTATTAAAATTCTAAAGGTGGTCAAAATTCTAAAATTTATGGTGTGTGGTAAAGAGGTTCCACACCCTCTGACAGCATATACCTAGTGTTCATAAGTCCTCCAACAGTTTTACACATCATTTTGAAACAATACAAGTGTATTTACCATGGTCTGAAGATGTGCATTTGATTTTGTTTTAATCCTCTGATCAATTTGTATCACTTTTTCCGCATTTTCAAGTTAATCATTTTTCAAGCTCATATACTATCAAAGTGTTATAGGAAGTGGATACCTTGTGTCCGCAGCTCTTCCCTCAGTTTTAAGTGGAGTTTTTTTTTAAACTGTACAGGTGTTTTTATCCTGGTCTGAAGACATGCAGGTGATTTGGATAAAAATCCTGATATTAAATGTTATCATTTTTTCCACATTTTGAGCTTAATCATTTCTTTTTCTCACTTTCTTTCACTTTTTTTAATTATATAGTCATTTTTCAAGCTCCAACATTATCAGATAAACTGAATATATTGTGGGTATCTTTGAAGGATTTTCATAATGCAGGGGACATAAATTCTCTATAATTTTATAATTGCTTGTTAAATTCTGGAAGTACAGGTTAAAATAAAATAATGTTCTCACTGGGAAGGCTAGCTACTATTTGAAACTGTACTAAATTTATTGGGTTAAATTTTGGAAGACATAGTTTAAACAAATGTTCTTTCTGGACAACCTACATGTAACTATGTCTTGAATCTATTAAATGTCATTTGTTCAATTCTGTATGAAAATGAACCATGTCTTAGGTTATGATAAACCAGTACTATTCAGAATTTCCAACTTTTGTGCTTTGTGACGTTCAGTTAGTACTCCAGATAAGAGGGTATCCATTTTTTTTCCTATTTCTCAACAAGATCTTAAGCTGTGTGTACTCATTATCTACAGACTGAATAGGTTTGAGGGATATAGTGATCAGACTGGCATCTGTCGGTAGACATATCCTTGTGAGCTAGTGCTCAATCAATACTTTGATACCCTTAGAGATATTTTGATAATATTTGGTAGGGATGAAAAGGAGGACCAGTAGGCATGTTGCCTGCAAGAGAGACAACTCACTTTATTCATTATGTACTTACATCCTCTGAAGCCAAAATCTTGTGCACGTCATAACTCCCACACTGTTGAGACAGTTTGCAAGAGGGATAACTCTCACTTTCTTCATTATACACTTATGTCCTCTGAAGTGAAATCTTGTGCAGGCAATAATCCAATACTGTTTGAGAGAATTTGAAAATATTGGGTAGAGATATTTATCAGGTCATGTAGAAAAGTGCCACATGTAAGACAGACAACTCCTGCATTGTTCTTTTTCTAGTTATCTCCCCTGAACAAATTTCTAGGCCAAGTTCTTGTGCACTCCATTACTTCTTAATGGTCTGAAATATTTTTGTTACTTTTGCTTGAGGCATAGATCAGGACCTGTAGGCATGTTGCCTGCATAAGTGCTCTCATTTTCTCTTTTATGTACTTATCTACCCTGAAACCAAAATCTTGTGCAGGTCATAACTCCCATACTGTTTGAGATAACTTGGTAAGTTTTGGTAGGGACATGTATTAGGTCAAATAGTAGTGTCACATGCAAGAATGACAACATTTTTTTCTACTGATGTTCTGGCTACCTCCACCAAAATCAAAATCTTGTGCAGAGCATAACTCCATAATGTTTGATAATAATTAGTAGGAACATATATCAGGTCAAGCAGGAGTTATGTGTGCAAGAAAGACAATTCTTGCTATGCTCATTTTCTCGTTATCTCCTCTGAATGAATTTCAAAGTCAAAGTCTTTTGGACACCATAACTTCTTTATGGTTTGAAATATGTTGATCATATGTATTAGAGACATATGTAGATGATGATCTGTAGGTGTTTCACGTGCAAGAATGACATCTCTTTATATTTATAGTTATCTCTCCTGTAGTTGAAATCTTGTGTAACCCATAACGTTTTATGTATTTTGAATAGATTTCGTAGAAGCATATCAGGTCAGGTTGTGTGCAAGAATGACAACTTTTGCTATGTTTGTTTTCTTGTTATGTCTCCACAATTAATTTCAAAGACAAAGACTTTGTATGTTTTCTTTTTATGTCCCGAATGAATAGGTTCGGGGGGATATAGTGCGACCAGCACAGCGTCCATCCATACGTAGACACATTCTTGTGTGCTCCATAACTTTAATTCCCTTTGGGATATTTTTGTAAGACATGGTAGAGATGTTAGTCAGGTTGAGTAGGTATGTTGCATACAAGAAAGACAGTTATTACAATACTGATTTTGGAGTTATTTCCCCTTAACCAGATTCTACAGGTACTGCTTATACCAGTGTAACTCATACACATTGAATTATTTGGATAATATTTGGTAGGTTGATCATGTCCAGGAGGTATGTTGCATGCAATAATAACAACTCTCATTGTTTTCCTTATGGAGTCATCTTCCCTCAAAACTGTCCCTTATATAAGTGAAAGAGAAAATATTTGTGTGGCCATTGTCTTTGGAACTCACAGGGATATAATAATATTTGATAGGGATATAGGTCATATTGAGTAGATGCATTGCATGCATGAATAACAACTCTTGCTTACTTTCTCTGTTGGTTATCTCCCCTAAAACTTATTCTTGAGGTCTTGTGCACAAGCCCTTTGAGATGTTTTGATAATACCTGGTAGAGATGTTGTCAGGTTAAGTAGGTGTGTCACATTCAAGAAAATGACAACTCCCACCTTCTTGATTTTGGAGTTATTTCCCTTTAATCAGATTCCAGTTGAAAACTTATTCATCTTTTAATTAAATAGATTAATTAAAAAAGCTTGAATGAATGTTTTGTGCCCTATCATTCAGAAATTGGGGAGAAATCTGCTCTTTATGTCCAAACTCTACTTCCAGTTACCATTTATCCATGGCACCTTCAACGCATTAACAATAAACCCAAGAAAATGTCTCTGCATTGTGGTTTACATTTCTTTGGCTTCATTATCAAATACCAAATAAAACAGCTGGCTCAAAGAATACAGACACTTTTTTATCAGCATCATTAAAACAGCACGTCTTTTTATATGATGGGCCAGGCACAAGTCAGGCAAGCTACCCTGTCAGGCGACAGGTACTGTGTATCTCTGAAATATGCTATGTACTTGAACTGTAAATGTCTTCTATCAGTTACTATGAAATATACATATTAGGTAAGTGTTATCAGGATTATCAGTACTTGAAACTGACTTTTTTCATACACAAACATCATAAGAAACTAGGAAAACTTCATCACTTTAAAAATATTGCAACATAATATGGCTGCAGTGTTTGCAGATCACCTCTCCTGCAGCACCAAAATCAGACATCAGTGCTACAGATAGCATCCATACAGCCAGAAGTTACAGATGCTTTTGCACCAAATACAGATCAGTTTGAAAAATAGCCAGTCCGGACAGGGATCAATTTTAGCACTTGCTAACTTGCTAAATGCTGGTTAATTTCCTCAAAAAGCAAGCTACAATTTCCATCACTTGCTAATTCTAGCAAGTTGGGAAAGATTCTCTTTAATCAGCAGAACCTGAGGCATTGTTGCTGAAGTTTTGCAATTTCTTTTCCAAAAGCAATGATGATATTTTTCTTATTTTTTTCCAGAAAACAGGTTTTGACATTACATGCAAATTGTCTCCTATATTTTTCCCAGAAAACAGGTTTTGACATTACATGCAAATTGTCTCCATAGGAGACAATTTGCATGTAATGTCAAAACCTGTTTTCTGGGAAAAATAAAACTATGGAGACAATTTGCATGTAATGTCAAAACCTGTTTTCTGGGAAAAATAAAAAAAATATTCTAAAATGTCTGCTGAAATTTTTACCCAGAGTGCTAAGGTTTAAAACCACATTTAACAGTGTTTATAAATGTGAAAAAGCAAGTTGGCTGAAAGGTTTAGCAAGTAAAAAATAATGCCATTTGCTAATTTTAGCAAGCTGTCAAAAAAGTTAAATTTGAACCCTGCCGGATGCAATTTTTAAAGATATCATGCAGCTTTTCTGGTAACCCATAAGAATGCAAAGTCCTGTCTGTTTTTAGAGTAACTAGCCAGAGTCAGAAGAGGTTCAGTGCCTTAGGTAAGCAGCATATTTTCCAAAAATACCCAAATATATTTAATTAAGAATGAATATACTTAAAATCAGTTTGTAGCATATCAAAATGAAAAGTCTGGTTGTATGCAAAACAATAATTCCCAACCACAAAGTTTCACCCTGATACACAGTGTGACTATTTCCCGGATAAATGTCTGTGCATAATTTCTGCACATAAGAGCAACTGGTTCTCTGTGTCATTGTCTAGATAAGTGTTAATGACAAAGATCCAAGGTAACCATTCTGCATTGGGGTTTTCCAAGATTGCAGAAACATGGCCTTCAGAAAATGACAAATGAGGAAAGAGATTGCAGAACTGCATCAAAATTTTTTTTTAGCCAGTCTTTGTCAAATGATTCACTGTCTTTATTTAGTGTGCAACATATCTGATGAAGTCATCGATGCATGCCATGAATGCATACAGAATCGCATCTGCAATTGTGACTGATCTGTGTAAATAGTGTCGGAAGTGGAAGTAGCTCGCAACACATGGGTTTAAAATTCAGTGACACGACTTCAGTACTGGAAGGCTAAGGAGTGGATTGTGCAACTGGTGCAGGTGAACAAAGAAAAATCCAAAGAAGATCACCCAAATACTATGTAAGGTGATTGGTTCTGTCATTAAAAAGGAGTTCCCTGAAGAAGGGGATGTAGCACATAGCACCTGCTTAAGAACTTTTTTTGTTTAGTTATGAAAGAGATAAATACAGAAAAATGACCAGCTGTATTTTGAAGTACAAAAATTAATGGAGAGGTACAAGAGGAGACAAAACAAAAATTTAAAGCAAATTCTTTAAACCACAACATCTACCTCCCCACCAGCCACTGGGCCAAGGAAAATAATTAATGCCACAGCATGGATACTGATTCCAGAATCACGGTTTTTCTTTCTTACTGACTGGCCTTAAATTTGATCAGTACAATACTGGTTGGAAAAATAATTATCTGGAGCACTGCAACATTCTCTTAAAAATTATATATAGTACTTCATTATATATCATAGAAAGTATTTCTGAAACCAACCACATTGCTTAGTACTGGTTTCTACCCAGGAAAAAAGAGGGCCACATGGAAGATTAGTACTAGATTACTAAATGTGTTACCCTCTATAAATAAAGTTGATTATTATTATTATTATTATTATTATTTTAAAAACTTTTGCTTGGCTAAGCCGTTATTTTCATCCCTCATTTGTTTTTTATAATTCTTGATAGAAATTGCTGTTCAGACAGAAGCTGTCTCTCTAAATAACCATCTAAAGGGAATAAACCAAAGCAAATTTTTTACCCCAAATTTTTTTACCTCAAAAAACATACAGCAAATATCTTTTCAAGGCATTTATTTTTGCTAATTAATGTTTGTGAATATGTAGACTCACATATACAAAGTATTTGCAAATATTGTGTATCCCATACAAATAAAGAAAAAGTAACCACATCAAAAGACTGATTATTAACAAAAAAAAATAAAATAAAAAAAATAAATAAATAAATAAAATGAAAAAAAGAAAAAAAGAAAAATAATTAAAAATAAAAGAATATGCAAAAAATGCAAAAATAAAACCATTTATTTTATCTAGCTGCCAACAAGAGACTTTACATGGCTTTTATAGACCTAGAGAAGGCACATGATCCAGTACCTCGGAAGGCCATCTGGTAGGTGCTGAGAAAACTTGGTGTGGAAGAATGGATTGTGCGACAGATGCAGGGGATGTATGCAAATGCGCGGAGCCATTTCTGTGTTGGTGAGGGGTACAGTGAAGAGTTCAAAGTGAAGGTTGATGTTCACCAAGGCTCAGTATCATCCCACTGCTCTTCATCATTTTGCTTGAAGCCTTATCATAAGAGTTCTGCTCTGGAGTCCCCTGGAAGGACCTCTATGCAGATGACCTTGTTATCATCGATGAAGGAATGTGTCAGGAGGCTCTTGACTTGGAAAGAAGCAATGGAAAAGAAAGGACTGAGAGTAAATGCAGGAAAGATGAAGATCATGATCTGTGGTACGGGCCTGGACCTCCTGCAGGCAAGTTTCCATGCACCATCTTTCACACTGGAGTGGGCAGCAACAACATCTTTTGCAACGTCTGCAAGCACTGGGTGCACAAGAAATGCAGTGGGCTCAAGCGCTTGACAAAGGACCCTGACTACAGACGTACATGGTGCCAGGGAACTGCACGTCCCTTGAACAGCAGACAACAGAAGGAAGTCCAGGTCGGACCTGACAAGCTAGAGGTGGTAGCTTCCTTTTGCTACCTAGGAGACATGCTCTCAGCAGCAGGTGGTTGTGAACTTTCAACCACAACATGTGTGAAAATGCCTGGAAGATGTGGCCATGTGTACAGCTCTTGTGTGCACAGTGCAATGCTTCATGCAAGTGAGACTTGGCCATTGACAAAGCCAAACCTCAAGCATCTGCAGCAGAATGACAGGGCAATGATTAGACAGATCTGCAATGTCAGGCCACAAGACATTGTCACCATCAGGTCCAATGAGCTACTTGCGCGATTTGGCATTGAGGATCTGGACCTCATTCTGAAGGAGAGAAGGCTCCGCTGTTATGGACATGTGGAATGCTCTAATGGTGCAGTCAAGACAGCCTTTTACATACAGGTTGAGAAAAGTGTGGTCCTGGGAGGCCCAAGATGACATGGAAGCAGCGGACAGACAGGGTTTGCAGAGACTAGAAGCTCTCGGCTATTAACCCTCATGATAGACATACGTGGAGATCTGGGGTGAGATCTGCCATGCGTGCAGCAAGCCAGCTCTCTGGAAGTGGGCCCACTGATGTGGATGTTGCAGCATGTTAATCCTTGTCCTGCTGAACCCAGATATGCCCTGCCTTTGCAAACAGTGTAGATCCAGATCAGTTGAAGAAGCCAACTGATCTGAATCTACAGTTTGTTATTCAGTATTTGAATTCATATCAACAAGCTGGATCAAGTAGTCTGATTGGCAGAAAAGTAGAAGTGAGAGTGGCATCTTAATTTATTCAGCATGACAAGGGTTAATAAAAAATCTGATTGTGATTATGATATATGATTGTCAGTATACCTAGCTATTATTGTTTTCATTTACTCTTTTGGCACATTTCATATAATCTTTGTCTCTTTTTATTTCAGACTGTTTCAATATTTCTATGATATATCCTATTGAAATATACATCAAATTTAGGAGTGGCGATTCCGTTGCGGGATTTGCCATCTTTTCGGCGATTCTGTTGCGGGATTTGTCATCGTTTTGGCGATTCCTTTGAGGGATTTGCCATCTTTTCTGAGGACTACTGGTATACTTTTCTGATGGCTTTTTTTTTTTTTTTTTTTTTTTTTTTTTTAATTTTCCTGATGGTTATTTTTTTAAGTACATCCATGAGGTACTTCTCTGTGCCCACAATATATATGTTTATATGGAGAAATAAGACCACTGTTTCACATCAATCAAGGATTTAATAATGCTTTGCATGCTGGGTCAAAACTAAGCAGACATTTAAAAATATTTTTTTAAGGAAACTGGATTTGATGTTTCTTGTTTCTTGATGCAAAATTATCTCTCAAGACAATCTGTTTTTGTTTTTAACCTTTTCCATCTCTCAGCTAAGTAAGCAGATCGAATTGGTGATATTTTTTTTATTTTTTTTTCCCAGAACACAGGATTTGACATTTCATGCAAATAGTCTCCAATGGAGAACATTTGCATGAAATATCAAATCCTGTTTCCTGGGACAAATAAGTTAAAAATATTCCAATATGTCATCTGCTGAAAATTTTACCCCGAGTGCTAAGTGTCAATGTGTACCCCTAGTAAAGGTTGGTCCATATTTCACCAAAGGTTTTCCCAGCAATTTTGAAAAACTGCACAGTGCAATAATTAGGTTGAATATAGTATGCAAATTCACAGGCGGGTAAGGGCCTTTACTACTTTTATATAAGGCACTGTGCAACAGTTCTATTAACCCTTAAAGACGTGGAGAAATAAGAAAAATATCAATACTTTTGGATTGAAAAAAAAAACCATCTTATCAAGAGCTATGTATAATGACAAAAAAAAAACAACAAAAAAAACTTACCAAATCACTTGGATTACTTCTGCTTGAGTAACATAAACTGCTATTGTGGCCCTCCTTGGTCCTGCAACCTTCAAAAAATTTCAAATGGCATCTGAAAATATAAAGTTCAATTCAAAATTGGCATCAGAAATGATAAAGACAATCTACCGCATTTATTCTAATATTCTTCCCAAGGGCATTTGCAATTCATTGCTGCTAAACGACAGTGTTGAGTCCAAATAAGATACTGACTAAAAAAAGAAAATGCCACACTACTAAATGACAAAAAGAAACAAAGACCAACACCTTAAAATTGTATAACTGATCTTCTGTGTAAAATATGCATGTAAATTAATAACTGAGGGGGTATCTGAATTATTTATTCCTTATTCTTAGTCCTGCTGAAACCCGATATACCCTGCTTTTGCAAACAGTGTAGATCAAGATTAGTTGGATCTGCACTGTTTGCAATTAAGAATGTGAATTTGTATCAACAAGCTGGATCAAGTACATAATCAGATTGGCTGAAAATTAGAAGTGGGTGTGCCAGCTTAATTTATTCAGCATGGCAATTATGGGTTAATATAAGTATACATGCAAGAAATTCTAGACCAACATGTATAGGTAGGTTTTTATTGCAAAAAAAAAAAAAAAAAAAAAAAAAAAAATTATTCATCTTACTTTTCCTGGCAGTTCAGAAGTGTTGTATTTTTTTTTTTCTTTTTATTTTTTGGGGGGAGGAGGAGAGAGGGTCAGTTTATAAACATAGGTCTAGATAAGATCAAGTGGGTGTCAGGTAAATATTTTTCTTATTTCTCCATGAAAACATTTTATGCGTAAAATCCTACACGTTTTACGCATAAAATTCTACATGTAAAATTTTACGCATAAAATTCTACACTTAAAATTCTACATGTAATAAAACTCTACATGTAAATGCGAAATTCATAGTAATATCAGATGTAGTTGTGATACTTTTAGGTCACCTGAGCAAGAAGTGCTTATGGTGTGCTTTTGGGATATTCCATGATGTTCCTTGTACGTTGGGACATCCATCCATCAGTCTGTCCATCTGTCTGTCAACTATTGCTTGTATATACACTCTAGAGGGCACAGTTTTGATCCAATTTAAATGCAACTTTCTCAGAATGTTTATCTGCATGAAATATCTAGGCCAAGTTTGAATCTTCTTATGTCAGGTTGGAAACTAGGTCACAAGGTCAAATCTTAGAAAAATATTGTGTACATAATAGAGGTTTCATTTTCCATTGAATCTTTATGAAACCTTGTTTGAATGTTTGCTTGAAGACTATATATGTTAAGTTAAAATATGGGTCATGTGGGTTTGAAAACTAAGCCAAGATCAAATAATTGAAATAACCTTGGGTACACAATAGGGGCTTCATTTTTCAAGAATGTTCACAAAAGTTTGTCAGAATGTTTGTTTTGATAGTGTTTAGGCCAAGTTCAAATATGGGCCACTTCCAGTAAAAAACTAGGTCAGTAGGTGTAATCTAAGAAAAACCTTGTGCACACACTATAGGCTTCATTTTCCATTGAATACTTTTGAAACTTAGTTCAAATGTTTCTATGACAAGGTCTAATACAGATAATGTTGGTTCAAAGACTAGGTCACTGGGTCAAATCACTGAAAAACTTTTTGTACACCATAGAGGCTTCATTTTTTCAGTGCATCGTCATG
The DNA here is from genome assembly GCA_964016985.1 of Anodontia alba. NCBI lineage: Eukaryota > Metazoa > Mollusca > Bivalvia > Lucinida > Lucinidae > Anodontia > Anodontia alba. The sequence goes on along the minus strand of OZ024832.1, from coordinate 32,987,156 downwards.
AAACTTTGTGATAAAGTTTGTTTTGACAAGGTCAAGTTCAAAACTGAATCATGTCAGGTTAAAGACTAGTCAAAGCTTTGAAAAAAAAAAAAAAAAAAAACGTGTGCACAACAGAGTGCCCTCATGCAGATCTACATTATTTGCTCAGACCTATTTTTTTTTTTACATTTTTGGTGTCCAGTTTTTAAGAGTTAATTAAAATAAGTTAACTATAAGCCATAGACCTGGAATAATTTTTTTTCTTTTTTTTTTTTTTTTTTTTTTCAAGCAATTAATAAGCAGTATTAAAAATGTTAATATTTTCAACTGAAAAAATGACATATATCAAACACTAAGGAGTAGAATAATTTTGAATGAAATTCAAAAGAAAACTGATCTACCCCACCCACTACATGTACATGTACATAAGAAACTACCATAAGAGCTTAGCTGCCTTTTTGGTGCCAGTTTATAATGCATCAAAATGGAATACTGAGACAGTATTAAAATAACTCACATTTTTTCTATAAGCTATCCTCTTGTGTTCAAATATCTTATAGCAAAATGTTTTGAAAAGAACAGCATTTTATAACTCCAGTGCTCCATGTGACTTCATGCTTTGAAACTGAATATACTAAAGTTTAAAACTGACCAATCAGACAACAGTATCTTGTACACAAAAACTCCAAAGTTCTTATTTTTACGCATTTTTACATGTTGAAAATTACTAAGTCCAGAGCTGGCTTCTTTTACAGACTGTTTTTTTGAATAAGTTAAATAAATGCCAGATTTTACCAGGTTATTGTTTTCTAAGTCCACAAATGACACGTAAATACATGTAAAATTTTATGCATTTTGCAGGATTATCATGGCTTTACATGTCATTAATTGGTTTTACGCATAGAAGTAGTAAATGTACTTGTAATGCCACGCTGTTTTACATATAATTACATGTAAACTATATTTTAACCCATCATTCTGAGGGAAGGGTAGTCTTATGGTTGTAGAGTTTTAGGCCTTGCATGCAAATTTAAGGGACTTATATTTCTCCTTATTTTTGGATTCTTTGCTGAAAATCGCTTACTAGAGAACACATAATTGAGTTTCTTAGTCTCATGGTTTAAGAATTACTGACCTTGCAGGCAAAGGAGTTTATATTTCTCCTCGTGTGTGTGTGGGGGTGGGGACGGGTGGGGTGGTGTAGCTTAGGGGTAATTTTGGTACAGGTGAGCGAGCCGGTATTTCAAAACCTACTCCATTCATATACCTGGCCTTTGAAAAAACGGACCCATTCATATACTTGATCATCCAAAATGCTGACCTATTTATATACTGCTCTTTATGAATATGTATATGAATGGGTCCGTTTTGTACCAGCGTTAGAAATTAACTTTTTTTAAAATTAGCAAGTAGTTGCTACCTGGTCTGAAAGTAGGTAGCAAAATGCATCTTCATGGCAGCAAAAGATGTTGCCCCCGTGTCATGGGTTAAACCTTCACAAGCTAAGCATATTTAGCAGGCAGCATTTTCAAAGTATTTTTCTACTTCAGCAAAATTCAGCCAATCATATACCTGGCAGTGCTGAAAAAGGAGGGGGGGCTATTCAGCACGCACATCCATACTATGCCATATGTAATAAGTTACTCCACCCCCCGCCCCCCGCCCCCCCCCCCCACCCCCGGCGAGAAACCAAGAGTATTTCTCATTATTTTTTGGATTCTTTGTTAACTAGAAATGTGTCTAAAGTATACCAATGCTCCCGCATTGATGTAGCCTAATTTGGCAAGGTTTGCACAGTTTTATAGACCCCAAAGCAGGGACATCCATGTACTGTGAACTCTTTTCTAGTTTTTTTTTTTTTTTTTTTTTTTTGTATATTTTACAGGCTTTCAAATGGATCTCTAGTCATTTGTCATTGCCTGTAAATATTCAATCTATTATCTTATTTCAATATGGATGCAAATTAAACTTAGTACCTTGTCTTTACAAACCTTTGTAGGTCAACATGAACATGCAGTTTTATGCTTTCAAATCTGGTGAGTTTTGAAGCCCCTGGACCTTCTGATGCCCAGGCCACCAGCATCTACAGCGCTTTGATTCAAAATATGCCTATGAAATTTACTAAAAATCAATGAATCAGGAGAATGTATCTGTTTGTTGACATTTGGATGTCACGTAAGTCATGGCTGGAAGCTTGCATAAGGATTTTGAGTGTATAACCAGCAGCTACCCCTTACGAGATTACCAGGTGTGAACTCCATTCAAGAGATCTTATGTTATAGAGGACTAAGCCTGCCCAGTAAACGTGTGGTTAGGTAAACTGACCGCGCTTGACATGACCCCATTGGGTTGACTGGGACGTAAAACCTCAACACAAACCTATTAGTTATAGGTTTAGTGTCATTTTCTGCTAAATACCCTGGCCTAGGAGTATCTGATGATAATCATGGGATATTTTTTTCTTATTTCTCCATAAAAACGTGCCGTGGATACTCATTAGAAGCTGAGTATCCCACAGAGTTAAAGTACTCAATAACAACAAAAAATACTTTCAAAGTACCTGAAAATCATAATTATATACTGGAACAATTATTATAACTTATATATAAAAAATAACTTACATCTATCTCTTCATGCGCATACAACCTCAACTGAATATTATGTGTACATGTGTTCACTTCGTCCCGATGAACAATGGCTTTTACTCGTGTTCAAAAAAAACAACTCACGATATGCACGCTTTGTCATTCAGCTTTGTCAGGTAGCCATTGCGCACGCAGAACCCCAGATAAGAAGAGTATACAGATAAATATTTCTCTCGTTTCTCCACAAAAACATACATTTTCACATTGAATGCCCTGAACAGAAGCACCGAAGCGAGATGCATCTAAATATTATACTCAAACATGTTTTTGGAGGTATTATTAAGAATAACATAAACGTCCTTTTTCTTAAAAAGGTGACTTATCTAGAGAAAAGTTAGATCAACAAGAGATTAATGGGCTGATCAAAAAGTTCACTTCATTTCAGGCTGTCCAAAGAGTGCTGTGCTTTAACCTAAATATCTTGAGGGTCATGTCAGCAAAGCCCGTGTAGATTAGATCAGACTGCCCCAAGTCTGCAGTATATGCTGCCATTTAACACGGTACTATCTTGACATATAACCTGACTAGCAAACAATTTAGGTTAAGGATACAGTAAACGGGCTCTCTCTCTCTCTCTCTCCAGGGGAGGGGCGGGCTTTACTATCAAAATGGGTGGGGTGTGCTGCCAGGAGCCCGGGAGCCCTACACCTTTCCAGACACGATTGGGACCCCTTTCCAAACAAAAGTAAGATGAACAGATAACCCATTGTAGACAAAACCTGCTCGGTCAGATAACTTAACAAGGATTTTCTTACATATTATCAATATTAAGAACAAGAATCACACAAGATCAAGTTTAACTTAGGTATTTTCAAACAACAGTTTCCATTATGGAAAGGCATTTAAATATGCCCACGCAATTTGCCTCATACTCTTACTCCTTTGACTGCTTTCTAAGTCCGTTTGCATGGCTTTTTTTTTTTATCTGTCACTGACAGTCATCTGTCAGTTTATTTCTGTTCTCTTTAATTTGTAATTGTTACTTTTCTTTATTTTCGGGGCCGTTTTAGACATACTACATATCATCGAAAGTGAAACCCCGGGTTAAGGTGGTTTACCTACCTCCTTCCAGACAGACATGGACCCCTTTCCAGGCAATTATATTTGAATCCCTTCCCAGATGTTTTACAATGAAACACCCCACCCCGTTCCAAACAGACTCCAAATAAGACCTCTTTTGTCAGCACATCTCTACCCATGCTTATATAGTGAGTGTCCCCACCCCGGCCTCTCTCTCTCTCTCTCTCTCTCTCTCTCTCTCTCTCTCTCTCATGCATAAATTCCAGACTAGACTGCAGTATAACGAATTAATACAAGACGCACGTATAGGTTACAAGACGGACGTATAGGCTATATACAGTTCAAAATGGTGGTATTGGACATTTTGTGTGACAACTGATGAATTTTATACTCAGTGTAATGATTTCAGCAGCTGACAATAGCCTCTCGAGAGGAACCTATCATTCACATATTAACTGACAAGGGCCAGAATAAGACACCCCAGGCAGCAAAATTTATACCCTACTACAACAGAGCAACCCCAGAGAGCAATCTGGCAACCTGGGATTTATACGATCTGCTTTAAAATGTTTTCCGAAATGCTACTTTCGTTCATGACTAAAACATTTGTACAACGGCCACGACTACATTTTTTTAAAGGAATGGTCTTGGAAACAGGTAACATCTACTTAGTGATTTTGTACACAATTATTTTAGACATGTTTGGACGTGACGCAGTTTGTGTGTTTCTGTGCATGTGCGCGCGCGTGTGTTAGTGTGTGCATGTTTGTGTGTATGAGTGTGTGTGGACGGCGGGGGGGGGGGGGTCTGTAGGGCAGGGTTTGTAATTTTGAAGGTGTCTCAGTACGCAGGCTTTTACGTGTAATGGCTCTTTTAAGACAATGGCTTTTGAGTCCTTAGGAAATTCTCCCCATATCTCAAGAAAACGAATGTTTGGGGGTATTCTGGAGAAGTTTGCATATTTTATCATGAAACTGCATGTTGTGTGTACACATTGGAGTCGCCTTATCGGGGCGATTCTAATGAGTACACTCAACATACCATTGTAGTATCGAAAATCGAAAAAACATCCCTAAGTTTGCCATTTGCCTTCTGATCTTGCGCTATGATTAATCCTCGGTGGCTCGAACTACCCATGTCTAGATTAGTTTCCATGATTCCAAAGATGTTCGATCCATTTAAGTTCGACTTTATTTTTCGCTGAGACAGATTGTTCTCGTGCTGAGTGTGACCAGCAATTGTCCTAGCGCCTTGCACACATGCGTAGTACTTCCTAGATCGTCGTTGTTCGGACAGAAAAAAAAAACAAAAAACGATCAGCCTCATGAGTTTCTGCTCATGCCCAGTTAGTATTCTACATAAATCTACAGCGAGCCGATAACGGCCCGCTGTAGATTTATGTAGAATGCTGGCTGGGTGTGCGTTCTGGTCAGAGTCTGCGCTTTTTTACAATGTGAGTTGATATGTCGATTCAAATCAAACTTTTCTTGTAGCAGCTCAGCAAGTACCAGATCATTCTTCTGAGAGGATTCAGGTATTTCCACACGGTTTTCACTCATACCGCTTGATAGATATACAGTCGACTCTCGTTATCTCGAAGTCCAAGGGACGTCCTAAAATACTTCGTGATATCCGTTCTTCGACATATCGGATTTGCACACGTGGGGAAAAATAAATCAAACAACCACATTTCACAGATGAATATGTAATTTGATTTCTGAAGTTAAGAGATATATTGAAAATATTGTGGAAAAGAGGATAAATTAGGAGCAATTTCTCTTCTTTTCCACAATATTTTGTTACCTAATGTTAGGTCCCTGTGTTAAACCAGGGACCAGAATTTCACTTCGAGATAAACGATTATTCGAAATAAGCGAAGTCGAGATAATGGGAGTCGACTTTACAATCTCGTATTTGGGAGAACACCGAGTTACCGAACCGTCCTGCGCATTTAGGTAGTGTAGTCTGAATCGTCGTTACTCGGCTAGTCAGTGATTGTCATGATTGGGATGGGCTTATGAAGACGAAGGTATAGTCAAGAGCAACTATGAAAGCCATTCGCACGTGCAGGTTGGTCTGGATCTTCGTTGTGTGCATGCGAGTTTGTAGACTGAGCTCGGAGTAGCACGTCCGTCCTTCTAGACGGTTACAGAGATTATCATAATTATATGCCATAGAATTTTGGAGAGTCAGACAGGCCTGTGCAAACAGTAAAGATCCACGTCATTCGCCGCAGAACGCGGCGCCTGATCAATGTCAACACTGTTTTCCGTTCATCAGTAAGTTAGTATGTTAGACACGTATGCAGTTAAATGGACCTCTTCAAACTTTAGGACAAGAACAGTAAGGAGTGAAGGTGTCTAAATACTTAGGGTAAATACGGTACAACTGCTGACGCTGCGGAGGTGCCTTGATTACCTGCATAGTGCGGATATAATCGCCGGTTTTTGTTTAGCGCTCAGCATGCGGGTAAAAATTTCAGCCGTCGACATTTTAAAATATTTTCTTCTCTCTCTCTCTCTCTCTCTCTCTCTCTCTCTCTCTCTCTCTCTCTCTCTCTCAGAAAACGGAATTTAACATTTCTTGCAAATCGTCTTCCAAGGAAACAATTCAGGGGCCAATTTGTATGATATGTCAGGGACTATTTTCAAGGCAAAATCAGCAAAATGCAAATGAATTATGAGTTTGTCGCCTGTCCAGGGCCAGAATAGCTAACGGCGAACAGCCTCGTTGGCACTCGCAGATGGGGTCGCTCAGTGGCGCAACCAGAACGGAATTATTATTTTACGCACACTCGGGAAAAGCTTGACAAAATATGGGCTACCCCTAAAGGAAAGAATTAGCAAATTCCTTTAAGAGCAATCCCTATGTTAAAGAAGCAAAATAATAATTTACGTAAAAAACAGGTTATTATTAATATTTTACTGACTCTTGTTACGCACAAGTCATGCGTAATGTGCGTACTGAGCGGTACGCTTTTGTCGCTGGTCAAGGTCTCCACTGTCCGCTTGTATATGACATTCATTCGTGCCCTTATACGTAGTTGTTTTCAAGGGAAGTAATTAAGTAAGAATCAATGTTCTTTGAATATATCATTAGCTTCCCTTATATGGTGACGACCCCAACATCCAACCGCATTCGAGGCTGATTTCGGAGTGTGTCCTATAATCGACTTGCGAGTCCGTCCGTCCGTTCATCCGTCCGTGGTCAGTTTGCGAAAATGACAAGAATGTTTGAACTGGTAGAAAAGTTTTGATAATTTTCGCACACACATTGATACCGACAAGATCAAGGTAATGGGCTTTTCAATGTCCGAGTCTAAACCTTGGCCAAAAATTGCGAAAGCATGGCTATCGACCTTCAATCCTTGTTTTTCGTTCTTTGTTTCCAAAGGCAGCCTTTTAGATTTTTTTTTATTTTACGTCACTGCAGATTGTGTAGACTGGCTCCAGTCTCCAGTGATTAAATATTTTTCTCATATTCCTGTTTGATAATCCACTATAATAAAACCCCCAAAAATATCATGACTATAAAGGCTGGCCACTAGTAACCAGCCTTTATAATCTTGACATTATTTTGGTTTTATTAGTGGATTATTAAACAGATTATAAGAAAAATATTTAGTCACTGGAGACTGGAGTCAGCCTACAGCTTGTGCCGTTTGATTGCGGAATTCTCTCCATACTTCACCATGGTGCAGATTGTACTTCAATTTCCTTTGGGATCATTGAGCGGGCGTATGCATCTTCGCTAACTAAATTCTGCATATGAAGACTTAAAGGGAAAGGGCCACTAAAGGCAATGTCTTCAGTGAAGTATTCAGCTTTAGAAAACAAGCATTTTGGCGCAAATTTGATCAAAATCGGATAAGAAATAAGAAATTTGTTGTAATTTATCTCTTAGGTAACTGTGAGCATGGGCGCCGCCATTTTGAATATTTAATTACATATTCACACACACATACACACACACACAAATAAAAGTCGCCTGTTGACAGGAATGTACTGCTTATGTAAATTAGCTGACAGTTTATATGCAAATGAACAGATTTAAAATTATACAACAACAAAATATTGTTTCAGATGTGATTATTCATTTTTTTGCATATTTAATAGTGATTATGACGTCACTAACTTACAGGAATGGCGGCTTCCATGTGAGCATCTTCTCATGTATTTTATTCTAAAATCCAATAACTTTCTTTTTTTTCATCCGATTTTCATATTTTTTACCAGACTGCTCAGCTCATCATGCTCTTTATTTTTCGACATGCTTATTATTTGATGTTTTGTTTCCTTTAATAAAACCGAGTCTCCGATTTTCGTTCTATTGTGTGTTCTTTGTCTCCAAAGGCAACCTTTCAGAATTTATTTTATGCTATTATTTTTTAAAAAAAAAAAAAAGTCGTCATTAGCTCTATAACCTTTAAGTTTTCTTTATTATTGTAATTCAACAAAATTATGAGCTATTTAAACATATATATATATATATATATATATATATATATATATATATATATATATATATATATATATATATATATACTACAACACCCTCAATTGAGTATTACGTGTCAGACTCCCCGCAACATGCGATAAAAGTAAAGAGTTAAAAACAAAGCGGACAGTGAGAACAGAATAAAAGTGTATAGTGTTAGTGTATTATACAGTAGAAACAAGAAAAAGTGAGGATAAAAACAGTGTTTAGATTTATGGTCTGTGGTGGTACTCCTGACTGACAGCCAATTTGAAGCTGTCAAGATTCGTCAAGGTCGCCGTGCTGGCCGAAAGATTGTTCCACTGTATCACTGCCAATGGGAAGAATGAGTATTTGTAATAATCAGTTCTTGCATATAGTTTCCTGAATGCTAATGAGTAGGTTGTCCGAGAGTAACGATTGAAGGGGATGACGTATGTAGGGAGTGGGATAGCAACAAGACCATGGACTATCTTGTAGAAGAGGACCAGTCGTGAGTCAGCACGCCGTTGTTTGAGAGGGCGCCAGACCAGTCTTCCCAGCATGTCTGAAACACTAGAGTAGGGAGAGTAATCACTCAAGACCCATCGAGCCGCCCGTCTCTGGACCATCTCGATCCTCTGGATATCTGCCTGGATATGAGGGTCACAGACTGGTGCAGCATATTCCAGCTGGGGGCGAACAATAGCCTTATAAGCTATCTCCCTAAGTTCGGGGCTTTTGGCCTTAAGGTTCCTTCGTAAGAACCCAAGGGATTTGTTGGCACAGTTTGTAATTCTTGCTATATGGGGCTTCCAGGACAGGTCACTAGCAATGTTCACACCCAGGTACCTGGCAGCAAGCATAACCTCAAGTGTTTGGCCATATAGGGTATACTGGGTTGGGATAGGCGTTCTTGCTCTTGTTACTCGAATGACCTGACACTTACCTGGATTAAACTCCATATTCTTGTTACTCGAATGACCTGACACTTACCTGGATTAAACTCCATATTCCAGTCGAGTTCCCATTCTTGGAGGGTGTTGAGGTCACAGAATATATGACACAGAATCTTTCCGTAAGCGTTATGTTAACACCTACATAAAATTACCGTTCCAGTTCTTGACTTTTCCTTTCCGTAAAAATGGTATAAGTGAAGAAATAAAATGGTTATCACATGTACAAGCACATGCAATTCAATTAATATATTTCTGCTGAAAACATAGATTGTGGGTACTCGTTAGAATCGCCCCACTGAGGCGGTTCTAACGAGTGCCCACAATCTATTTTGAGCAAATATATGAAAACTATCAGACAAGCTTTTTATCTGTTTTTTTTTTTTTTTTTTTTTTTAAATACAGTGTATTTGAACAGGAATGTTTTCTAAATGAATTAAAATTGCATTAGGCTTAGAAACAAATTGCGAAAAATACACTGTATACCCTGCTTATCCTGGTTCTATTTATATATTATAGAGAAACATGAGATGCTCATTGCATGCTCATTACCTTTATCACTATCTGGGCTATTTCAGCAGACGACAAAGTGGTGATTTTTTTTCTATTTTTTCACAGAAAACTGGTTTTGTAAATCAATTTGTATTTTGTATTTTTCATTACGAAAGTATGCCTATCCAAATATATAGAAAATTTGGCCTCCAAAAACTGAACATTTTCAGATAAATAAACTCTGATATTTTTCATATATTTTTCAAACATAGATTGTGGGTACTCGTTAGAACTGCCTCGCCAAGGCGGCACAATCTATGTTTTGAGCAGAAACAAAAAAAATAATGTATACCCTTGTAAACCCCTGTTTTACTATATGAAAGTGGGGTTTAAGGGTGTCAAAATTATTTTGACATGTTTTCGTAATGTTACAATATTTGAACTTAGGGTGACGCTTTGGTACCAGTAAAATCAATTTAGCTCCCATCCGGCTCCACCCCCAACCCCAACCACCATAATCGAGAGGTTTACTATATACCCCACTGTAAAAACCCTAGATTTTACGGTAAAATAATTGGTAACTGGTTACCAGCGCATTTACTGTAAATTTTTACGTGCGCCCGTAGATTATTGATAGGAATCACCTTGCTAGGCAGTGCATACTAGGGCAAGATACGTAACGTTTAGCAGAGTAGGGGTGTGAAGTACCGCACCGTATCCGTGAAGCCTACCAGCCATACCCCATTGTACGAGATAGCTCCTGTAAAAGTTCTACAGGTGCCCGTAAAAAAATAACGGTAAATGCACTGATAGCCGGTTGCCATTGAGTTTACCATAAAACCTATGAGGTCTTTTTTAATGTCTGCCTATGATTCTATGGTGGTGCATCACGAAAACACGCATATATAAATTTGACCCCGCTTAAATCCCACTGTGATCCACTTTTTAAAACTTGAGTTTACAAGGGTATACATTATTTTTCTTATTTTGCTCGTCGAGGCCGTTCGAACGCATACCCACAATCCATGTTTTGAGCAGAAATATGTAAATGTCAATTTTTTATTTGAAAATTTTCCATTTTTGGTTGTAAAATTTTCAATATATTTGAATAGACATGTTTTCATAATGGTTCTTCTTTGTGCGGCCTTGTGGCCGCTTGCTGCGGTTTTTGTCTCCTGTTTGTTGTCTTATTGTTGTGTTTCATGGATCCTGTCTAGCACTGTGATCATCTTGTAGGGGAAGCGAGAGCTGGCCCCGAGGTTATAAAACTTTTCATGCTCAACTCAGCTGAGCATGAAATTTTTCATGCTATTAAGTCTCAAATTACCATCAATTGCCAATTCTTTCTTGCTGAACATTACTGGGTGTGAAAATTTCTCTACTAATAAATATGAAAATGCCAACTTCCTATTTATTAGCAGAGAAAATTTCATGCTCAGCATGAAAAAAAAAAGTTTTATAAGCAAGGTTGCTTTGCTTTTCTTTGCTTGTGTGTTGTCTGTCATTCTCGGTTTGTTTGCTCTTCCTTTTGGTGTCATTGGTAGGCTATGGTCTGTAATTGTCTCTGTTCCTGGACATCCATTATTACTTGACAGTTCGTGCAAATTGTTTCCATGTCAAATCCTGTTTTCTAAGAAAAATAAAAAAGAAAAAAAATGTTTCAATATTTATTTCATCTGCTGAAAAATTACCAAGCATGCGGTTTCATGGCCTTTTCAACTACAATGTATATTGCGCTGATTGCATGCCTTTTCCGGGCCTCATTTTTTGGATATACTTATTTAAATGCGCCTGTCAAGACTTTTGCAAAGAGAGGAGGGGAGTGGGAGGGACGCAGGATTACCCTCGGAATAGATGGCCTTTAAATACAACTGTTACCCTTGTTACCTGTGTTACCTTAGGGTAACGAAAATGCACTTCTGGAAAAAGAGTAATACTTTCTGGACATATATGTAAATCACACCTAATTATTATCATGCTGGTAGGACAGGCAGAATTGTGAGTTTTATGGCACATTGTGACACTCCAAGGGAAAATTGGGTGGACACATGTGGCTAATCATAGCCCTGATTTTTTTTTTTTTTTTTTTGTTTGTTTTAAGCTGTCCTTTATCTAGGAATTTATTGTTTCGATTTCCTAAATCACCAGTTGTCAGTCTTTGAATGAGTACCTAGCATTTAAAGTATTAATCCTGTGAAAGAGATTTCATTAATCTAGCCAAAAAAAAAAAAAAACACACACTCAAACACACATATATATTAAATCATGTTGTTTTTTTTTGTCACAGAAATGGTAACCTGAGTAAAATAAGCCTTGTATCTACTAAAAAAAAAAGAAAGAAGAAAATGTCATCTTATAATCTTATAAATTCTTTGTTAGTATAACATTCAATAAACTGACTAATTTAAAAATAAAATAAAAATTAAAACAACAACAAACAAAAAATAAACTTCAGAAACCCTTCATGTATGCCAGGAAAGCTATCTCGGTACATCAAATGTTTATACATTACGAAATCATGTCTATTCAAATATACTGAAAATTTCACCACCAAAAAGTGAAAATTTTCAGATAAAAAATTCTGATATATTTCATATTTCTGCTCAAAATATAGATTGTGGGTACTTGTTAGCACTGTCTCAATGAGGTGGTTCTAATGAGTATCCACAATCTATGTTTTTGAGCAGAAATAATAAAAATAATTTATACCCATATAAACCCCAGTTTTACTGTATAAAAGTGGGGTTTAAGGGGGTCAAAATTAAATAAGCCTGTTTTCAGGATGCATGTACCAATGGCAGTAGCACTGGAAATAGATTTTTGTTGTTGTTTTTACTTTTTTTTTTTTTTTTTTTTTTTTTTTTTTTACAATAATATGATGAATCGCTAAATGTGAACAGGACACAGTATTGATATAAATAAAAAAAAATCCTTGAAAAACTGGAAAAAAAACAAAACAAAAAAACAAACAAAAAAACAACTAAAAATGTAATGAACTCTCTTCTGCTAAATTTAACACTAGGTGTAGTGTTTTACAGTTTAGGTATGTGCAGAGCTCTAGATAAGAGGGCTATACATTAATACAATTCTTTTTTATTATTCCTCCATGAAAACATGTACGTCATGTATGTACTCCTCAGAAGCTCTAGCACACTATTTAGTGTTCAAGGAAGTACTCTAATTTGAACATGTTTTTTTTTTGTTGTTGTTTTTTTTTTAACCAAACAATATTAGTATTTTTTTTTTGTCTGATATGAAAACAAATCAGTTCAGGCTCTCCTAAAAATAAAGGATTTTTTATAAAAGTTATTTTTTTGGTTAACATGGTTAAATATAGGGTTTTCAGGCAAATTTTAAACAAAATTAAGAGCAAAGAAAGGTTACATTCTTCATCTTGTTTCCAGTTTCTGTGCCATAAAATACCTACTATGATGGACAATCTCCGTGTGAATTCACAACTGAGTTACAAACTACATTCTCAATAATTTAGTTGACCTAAGACTTTGACTCCTTTGTCATAGTTAAAACTTTTATACCCCAGGCATACAAAGTACATGTATGTTTGGGGGATACATAGTCTTTGTTATTCTGCCCGTCCATTAGCTCATATGTCTGTGCTCCCATCCGTATTTGCATGTATGTGTAACATATCAGTCTGCACAAGAAGTAGAACAGAAGTTAATCAGAACAACATATGGATGTGATTTATACAATAACTCACCTACTGCTTTGCTTTCTCTGCAGATTACTGGATGCTAACAGTTTACTGGTAACCCTTTTCCTTCACTCATATGTTTAAATTTAGCATACCCTTTGATCAGCCTGCACAGCCTGAAAATTACAAAAGAAGCCTATATATTATAATTTAAATTATATACATGCAGACAGCCTGTACATGTTCATCACAAAAAAATATATCTGGGTGTAACTGTGTAGACTGATCAGGATCTGTACTGGTCACTCATAAATCACTGAATAATGTATGCCCGTGTATGGAATATATCAATGGACAGCTATAATCTACAAGGGAATGGGGCTGGATCAGCTGGACAAATAAATCCAGATATATTATGCACACTACTTTTGCTTTTATTCCCTTAACAGTTTTGTTGTAGAATAAGTGAACCAATGAATAGGGCAAAACAATATGTGCAAGAAATCATAAGGGTTCTTGGCTGTATCTTGGCCATAGGATGTGGCGTGTAAAACAGTTACCCACCCGGACAATTACCCACTGGACAATGATCCACCCAGACATTTAACCGCCACTCTTAACCTAAATGCGGACAATTACCCACCCAAAAATATTTTTCATTAACTGTCCTTAAATGTTTTATAAGTGATCTATAAATCTCTCGGGTTGGGGGGGGGGATGGGGGGGCGTGTAACTTGGGGATAAATGTGGTACGGGTGTGCGAGCCAGTAGCCCTTTGAAAAAATTGCCCCCTTCATATACTTGATCGTCTGAAATGCTGACCTATTCATATACTGCCCTTTGATTTTTATACCCATTTATTGCTGGTAGTTAGACAAATATAGCAGTCAATTCATTGAATACCAAGAAAAATAGCCGCCTTGACAAATCTCTGAGCGAAAAAAATATATGCATTTACTGGAATGTCAGAAAAGTGGAGCCTTTCACATATGAATCATAAAAAATCAGGTCAGTCATATACTTTTTGTTGAAAAAAAGGGGCTAATCTTACACCTGGCAGCGCTGAAAAAGGGGGCAATTTGGCATGCATATCCATACTATGCCATATATAGGAACCCACCCCCGACCCACGGGCTGTAAATTGTCTTATAATATTTTTCATTCATTTAATCCTGTTTTATTGGTAAAAAATGATTTTGTGTCAATCTGAGAATCTTAGCTGAAAATGACTTTGAAAGGATAAAATGAAAGATTTCTGTTTGTTTTTTTAAATGGCTGTTTTTTTCTTTTAAGGTAAATTTTCTTCAATATATATTTTTTCATAAATCCATAGCTACAGATAAGAGGGGTATCCACATAATATTTTTCTTATTTCTCCACAAAAACATATATTGTGGGTACTCATTAGAAGCCCCTCACTGAGGCACTTCTAATGAGTACCCACAACATATGTTTTCGTGGAGAAATAAGAAAGATATCAGCATTTTTTGAAAAAAAAAAGCGCTCTATCTGTTGCTATGATAAATCGCAATGAAAAGGTATCCATCGTCCATTACAGCATGCAAATGACATTTGACTCATGGCAGCAGACATATTTTAATCACATTGTAAGTAAATGGAAGAAATAACTGTACTGGTCATAAGTTATCACAGGAAAAAAAAAAGAGATACTAAATTCTATAAAGTAATTTAATAGAATTTTCTTATGGGGGATTTTTAAGATATTTTATAATGAAAGAGTTATTATTATCATTTGGACTTCAACAATTAACATATACAAAATAGGAAAAGAACCATATAAGTTTTACTGCACATATTTAAAAGTACAGGATGTAATCTTCAGCTATCCTACATGTTGCCCAATATCACGCAGTCTGTTCAGGACTTTGTGCCACCTTACATCTAATAAATGGATATATTGAATACCATATGTGCTCTAAGTATTGGACAGACAGTCCTGAGCTAACAATACAGATCTAGATCAGACACCACCTTACAGCTAATAAATGGATAGTGTAGAATACTGTTTAACACAAATGTATTGGACAGTCCTGAGCTAACAGTGTAGACCCAGATCAGATGCCACCTTACATCAAATAAATGGACACTGAACAATAGTCTTTATACTCAAAGTATTGGCCAGACAATCCTGAGCATACCATGTTGATCCAGATCAAACAACATCTTACATAGATAAATGGTTAATGTACAGAATACCGTTTTTACTAGGACCACTGGACAGACAGTCCTGAGCTAACAGAGTAGACCTAGATCAGATGTCACCTTACATTTAATAAATGGGTACTGCAGAATACCATTTATACTCTAAGTTTTAGACAGACAGTCCTAAGCTAACAGTACCCAGATCAGCTATCACCTTACACTTAATAAATGGATACTGTAGAATACTGCATACACCAGACAGTCCCGAGCTAACAGTGTAGACCCAGATCAGACACCACCTTCATCTAATAACTGGATACTGTAGAATACCATTTATACTCTAAGTTTTGGACAGACAGTCCTCAGTTTAACAGTGTAGATCCAGATCAGATGTCACATTACACCCATTCATGCCATAAGCTGTGGATTAAAATCTGTGAGATATGGCAAAATACTAAGGGAGATTTGACAAAATTCTGTGGGATTTTCTTAAACATCACTTTGGTGTTCCCACAATATAGTCTTATCTTCTTTTTTCATGTGAGAAGCTTGTGAAAACCACAACAGTGTGTGATTTATGTTTATTTCTTCATAAAATCTGTTGTAAAATGGTCTGAAAATTCTGTGAGATTAGAATTTTTTTATGGGAATTGCTTTCCAGATGGGCCAAATTCTGTGAGATTTTATCTCACAGTGTGAGATATGGCATGTATGTGTAACACCTAATAAATGGATACTGTAGAATACTGTATACACAGGACAGTCCTGAGCTAACAGTGTAGATCCAGATCAGACTCCATCTTACAGCTAAAAAATAGATACTGTAGAAAACTGTTTTTATTCAATGTACATTTTTATATTGTGAATTTAATGTAGTGGCTGGAGTGCATGGACTGAACAAGACTGCCTGCTTGGTTCAGTAGGAAGAGCACCTGACTAGTGTTACGGGGTTGTTGCCAACTTGTTGGCGAGTCCCAGCTCCAGCAGTCATTGTTTCCTCTCTTGTTCACTTTACTGATATGAGATTTAGTAAACAGGTGTGTGCCAAATGCAAGCAATTGGGGGTTGCAGACCAGATACCTTCAGGACATCAGGCTGGTACCTGAATCCTAAATGTTATGAGGAGTGTAGTGGCTCGAGTCCATGGACAGAACAGGACCACCCTTGTAGCCCAGTAGGTTCAGCACCTGTCTAGTAGTCTTGCCAATGATGATCGATTATAATCATTCAGCAATCACTTTTGCCTCTTGAGACTGAAGATCGGAAAGATTTTTTATAGTCAACTAATCAGATTTTTTTTTTTGTTTGTTTTTTTTTTTTTTGTTTTGAAACAAATATATTTTTCTCACCTTTGTTTTTCATAGGCAAGTCATCAATAAATGAAGTTCAGAGCTGTCTGTTAGGGTCATTCTAGATTTATGGTCAATAAAAGTGAAAAGATTTGATAAAAGAGCCTTAAAAAAAGTCAACCCAAAAGAACTAATGTTTTAGGTACTCATTTGAAGCACCTTGCAGAGGCACTTCTAATGAGTACCAACAACATTGTATGTTTTCATGGCGAAATAAGAAAAATATTACCTGGATACCCCTCTTATTGATCTGGAGCAATGGCTAGGTACCTGGAAGATGGCTGAATTAAGAGTGAATATATTTTCTACAAGTCAATTATTACTCAATGATCAGTCGGTTTTACAAAATCGATGATCAACAATGAAATTCTGGCTGATTCCCAACACTACTGTCTAGTGAAATGGGGATCATGGGTTCAAGTCCCGCCTTAGGCAAGCAGTTTTCCTTTCATTTTTACTTTATTATAAGAATATTGCAATTCACTTGCAATTTTTTATCTGCAGACCTGTACTGTTTTTAGCTGGAATTTTCAATTTGTTTTCCATGTAGACCCTTTAACATGTTCAATAATCAATATTAAAATAAACTTAGGAGGAGAACTCGAATCCGCAACCCCATGGCTGCAAATCAGGTGCTCTACCAACTGAGCTAATCAGGCTGACAGTCCAGGTCCATACGCAGACTTTTGAAATGGGGAGGGGGTGGGGTGGAATTTTAGGTATTCTGAAAACAGGGATGCAAATACTTCTTGAAAACGCCAATTTGGGGGCCAAAATTAGGGCTATATAGTGAATTTAGGTTTGAAAACTGCATGATTTTGAAGTAATTCTCCAGAAAAGATGGTGCGTTTGTACCCCTGGAACACCCTTGCATATGGGCCTGCAGTCTCACCAATTACTACACTCCTCTCCCTTTAACAGTGTTTACGGTAACTTACATGTGCCAGACATCAACTGAACACACTAACAGTGCCTAGCTTTTCTCCACACTCACAAGTACCTCATTGCCATTGAAGCAACTTAAGGAGGGGGAAAGGTATGCCTAATGCAGAATTTAAATTGCAATCCCCTGCTTGTAAGTCAGGTGCTCTACCAACTGTCTGATGTACCAGGCTGACCTACAGTTTTGGCAATCACACAATAGCTTACCTTCTGTCAAAAATCACAAGTGTCCCAGGTCAGTACTTCCAACGTTGTTTCATCCATTATGCTAAACATTTCTGCTTGTACAAGTTATACCGCGTCAAACCCCACAGTTGTGCGTTCAGTAAATATAGTCATTCAAGTCACGTGTACGAATCCTAATACTGTACGAACATCGCTGGTGACGCAGCCAGTTTCAACGCATCCACGATTTTCCAAATTCTGTTCATTTTTATGCAGCCGTCTGATCATAATGTACATAAGAAAAACAAAACTACATTTCTGTAGGTATCAAACTGTAAGCTGGTACGTAAACAGTCGCACACGGCGAATATGAGTGCACGTTTTCGTTCTTCACGCCGTATGTCAACAGATATTAAAAATAATACAGGTGTCGAAGCAAGACAAATACCTCCATAATTCATCTGGGTATTCTAAATTCAAACGCAGCACGGAGAAAAGAAAAAAAAAAACTTTATATAGACAACAGCAAAATAGGAAGTCAATTGGGGTAGATAAATTCTGACAAATCTCACGCCTTTTGCCCCACCTGATATCCGCTTCCGTTGCGCATGCGTTCTGAAACATCTCATGGTCTTAAACATCTTACGCGACACCGGCTTGAACAATCTTGGTAGAGGGTCACCAAAGAAACATTCCTGCTAAGTTATATTGAAATTGGTCCATTGGTTTCTGACAAGAAATTTTTTAACTTTTCTATATAGATATATGGGGAAAAATAAGCCCCACCCCTTGGCGGCCATGTTTTTTTGATGAATCATGATAACTTAAACAATCTTGGTAGAGGGTCAACAAGGAAATATTTCTGTCAAGTTATAATGAAATCGGTCCAGTGGTTTCTGACAAGAAGATTTTTAAAGTTTTCTATTTAGATACATAGGGAAAATAAGCCCCGCCCCCTGGCGGCCATGTTTTTTGACGAATCCAAATGGCTTGAACAATCTTGGTAGAGGATCACCAAAGAAACATTTCTGCAAAATTATATTGAAATCGGTCCATTGGTTTCTGACAAGAAGATTTTTAAAGTTTTCTATATAGATATATAGGAGAAATAGGCCCCACCCCCTGGCGGCCATGTTTTTGACGAATCCAAATGGCTTGAACAATCTTGGTAGAGGATCATCAAAGGAACATTTCTGCTATAATCAGTCGAGTGGTTTCTGACAAGAAGATTTTTAAAGTTTTCTATATAGATATATAGGGAAAATAAGCCCCGCCCCCTGGCGGCCATGTTATTTGACGAATCCAAATGGCTTGAACAATCTTGGTAGAGAATTACCAAAGGAACATTTCTGCAAAATTATATTGAAATCGGTCGAGTGGTTTCTGACAAGAAGATTTTTAAAGTTTTCTATATAGATACATAGGGAAAATAAGCCCCGCCCCCTGGCGGCCATGTTATTTGACGAGTCCAAATGGCTTGAACAATCTTGGTAGAGGATCACAAAAGGAACATTACTGCAAAATTATATTGAAATCGGTCGAGTGGTTTCTGACAAGAATATTTTTAAAGTTTTCTATATAGATATATAGGGAAAATTAGCCCCGCCCCCTGGCGGCCATGTTTTTTGACAAATTCAAATGGCTTAAACAATCTTGGTAGAAGATCATTAAAGAAACATTCCTGCAAAATTATACTGAAATCGGTCCAGTGGATTCTGACAAGAAGATTTTTAAAGTTTTCTATATTGATAAATAGGGAAAATAAGCCCTGCCCCCTGGCGGCCATGTTTTTTGACGAGTCCAAATGGCTTGAACAATCTTGGTAGAGGATCACCAAAGGAACATTTCTGCAAAATTATATTGAAATCGGTCCAGTGGTTTCTGACAAGAAGATTTTTTAAATTTTTACTTAAAAAATCTATTTTTAGCTCCTGTGACCTAGATATGCAATGAACCGGAACCATTTGAACAATTATGAAAGAGGACCAACCAAGGATCATTCTTGTGAAGTTTGGTCAAAATTCAATCACTGGTTCAGGAGGAGATGTTGTTTAAAGATTGTGAACGGACGGACGGACAGACGGACGACGACGACGGACGGTGAGTGATCACAATATCTCACCTTAAGCCTTCGGCTCAGGTGAGCTAATAAAATCCAGACCTATTGATGACAACCAATCTTGCTTGCAGAACTTTTACAACTGCAATTTTAATACTGTAATATTGTGGCAGATTGAAAATAGCAATTTGTTGCTTCATAAATATTTTAAATGTTGATCAGTGATAATTTGCCATTCCGAGCATGATTTTCAGGTAAATAGTTATTCGTAAGCACGTTAACAATTACATTTATAAAGTCATATCTTGTTTCCCGTAAGTTCTCTGTTTAGTTTAACAACCAGTGTATAATTTTTAATTGGAAAACATTAATGATGTCATGAATTACGCAGGTCTGTTCTGCGTCTACGCTATATTCATAAGCTGTGAATATAGACTAGACTAGCTACGAATTTCTTCTAGAACTGTTTTTGTTTTTTTTTTGTTGTTGTTTTTGTTTGTTTGTTTTGTTTGTTTGTTTTTTTTTTTTTTGTTGTTGTTGGTTTTTTTTGTTGTTTTTTTGTTTGTTTTTTGTTGTTGTTTTTTTGTTTTTGTTTTTTGAAAGCGTTCCTTTGAATACAGTTTCAGTCGTGCATTCTAATTCTCCAACCCTAACAAAACTAATTAGAGCTGTTTTAAACAAAAAAAAAAACAACATACGTCTCCCCAGCTGCCACTCACATATACAAAGTTGCATCATTGCAGGCCCGTACGCACAGGGGTGCAGGGGTTGCGAACCCTTTTCTGGGAAAATTATTTGTGGTCTGCATGTCGTCTGATGATGCTTCATATTTCTATGAAGTTCCATAAAATACCAAGAACGTTTTTCGATTTATAGATTCTATAAATTTTCTTGAACATGTCGAATGGTTTTCAACTGATATAGCGGAAACAAAACTACTATTGTCAAACATTCAAAGGGGAATAACACCAAAAATATAAAGAGTTACACTTCTTGTGGTCTGCACATCATCTGATGATGCTTATACTTTTGTAAAAATTCATTTAAATATCTTGAAAGGCTTTGGACTTATACACTGCAACGAAACTACCGATGTCAAATTTCAAAGGAGAATAATTTCAAAAACATATAGACAAGAATAACGGTTCATGTCGTCTGCACGTCGTCTGATGGTTTATATATTTATGAAACTTCATAGAAATACCAGAGCGGATTTTGATTTACAGAGCAGACACGCAACTGCTATTGTCAAATTTCTAAGGGAAATCTCCAAAATATATAAACAAGAATTAAGGTTCTTGTAGTCTGGATGTTGTCTGATAATGTTTTCATGAAAATATCTTTAACAGCTTTCAAGATATAGAGCGGACCTCATTTTGTGAGAGAACAATGGACGGACCATGGACAGACAAGAGTTATGGTTCTTGTCATCTGCACATCGTCTGATGGTAAGAAGTTTCATGAAAATGTCTTGAGCGGTTTTCGAGTTAAGAGCGGACACGAAATTACCATTGTCAAATTTCAAAAAAATGCATAGATAACAGTTACGGTTCTTGTGGTCTGCACGTCGTCTGACGATGCTTTATATTTCTATGAAGTTTCATAATGCTATCTTAAACGAGCGAACACGTAATTTTCAAAGGGCAATAACTCCAAAAAATGTATTGACAAGAGGTTCTTGTAATCTGCAGATCGTCTGATGAGAAATCTATGAAGTTTCATGAAAATATCTTGAATTATTTTCCTGACAGACGGACGGACAGATGGACAGACAACTATGGAAAAAACAATATGTCTCCCCATTTATAATTGTAGGGGGACTGTGTTTTTTGTCGTTGGTATTTCCTTTATTTAGCAATAAATTTAGATGACCCTTTGATCCCGAAATCAGCAAAGGTGTTGTTTTAGGTTACAGCCTAATCAACTTCCTCCATCAAGCCACAAATTGGTTGTTAAATAGTTTTAAATCTCGAGCAGTGAAGTTTTAATCTATACGTGTCACTAATTGTGCAATAATGAGCTGTGGTACATAAAATATGTGTCAAGTGTCCGTGCCGAAAGTGAAGACAATTGAAATTCAAGTGAGACTGAACCAACAAAAAATCCTTCACCTTCAGGGATAAACTACACTGAGAAATAGAAAAAACACATTTAATATGCTGACTGCATTTACATATTTTTTACTCTGACCCTACAACAAGATTTCTTCGTTTCATTTGCACATAAAGCTTTTCCTTTGAATTCAGCTTCCCCTTTACTGATGACTCATAAGACGAAAGATGTATTTTGTCGTCTGTTATTTCCCTTTCAGCATCCTACACATTATACTTTACATCTAGATGACACTATTTAACTATTTATTAAACAAATCAGCTGTGTGTTTAGATAAATCAAAGTAGTCATATATCAACACTTTCGTCCATGAGTTTCTGAAATGGACTGTGTCTATGAAGTTGACTGCATAGGCAAAAATCGAGAACAAAATTGCGAACAGAGAAGTGACAAAATAGAAAAAACAGTATAAATCCTGTTGAGACGGCTCATACATACAGTCTCATCTGGATCTACACTGTTTGCAAAAACTTGAAAGGGTTAATGTTAGGAGGTTAAGTATAGGTTTTTGCTTAGTTTTCAATTAGAAGGCGAGATTTTAACTAAACCAACAACCAACTTGATGTTGATGGGGGAAGTTAATTAGGCGGCTTGCCTTAAAATAACAGTTTTGCTGATTTCTGGATCAATTAAATTAAATTAATATTGCAGGCTGAAAGGGAAATAGCAGAAGACAAAAATTCACTTTTCTTCTCATAAATAGGTTTGTTAGGGGAGGAGACAATGAATACATACTTGAAACTGTATTCAAAGGAAAACTTCAAATGCAAATGAAAATTAAATGCAGTCGAATTTCAATGGCTCAAGCATATTTTTAGGATGATGGAAATTTTATTCTTGACATGAGTAGAGCCACTGAGGGTTGATCATAGCGCAAGGCCATGAGGCAAATGGGTGGTATAATTCATGGATGTCTTTTCGATCTTCAAAAAATAGTGGTATGTTGATTATACACATTTGAATCATCTCAATGAGGCGATTCTAAAGTGCACCTAACGTCCCCTAAAATGTCTCTATATATTTGTTTTCTTGCGCTATCGGAAGAATTACGTTGTCTAAAAAACGTGTTCTCCAAAACGTCATTACGAAAACACGCCTATTCAAGTATATAGAATTCCACGTCCAAAAACTGAAAATTTTCAGATAAAAAAAACTCTGATATTTTTCTTATTTCTGCTCAAAGCATAGATTGTGGGTACTCGTTAGAACCGCCTCCGCTTTTCGAGCAGAAATAAGAAAAATAATGTATACCCCTGTAAACCCCAGTTTTACTATATAAAAGTGGGGTTTAAGGGGGTCAGTATTATATAGGCGTGTTTTCGTTATGGTGTTCAAATCAGCCACGGTAAACGCGTCATCGGTGTTCGAGCAATTGAAGTTTTACTGCAGGTACCCTATACTTTAAACAGTGAAAGAAGATATTGCAGAAGGGCGAGGATTTTCCCTAACTGACTCGGGTGTTGAAAACCAAATTTCAGAAATTACAATATTTAATTTTTTATTACATATTCCGGTAAACCGATGTCTGCACCATAGCAGAAAGGACAATTTATGTTTCTGGCTTTTATGATAATGGAGAGAAACCCCATCCCAGAAACTCCCACATTAATATTATAATATCAAAACGACTGGAATTACATTTAGTTGCCCTTTTCTTTGGGAAATATTACTTGCATTAGAATGACGAGAACACAACACTGATTGGTAATTATGGTTAAAAGAATACAGTCAGTGCGCGTGTCTGGTATATGTTTCTCATTACCGATTTAAATGCAAAATAAAATGTTAAATGCGGTTTTAAGAAAGTTCTAAAAAAATATGTTTCCCTCCTAGACCCAAGTTGCCTTTTGGTGGAGATATTTCCCTGACTTACTTATGTAATATATATGAATGGGAACGTGTCTAGGGGGAAACAGTATCCAGTGATGCTTTAAGGTTGCATGGCGGGACACTCAAATGTTGATTAAATTCTTGTCTGTTTTGATTAGTTTTACCAAACTGTTCTCTATATATAATGTATAACACAGGTAAAGTTAAAACGTCACATTGATAATATTAGGTTGATCTACTGCTAAATTATATGGAATTTAGGACAGAGACACTCATTTGAAGACAGTAATGCATAAAAGGTCTCAAAATACTAAAGTCTCTAAAACAAGATTTACGAAAAATAAAAAACATACCGATGGTCTCAGTCCGGAGTGATTTTTCGGCACGTCTTAAAGTTCAAATGAGTAAAATGAAATGCACATGAGAAATTAACAATTAGGGCCCTGTTGCAAGATATCTTTAACTGTGTCAGGATTATCTTAATTTGAACTGATTGTAGTTATAACAGCGAGTTTTGGAGAGCCCCGGACATTATTACCATCTAATATTGTTTATAACGTCTTCTTCATCCGCTTATGTTTAATCTAATCTAATCTATAGTACTTTATTTATTCCTTATCGCACTTGTCCTAAAATCCTAACCTTTTGTTGCCTAAAAACTCATGTAGAACCCAGTTACAATGTGAGCGCATTCTATTTAAATTTATATTGGACTGTTATCGGCCCGAGTCAGTTGATATCGGCATAAGAAGCACATGGCAGGCGCTTCATTTGCGACATAATGCATCAGCTTAATATGAAATAAATAGGTGTTACCTATGAAACGAGCTGAAGCATTTTATGCACTTTTTTTTCCTCAGGTATGCAAAGTCGCGGACCAGACAAAACCTGTTTAAATGTAGGTCTGAGGCAAAGTGCACAAAATCGAACATTTTTTTCCATTTTGCACATAGTGTATCACCGGGTATAGGTATATAATACACTTGTACTGCCTGGCGGTACAAGTAGGCTTTTGGGTGCTTACCACTAAATATTTTCCATAGGCGTCAATAGTAACATTTTCAATTTTTCCTAACAAACCACACATACAAAGTTTACAAAAGCTCTCCTATTTGAGACATCTACTGCAGCACATTACTTTTCAAAATTAAAAACACCTCCGAAAGCCATGAACTTGTTTACATAAAGTTCCGCAGAAAATGAGTAAGCATTTTTTTTTGCCTGAGGGGAGGCACACAATGATATTTTTTTCAGCTGATGATCTTTAAGGCTAAAACACGCATGATTTTTATTTATATGAATTGGCCTTTCCTCGCCATGTCTTAAATTCAAGGCCAATGACCAATGGCAGCCGCCATTTATATTTTCCTCTACACCAAACTTCTCCCCATAAAGGGCGGGCCACTGCTCATGAATATTTAGTAGCGCGCTACATACACCAAAAAAGGTTTGTTTCTTCTATGCATGTAAATTGCATTTATTTCATTAGGTATGGCATCAGAAAAGAGTATCCTAAAATATAAAACATGCAAAAATTGACAGTCAGCATATGTTTACATTTCTTTGCAGTACCCCTCTTCTGCGGCCACTCGCAGTCCGAGCTGCACTGGAGAAAAACTGAAGTAAAAGTTCACCTTGTAGCGTCCCTGTTGTACATGTCACAGCTGAACTCCTTGCCACTTTCTTGTTTCTATGGGAGGTCTATATCCTGAAATATAAAGAAAAGAGTCTTCTAAATTGTGAAAAGGTGCTGAAATAATGATTTTAGGAGCGATCCGCTGTTTCTAATGAAAATCTAAGTTGTAGGGCAGTAACTGTGTTGCAATCAGTGCAACAATCAAAGAGAATTATGTCCCTTGCATTAAAAAAGGGAAGTTTAACCCTCTTATGTGGTTTACAAACACACATCACAACGCGCTTCTATGAAATACTGCTGAAAATTTAAGTTGGCGTTTCAGCACATGCCTTGCGGGCAAATGACGTACAAGTGCACGTGGTAGATCTTGCACTCACACCCAACAGCTCATCCTGTAATATTTTAGCTTGTTTTTGTTGTTGTATTTTGTTGTTGTATTTGTTGTAGTTGTTGTCATTGTTGTTGCTGCTGCTTACTTACCGTCAACACAGTCTCTAAATGACTTTAATGTTTACACAAAAGCAACAGCACATATAGAAATGTCAGCAACTGCTAATATTTGCTGCAGCAGCTGGTATCCACTTGAATCACCAAAACACCAATTAGCAATTTTTTTTCTTGTCCTGGAGAACAGTCTGGTATCACTTTATATTGTCTTTCTTCACAAGCTGAGGTCAGTTAGATTGAAATTATTCACATAGAATGCTGTGTTCTTTCTCTGCCCACGTATTTTATATATTTATGTTGCCTTTAAACTGGATGTATTGTTATATTTGTTTGTATTAAATAATAAGAAGTGGATTTTATTGTTATATTGAGACAATAAAATTGTGATAGTGTGAACAATTTTTTGTTAAACTTCAACACTGCCTTTTATATGTGACATACAATTCTTGTTCTGACATCAAACACCATGGTATTTAGGGGAAAAAAAGCAGAACAGACTTTCAAACCCGGTATAAGAAAGGGTTTCTGCCTCCCAATAAGGGAAAACCTTAGTAAAAGAAAATAAAAAGGACACACAAAAACCTTACGTAAGGTTGACATCGTTGAAAGGCATCAATTATTTACTGACAATGCCACTGCAATACCACCTGTAAGATTTCTACGTCCAAGGGAAACTGAAAGGCCAGAAATAGAGAAATGTACAGACAAATGAACCCGACCATAGGTATGCTATATTTTTCACTGTATTTTCATTAATTTGAGACCTGTCATGATAAAAGGTACATTTTTCCATGGCTTTGAAGGCAAAACAGAGCCATGATCTGAATGCATTAATCAGACCGTGTGGGGTCTGGCAGCCAGAATAAGTAGTAAACATATATTATGCTTTTGAGCATGACCAAACTGTGAGCTCTGATCTGGATCTTCCGTGTTTGCATATATAACATAATTATGATCAGGGTCCATCATGTTTGTGTATGCATTAAAATTGTGATCTGGGTCTGTCATGATTGCATATGTACCATAATTGACAGTTTTGTCTCACTCTGTCACTGTTTACTTGAATATCATTTGTTTCCTGTTATTTTGCTTTAGACAAACTGTTATTAGTTTTTTCTTGAGTTGTTGTAATATTATGTAGCAAACTGTACCTTTCCTTTTATTTTGTCTGAAAGCTGTACTGGATAATGGGCTAATGCATTATGCACATTTTCTAATCTTCATGTCTGAACTGGACAGGCTGGTGCATCTGAGAAAAGCTGCAGAGATGTGGAACTAAGTATTCCAAGACCACAAGAAAGCTTCACCCAAATGTAAAAAAGGATTTCTATCCTTGGATATGGAAGCAGAACAAAAAATTGGTCTATGCTGGAGGGAGAGAGTATGATGCGACTTGCAACTTTACATCGAAGATGTACAATCTTTTCGATGAAGTGCAAGAAAAACACTCCCGGTCATCGCCCAGCAAATATTAATCAGGGCATTCATGTTGGCCCCAGCCAAACTGCTATAGGTGCTTAAAGTTTTACTAAAGTACTGTGTAGCATGAATACAGCACCCCCATCAGTCAGTGGCATGCAAAAATCTCCTAACACAAATATGAAAGTTATTATGGAGGAAACTGTTAAGGATATGAAGTTGTGATGCCAGGATGTTCACTTTCGGGTAAAAATCCTGCCAGTATCAATGTTCAGGCAGATGGCTGCTAAAATAATGCTCTGTACTCTGGGGTTGGTAAGACTCCATTTCAGCCCAGCAGACAAGCTATATATCTGGTTGCAGAAAATGAGATACTAAAACACCAAATTATTAATGTACAGACCAAATCGAAGCTCTATTCAAAACGTAAGCATGGCTGACCTGGCCGAGCGCTGCCAAGCTCTCAGGCTTTCAATTAATTTCCTAATGATGCCTTAAAATCAGCCTTGTCATACACATGTGATGCTGTTGTTCAGTGTTACCATGGCAATCATGATCTACGTAATCTTTACTCTTTGGTATGCTTGGCCACCAGTAACACCACCTGGTTGCAACGCAGTCCATTTTTAAAAGCGATCGTTGATATTCGGAACTTTCCATTAAAAGTGGAAGTTAAAATCGGCTATAATGGGGTATGCATTCGGATTTTGCTTTGTCATCCATGTTGGACGGCGTGGCGGGGTTTCGCATGTTCTACTATAAACAGGATATAAACAGAAGCACAGCATTTCCTACAATAATGCACATGCGCTCAGCGAAGATTCAGATCAGCCAGCACGGAAGCTGATCAATTGCAAATCTGACACTGAAAAGGTCACCTGTGGTGTCCCTCAAGTTTCCTTTTTAGGGCACTCTTATGATTTACCACTTTATGTGAATAACATTTCTGCAGATCTGTATGCTGATGACACTACTTTATATGACATCCAGACCTCATTAGAAGCAATTGAGGCAAATCTCCAAAATGGATTAAACCAACCATATCTGGTGTTAAAACAATGGCATGGTCTTAAATTCAGCGAAAATCAAAGGAATGTTGGTAACTACCAATCATAAACTCTAAGGTTGCAAAACACAAATCTCAATCATGGATGAAACACTTAAAATGATATCAAGTGATAAAATACTGGGAGTCTTTGTAGACAACAATGTAAATTGGTCTAATCATGTTATGCATGTTTGTAAGAAAATATCATCCTATACTCGCTTCTTTCAAAAATTCAAGACCTTTTTAATCACAAGCACATCGTGTGCAATTCTATAAATCTTTTATCCAGCCTCACATTGACTTTTGCACTACTGTCTGGGGCAACTCATGTGAGTCTAATAAATGAAAATATTCAGGCTGCAAAAACGTGCATGTCGCGTTATTCTAAACTACAATGTTGAGGACTCGAGTGAGGCTATGCAGTCTCTAAAGATTTTATCAGTTTATGATCGTTTATTTCTGAGAAAAGCAAAATTCATGTTCGAAGTCTATAATGGTTTAACCCATTCTTATATTTCTGAAAATTTTACACTTAGAAATGAAATGGACATGTCAGTTAATCTGAGGTCATCAGCCTCAGGATGTTTTATTCCTCCATTACCAAAAAAAGAGTGCTTCAAGCAAAGCATGCGTAACTTAGGCTGTTTGGTAATGTTAAATGTAGCCAGACAGCTAAGACATTCCGTAATAGATGTATCAAATGGCTAACATGGTGAGGATGAATCGAAACAAGAAAATGATCACCCAGTCTATTTCTCTACTTTATTTCTATTTTATATTTATATTTCTGTCTTATTTCATTGTAGATATTGTGATATAAACATGTCATTTTTCACATCTTCTCACTGTATGAAGGTCAGCACTACAAATACTGTAGTATAAATAATTTGAATCTTCTGTTATATAAGTATGAAAACTATTCATTTAATAACTATTGGCATTGAGTAAAGGTTCTTATATGCTGCCTTTAATTTCCTAGTTCATTTTTTTTTTTTTTTTTTTTTTTTTTTTTTTTTGCCTTCAAATAATCTTTGAAATATTCATTGTCAATTGTTTGAATAACTGTCGTGGACACCCTTTTTTTTTTTTTTTTTTTTTTTTGCTTTCTTTTTGCTGCGATATACAATAAAAATGTGAAGTAGTCATCTTATATTACCGTAATGATCCTATATTTTCGGACAGACAGGCATTTGCAAACAGTGCTCCTAAGAAGCAGTCTGTTCGGGGTCTTCACTGTTTATCATTCCATGTACATTTTTGAACACATTATTGTTATAGGAAATCAAAACTGCAATTGTTCTGGGTGTCCCAAATTTTAGGAGTTTTGCGGTATAAATTTTTTCATTTCTTTATGTCTTCATTCCAGGGAATATTGATTCTGTTGGTGCAATGGAAATATATGCCCCAAACACCCACAAATCTGTCTTTTTTTTTAAGCGAGCATACTGTCAAAAACGGAATTTTTGGACAATTGTGGGTGCATTATTTTAATCATATTGATGCAAATTCAATGTCCTATGCTTCATTTATACTATAAAAATTGTAAAATATTGTAACATTTGTATCATATATTTGAGGGCCACATGGAAGATTAGTTTGTTTGCAAAATTTTGTCACCCTTGTTAAATAAGGTCTTTACATACTAACTTACTTACTTACTTACTTATCCTTGGGTACTCATAGGGTGATTTGCAAATACTCTTATTAGACTGCGCGGATGCGCAGGCTGCTCTGTATCTTCGCTGTTCACGCATGCAGTCTAGTTGGAAATAATGTGCTCTGGCTAATACGATATTAAAAAAAAATTAACACTTATTTGCATACGTTATTGACACCATGTCTTAAGGAAAAAGGTCCTTTTTACATATGCAAAATCGATGGCCTAAAGATCCGCACAGTCTTCGCTTGCAGAATCCTTAGACGCTGCAATGAGACTATACCGATGCGTAGGAATATGAGATTAGTGGCTCACCCTGAAAATCATTACCAGCCACTCAGCCAATACTTGAACTACTTTCTCAATTCCAGAGTATCCTCTTCCGAATGATTTTACACGTTATACCTACAAAGTTTTTTTTTTCCATATTTCCGCATTTTTTCTATATTTCCACATTCTTTTTCGAGATTTCCGCATTTTGTTTTCCTATATTTCCACAATTTGTTCTATTATATATATGTGGAGCGCTGTGGTGCAAAGGTAAAGCGTCGGACTCGAGATCGAGAGGTACCGGGTTCGATCCCCACTAACTGCAAGTGTTGTTTCCTTGAGCAAGAGACTTTATCCACATTGCTTAGTACTGGTTTCTACCCAGGAAAAAAGAGGACCACATGGAAGATTAGTACTAGATTACTAAATGTGTTACCCTCTATAAATAAAGTCGATTATTATATATATATATATATATATATATATATATATATATATATATATATATATATATATATATATATATATATATATATATATATATATATATATATATATATATCCGCGGATTTTTTTTTTTTTTTTTTTTTTTTTTTTTTTCCTGAGGAAAAATTAGACAAATGTGCTTCTAAAGTAGGTGAACTTGTCTAGCATTTACAATCTTTGACCTTTCACTGTAATGGTGGGCCCTTGTAAGGCTTGTTCTAAGGCGGTGGTCCCGGTGTTAGACTTACTCTTTGTTGCTTTGTGGTTTATTCTACGAGGCGATTTGTTGTATGTCTTTCCGTGTGTCATTTTCAGTCCTTTTAGTATTGCGATTACCTCGCTTGTGGAAGAGAGAGCTAATCTTAGTGCTTTTCGTACGTTTGGTTTGTGCTTGTTTAGATTTGTCGGTTTCCTCTTCCTCTTGGGGTCTGGGAAGAGCTGTGGTTTGTGACCACTCCCTGGACTTTTCTCTTACCTTTTTTGCCAGGTGCTGGTTGATAAACCACCTCGGTCTTTTTGATGCTGATTGTGAGGTCATTGCTGTCACAGGAGTCAGATACTTGATCTACACCTTTTTGCATGTTCTGTTGGAGCACCTTTGCCATGTCATCAGCAAAGAGGAACTCGTCTAGCACCTCTGTCTGCACCTTGGATTTGGATTGCAACTGTCTTAGGTTGAAAAGCTTCCCATCAAAGCGATACTAATAGGTATACCATTGTCACCATCCTGGAAAGCAGCTGTAAGCATGGCAGAGAAAAACATGCTGAACAGAGTTGGGGCTAGTACACAGCCTTGCTTGACACCATTTGTCACAGGGAATGGATCAGAAAATTCGCTATCATTTTGAACTCGTGCAAGCACACCATCGTGGAACTGCCTCACCATTGCTATGAACTTTGTCGGACAGCCAAACTTCGCCATAATTTTCCAAAGACTTTCACTGTATCAAATACTTTGGAAAGATCAACAAAGATCATGTAGAGGTCCATGTTCTGTTCCTGGCATTTCTTTTGAAGCTGTCTTGCAGGGAAGATCGTGTCAGTTGTTCCTCTGTCCTTTCTGAATCCACACTGGCTTTCTGGTAGAAACTCTGACTGTTCAAGGTGTTCATTCAGTCGGTTAAGTAGAACTTGCAAGAACCTTCTCAGCAATTGACAATAAAGAGATGCCACGATGATTATCACACAACTGAGACTTCCGTTTGAATAGGTGGGTAATAGACGCATCCTTGAATTCTTGAGGGATGGCTTCTTTTCTATAATGTGAAATAACTCATCTTCTTTGCAACTGGAGTTCCTTCTGCTTTGTAGATCTCACCAGGTATTACATCTGATCCTGGAGCCTTGCCAGATGACAGAAGTTTTATTGCTTTCACTGTTTCAGCGACGGTTGGGAACTCGTCAAGCAGCAGATTACATTCCACCTGTGGTAGTCTGTTGATAGCGTCATCATTGATAGATGATGGCTGATTAAAATGCTCAGCTAATCTTTTCAAGATAGCATCTTTGTCGGTCAGAAGACTAGTTCCATCTGCACTGAGAAGAGGGATGGTTCCTGACCTCTGGGGACAATAAACTGTCTTTAGCGCATCAAAGAACGTCTTCATATCCTTTCTATCTGCAAAGGACTGGATTTCATCAGCCTTACTGCTCAGCCAGGAGTCTAGCATATCTCTGAGCCTAGTCTGGACTGTCTTGCATATATTTGAATATGCCGTCTTATTGGATACTGAGCTGGTATCACTAAAGTATGCCTTGTGTTTTTAGTGCTTCTCTTCAAGGAATCCCTAGATTTCTTCGTCATTCTCGTCAAACCAGTCTTGGTGTTTGCGAGATACTGGTCCTAATGAATCCATTGCTGAAGTGGACTGTCTCTGCTGTCCAGTTCTCTTCTGGATCATCTGAACGGAGTTCCATTGCAACTAATCGCTGCAGATAACATTGAGGAAGGCTCTTGCTGTCTTATTTTATTTACTCTCGTTGGCACTTTCTTGCCTTGTGGTCGCCGTGCAGGCTGAATGCGCAGGTTCAGTTTGCTTATAACAAGCCTATGATCTGTCTGCACCACACATAGTCGTTGTCACTGACATCCTGTGTGTCCTTACTTCATACTATTACATAATCAATAAGATGCCAGTGTTTGGAGCGAGGATGCATCTATGATATCTTGTTGCGAGATGGCAGACGGAAGACTGTGTTAGTGATCAACAGTTCATGCTCTGCACACTTATTCAAAAGGAGGAGGCCATTGCTGTTGCACTTTCCTATTCCTTCAGTCCCAATCACTCCTTCCCAGGTTTGGTGGTTTGTGCCCACTCTAGCATTGAAGTCTCCCAGGAGGATGAGTTTGTCTGTCCGGGTGTAGCAGAAATCACAGAATCCAGTTCATCATAGAACTTGTCTTTGACCTCATCTGGGTTGGTCAATGTGGGTGCATAGGCACAATGGTTGCATGCCTCTTACCAGATAAGGGAAGTCTCAGCGTCATCAGGCGGTCATTTATGCCTTTTGGAAGTCCTGAGAGCATGCTGACAAGGTGTGATTTGATGGCGAAACCTACTTCTGCTTCACGCCGCTCTTCTTTCTTGCGTCCGCTCCGGAAGAAAGTGTAGCCAGCACCAACTTCTTTTAATAGCCCTCCCTCTGCAAGGCGAGTCTCACTCAGAGCTCCAAATCTCGCCTTTGATACCGATCAAGTTCTCTACCAACGAGCTGTACTATGCTATGGTCTGTCTGAGCCAGGCACTGTCCATCAAGGTACGCACATTCCATGCACCGATTGTCAAAGGTATAATCTTTATCTTCTTCTTTCATGCTCGACCGCTAAATGGGATCCACGCTGATCGCGGTTAACCAGCCAGGGGTTTTGAAGCAGGCACCTTTTCTAGCTAGCCCCTTCCCCATGCTAAAGGAGTGAACACTGCGATCCTAAAAAGGTCTTCTCAGTCAGTTCGGCCGCTAAATTCCCCATGCTGCTTCATTCCTGAGGAAAGCGACCATATAGAACCAGGCCGCCTGTGTGCTGGTCCGCAACTACAGATTCCAGTGCTTTCTCACCTGCTGCTTCGCCGCTCGCCCATCGCCACAGCCCTTTTTGTGTGGCCTGCGTATATGTGCTTGCTGTTGCTATGTGTATATGATTAAGATGCGCTGTGAATTGGATAATAGTGAGGGAGAGGCGCAGTCAACCTCACTCTCTCGTCCTGACCTAGCTGGATCGAATACATTTTACTTCTTAGGCCGACAAACTCTTTTATTAGCGCCCCAGCGGCTTCATCTTTCATTTTTTTTGTTACCTTTTTATTTTCTTCAGAATAATATTTGCTAATTTTTGGGAAATAAGAAGTATTAAAATATTTTTAATATTCTTTTTTCTCAAACAAATCTTTTTTTTATTTTATATAGCAAGCTGTCAGTGTCTATAAACATTAACGTATTATTCTTTTTATTGTACTTATTTAACATGTAATTGTAATGGAAATCATACATTCATAGTTTAGACAATTCGAGTATAGTCATTCCAACATAAATAGGCCTATTAAGAACCAATTGTTCTTTAATTCGATTGATTGCAAATAAGTTTTCTTCATTAAACAATTTATTATATGTGTAACTTGCTTTTGCACCATTCTTTTTAAGAATATCTTCACTGCTAGTGAGTTTAACATTAAGTCTCTTTCTCAAATTTTCCATAGTTTACCATATACAGCATTATTAAGCAACTTAAAATAACCTTTTTCAAATTATTTTTTGCTTTTGATCTCATGATTGTATTAAAAGCAATATATTTTCTAACCAAGACGATTCATTAAATTGAAGAACCATATGTAAGTTTCATACCAAGTTCTAAGTACAATTCAAGATTTCTAATATGTAGTACCAAGTGGCATATAAGAAGAGGGCTATGAAGTAAAGTCTCAGATGGTTAGTGATGCCCCTGTTCTGATTGGTTAAAAATTTGTCTGCCAGTAAGCAGCCTTCTAATCTCAAATAAACAATTAATGCCATTCTATTATGCTTATGATTATTGCCAGATGCACAAAGGTGATACTAGTTTTCACTAGCATGAAAGGGTTGGTTTGCGTGAAAAGGGACTTTTCTGCCATGTATGACCAAACTGTGACTATTTAAAGAATTGTGATTCATTCAAGGTGATATTGTCTCCAAGCAGAGACATACAATTCATCAAACTGAATTACATGTATCAATCTGCATAAACAGGCTGATTAAAGCATGACATATATTGAAAAAGGGCAAAAGGTACCTTTTAGTGCATGTTTGCTAACTGATAGGGACCCAAGAGTATATAATAGCCATGAATGACAGATTAATGTTTCTTCTTAAAACAAATCATTGCAGATAGCTACTTTCACAGCATTTTACTGTTACCTTAAAAGCCCATGAACAGGCTTCAGGAAGTATTTTCACTAACAAGCTGGTCTCTTTAGTTATTGAGAGACTTGGTAGCCCTCTTCTTATATGCCACTTGGTAGTACATATTTTTTGTTTATCAGCGAGTGTCGGGATTAATTTTATTGTGTTGTCACTTGCCAGATTAAATTTGTCTTTACTATTTTTGCAATAAGGTGATAGCCATTCATCTTGTACTACTAGTTTTTCAGGGGCAAGAGGATAATCATTATGTAAGTCATGCAAATTTTCGGGATATTCTAAATCGCATTCAACAAAATATCAAATGCCTTCTTTCTTTGTAAAAAGATCGTTCCATGTATCATTTTCATACCCCGCCACACAATAGTAGCAGGGTATTATGGTTTCACGTTGGACGTCCGTGTGCCCGTCCGTCCGTCATACATCCGTCCGTCCGTATTTCGTTTCCGGATGATAACTTGAGTAAACATCAATGGATTTTCACCAAACCTGGTATGTGCATTGATATTATGGTAGTCTGGTTTGGGAGTGCTAATGGGCAAATTTCGTCAAATTCTGACGGAGTTATCTGCCCGAGACATGCTCATTTTTTCGTTTCCGGTTGATAACGAGTAAACATCAATTTTCACCAAACTTGGTATGTACATTGATACTGTGGAGATCTTGTTTGGGATTGCTAATGGGCAAATTTCAACATTAAGAGTTATCTGCCCGCGACACGATAATGACGTAGTATTATAGTTTAACGTTTTTATTAACCCATTTGAATCCGTCTGTTAGAAGCGGCTGACAAATTGCCAAACCAGAAAGATATCTTGCTAATAATATTAAAATGCCGAATTGTACAAAGGGCCATAACTCAAGAACCAAGAAAAAAATACGGGTCAGTTATTTGTCATCAGGAACCTGTATATGAAATTTCAAAACCCTATCATAACCGGTTTTAAGATATGGCAGGCATCAGAAAGCGTGACGAACGGACGGACGAACCAACAAAGTCAAACTAATATGCCCCGCCAACTTTTTCAAAGCTGGGGACATAAAAATGAAGGCTGTAGTTCTAATGGTTTTAAGATATTTTGCTGACAAAGTAAAAATGTCCAAAGTTACAAAGGGGATTAAATCATGAAGTGTTTTTCAGAATTCATACAAATGTTAATCAGATCATCTACTCATCACTACCAATCTTATCACCAAATATCAAGGCTCTAGCTGCAATGTTTTTTTAGATATATTGCTGACTAGGCAAAACTGCCCTAATTTACAAAGGTCATGAACTATTTTTTTTAAATTTATTCCAAAGTTAACCAGGTAATCTACTCATCACTAGCAGTCTTATTACCAAACAACAAGGCTGTAGCTCTAACAATTTTTGTGATATTATGCTGACAATATAAAAATGCCTAAATTTACAAAGGGCCATAACTCATGAATCGTTTTTAAGAAATTGTTCAAAAGTTTTTAGGCATCTACTTGTCACTAGCAATCTAATCACGAAAAATCAAGGCTCTAGCTCGGACGTATTTTAACATATTTTGCTGACAATGTAAAAATGCTCAAATTTACAAAGGGCCATAACTCATTAAGTATTTTTCAGAATTTATTAAAAAATTAATCCAGGTGATCTACTAATCTCTACCAAATTTATCACCAAATATGAAGATTTTATCTCAAATGTTTTTTTAGATACTTTGCTGACAGGGTAAAAATGCCCAAATTTACAAAGGGCCATAACTCATGAACTGTTTTTCAAAATATATTCAAATGTTAAACAGGTCCTCTACTCATCACTGGTAATTAAATCACTATATACCAAGGCTCTAGCTCTAATGGATTTTGAGATATTTTGCTGACAATGTAAAAATGCCTATATTTACAAAGGGCCATAACTCATAAAGTATTTTTCAGAATTTATTCAAAATTTAATCAAGTCATCTACTCATCACTACCAATCTTATCACTAAATATCAAGGCTCTAGCTCTGATGTTTTTTTGAGACAGTTTGCTGACAAGGTAAAACCGCCCAAATTTATAAAGCGCCATATTTTTAAAAAATTATTCAAAAGTTAATAAGGTCCTCTACTTATCACTAGCATTAAGTCACCACATACCGAGGTTCTAGCTCTAATGGTTTTGGAGATATTTTGCTGACAAGGTAAAAATACCAAAATTTACAAAGGACCATAACTCATTAAGTATTTTTTAGAATTTATTCAAAAGTAAAAAAGGTCATCTACTCATCAATACCAATCGAATCACCAAACACCAAGGCCCTAGCTCCAATGGGTTTTGAGATATTTTGCTGACAAGTTAAAACTGCCCAAATTTACAAAGGGCCATAACTCGTGAACTATTTTTTAAAATTTATTCAAAAGTTAATCAGGTCATCTACTTATCACTAAACAACATACTGTAGCTTTAACCATTTTTGAGATATTTTGCTGACAATGTAAAAATGCCTAAATTTACAAAGGGCCATAACTCATGACGTATTTTTCAAAATTTATTCAAAAGTTGATCAGATCATCTACTTATCACTACCAATCTATTTATTAAGTTTTAAAGCTCCGACAGTTTTTGAGATATTTTGCTGACAAGGTAAAAGTGTCCAAATTTACAAAGTACTCATGTATTCAAAAGTTAATCAGGCCACCTACTTCTCACTACCAATCCATTCACCAAGTTTCAAGGCTCTAGCTTTAATACTTTTTTAGATATTTTGCTGAGAAGATTTCATCCTTATTTTTTTGCAAAGGGCCTTTACACAGAAAAGGTCATAATCCTGATGAGAAAAAATATGTGTCACCTACTTTCTTATGAGGAATCCATACATAAGATTACAAAACCCTAGCATACATGGTTCCCAAGTTATGCTACGGATGAAAAAGCGTGACGAACGGACGGACGAACGGACGAAAGCAAACCAATATGCCCCGCCAACTTGTTCGAAGTTGGGGGCATAAAAAAGGCGCATTCAATGGGCCTCCATGCATGGCCTACTGGATTAGAGCGCTGACTCGTAATCATTAGGTCTCTCACCGCTGTGGTTCGAGCCTCGGTCAGGTCACATGTGAGACGCCAAGTTCTGCATCGGCAGGTCAGGTGTTTTTTTCCGAGTACTCCAAATGTCCCTCATCTCTGATTAATGATCGGCTGGTAAAAAGTGAAATAATCTTGAAAAGGCCTTAAAACCAAAGCCCAAGACCAAGAAGACGAACCCGCTATCATGAAACTTTACAGAAATGTAAAGCACATTAGGCGATAAGCAGAAGGCAAGAGCCATAACTCTGGCTTTGCTACTTATGGCCCTTTGAACAATGAAAACATTGGTATTAGTTATCCATTGAGTCTGTTATGTAACTTGAAAACCTTTTGACATATTTTCATGAAAACTTTACAGAAATTAAAAGCACTATAAGGCGACGAGCAGAAGACAAAAAAGATGACACTGGTTTACTTAGTTTAGGAGTTATGTCCTTTTGAATATTAAAAATACTGATTTTTGTCATTAACATATGTCCGCCCTGTGACTTGAAAACAATTTGAGATGTTTTCATAAAACTTTACTGAAACGTATATAGCGCCATTAGTGCATATTCAGAAGTCAAGAACCATAACTCTGACTTTAGAAAATTTCAAGTTACAGAACAGCACAGAGAAATGACTGAAATAATCATTAGAATGTTCAAAAGCCCATAACTTTAATCGTAGGTAAACAGTATGGTTCTTGAATTCTGCACGTCGTATTAAGGCTCTTTACATTTCTGCAAAGTGTCATGAAACTATCTCCAAATGCTTTCAAGTTACATGACAGACACAAGAAATAAACAAAACCACTATCTTCAATGTTAAATGGGCCATAATTCTAAACGTTGTAAGTCAGAGTTATGGTTCTTGTCTTTTGCATATCGACTCATTGGGCGTTTCATTTCTGTAAAGTTTTAGTTTCATGAAAATATATCAAACGATTTTCAAACACAAGGAATAACTAAAACACTGTTTTTTATTGTTCAAAGGGCCATAATTTCAAAAGTAGTAAAGCTAAAGTTATGGCTCCTGTCTTCTGCACATTGCGTAATGGTGCTTTACATTTCTGCAAGGTTTTTTGATAACGGGTATGTCTTTTTTTAAAATGACCACTTATATATAGATAACATAATATAAAATTTCTAAAGTTCTTCAAAAATATAACGGCATATTCAAATACATATTTGGAAGAAGACCACATATAAGTATATCTCAGCATCTTTTATTGAGCTATAAAGTGTCTTTCTTAATTTGAAATGCAATAAATACGATGACACAAATTGTAGTATTCATACATACTTAAAATAAATACACAGATCGAGAAATTCAAACATCAAATATACAGAAACAAGTTAAAAAGTGAAGATATTTTACTTTATTTCCATACAAATTAATATCTTTCTCAATATACAATTTCCTGAGATGACGACATACAAGTCGTGATCTAATACGCTTCCATAGGAAAGTGTTTGTTTTGTTGAGGTTTTACGACTCAGTCAACCCAATGGGGTCATGTCGAGCGCGGTCAGTTTACCTAACCACACGTTTACTGGGCAGGCTTAGTCCTCTAAGCGGTTAACCAGTATTGTGCACATTCTTTCGCCAGAAACTGACAACTGCCCTTCCTTCTTAAGAAGTAAGTAAAGAAATAAGTAGGTAAGTTCTTTATTTAGAGAGGGTGACCCATTTAGTACAACCAGTCTTCTATGGGGCCCTCTTTGTTGAAAAAAAGCATGAGCAATATATGTAAACACATTAAAATGACAGTCAGAGGAAAAACATCGCAACAAACAGAATAACACAAAAGTTACATATGATACATGAAAATGATATTACAATGATTGAATGATAAAATGAGGTGGAGAAAGTATACGAAAATGACATTTACAATGCAAATTTGCGGTGGATGTATGTCTAATTGTTGAAATGTTATTCGTTTGTAATCCATTCGACAACGTTCCTAGTAAAAGTATTAATCAATGACGAATTCTTAATATCCGATGGAATTGTGTTCCATATAACTGGTCCAGAGTATGATAAACTGTTTTTAAACAAGCTGATATTAGGTTTTGGGATATAAAAATTCTGATTCGAGACAGATCGTAATGAGGTATTATTCCTGCTGTTCTAATAGCAAGGAATATATATTGCTACTGGAATTACTGTCATTTTAAGATTTGCAAAACTCGAAGAAAAAAAACTAGTTACAAAGCACAAATCAAAATTATTAAACAATTCTTGACGGAAGTCTGTATTATGAGAGCTGGAAAAGATACTGATTAACAAGAAATAATAAAAAAAATATTCTAATGAATATTAGAAACTGAGAAATAACCTGAGAAATGTTGCTCCCCTCGAGGGATATATGAGGCATTACAAACTCTCTATCCGGCGAATGATGAAGATAAATTACCCCTCATGAGAGACACATAAAAACGAGGCATTACAAACTCAATGGGTACTATCCGGCGAATGATGGATAAATTACCCCTCGTGAGAAATACATAAAGACTAGATGAAGGAAAAAATCAGAAAGATAAGAATGAAAAATTACAAAAAATGGAAAAAGGTTGACATCGTTAAAAACACCGAAACAGAGAACACAAAAGTGGATAGAAATAAGAAAAAAGTATATAGCGGCAAGTGAAGTAGTTTGTATTCTTGGATTGAACCCATACCATACGAGCCACAATACAATTTGATAATGAAAAAACTTTATCAAATACAATTTAAAAAATATATTTTGCCACCAAAGGACAATATAGCAGTAAAAATATATGAAAATCGCATGGATTTAAAAGTAAAACCGATGGGATTGATATCTCATAAAATATAATTGTTTGGCAGCAAGTCCAGATGGAATAGTAGGGAAATATAAATCGGATGGAAAGACAATAACAGACTAAGTGGGGAAGTTATTAGAAATAAAATGTCCTTACAAAAGAAATATAGAAATAAATGGTGCGATAAAGGGGACAATATGCCCAATATATTATCAGATACAAATACAATTGCAAATGGAATATGAGCTTAATTATACCTAATTTAGTGCCACAGAGGCCTTTCCATCAGTGTGGCTAAACCCCAAAAGTTTGGAAATGAAACGTGTGATGCGCATGTCTTGGCAAGCAGCAAGAAATACAAAAAGCAAAATAAGCCTAAAAAGTGGATCCCGAACTCGCTAAGATTTTCATTTTGACAGTCATTTAGGAAAATGCCTTGAATTTGTACTATAACAAAGATTGAGGATTTTAATTTAGATGAATATTTGATGAATATGAATTTTTGCAATTAAATACAAAAATAGAAAGGAATTCATCAATTATTATGTGGAGAAAAGAAGCCATCCCTCATGATGCAACAATTATCCACCTATTCAAAAGGAAAGGGAATCCTCAAGTCTGTGACAATCATCGAGGCATCTCTTTATTGTCAATTGCTGGGAAGATCCTTGCTAGGGTCCTACTGAACCGATTAAATGAACACCTGGAACAGTCAGGGCTTCTACCAGAAAGTCAGTGTGGATTCAGGAAAAACAGAGGAACAATAGACATTATCTTTACAGCACGACAGCTTCAAGAAAAATGCCACGAACAGAATGTGGACCTCTACATGACCTTTGTCGACCTTACCAAAGCATTTGACACAGTAAGTCGTGAGGGACTTTGGAAAATTATGGCACAGTTCGGCTGTCCTGCCAAATTCATAGCAATGGTGCGGCAGTTCCATGATGATATGCTTGCAAGGGTACAAAATAATGGCGAGTTTTCTGATCCATTTCCTGTGACAAATGGAGTTAACCAAGGCTGTGTACTAGCTTTAACACTGTTCAGCATGATGTTTTCTGCTATGTTTACAGATGCTTTCCAGGATGGTGACAGTGGTATACCTATTAGGTATCCCTTTGATGGGAAACTTTTCTACCTAAGAAGGTTGCAAGCTAAATCTAAGGTGCAGACAGAGGTGCTAGACGAGTTCCTCTTTGCTGATGGCATGGCAAAGGGTGCTCCAACAGAAGAGAAAATGCAAAAAGGTGTGGATCAAGTATCGGATTCATGTGACAGCTATGATCTCACAATCAGCATCAAAAAGACTGAGGTAGTATATCAGCCAGCACCTGGAAAGCCTTACTAGGAGCCTACCATCACAGTGAACGGTCAACGACTGCAAGTGGTAGATAAGTTCATCTTGTCTAGAGTTGTGCACATTGATGATGAAATCAATGCTAGAATTGCAAAAGCTAGTGCAGCATTTGACCGGCTACGTGGAAGTATTAGGGACCGAAATGGAATCAGACTTGACACAAAGCTGAAAGTATATAGATCGGTAGTGCTGCCAACACTATTAAATGCATGCGAAACTTGGACAGTTTACCAACGGCATGCCAAAAGACTGAACCACTTCCATACAAGCTGTCTTAGAAAACTTCTAAAGATGAAGTGGCAAGACAGGATTCCAGACACAAAAGTCCTGAAAAGGGCAGTGATGCAGAGTGTACATACTCTTCTGAAATTGGCACAGTTAAGATGGACAGGCCATGTTACCAGAATGCCTGATGAACGTTTGCCAAAGAAAATCCTCTATGGAGAACTTCAAGTGGGAAAACGCTCCCATGGTGGTCAGAAGAAGCGATACAAGGACACCCACAAAGCCTCCCTTAAAGACTTCAGCATACCAAAAGAGTCATGGGAACAGATTGCACAGGATCGTACAAAGTGGTGAGGCCTCATAAAAAGGGGAGCTGGTGAATACGAAGCAAAAAGAATCAGCGAAGCCGAGCAGAAACTTGCACAGCGGAAAGCCAGAGCTCAGGCATCACCAACAGACTTCCCTATACCTCTCTTGTTCTATCTGCAACAGGCCATTTAGAGCTAAGATTGGTCTCATCAGCCATCTTAGCACACAAATAATAACACATCACACAGTTGATTAGGATTGGTCATTGTCAGTAATGACAGACGAACGAACAATCGTTTGAACAATTGTCTCATG
The DNA here is from genome assembly GCA_964016985.1 of Anodontia alba. Classification (NCBI taxonomy): domain Eukaryota; kingdom Metazoa; phylum Mollusca; class Bivalvia; order Lucinida; family Lucinidae; genus Anodontia; species Anodontia alba. The sequence continues at coordinate 32,943,960 of OZ024832.1, read as the reverse complement.
CAGAGTCGCTGTATAAGGGCCGAAAATATGCTAAACGTATAACTTTTCAAGAGCTAGCCTACTAATGTTAAACTTAAGCGCCCGTATAATATTTAATTCTCTTCTGAGCAGTTTCAGTAATATCATTTATATGCTTTGACCAAGTACATGAGCTAGAAAAAGTAATGCCTAGATGTTTGTGGGTAGAGATTGTGGCACTCCCTGGACTTTTCTCTTACCTTTTTTTTCGTTTAATGTAATATTATTCATTTCAAGAGGTGGATAAAGTTGAGGCTGCAATTCGAGAATGGAAGTTGTCTTTGCAGGATTGAAGTCGACTAACCAATCAGCTGCCCATTTTACTTATAGTATTAAAATCAGTATTCAGAAGATGAGCGGCAGTTATTGGGTTATCGACAACAAGCTAATGTCACGGTTCCGGGTCGTTTCGGCCCTGGGTCGTTTCGACCGGGTCGTTTCGGCCCGGGTCGTTTCGGCCAATTTGGGGGTGGTTCGTTTCGGCCTTGGTAGGTGGGTCGTTTCGGCCCTGGGTCGTTTCGGCCCTGAATCATTTCGGCCCAATTTCATGGTAGGGTATATAAGCATAGGTTGATATAATATTTCCTTTTTTTTTTTTTTTTTTTTGGTTTAAAGTAAAATCTGAGATGGATAGTAAGATAGATAGATGGATAGATAGATAGACACAGCATGATAGATAGATAGATAGATAGATAGATAGATAGATAGATAGATAGATAGATAGATAGATAGATAGATACTTTTACAAGCTCTTTAATGACAAACTCGTTAACTGTTGTGGCTAAGGTGTTTTCAAAGACATTGACACCTTTTTTTGCAAACATTTGAGTAGCAAAAAGAAAAATCAATGTATTTACTTTATTTAAAGGTAGAATTTTAAGATCATATCAGCTAACAGCTTCGTTTTGAATAAATGGGCCCTGGGTGCTATTGTTAATTCTGTTATGCACATTTATAAAAGATGAAAATAAAAAGAAACATAATTGAAAGACTGGTCATTTCTTTATTTTTTCTATGGGACTTTTTCAATCAAAAAGCAATGATATTTTCCTATCTCTCCAAGAAAACATTTGCTTGGTATTCATTAGAAGCGCAGCGCAGAGTCTAACGAGTACCCACAACCTTTGTTTCCTTGGTGATATGAGGAAAAATATTTCTATAATCTTATTTTGAGGTATTTTTCTTTGATGCGGGGTATTAGCCTGCGCATCCGCGCAGTCTGAGCAGGACGTTCTTTCTCCGCTTATCTTGTGTTCACATATGCCACGAAGATCCCTTTTCTCATGAGTCAGTACCTTTATAAGTATAGCAGTCGATTCACATAAAATGTCGTCTTATTGAACATAATCAAACAGAACCATTGCGAAATTTGCCGCCAGACAAAGCTCCAGATAAGAAAAATATTTTCTTATTTCCCCATGAACATATATAATGTGTTTAATCATTAGAAGCGTCTCTACGAGATACCAATAATCTTTGTTTTCATTGAGAAATAAGAGCACTTTTTGTCTTATCTGGAGTTATAGAGCCTTACCACAAAATGTGAAGGTCTAGATCAGTCTGCACATCCGCTCTGTCTGCTTTTGATAAATGTGAACAATCGGATTTTCTGATCTCATTTGCGGATGAGCAGGATTATCAGTGACTTTGCTGATTAAGTATGCTTATAAAGCTTTCAAGGTATTTCATATGAATCGTTAGACAGCCGATTCACTTGAGATGTTAAGCCTTATTTTCTCTTGAAAGATGATTTTAATGTTTGATAAATAGCATAGGATATCCGAGACAAAACAGGCTTAACATTAAAAAGATCACCTATCAACCACGACCTATGATACCCACAGACTCTTCATCAAACAACCAAATGATTGTTCTATCTATCAACCCTAGCCTGGAGGGACTTTAAAAAAAGGCCTTTGACATCCCTATAGACTCTTCATCAAACAACCAAATGATTGTTCTACCTATTATCCGTAACCTAGGGAGACTTAAAAAAATCAGGCCGAAACGACCCACCAAAATTGGCCAAAGACCCAGGGCCGAAACGACCCAGGCCGAAACAACCCTGGGCCGAAACGACTCTGGGCCGAAACGACCCGGAACTAATGTCGCCAGCAAATAAACGTATGGAAGAAGTGACGCCATTAACAATGTCGTTTATAGAAGTGAGAAAAAGTAAGGGACCGAGGATAGACCCTTGCGGAACTCCAGCTAAGACAGAAGCCCAGTCTGAGGTTACACCGTTTAAAACAATTCGCTGTCTCCTGTCAGAGACGTCTTTTGAACCACTGCGGAAGATCTCCAGAATTTCCAATATGCGAGAGTTTATGTAAAAGTCCTTTATGCCAGACTCTGTCAAAAGGCTTTGCTTATATTGCAGAAGACTACTCTGACTTTTTTCCGCTATCAACCGCTTCAATAAAAGAATGATAGGTATGTAATAACTGGTAAGTAGTAGAATCACCTGCAGCAAAACCAGACTGTGAAGGAGTCAGAAGCTTATGTTCGACTATGTAGTTATAAAGGTGTTTGTGAACTCAACGTTCCATAATGTTGTTTTTTTTTTTTCCTATAGGGCCAAGGTCTGTAAATTTTGGGGAAGAGACTTATCTTCCTTCTTGTGAATTGGCGTAACATTAGCTTCTTTTCAGGAGGATGGGAAGTAACCTCGGCTCAGTGATCTGTTGAAAACAATGGAGAGAGGGCTCGAGAGAATAGAAGCGCCTTCCTTTAGAAGGCGAGGACTCAAGAGGCTCAAGAGACCACATGCTTTACCCACGTCCAGTTTAGAAAGAACATAAAAAACCTCCTGATGTGTCAGGACAGAATGGTATGTTGGGTTGAGGTAGAGGTGGAACATTCTTGTTGTCGACTGCAACTTAAGCTTGCGATGAAAAGTAATTATTTAACATATTGTCTTTTTCAGTGTCACTTTCGGCGTATTCATTATTAAGTATCAAGTTGGGAACGTTTGCTGAATTACGACTTGTACTTAGAATTTGTTTAGATGTCTTCCAAAACAATTTCGCGTTTGAACTTGCGCTAGATAGTAAACTTTCGAGTGTCAGGCAAGATCACAATCATAAAATCTTTAGCATTTTCAAAATTTATTCATCTATTTACAGCTCTTCCAAACCCCCCGGAACAGTTTGTCAAACAGTTAGAGAAATTATTTTATAAGTTTTTGTGGAACTCAGGGCCCGATAGGATAAGTCGTAATGTTATTATACAAGATGTTAAGGAGGGTGGACTAAGGATGATAAAAATAAACAAATTTATCGAATCACTAAAAGTAACATGGTTGCGTAGAATTTTAATTAGTACAAACGAATGTTCTTGGAATAGACTTTCCCGTGTTGACTTTAGAAAACTTGTTATTTTTGGAGATGGTTATGCCAAATTTTGTGCTTCAAATCTAAGTAATCCTTTTTGGATTGATGTTTTAAATAGTTGGAAAGCTTTTTTAAAATGCAATCCAGCAAGTCAAACTGAAGATGTTTTAAACTCACCAATATGGTTTAATTCAGAAATGCAACATGGTGGAAAATTCTTCATTAAAAATTGGTATGAGAAAGGAATAAGGAATATAGTTGATCTTGTTAATGAGAATGGGGTGTTTTATGATTTTAATCAGTTCAAAACTTTGTTTAATGTTCGAGGCACAATTTTAGATTTTCAAGGAGTAATAAATAGAATACCACAGGTCTGGAAGAATTTATTAAACAATAATATTCAAACCTGTATTGATATGAAATATAATGTAATATGTTCAAAACATGTTAAACTTATTCTTAAAGATAAAAAAGGTTGTAAGAAAATTTATGAAAGTTTTATAAAAAGCGAAAATGATTTACCAAATAGATGGCAACGAGATCTAGGGGATATTTCAAAGGAGGAAAAAAGTCAATATAATACAGCCCTTAATGATATCAAAGAGGTTAAATTGAAAGATTTCCAGTACAAAATTAATAATAGAATTTTGACAACCAATTCATTTTTATACAAAATCAATAAAATAGACAGCAATAGATGTTCCTTCTGTGAACAGGCAATAGAATCAATTAAACATTTATTTGTAGACTGTCCTAAAGTAAAAGCGTTTTGGAACACATTGAAAAACTGGCTACAGCTTAATGGGAATATAAATTTAAGTATCACTGATAAAAATATCATATTTGCTTGGCCACATGAATCATCCTTAATTAGTTATCTCATAATTATAGCTAAGTATTATATTTATAAAACAAAGTTTTTATCCAAACATTTGAGTATACAAGGATTTCAATCACTGTTGAAAAGAAAATTTAAAAATGAACAGTATATTGCAAGAATAAATAATAAGTATAATAAATTTCTGGGAAAATGGTCTTCCTTGTTCCGTCCGCTTAACACAATGTGAGAAATGAGTTCCGTTTTTTTTTGTTTTTGTTTTTTTTTTTTTTTTTTGTTCTTTTTTTTTGTCTTTTTTATATAATTAAAACAGTTCTGACACTCTACAGTATACAAAGTCTTAGATACCTTTAATTTATATTCATATGTAAAAGATAAAAAAAATATAACCCACCCAGGACTACACACCTGCGAACTATGAAAGAAAATCTCAGTACTAAATATAGCATGTGATATTAATATCTTCTTGGATAGATCTACTCGTAATATATTATTGCAAAAAAGTTGTCATAAAATTATAAGAAACTACTATTTTTTTGTTATATGATCATGTCTAAATGTACTTTGTAAAGACAAAAATTGTATATATGTTTGTGTATGTCTATATATGTTTATGTATATCTTTAAAAGAATAAATATGGAAAAAAAAAAAAAAAACTTTCGAGTGTCAAAATACTCCTTTTTTGATTTTCTTATTTCATTTACTACTCTGTTTCGAAGTGTTTTGTATTTTTCCAAAAGAAACATATTAGATGTTTTATTTAAAGGTATGTTTTCTTCTGATAAGGCGTTTTATATGACCCGTTATCCATGGATTCTCATTTGGCCTGATAGGTATAGATTCTTGACCGTGACTTGCTTGCATAATGTAGTCTGCTATACATAAGACATTGTCATCAATATTTGAGTTTGATTCAAGCTTGTTTTGGAGATCGTAATTAGTTAGCCGTTCTCGATATTTATTAAAATCAGCAAGTGGATAATTCCATACTCGTCTTTCAGTTATTTCTGCCAAAAAGCTTCTAAATCTTGCATTTCCGTTCTGCGTTTGCTTTGTATAATTTCACTTGTATATAGCATGACTCCACCTTCAAGACGATCACACCTGTCTTTTCTAAAAGGTGGTGAAGTTATTAATAAAATGTTGTTGTTTTTTTCATTGGTGTGTCCAGTTTCATCCAGCTCTCAGTAAAGACAAGTATGTCGTATGCTATTGATTCGCATTTTATTATGTCAAATTTAGGAAGTTTGTTCTGGACGTTAAGATGTATGAAGCTGAGATGGTTAGCCAAGTAGCTAAATGAATTGTCGCTTGTGGTTGACAAAGAATCTGCTACACCGTTGACTGAGTTTGGATGAATGTCTCCACTCAGTAAAATGAGTGAAATTACAAAGAAAACTAAAACGTTTTTTGCCAAGTATACAGAAGATAGTAAATTTGAAATTATCGGTTGCTGTGTGCACCGGTATGGATACCTAATATACCTGTATACTTCGTTACTGCGCTGAAGTGCTACTGAAATGCTCAAGCATGATGTGCTGAAGTTATGATCATCTCGTTTAAATGTCAGGAACATGAAAAGAATAACTATATGGAATTTATTATATGTAATTTTCTTGTCCGCGCCCAGCCGCAATGTTTGCGATACACCGAAGGACCAGCTGATTTAACATTACTAGACATTTGTAGGTGCTACATAATAGAAAGTGTAGATAAATCAACACAAGTCCCGTCGGCAAGTTCGGAACATCACAGATTCTCAACCATTGAACCAGTGTCAAGGACGCTTCAGATAAGCATGTTGCACAAACGGTGGAATTGGTCTACAATAGCACAGAAGATAGAGGAAAGAAATAGAAAGTAAATAGAATGAATACAACAAACATTAACTGCGGTCACCTCGTGATCCAAAAAATTCTTTAAACTTTATGGTACAATAATCTTATTCCATGTAAAAACAATTTCATAAGAAAAGCCAGACGGGAACATTATTAAAGTGTAGGATTAAGTGGTAAAGTGTAAAATGTATTGAGACAGATAAGGTGGGATAATTATTTATCTGGTTTATTTAGTTCTACGTTGTGCTCGCTGAAACGCAGACACCACCCTAAACTCCCCTGTAATGCAAATGCACATAAAAAGTAACGATGTATTTACTGGTAGGTGACATTGTAAAGTGACTATGGGTGCAGCCGGCTCATTTTCTTTCAACATACCTTTACCCTTTAATTGTCGTGCTGCTTCTGAAGTTGAGCCCTGTCTCTTGGAACGTCAAATTCACTGCAGTATATAAATCATTAGAATGCAAAATATTAAACGTGCTGCATGCACATTGGAATCTTTATGTATTTGAAATTACGAATGACTGTACGAATCTACAGACCATTCCAAGGAAGATGGTGACTTATAACTTAATACACACACACGCACGCACACAAGCGCGCGTTTACACACATGCATACACGCACGCAAGCACTCTTGCACACGAGCGCACGCACCCACCCAATGGCAAGAAAGTGCACATTTAGTGCCTTGGAACAGTCAATAATAAATTATATGCGTGATTAATTACGGGATCACCTTTCTTGTAATCTTGTACAAAACCCTTCGTGTAGCACTGTAGTTTAAATTCTTAAAGAGTTATTCTTCGTACAGTTGTGTGTGTGTAGGGGGGGGGGTAGTTGGGGGGCGGGGGTAGGAAATTAGTCCATTTTCGCATTATTTAGCGAAAAACTTGGATGTTATTAAAAGAAACTTCGTTCAATGTTAAACAGCGAGTGAGGTAGGAAAGGAGACAGGGGGAGACTGGAGAGAGTGAGTGAGTGAGCATGAGTGAGTGAGTGAATGATTTGATGCAGGCTGTCGTGGTGTACGATTTGGTGCACGCTGCCGTGGTATACCGTGTCATCAATGGTTATAGCTGTCAAAACTACATGTACATGTATTCATGTACATCAACAAATCACATTCCAAAACAATATTATAGCTGGGGTTAAGTGAAGTGCGGTTACTGTAAAAGGCTTCCTTGAGCTTCAACATAGTTTTGAAACTCGATGGGGGTCGGGGGGGGGGGGGAAGAGAGGGCAACCGCCTATATATGATGTAGTACGGATGTGCGTGCCAAATAGCTCTTCAGCTCGGTAAGTATATGAATGGCCCCCTTTTTTCTGACTGTGGTATATACACCTTTAAGATTACCATTTTTTAGATAAATTTTACCTCTGATGCATTGTTTTCACCTTTTCAAGTAAGAATGTGCAAAAATAAGTTAACAAGTCTTTTCTAGAAGCTCATTTTTGCATATCAATAGGTTGAATTGTTTTAAGGTACGTATATGAACCGGTCCCCATTTTTCAGAGTCCAGGTATATGAATGGGGTGGGTTTCCCAGTAAGCATTCTACATAAATCTATAGCGGGCCGTTATCGGCCCGTCAGGGTAGCTGACGGGCCGATAACGGCCCGCTATAGATTTATGTAGACTGCTAGCTGGGTTCAAATTTCGGCACGCACGCCTGTACCAAAATCAACCCCTAGTTACCCCCCACCCCCTCCCCCGCACCCTCCAGTTCATAATATATTTATTTTCTGGGACCTTTGGGATTAAAAGGCTCATACAGGATCATTGTTTTATAAAACATCTTGTGCTGCTGTTGAGACTAGGTTATAGTCTACCGGCGAACAACAAACTAGTGAGCCCTTGATTGCAAAAACTGAACTAGACATTCGCAATATGTCGTATGGGTCTATTTTTTGTGATTGGTTCAAATGTTTTATGTATAGTTTTTATGCCCGCGGGAAAGAAAATATCTCCGCTTGGCTGGTAATATACGTTTTCAGTTCAATAATATATGAAGCACAATGCAAAAAAAGGTCCTTTATACATGTATAAAACACGAACAACAAAGGCCCTGATCAGCCAGCGAATCCGCATTCTGATCAGGACATTCTCACTTCGCTGATAGATTCTGCAGTAGTTCAATCAGTAAGTGGACAACTAAGGCCGTGATTAGACGCTGTCTGATCTGGGCCTTCGATGCCCGCATACGAATAAGGGCATTTGTTGCGTTGAACATCAATTATAATTTGTGTTAACCCGTCAGGTAATGATGGTAAACAGTAGATACTGTAAGGTGTATCGCTTTTGATATATACTGAACCAAAAAACGAAATGCCACACTATTAATTGGCAAACGGAACGAAGAGTATTCACATTAGTGCTGCGGTCAATTAGTCGAAACGCTGACAGTCACAAGCAAACTATTGTGACAGTTTTCGAGTATCTGCCAATGAAATAGCTGTCTTTTGTCACAACCCAAATGGTGGTTAGGTCTGCTTGTTTGTAACCAGAAAATGAGAATGTTATTACTTAGTCAATTCTATAAAAAATAAATAATTATTGATGTATAATTTATTCGATATAACATCAAGTCACGTACATAAGCGAGAACAACGGCTATTCTCTGACATGAGACGGGTAGTTTACAATCGTTCAGAAGATTCAAAATATTCGCGACTGTTCTGCTTTATTTAACACAGCCCCGATCTAGTGTGTAAACGAAACGTGCATGTATAAAATATGAATTGTTTATTCCCCAGTATAAAGTATACATGTAAGTAGTTAACATGTGTTGTTTTTCTTTTCTTCTCCTTTTTTTGTCAATATATTTAGTTTGTCAGCTCATTTATAAATCATTACATTCCATTCCACTACACTAACGAGTTGATCGTTTTCCATTTAATCCATACATAGAGTTGTACTGTAGATCTAGGTATCCAGAAACTGCTGAGCGCAGGTGGCACGTGGCTAAACATAAAAAATAAGGGATTACAACTAAAACTTGGATTTATCAGGGACAGGATATTGGACAGGATGATATTGGTGACCTTCCGACAAAGATCTCGACTAACCTGTCTAACAGTCGATGTGAAGCGGTATGTAGAAAAAAGTCACCTACCGTTCATAAAATTCAGACTAAATTATACTAACAGCATTTGTATCCTAAAATTTTAACCCTTAAAGCGCGAAGCAAATTTTAGCAGGCGACATTCTGAAATTGATATTGCTATTTTTCAGAACAAATAAGACTTGGCAGTTCACATGAAATGTCAAACCTTATTTCCTCTGAAAATATTAAAAATATATATATTTCAAAGAGTTTTCTGCTGAAATGCTTGGTAAAATAAGAAATATTTCATATGTCTTCTGTTGAAATTTTTCCTAGCATGCTAACCGTTATGGACAATTCTAACACCCCTGCTCGTGTTGTTCCTTATTTGTCTTTACATTTCTAGCCGTGCTTTATCTAAGGCATTTGAGCATAGGAATTTTATCGCCCACCATCAACGGGAAACCAATCATATTACTGTTGCGAAAGTTGCGTCTCTGGTAACTATTGACGCTAGCTTACAATATTGATCGAAACATTCATATAGCCTGAGATACATAATAAATTATATTAGTAAGAGAGAAAATGATCTACGAATATTGCAGTTCTTTGACTTTTTTACCTGAAGAGTTCCTCTACAGGTTATACCATTCAAACACATTCGTTTTACTCCTTGTTGCCATCGTGTATTTGTTGACATTATCGAAAACAAAAGTGTCGGTTAACATTCTTTTTTTGTTGTTTTATATCTGTCCTCCATAGATCCATCGCGGCACTCCAATTTCATTCGATTTGCAATTCTTTCATGAACACAGGATAGAAGTTTTTATGTTTTACATTGTTTTAATATTTTACATCGTCAGCTGATTCGCATAAGTATCCGCCATTTTGAATGTTCGTCATCGAACCTTGTAACTACGTAACCGTGTGACGTAATGCTTAACGGTTGACGTCAACTACCAAATGGGGAAATCAGGTAATAGAAATAATCATTAAAATCAATAAAAATCTCATTTATGCAAAACATTCGCTCAGTGAGGGGTGTTAGAAAAGAAATAAATTATTCTGAACCGTGCTCAAATGCCGCAGATAAAGCACAGTTGAGTTTGGGTTGTACCCATTTGAACACTCGCTCGCTGCGCTCGCTCGTGCTCAAATGGGTACAGCCCAAACTCAACTGTGCTTTATCTTGGGCATTTGAGCACGGTTCGGAATAATTTATTTCTTAATTCTAACATGACGTTAACGTTTTCTCATAGCGCCTTATGGAAACGTTACTCTGATCAAACTATATTCACCCTGCTCGTATTGTTCCTTATTTACCTTTACATTTCTAGCCCTGCTTTATCTAAGGTATTTGAGCATAGGAATTTCCTCGCGCGCTATCACAGGTAAATCAATCATATTACTGTTGCGAGAGTTGCGCCCCTTATAACTATGCTTACAATATTGGCCGGAACGATTTATTGCAGTTCTTTGAATTTTTTTACCTGTTTCTCTACAGTTATATCATTCAAACACATTCGTTTTCCTCCTTGTTTACATCTTGTATTGTAGCCAAAAGTAAGCCAGTTTACATTCTAATTTTGCTGTTTTATATCTGTCCTCATGAGGTCCATCGCGATACTCCAATTCCAAGCATTTTGCAATTCTTTCACGAACACAGGATACAAGTTTTTATATTTTACATCGTTTTTATATTTTACATCGTCAGCTAATTCGTATGAGTAATCCGCCATCTTGAATATTCGTCATCGAACCTTGTAACTACGTAACCGTGTGACGTAATGTTTAAGAGGAATGGTCAGCTACAAATGGGGAAATCAGGTAATTATAATAATAATGAAAATAATTTTTTAAAAAATCCCATTTATGCAAAAAAATCGCTTAATGAGAGGTGTTATAAACAAAATAAATTATTTCGAACCGTGCTCAAATTGGTGCTCTCGCTGCGCTCGCTCGTGCTCAAATGGGTACAACCAAAACTCATCTGTGCATTTGAGGCATTTGAGCACGGTTTGGAATAATTTGTTTCTTAAATAATTCACGCCGTCAACGTAATGCGTGCAAAAGGGCGCGTTTGATGACGTCGCATGTAAACATTTACTTCTGTCGACCTCCGCTGTAAAATAGTTCTTTGGAAAATATTGCAAAAAATGTCGTTTTTCCGGCTTTGCCGTCGTGAATCATTCGACGATAATTTCTTAATTCTAGCATGACATTAGCGTTTTCCCATTTAGCCTTATTGAAACGTCACTGTGATCAAACTACAATAATTCATATCCTCAACGTAGCGCATGCAAAGGGCGCGTTTCATGACGTCGCATGTAAACATTTACTTCTCGCAACGTTCGCTGCAAAAGATTTCTTTGGAAAACATTGCAACAAATATCAATTTTCTTTTCTGTATCATGTTAGAATCGAAATTATTTTTAACTTCTGTGAATTATTGCGACGTGCTATCGGGCAGATAATTCAAAGTAGAGAAAAATTATTTCTTAAATAGCCTTATCTGTAGGATAAACACTGTTACACTGTGCACACGTGTTCTTGGAAAACAATCAAATCTTCGTGTACCGTACGTATATTATATATAGACATAGCATATTCCTGGAAGCTATTCTAGGTATCTCTGTTTTGCAGACAAAGTTCTACATCTGTCAATCTGTCAATCACAAGTTTGCTGAAGGCTGCTCGGTACTAACCATTAATATGCCAAACAAATTTTTTGCATAAACAGTCTTTTTTATATTCGCACTCTCAGTCGCCAACTATATCGGGTGTTTCTGTATGTCCGATGTCCTTGTTCGTTCCGAAACGTTGTAATCAAGGCAAATATATTGTAGGGAGAGAAATGAGACTGAAGATTTTATTGATAGTAATCAATTGTTGTTGTTTTTAATCTGTCATTTAACCTAACTATATATTTTCAATGCACTTAATGAATCACATTCGTATATGTAAGGGCTATAGTAACATGCTAACACTTCCAAAAAGGGTGTTTAGACGCTAAACCTTTATTCATTTATCGTATTCTCAGAAAATCTAACATAATAGCATTTCGCCACGAAATAAAATCTCAAAACATGCTAAATCATACTTTAGACATTTTCGGGGGCACAGAAAGTGTAGAAAGTTTAAATATTTGTAGAAATCCTTAGACACAGCAGTTTGGGCGTTCTTATATAGTTTCATCTAAAGTACTGTAAATTCCTAAACACAAATGCATTAGAAGTGAGATGGCTAAGAAACACTGCCGTTTAAGAAGTTGGGTGTATTTCCAGAGCTGTGGAAGCGAAATAAAGATTTGTTGACGGCTGCCAATTTTATTATTATTTATATTTATCTGATGCGCAACCAAGACGTTCGACATTTCCCCCCAGGGTTTCTCAGTCACGCTGCCTTGTCAACCGAAAGGCCCTTCAGAAAACCGTCTGTCGTAGTAATGATATCCTTAACTTCTAACCAGCCGCAAAATCAAATAACTGCATGTACCATATACAGCATCGACACCCACATGTCTTGATGGCTTTTAGCACCACTTCAGCGTGTAATTCAGTTAAAATGCGCGAAGTAGGTGGTCTCATATTTACTCCAAGAACGTGAATACCCCTTGGCTCGGGAATAGCATCCCTTGATTTTTTAATTCTTTTCTCGAAAAATTTATATCGCACATGAAAATCAGAATGTGCAAAGATTGTTTACCTTTTATGTCATCGAATTTCAAACCGGATTTCGATATTTGCTTATAAAACCGACGGTTACTCATTTGATCGCTTTGTAGGCGTGGAAAATGAGAATTGATATTTCATTTAAATTGATTTTTTTGGAGACAAGTTAAATTAAATATCATGTCTTAATTTTGGGGAAAAAAATTCTAATGCTGTCTGCTTTTATTAATAATTAGCAGTTTAATGTTTAATCTTTTAATTTTGGATCCTGTCTAAGGAGCTTAAGTTAGGCCCCGCCTCTTGTTCAGTGGGCGGTTAAAAAACAAACGGTTTCATTACATTACGAAAACACGCCTATTCAAATAAGTAGAAAATTTCACCTCCAAAAACTGAAAATTTAAAATAAAAACTCTGATATTTTTCATATTTCTGCTCAAAACATATATTGTGGATACTGGTTAGAACCGCCTCGGCGAGGCGGTTCTAACGAGTACCACAATCTATGTTTTTGAGCAGAAATAAGAAAAATAATGTATACCTCTGTGAACCCCAGTTTTACTGTATAAAAGTGGGGTTTAAGGGGGTCCAAATTATATAGGCATGTTTTAGTTATGAATTTTTTTTTCTCTTTAAATACTGTCATAAAAAAATGTTTCATTTGTTCAGAATATCGAGCAAGAGACTCTAAGTTTTTATAGTATGAAGTGTGGATTGAGGGTTGAAAGAGGTTTCAGAAATTCTTAGGAATGTCATGTCATGGGATATTGCTTGGCTGTATCAACAGACACGTACATGTAAGGCCATGATGAAACTTTAGGTGTGCGCAAGATGATCTGAATTTGCTTATTGTGTGCAGTTTAAGCGGAGCCGTCTGATCAGGGTCTACACTGTCTGCCATCCCACTAAGTATTTTACGAAACAACTGCATGGAAAGCAAACTTTAGGCCAAATAAGTATGGAATAAAGTGTTCGAAATTTTAGGACATTTAACATATTCCATATTCATTATTAAGACCACTTTATATATATCAACTTTTAGACAGCCCCATAACTAAAACATGCCTATATAATAGTGGAAAATTGTACTGTCTAATCAGACTGAAATATAACAAGAAAAATGCCTAACGACATTATAGGCGGGTTTTTCCACTTAAGAATAAAGGTAACATATCACTTTGAAGAAAGGTTAACCAAAATTACCTCGGACGACGCCAGACCGCCTGACATCATTATTTTAAAGTTCAGAATTTTTCCGTGTAAAAAAAAAAAAAGAAATCTCTCCAAAAATACATTTTATCCAAAAAATACTGGTAACTGAAGTGGTCACTGGAAATGGCTCAACAACGTGAATATCCCTTGGCTCGGGAATAGCACCCCCTGATTTTTTAATTCTTTTCTCGAAAAAAATATATCGTAGATTGTTTACCTCTGCATAATATCAAAATATTTCAAACCATTAAGACGTGCACAAGAATTTGGCTTAGAAATTCGTTCAGGGGAAATATCTAGAAAAAAAAAAACAGAAGAAAGCAATAGCTGTCCTTCTTAAATGCAAATACTTGACCTGATATATGTCCCTACCAAACATTATCAATATCAAATATCTCAAACAGTATGGGAGTTATGGCCTGCAAAATAATTCGGTTTCAGGAGAGATAAGTACATAACGATTCTAGTTGACTTTCTTGCACGCAACACCTCCCCTGGTCCTTATCTATGCCTCTACCAAATATTATCAACATAATCAAACCATTAAGAAGTTTTGTGGCACATGATTTTGGCTTAGAAACTTGTTCAGGGGAAATAACTAGAAAAAATAGAGAGCAGTTGTCCTTCTTGCATGTAACATTCGTACTTGACCTGATATATGTCCTTACCAAATATTATCAAATTATCTCGTATAGGAGATGGCCTGCACAAGATTTCGCATGTGATAAATGAATAAGTTGGATGCGCGTCCGACTGGTGATCAGGAGATTGTGGGTTCGACCAGCCGGGTCTGCAACATACATTCTTTCGTGGAGATTTGATCATGAAATATTTTCTACGGTCATTCTCTCCCTTCCGCTGATTCAAGAAGGACAGTTGTCAATTTCTGGCGAAAGAATGCGCACAATACTGGTTAACCGCGTAGAGGACTAAGCCTGCCCAGTAAATGTGTGGTTAGGTAAACTGACCGCGATCGACATGACCCCATTGGGTTGGCTGGGCCATAAACAACACAAACAAACATAACGAAGAAAGTAATAGTTGTCTCTTTTTCACGCGACACGCCTACTAGTCCTCCTCTTCATTCCTACACAATATGAAAGCAATCCACTGATGAATATAGGTAATAATAGGTAAATCTGGGGTTGTACGACGCCCAACGCCAGACGCCCACCCGCCCGCCTGGAAATCGCCATTTTAAAGGACGAATGTTTTAAAAACCCGTCCAAACATTAGTGCCCTAAAGTCAGTTTGACCCTCCAAGTCAAACTGCGGCCACGTCGAGTAAATATACTAACACAAAACTTGAAAGCAAGAACACATAAAAAAAGAAAAAAGGAGCCTCGGTTTCACGGAGACTCTTCATATGACAACATTTCGTTTGCAGGGCTTCATACGACCCCTATAGCAAAAAAATATGTTTCCATTTAATTAATGAGACAATTAATAATGAAGAAAAGCATGGTGCGCAATTACATCGGTGTATATTTGATCAAAGCAACAAAAGTAGTAATTGAGACACTTACAGTCATCCAACTAAAATATTTGATACACTTAGAAAGGTGAAAAGGTGAATGAATGAACAAGGTGAATGAACAATGAACAAGTCATTATTGAAAGACTTTCAATAATAGGGGACAAGTGTGTGTGCATGTGTATGTGCGTGTTATTTGTCCCGTTTTCAGTTAATTACCACAACTTTACAGTTTTTAAATCCAACTACAATGTTTGTTATTTCCATAAAAGTTTCGAAATGAATACATCAGAAAATATCTCATAATAGCATTATAACCGACATTTTCTCTGTATTATAATGCGAAAATGCCATGGATTAAATATCTCTAGATGGGTACTATTTAGATGCCATTTTTCTTTTTTTCTCCTTGAAAACATTTTTCATTGAAAAATAAGACAAACATATGGAATTTTTTGGTTGAAAAGGCGTCTTATCTTGAGCTGTGGCGAAGAGGATTTTTTACATTTCACACAGTTGTTTATGACGTCGGCATCACGAAAACATACCTATATAATTTTGACCCCCTTAAACACCACTTATATATAGTAAAACTGGGGTTTACAGGTGTATACATTATTTTTCTTATTTCTGCTCAGAAACATAGATTGTGAGAACTCGTTAGAACCGCCTCGGCGAGGCGGTTCTAACGAGTACACACAATCTATGTTTTGAGCAGAAATATGAAAAATATCGGAATTTTTTATCTGAAAATTTTCAGTTTTTGGAGATGAAATTTTCTATATATTTGAATAGGCGTGTTTTCGTAATGGGGGCTTTTGTTTGCCGAGTGCCGACTCACTTGATTCTATAGAATATGTCCAAATAGATGGACCTGATCAGATTAAGCGGACGCGCATGCTGGTCTGGGCATTTCAATGTGTCCGCGATTAAGGCCCTGTTCTTATTATTATTATGCTATGTATCTGTCAGAAAAGACGTTTTACTTAGAACCTCGCATTTCATTTAACCATTACCACTCTCTGGATTAATCAGACTATTAACCTGCCAAATGGTCGGAACCAATCACATTATACTTTACAAAAAAATCCCTCTACGTCAGTCCCACGTGGTGTATGACGACAACGATCATGCACAGCAACCGTATCAAAATGGCCGCGAGCGGACCTCATAGAAGAGTTGAAGATCACGAAGATTCCATTGTACCAAGCACCAGTGCATTGCCACATATGAAAGAAACACCAAATGAGGTATGTCTATTTAAACCTACTGGAAACACTGACCGGCGCTTCCTAGAATCTATTACATACTATGAGCCTGATTCCGTTCCAAGACGGTGCCATCTCGGCTTCTGATGACCCAGTTTTCAGTGAGAAACTTGTTGAAACTGAAGTGTAGATCAAGAGCTTCAGCTACAGTATAGAACTTCAGTGGCGCCTTTTCAGTTGCACCAATCTAATATCAAGCTTACATGCATAATTCGTCCGTTGTTTTTTTTTTTTCCTTTACTTTTTTTTGTTTAATAACCTGACAGAATGACCTACTTTAAAATGTGAAGGCACAGACACGGTTATTTGTTTGTGTTGAGGTTTTACGGCCCAGTCAACCCAATGGGGTCATGTAGAGCGCAGTCAGTTTACCTAACCACACGTTGACTGGGCAGGCTTAGTCCTCTGAGCAGTTAACCAGTATTGTGCACATTCTTTCGCCAGAAACTGACAACTGCCCTTCTTGAATCAGCGGAAGGGAGAGAATGACCGTAGAAAATATTTCATGATCAGTCTCCACAAAAGAATATTGCCAACCTCCGCGGGGGTTGAACCCGCGACCTCCTGGTCTCCAGTCGGCGCATCCAACTGAGCCACTGAGGTTGGCACGGTTATTTGAGCATGTGTTTTCGAACGATCTCTCGCATTTCGTTTTTATCCTATTCAATATTGAACAATATAGAGCCATAATAAGTTTTCCCGCCTCTAAAAAACATTTAAAAGAAAACAAAAACAACCACAAAAAACAACAACAACAACAAAAACACAAAACAAAACAAAAAATAGAGCCTCGCTTGTACAATGCGTCTACAATGCTGGAAAGTATTTTGTACACAAGATACCAAAAACAAAAACCAGGACCAGGCAGATCAGTTCACTATTGCACACAAATGTGTTCATCATTAAAATGGTATGCATAACATTCCAGAATTATGACTGAATGCTGAAGTGTAAAGAAGCTTGAAATTTTTGTTTCTGGGTTATTGTGGTGGTGCTCAGCTTAGCTGGGAACAAATGCATATGATCTGTTTGTAGTGGGAAATTTGATAAAGATTTTGTGCAAATGACAAAAAATTCCAATTTGAAGTCATTCCTGTTTGTTATGTGCATATCAGTACTTACTCCGGTACATGTAAGTGAGATACGGCCATCATTTCCCTCTTCTTTTTTCCTGTTTTTTTTTTTTTTTTTTATTATGAATTCAGGGGTTTTCTCCAACTCTCATCGTTGCAGTTTTTACCCCCAAAACCTTGTTACCCTTAAGTAAGGAGTAAGAATCCTAAGTGATGCATACATAATCAAACCCAAAAACAATTTTATTTATCTAGGCTTTTTATTTTGATCTATTTGTGGAGTAAAGGCCATAAATTATCACCATTTGAGCAACCGTTAACCGTTAAACAAAAACAAATTGTAGCAGACAATATTATAAAATTGTTTCATTTTCAGAGAATTTAAGGCTAGACAGACAATTCACATGAAATGTCAAGCCTTATTTTATCTTGAAAAATATTTCAAAGAGTCGTCTGCTGCATCTAAGATAAGTGCTTGAAGGGTTAATCTCTTTAAAATAATAAACCTGTAAACCTTTTACACCACATAAGGGACTCCCTTGGACCCTCACTTTAAAAATCTGAGAAAACTGTGAGTTTCCATGGGCAATGACTTTGGGCAACAGTGTTTTTTAATTGTAAATGGGTAAATTCTCAACAGAGTTACTGAACTTGTTTTCTGTCAACATTTCATTTCTTTTTAATACTTGAAAACTAATGAATGAGTTTATGTCATATTTTACCCATTGATACATTTTGATATTGAGTAGATGTCATGACTAGATAGATCTTAGATGAGATTGGTAATGGTTCAAGTTTGTAATTCTTCAGTAGAGTTACAGTACTTGAAAAAACATCATTTGAGTTTTTGCTTAATACAAATTGATGGATTTTTTATCAGATTTTTTGATCCAGTATACATTACATGTATGTCCTTGTTATTGATTAATACAATACTTTTCCAAGCAGTTATGGCCCTTGATTGTCATCAAATTGTGATTTTCTTATATATTCTGAGATAGGGTACACAGATATGTACTTGTTTTGCAGGTTTTAAGCTTGACTTGAAATTTAGGGAGACGTTTCTTCTCTTTCTAGAAAAGATAGAGAGGAGATTTAGTTTTAATTCATATTTCCCTATACATTGATTCTATATAGTTGACCTCCCTCAGCTGCAAATAGGTATAAGTTTGACAATAGCAGGGAGACTGTTTCTCTCCAGTCGTCCTTTACCCTATTCCCTGCTGTGTGTAATTGTATGATGTATGCAGTGTTCCAGCTAGTCCAATTAATCTATTTTTGGACATCTTGCAATTATCTCCCATTTTGTTTCATCCTGGAGAACCGGCTTAGTTATGACACACTATATCACAGAAACAAGCATTAATTTTTTATTTGGCTAAACAAAGGCTTGAAGAGTCATTTGATGTATAAACACAGTGCTCCGGCTATGATTTGAGGGCAGATGGGTGCCAATTAGGGCATTTTTTGCGCGGTCATGCAAGAATGAGGGCACCATGTGTCATGAAATGTCAGGTCTTGTTTTCTGGGAAAAATAAGATAATATATTTCACCCAGACTGCTAAGCGTTAAAAGTTTTATGTGTATTCTAGATTGATGCATTTATTGTGGAGTGAGAATATATTTTGCAATCTCTTGGTACTAAGCATATCATATTCAGTGTGAGGTCCATGCAAACAGTGCCCTACCTGGCGTCCCTCTGCTTTCAGACCCTAACTGGTGCAATGGTTAGATCTGGTTTGAGATTGCTGGTCTCCCTCCCCACCCCCACCAACCCCCACCAAAACAAATCTTTTTTAGTATTTTCTGAAAAGAAGTTTGAATTTTGTTTTTTGTTGTACATTTGGCTTTTTTGCACTAAAATTTGTATATTACTACATGGCTTCATATAAGGTTTTAATAATTACTCAGAATAATTTCAGAATTTTTTTCCTTATCTCCATCAAAACCTTGGGCACTGTTTCTAGGAAAATAATCCAAAAATAAATAAAAAGTAAGCAGTAAAAAAGCAAAGTTTTCCCTACTGTCCTAACTATTTTTTACCCCGGCACACAATAGTGGCGGGATGTTATCGGTTCATGTTGGACATTCATGTGTCCGTCTGTCAATTGTGTGTCTGTCCGTCCATCCATATTTCGTTTCTGGATTATAACTTGAGTAAACGTCAGTGGATTTCCACCAAACTTGGTGTGTGCTTTGATATTATAGAGATCTGGTTTGGGATTGATAATGGGCCAATTTTGTCAAATTTTGACAAGGTTGTCTGCCCGAGACATGTCCATATTTTTGTATCCAGACAATAACTTAAGTAAATGTCAAGGGATTTTAACCCAACTTACAGTAGATGCATTGATATTAAGGATATACATGTATAGTCTGGGATTGCTAATGGGCAAATTTTGTCCATTTTTGACAGTTATCTGCCTGTGACACGATAATGGCAGGGAATTATCATTTTACTTTTATATTTTATATTTTCTGACATGAAATTGAAACCCTAAAATTTCCTTTTTTTTTTTTTTTTTTTTTTTTTTTTTTTTGGCTTAGGCAATTTTGTCAAATATTGGCAGTTTCCACTACACAATAGTGATGTTGTATTAAAGGTATTGTTTCAAATTATTTCAGTCATGCTATCGACTTTTCTGCTTATTTCTTCCCACTCAGCTCTGCCAGGATTATGCCATATTAATTTAGTTGCTGTCTGTTTGGTTGTTGCTGTGAGAGCAGGTAACATTTCAAAATTGGGAAATTTTAAACAACAATCCATCTTAAAACATGATTATAATTTATTAATTTGTGAAGAAAGGATTGAAAATACCTGTCAAACACTTGTAAGTGAATAAGCAATTGATTTGTTATTTGAAAATTTATAAATTACATCTTTTCCAAAACCATCAAAGTAATTTAATTTGTGTTTGTAGATGTATGAAATGGGTCAAGACCCGAGCTTGGAACTTTTCTGCCTCAGCCCTTGAAACCCAGGGTAAGTTGAAATTGAATTTGTCATACATGTACATTTTACAAATTTATAAACAGTCCTGCAGAAGCTGCTAAAATATAAATTTATAAATGTGCAACATATCTTGCATTGCTTAGTAGGGTCGGTTATGTATTTCTTCAGGGTCAGATCCAGTGGGGATTTAGCGTTGTAAGTGTTGGATACTGTATTTAACCTAAATTACATTACTTATTCTGTACCTTTAACTTACGAAATTTCGACAAGTCGATTTTTCTACCTGTGAATGTATCTAAAATTGCTGATAAATTTGCTTGATGAGTGGCAAACATTGTAGACCCTGATCAGGGTCACATTCTCTAGGATCTGATTTGGATCTACACTGCTTGTCAGATAACGGAGAACTAATCAAAACTTTTAATTTGATCAAAACAGAAAACTTTGTTTAAGCCTAGTCCTGCTGAACCTGGATATACTCTGCCTTTGCAAACAGTGTAGATCCAGATCATTTAGCTTCTTTAAATCTGGGTCTGCACTGTTTGTCATTCAGTATGTGAATTTGTATCAACAATCTGGATCGAGTAATCTGATCGGCTGAAAATTAGAAGTGGGCATGGCATCTTAATTGATTCAGCATGACAAGGGTTAATTATCCCAAATCTGCCCCAGGCCTATGTCAAATCATATACAAGGCAGTTGTAAAACTGAACTTTGATGAAAATTGCCCCTTAAAATTTGGTAACTCAATGTTTTGTTCTTGTTGCAGTTTCCTTTTGCTTTAGTGGCCAACAGACCTTCGTCAATGTTAGCTGACCTTAGTGGCTCAGTTTGATGCATGTCCGACTAGTGTTCATGAGGTTATACATGTAATTCACCTGGTTAGCAACATTCTTTCGTGGAGATCAATCATGATAATTTCTACAGTCATTCTCTCCCTTCTGCTGAGTCAAGAAGGGCAGTTTTCAGTTTCTGTCAAAAGAATGTGCAGAATACTCACTCAGTACTGGTAAACCGCCTAGAGGATTAAGTCTGCCCAGTAAAAGTGTGGCTACTGTAGGTAAATTGACCGCTCTCCACATTACCCCATTGGGTTGATTGGGCCATAAAAGTGCAACACAAACATCATCATTGGTTCAAATGTAGCAAACATCATATAGTACTGCACTGACGAGTTGATGTACAATGTACTGCCATATTGTCATTTTTAAGAACATTTATACATTATTTATACATTATCCAGTCCCGAAGCACAATATACATTGTATATATTATGATAGAATACTTGTCTCTTGGCTTGGTTGCCATGGCAACAGAAAGCTCCCATAGATTTTTAATTGGAAAATATCGTGAATGTTTGTCTACCCAGTTTATGTGTTAAATTTTGACAAGCAGCCATTTGTTTGCTTGCCACCATGGCAAAATTGTTGGAGTAGGAAATTTGTAAAGCGCCAGCAAAGAAAGAAGACCCTGTTAAGCACCAGCAGGGAAAGAAAATTCTGTTGAGCTTGTCTTGACTGGCCTTGTAAAGACACATAGGACATGCAGTATAGGTGGGAGTTCAACATGCGATTGAAATACCTTTTCTACCATGCAAATGGGTCATCCTAGAGCTTTCAGAGAGGGAGAAGTTTTGCGACAATTTCAGTATTTTAGTGAGAAGTTTTGGTCCAAATTTTGGATTTCCCTGTACATTCTGTGCATTTTCACTTCTCCCTCACCTCAAGATAAGAGTATGTCAGCCAGCTCTCTAGGATAACGGTATTAACTCTTGCCATCATTTCTTCATTTATTCAATAAAGATGAGAGCTTGGTAAGTCCTGCATTCTGGCAAATATAGAGAATGGCCATTGAGACCAAGCTTTATGTTTCACTCAAAATTTTATTCTCTGAGGTTTATCTTCCCCTACCCCTGTGCTGTATACATGTATAAAATGATGATATTGTTTAACACCTTCAAAACCAAGAACTGGTCCAATGATGATCCTTTCATTAGTTGAATGAAAAAATGGTACTTAACATGTGCATATCTGTAGTGGCTGTATCACTCAGCTGAGTGAGTCGTGGCCTGTGGGCCTCTTGTTAATATGTAAAATGCTGATAGAGGTTCATGGGATCTTTTGTGTCAAAAACAGTCTGTTCTTAATACATGTAAGTATTAAGTAAGAGCTTCATGATAGTGGCAGAGTATTAAGCAACCTTTGATGTCTATCCGTCAATCCACACTTCATTTCAGGAAAAATCCTCCTACTGTTTTCATCAGATTGCTTTGAAACTTTGTGGACAGTTAGACCATGAGACGGTCAGCATATACTGTTTTGAGGTTACATTACACAATTATTGCTCTTATAAGGTTTTCATCTCAAATTTGTTGTTGGATAGAAGATGTGGAGAATTGCAGCCAGGTTACAGTGCATATTCTTTTGAGGTTACTGTACACCAAATTTTTACAGTTATATCTTCAAGTGCTTTCAGACTAACTCTTCCTACAGTTTTAATCAGTACCAGTTGAGACTATGAAGTGTTACTGCACATATTGATTCAAGGTTACAGTACACTATTTTTTTGTAGAGTTGTTACACATCAAACACTGCCTTAATTTCTACCTGTTTTGTTATCCTGCAGTGGCTAGATATCATGCAGTGTCTGTAATGCTTTTATTGGTAATGTAATGGAGTCTAGATATCTAGATGTATAAGCTGTTTTACAAAACATGCTTTTGCTATTTTTTTCAGGGTGGCAAACAGTAATAAGAGAAAATTTGCAGTTATGCAACGAAGCTGTCCACCAACAAAAACACCTCGGTTAACTTATACAAAGAACAACTAAAGACAACTTCATGTTCTTGTGGGAGAATACAGTTTTTGACATGGCCACCTCTGGTGTAACAGAAGGGTGTTTATATGCTGTTGTTTTTCAAGGAGGCACATATAATTATGTTCGTTTTTCTGAGAGTGGCATTTTCAAGGGTTTTTTCGAAAGTAGAGGTGAGTTACTCTTAAATTGTTGCAGCATACTGAAATCATTTTACCAGACACTACACCAAACTCCTGTCTTTTATTGTTACTTCTTTTCTTAATTTACCAGATTAAATATATTGTCGCACCTGCATGGCTGAGTAAGTTGTGTGTGCAAGTTTGCGTCAGTTCGTTCATTCAGTGTACTTCCCCTCAACCTGGTGTCCACCTAAATGAGATTTACAAACTGTCAACCTTTACAGTTTGTTTCATTTTACCACTGATTGTATAATGTCACTGAGCTAAACAAGGAAGACAACTCTCACTCTTCTGGTGTTTGTGTTATGTGCCCTTAATCCATGATTTAAATGTTTTTTATGCGCCGCCACTAAAAAAGTGGCGGGGTATTATGTTATACCCTCTGAAATTTTTTTGAGTGTCCGCCCATCCATCTGTCCGTCCGTCCATCCGTCTGTCAGCGCCCCCACCATTCTTCTGCCCGCAACTCCTCCTACAGTTTGAGGCCAATCCTTTTCAAACTTTACAGGCGCTTTTAGGATGGTCTGAAGATATGCATATTGTTTTTTCAGAATCCTGAAATTATTTTTTACCACATTTTTTGCATTTTTAACTTAGACTTTTTTCGAGCCCTAATACTACAGAAATGTATAGGGAGTATGTACCTTCTGCTTGCAACTCCTCCTACAGTTTTAGGCAAATCCTTTTCAAACTTTACATGCGCTTTTAGGATGGTCTGAAGATATGCATATTGTTTTTTCAGAATCCTGAAATTATATTTTATCACATGTTTTGCATTTTTAACTTAGACTTTTTTCGAGCCCTAATACTACAGAAATGTGTAGGGAGTATGTACCTTCTGCCCGCAACTCCTTCTACAGTTTTAGGCCAATCCTTTTCAAACTTTACAGGCACTTTTAGAATGGTCTGAAGATATGCATATTGTTTTTTCAGAATCCTGAATTTATTTTTTATCACATTTTTTGCATTTTTAAATTAGACTTTTTTCGAGCCCTAATACTAAGAACTGTATAAGGAGTATGTACCTTCTGCCGCAACTCCTCCTACAGTTTTAAGCCAATCCTTTTCAAACTTTAGAGGCACTTTTAGGATAGTCTGAAGATATGCATATTGTTTTTTCAGAATCCTGAAATTATTTTTTATTACATTTTTTGCATTTTTAACTTAGACTTTTTTCGAGCCCTAATACTACAGAAATGTATAGGGAGTATGTACCTTGTACACACGACTCCTCCTACATTTTCAGGCCGATCTTTTTTAAACTTTACACACGCTTTTAGGATGGTCTGAAGATATGCATATTGTTTTTTTTTTCAGAATCCTGAAATTACTTTTTAGCTCACCTGAGCTCTGCTCAAGATGAGCTATTGTGATCACTTTTCGTCCGTCGTCCGTCTGTGAGTGCGTGCGTCCGTCCGTTAATATTTTCAAATGACTTCTCCTCTGAAGCCGCTGAGCCAATTTTGCTCAAATTTCATATGGAGCCTCTTTAGGGTGGGGGAACGAAAAATTGCTAAAATGGTCGCGGTCATTTGACCAAGATGGCCGCCACGCCCATATATGGTAAAAACCTTTAAAAACCTTCTCCTCCAGAATCGAGAATGCCTTGGGGCTGAACCTTTGCAGGAATCATCGGGGACGGGAGGTCTATCAAAATTATGAAAAGAATTGTCGTACATTGACGTTTGACCTTTTTACGGCAAGGTCAAGTTTGCTTCCCTATGCATTTGAATGGGAAAAACATTTAAAAATCTTCTTCTCCAAAACCAAGCATGCCTTATGGCTGAATTTCTGCATATATCTTCAGGAACAGGAGGGCTACCAAAATTGCTAAAATAATGGTGTACATTGACATTTGACCTTTTTACGGTAAGGTCAATTTTGCTTCCTTATGCATTATGGGAAAAATGTTCAGAATTTCAAACAACTTCTCCTCTGGAGCCGCTGGGCCAATTTTGCTCAAATTTCATATGGAGCCACCTTAGGTAGGGGGAACAAAAGATTTCTAAAATGGTCATGGTTCGTTGACCAAGATGGCCGCCATGCCCATATATGGTAAAAACCTTTAAAAATCTTCTTCTCTAGAACCGAGGATACTTTGGGGCTGAATGTTTGCATAAATTATCGGGGACAGGGGGTTTACCAAGTTGCTAAAATAGTGGTCATATATTGACATTTGACCTTTTTACGGCAAGGTCAAGTTTGCTTCCTTATGCATTTGTATGGGGAAAAACATTTAAAAATCTTATTCTCCAAAACGGAGGATGGCTTGTGGCTGAATCTTTACATATATCATCTGGAACGGGTGGTCTACCAAAGTTGCTAAAATAATTGTCATACATTGACACTTAACCTTTTTACGGTGAGGTCAAGTTTGCTTCTGTATGCATTTGTATGGGCCCCATACATTTGTATGGAAAAAATGTTGATAATTTCAAATGGCTTTCCCTCTGACGCCTCCGGGGCAGTGTTGCTCAAATTTCATGCAGAGCCTCTGTGGGCAGGAGATTGAAAGATTGCTAAAATGGGTATGGTCCATTGATCAAAATGGCTGCCATGCCCGTATCTGGTAAAAACGTTTAAAAATCTTCTTCTCCATAACCAAATAAGCTCTGGGTCCTAATCTTTGCACAAATGATGGGAGACAGGAGATCTACCAAAATTGCTAAAATGATGATTCTATGTTGACGTTTGACCTTTTTACCTCCAAGGTCAAATTTGCTTCCCCATTTGTATGGGCCATATACATTTATATTGAAAGTATCAAAGTGACTTGTAGATCAACAGTAGTTAAAATTGTTCTGATTGGAAATCTAAGATGGCCACATCTGATTTATATTTATAATATTTCCCTGCCACTGTGCTGTTTACATGTATAAAATCATGATTCTTCAGAAACCACTTAGCCAATTTCCACCAAATTTCACATTGATCCTTCTGTTGAAATGTGATTGATAGTTTATTCAAATGATCATGCTCCATTGACTGTCAGGCCCATATATTCTTCTTCAAAACTAAGAACTGCTCAAATGATGATATTTTCATTAGTTGTGATGATAGGATTGGAAAAATGTTGCATAACATCTGCATGTCTGCAGTGGCTATGTCACTCAGGTGAGCGAATTGTGGCCCGTGGGCCTCTTGTTATCACTTTTTCTTGCATTTTTAACTTAGACTTTTTTGTGTGTGTTTTTTTTTTTTTTGTATGAAATAACTGTTTATTGCATCTCTTCATGTTTAACTTAGATTGTTTTAACCCTTATACTACAGAAGTGCATAGGGAATATGTCGCTGTGGCAGGGCATGGTGCATGGCTTGCATTTTTATTTAATTTTAGTATGCATGTGCGACATAAACTTCAACGAGGGTCTTTATATTTTTATACCCCACCACATAATAGTGTCGGGGTATTATGGTATCACATTGACTGTCCGTCCGGCCATCCTTTTGTCGTGCATCTGTATTTTCTTTTGCAGATGATAACTTATGCTGTCAATGGGGATCTGGCGGCCATCTTGAAAACGTATTTTTCGCTTCTTTTCCTGAACCGAAAGGCTTATTGACTTTAACTAAGTAGGAAGCATCAGGGTGACTTGTAGAACATAAAAAGCTAAAATCGACGATAGTAAAATCCAAGATGACCGCCATGGCGGCCATCTTGAAAATCTGTTTTTCGCTTCTTCTCCTAAACCCAAAAGCCAATTGACTCCAAACTTGGTAGGAAGCATTGGGGTAACTTATAGATTAAAAATAAAATTGTCCCTATTGGAAATCCAAGATGGCCAGCATGCCGGCCATCTTGAGAGTCAATTTTTCGCTTCTCCATCTGAACTGAAAGACCAGTTGACTCGAAACTTGGCAGGAAGCATTGGGATGACTTGAAGATCAAAAGTAGCTAAAATCGTCCTGACCAGAAATCCAAGATAGCTGCCTTGACCGCCATCTTGAAAATTTATTTTTCGCTTCTTCTCCTAAACCAAAAAGCCATTTGACGCCAAACTTGGTAGGAAGCATTGGGATGACATAGATCAAATATAGCTAAAATCGTTCCAATCGGAAATCCAAGATGGATGGCCGCCATGGCGGCCATCTTGAAAATTTATTTTTCGCTTCTTCTCTTGAATCAAAAGACCTATTGACTTTAAACTTGGCAGGAAGCATCAGGGTGACTTGTAGATCAAAAATAGCTAAAATCGTCCCAGTTGAAAATCCAAGATGGCTTCCATTGCAGCCATCTTGTTTTATATATAGGGAAACCTTTTAAAAATCTTTTTGTCTGGAACTAGAAGGCCCTCGCCTTTGATATTTGGTTACATGGCTCCATCTAGTTCACAAGCCTATTCAACAATAAGGCACCATGCAATCATGCTTCTGTCCAGTACCCCAGTCTGTCATCTGAAAACATTCATTTTCAATAAGTTTTAAACATACAAAGTCCCATGAAAAGAAATCCTTAGTATTTTAGAATATACTAGAGACAATGACACTCCGGTGAGGGAATTAGGGCCCTCTGGGCCTTCTTGTCATAGTGAAATATGCAAGGCGCTTCTTGTGAGTATTCACAACATATGTTTTCATGGAGTAATAAGAGAAATATTATCTGGATACCCCTGTTATCAATCTGGAGCCATGAATAAGAACCTGGAGGAGGGCTAAAATAAGAATGAATAATTCTGACAAGTCAAATGTTAGTCAGTAATGCTCTGTTTTACAAAACTGATGATCAATGATGAAATTGGGGCCAATTCCATACACTAAATAGCAATCAGCAGTCAGTATTTATACACACTTTCTTATTCTTTATTAGAACTTCTATAAATATACTGTAATAACCCTAGTTATTCTGACAATACAAACAAGTCTCAACCACTAAAAGTGAAGACTGTTTGAAACAGTGAATAAGAAAATAACAGAAATTGTTTAACATAGTCTGTAATTTCTAGATTCTTTGTTACACAGTCATCGCTTTGCCTTTCGGCAGTTATACAAACCCATACTACCGCACCTTGCAAAAGACGCCTTTCAGTCACTCCCAGTCAGTCTAGATTCATGCACCATTGCAGCAGTTGAAAAATTTATGAATAAACATCTAGTTGAGTGCACTGCATGGAGAAGTAACTGAGAACACCTTGATATAATCATTGCAAGCACAAAAAGGCAGAAAGGGCCAGACGTGTTAGCTGGTCAGTTATTAACTCCATACGTATGCCATAGCTCCAGACGAAGGGAGTTTATAGATAACTATTTTCCGCAGGAGTAAGAATTTTCTAGGGATATGCTGATTTCGTGGATTTCAATGAGTTTTATACATGTACCTCCCCATTGTAGTGGCAGGGTATTATGGTATACTCTTCAGTGTGTGTCCATCTATTTGTCCACCCGTCTTTCCTCTCTTTGTTTTAGTACAATTTCTACAGTTTTCATACATGTACCATCATGTTGAATTCTGATCAGCCCAAATAAAAAAGAAATATGAGTTTAGGAGTTTAGGGTAACATGTTCGGAAAAAAATAGATAGGGTAGATAGGGATTCTTTTTTTATGTCCGCGGTAGGGGTAGCAGTTACCTGTTGTTTTTGCCCTGTTTGTTTGTTGGTTGGACAACTTTAACATTGGTCATAATTTTTTAACCCTTTGAGATAGAGCCTTTATATTTGGCATGTAACTTTCTTGTGACAAGGGCTTCCCTCTCATATAAAAATTTTGACCTTAACCTTGACCTGTGACCTACTTTAAAGAAGAATTAACATTGGTCATAACTTTTGAACTGTTTCAGATAGAGCTTTCATATTTGGCTTGTAGGTTCCTTATGACAAGGGCTTCCCACGCGTACAAGAAATTTGGACCTGTGACCTTGACCTGTGACCTACTTTAAAGAAAAAATTGACCTTGGTCACGGAAATTTTTAATTAAAATGTGTTTAAAGAGCTTATGTTTTCCAAACCATATCATGGATTTGCTTTATATTTGCTATGATGATACAGGTAGATACAGGTCCAAAGGGTTATTTGACAATAACCCCACCCATGCTTATGACTTCAAGGTCAAGGTCACAGATGCTAATGTTGTTAAGAGTTCATATTTTCCAAACCATATGGTGGATTGGGTTTATATTTGATACAACGATAGATACAGGTCCAAAGTGATATCAGTAATACCCCTACCCATGCCTCAAGGTCAAGGTCACACATACAGAAATTTTTAATTTAAAGTATGTTTAGAGCTCATATTTTCCAAACCATATAATGGATTTGCTTCATATTTGGTTACCAAAGGATGATAGTTACAGGTCCGAAGTTTTATTCAGTCATACCCCTGACCCAGACCTCAAGGTCAAGGTCACAGAATTAGATGTCAAAGTTTTCAAGAGCTCATATTTTCCAAATCATACAATGGGTTTGTTTCATATTTTGTTTGATGATAGATACAGGTCAAAGTTTTTATTCAGCAATACCCGTGCCCATGCCTATGACCTCAAGGTCAAGGTCATAGACTTACAAATTTTGATAGTCAACATTTTAAAAGCTCATATTTTCTGAACTATATGATTGTTTTGGTTCATTTTTTGGTATGATGATAGCTACAGGTTCAGAGTTCTATTCAATGATACCCGGCCCATGCCCATGACCTAAGGGTCAAGGTCACAGGCTCATTTTAAAAAAGGTTAGTGTCTTGGATTCATATTTCATACACAGATATATAATCATAAAATATAGGTCAAAATCAATTTGGGGTAAAATCTGCCAATTATTACATGTATGAGCGTTATGGCCCTTTTTTTCAACTTCCATTTTTTTTTTTTTTTTTTGCAAAATGTCTGCGTGTGGATGAGGATGGCCCTCGGCAAGGGTATCTGAGTCATATTGACACATTTTTTGTTTTTTCTTCTTTTATAGGCTAGATATCGTTTTGACACTGGTGAGACCATTTCGTTTCCCTATGTTACAACAGTATACATGATGCATGGACCTGCAAAATACAAGGTAAAAAGACATTATTCATGTTATTGGTGGAATTATTTAATCTTGATTTCCCTGTCTCACACACATGGCATAGTTGGGTTTGTGTCTTTGCAAACCTCCAACAATTTTCAAGGTTATAGTTTGAAGCTGAAACCATAGTAAGGATATAGACTGAGCATGTGCATAAAAGTCACAGAACCTCAGTCAAACAGAGTTATGTAACCATGATTTACTCAGAAAGTATTTATTATAGACATGATATGGTATGGTTCATGTTGCCACAACCACTGCCATTTAACAGGTAATGATTTGAAACTTGATTCAAAGCAAGGTAAGACTATAGACTGGGCATATGCATAAAGGTCACAGAACTCTGATCAAAGCTTTATCGTAAGAGTTGGAAATTTGTACAATGGCAAGAATACAGGTTGAGCTTGTGCATGAAGCTCACATGACTGACAGTCCAATGACAAATGTACAAAGACAAGGTGGCAGCCCTTTTTTTTTAGGGACCTTCTAGTTTTTCTAGCTCGTTCCACAGGCTCTGCATTATTACAAATTTTCATTTTAGAAAATGTATGCCAAAAATTTAAACCATTTTTTTTTTTTTTTTTTTTTTTTTTTTTTTTACAATTAGGGCAGTAAATTGTTATGTGCTAAATATAGAACTTTTTTTTTCTACTGCAAGATGAGGGAAAAGGTCTGTAAAGTTTTGGTCAGGGCAAAATAGAATATGGTAGGAAAAGTCAGTGAAAAGTAAGGAATTTTGTTCCTGATTAAGGTTGGCACCCTTAATGTAGTCACTGATCAGGATTCAGGACAATATGATCTGGTTCTGCACTGTTTTCTTAATCTATTTTGATGTACAAACTTTTAGGACAATTACAGTGGTGACTGATTTCATGTAATAAATCTTTCAATGGAACTTTACTCAAACATTATTTAGAGCAGTTTGAAACATATTATAGAGGTATGGGAAGGATTTGCTACCCTGAGGTTGAAGGTGCACTGTATTGTGTCTCTTCTTTATGCCTTCTTTTGTTTCCTACCACTTATTTATGCATCATTGGTATGTGAGGGTTTATTATGACTAATACAGTCATGCCTGGCTTAAAGACTGCCTGTATTTAACAGTCACCTGTCTTTAACATTTTCTGGTCCAGCTGAAGAAAAATAAGAGTAAATTTACCTGTATTAAGCAAGCGCCTATTTTCAGAAGCCACTTTTTGGCTTTCCCCAGGTGTTGCTTAACACAGGTTTGACTGTAACCAAGGTGTCTAGGCTAATGAAACTTCATACACATAACCCTCATGATGCACCTATCCACTGCCATCAGCTGTTACTGACTTTTACCTCCTTTTTGTGCATGACATGAACAACATCTGTGTATTTAGCTCAGTTTAGCAGTCTCGACATAGCCTTTTGACAAATTGCTTGTTTGAAATAAGGAACAAGCTTAATTCTTGAAATTGGAATTTTTGTGCAACATTTTAAAGCAGTTTAATTATTTGTATTTTTAATGTTCTGTTTCAGATACATATTACACAGTGCCTAGTAAGAAGCAGACAGTGTGATGTCGAACGTGGACAAACTGAATCTGTGCATTTCCTGACAAGAGAGACTGATTTTTTTGTATTTTTACATAGATGAATGTAGGCCTTTGTGAACTGGCTACTTTAACAACTGAATATAAAATGAAATTAATTCTGTATGTGTACCAAAATACTGGATGAAATTTAAAAGCTCCATATTCCTCAAAAATAAACTTTTTATATCAAGAAAGGTTCGGTAAAATAATATATAGTCTTAATACAATTATAAGATGTTGCATTTGATAGCCTGTAAAATTTCAGGTAGTCTCTCATTTTTTGAACTGGATCAAAAATAAAATGTTTTTTATTGTGTCCCTGAATTAATGTGCCAACATTAATTCAGAGATACTATAAAAAAAAAAAGAAAGAAAGAAAATCTTCTCATTTCAAGAATGAGAGTCTTAACTGAAATCGACGGGCCCCCGTAGCCTAGTGGATAAGAGAGTTGACTCTTAATCCATTAGGTTTCTCACCGCTGTGGTTCGAGCCTCGCTCGGGTCATATGTGGGAAAGCCAAGTTCTGCTTACGGATGGTCAGGTGGTTTTTCTCCGGGTTCTCCGGTTTTCGCCCACCTTCGATGAACGATCGGCTCGATATAAGTGAAATATTCTTGAAAGGGCCGTAAAACCCAAATCAAACAAACAAACAAACTTAACTGAAATTGTACAGGCTGTCAGCTGCCACATTTTATGATTGTCTTAATACCATATGTCAATTTATTAAACTTTTGTTGGAAAGTAAAATGTCATTTTTTGAGGAATAAGGAGCCTTTAACAATCACATCCGAGTTCATCATCGTAATTATGCATCTTTCATACATCTTAGCATCATTTATTTATCTTCTGTCTGGTATTGAAATCTTTGTAACTTTCATGGGGAAAGCCGTTAAATGTCCCTCAGCAGTTATCTGAAATTATTTAAATCATAACCTAATTATGTGGCTTGAACACAACATTTTGAAATATACATTTTGAACCTTTTTTTTTTTTCCAATTAACGTAGATTTCTTTCAAATTACATTATCTTTACACACTCATGTGAAATGCATACTTCTAAGATATGGCCTAAACAAATTAGGTATTGATATTTTCCTTCATTCTCCACAGATGTTGTCAGTACTAATTAAAAGCACCTAATATATGAGATTCAAATGAGTAACTGCACCATACATTTCCATTAAGCAACTAGAAAAAACATTCATCTGGATAGTCATCTTATCTCAAGAGTTGTATGCAATATGTTATTTATGCTATATAATATGGAGAAAATGAGGAAAGTTAGACTATCAAGTACATCTGGACATTATTATGCAATACAAAAGATTTATAGAAGTAGCAAATTGAAAACAGGTTTAAAAACTGAAAATTGCCAAGGATTTATACCTCAACATCCCACTCCAACCCACCCCCATTTTCTCTATAATAGGAGAATATTGAGGTCTTTTTAGCTCACCTGAGCTCTGCTCAGGATGAGCTACGGTGATCACTTTTCATCCATCCGTCCGTGCATCCATCCATTAACATTTTCAAATGACTTCTCCTCTGAAGCGCTGAGCCGATTTCGCTCAAATTTCATATAGTTTATTCAAATGATCATGCTCCCTGACTGTCAGGCCCATATATTTTTCGTCAAAACTAAGAACTGCTGAAACGATATTTCATTAGTTGTGATGGTAGGATTGGAAAAATGTTGCATAACATCTACATGTCTGCAGTGGCTATGTCACTCAGGTGAGCGAACCGTGGCCCGTGGGCCTCTTGTTTTATTATAATGAAATGTTTATAATATTCCCTTTTTGTTTGTTAATTACATTTGTATTTTTTAGCTCACCTGTGATCACTTTTCGTCCGTCGTCCGTGCGTGCGTCCGTCCGTTAACATTTTCAAATGACTTCTCCTCTGAAGCCTCTGAGCCAATTTAGCTCAAATTTCATATGGAGCCTCCTTAGGGTGGGGGAACCAAAAATTGCTAAAATGGTCGCGGTCTGTTGACCAAGATGGCCGCCACGCCCCTATATGGTAAAAGCCTTTAAAAATCTTCTCCTCCAGAACCGAGAATGCCTTGGGGCTGAACCTTTGCAGGAATCATTGGGGACGGGAGGTCTACCAAAATTGCTAAACATTGACGTTTGACCTTTTTATGGCAAGGTCATATTTGCTTCCCTGTGCATTGGTATGGGAAAAACCTTTAAAAATCTTCTTCTCCAAAACCGAGCATGCCTTATGGCTGAATCTTTGCATATATCTTCAGGAACAGGAGGGCTACCAAAATTGCTAAAATAATGGTTGTACATTGACATTTGACCTTTTTACGGTAAGGTCAATTTTGCTTCCTTATGCATTTGTATGGGAAAAATGTTCAGAATTTCAAACAACTTCTCCTCTGGAGCCTCTGGGCCAATTTTGCTCAAATTTCATATGGAGCATCCTTAGGTAGGGGGAACAAAAGATTGCTAAAGTGGTCACGGTTCGTTGACCAAGATGGCTGCCATGCCCATATATGGTAAAAACCTTTAAAAATCTTCTTTTCTAGAACAAAGGATGCTTTGGGGCTGAATGTTTGCATAAATCATCGGGGATAGGGGGTCTACCAAAGTTGCTAAAATAATGGTCATACCTTGTGAAATAGTGTCATTGGTACATTACTGCAGTGTTCTCAATCTTGGAAAAAATTCTTTTTATTCTTTAGATCTTCCCTGCATTTTTTATATGGAAGGATTGAACAAGACATTCATAAAAATTTGTCTAGATCAAGGTTATTATAATTGTTAAGTATTAAAAATTGTGACTCTGATGCTCTTTGTGTAGTGAGAATTCAAGAAAATTTACTAGAACCTTGCAAATTAGTGGTCATCAGCCTTTTGTGAGGTATTTAACCGTGATCCCACACCATGGGTATAATATTTTTTGAGTCTCAAAATGATAGGCCTGAGCTTGAACATGATCATTTCTTTTCCATCCATGTCACCAGTTTGATGTTAGTCCATCTGTGTGTGTTTATCTGTGCTCACATAAACAAAAGATTCCCCATTTAACCCATAAAGCCCCAACACAACTGCAGCAGATGACAATTAACATATATCTTTTATTAGTAATTTTCATTCAAAGTAAGTCTTGACATTTCTACTTTACAGATGATTCATATGAAACATCCAGGCTTATTTTTCTATGAAAAAAAAAAATATATATATATATGTAATGTTGTCTTCTACAAACCTTGCTTGGCGCTGTAAGGGTTTAGTATGGATTTTTTTAATTTGATATGACATTTAAAAGATTTTGTCATTATATATAATTTCTAAACATTCACATGTTAAGTAAAGATGATTCTTTCTGCATTTCATTTTTCGATGAAAAACTGTCAAAACATTTTTGTCAAGGCGGGGACAAAAAATATTGCTTGTGAATGTCGGCCAATAATGTTCTTACTGACATTGCCTGATCTGCAGTAAAGTCATCTGGGAAGATGACTTACAAGGAGTACCCCATAACCAACATGTCCAGGATTGTTGAATTTTATTACTTGTCCATGAACAGGTAAATGGTCAAAATCCACTTGTCCATCCAATATTTACTTGCCTGCAAATTGACAGTTGTCTTATTTCTCAAAGAAAGCATATGTACCCATGAGGCGCAGTGAGGCATTTCTAATGAGTTC
The DNA here is from genome assembly GCA_964016985.1 of Anodontia alba. Lineage (NCBI taxonomy): Eukaryota > Metazoa > Mollusca > Bivalvia > Lucinida > Lucinidae > Anodontia > Anodontia alba. Next base: position 32,908,029 of record OZ024832.1, on the reverse strand, counting down.
TAACAACAAGGTTTCTCAAGAAGCAAGGGAAAAAAAAAGATGTAATTTTGGTACTCGAGAGCTAAAGCTTTGAAGTCCTTGTCGGAGGACAAGTAAATTAATTCTAGTGGTTCGCATATAGTACTAGTAGTAGTAGATATTTATTTGTTCATAAAGTGTCAGACATGAATATATGCAAATACACATACCATGAAAACATAAATTTATTCTGATGTCCAGCCATTATCATAAGGATCATAACTTTTGTCATACTTGTTATGCACCCTCACCTCCTCCCCCTCTCCCCCCCCAACAACCACACACACACAACCCACCACACACACACACATAAGAGGAGGGTGACATACTGATTTTGGTGCAGATCCTGTTTTGATTGGTGTTGGCATCCCACTTGTCTGTACAATATTTTGTGAACCAGTGGTTGTTTTCTTACCAAATTTTCATGGATATATATTTGTGATAAAACAAAGAAATAAGATTTTGGCGAGCTTGCCCTTATTTATAAGATCACAGCTGCAGAAAAACTGAAAATTCACTGTGGAGGGGGACATCTGTTTTCTCTGAAAACAGTTACTGGTTGCATATAGGATTCTCAAAGTGAAAAAAATAAGCATGGATTTCTATGACTCATGCATATGATTTCTGTAGTGAGTGAAAATTTGACCACGTATTCAAATACATGTAGAACACATTTCCAGTTACCTGAACTGACATATCTCTGCTCTTCAACCTTGCATTTCTGCATTATTATTACTGTGTTTATGGTAATAGTTCCGCATAACTGTATTGTGAGTATTATGTACAGTATCTAGTAAGAGTGCATATTGACATTGAAGACCCTGATGAGAATAGTCAAACTGCAGGCTGCTAAAGGCCTTTTTACTTGGCAGTTTTTGTGAGCTTAGCAGTTTTTGTGAGTTTTTAGTCTGTCAAAAAGTTTTTGGCCTGTGTTTCCCTCAGTAAATGGAATATTTGGATGAAACTTCATAGATTCATGTATATGGAAAACCTTAGGCTGCATATTTTGAGCAGTCTTGGCTACTCTGGCAGTTCCAGTTCTTATGTTATCTGCCCTTGGTGTATCTGGAAAAGGGAATTTTGGCTTATAGTTCTGTAGTAGCGCGGCAAAGCGAAGTACAAATAATCAATATGTATGTAAATATATAGGGTGCATAAATGACCAGTCTAACTGGTCCGGACCTTTTGGCCTCGTGGTTATGATGCTCGATTAGAGATCCAGGGGTACCTGGTTCGATCCACGGTCGGGGCACTCGACGGGAATATTTTCTTTACAGGTCTATTTCTCCTCCTATTACTGTTCTTTTACTGTCTACAATATAAGGCTGAAATTTCACAGTAATTTAGTTTGATAAAGTATATAGAAGATGAGCAGGCCCCAGTAGCTTGGTGGATAAAAGGGTTGACTCAGAATCAGTTAGGTTTCTCGCTGTGGTTGCCCTGTGGTTCGAGCCTTGCTCAGGTCACATGGGAAAGCCAAGTTCTGCTTACGGATTGTTGGAGTTTTCCCCAGGGTCTCCAGTTTTCGCCCACCTTTGATGAACGATCGGCTTGATAAAAGTGAGATATTCTTTAAGGGCCGTAAAACACAAAATAAAGAAGAAAAAAAAGGAGAACAAGGTTACAAGTTGTAACAAAGGACATGACTACGGCTGTCAGTGCTCTGCAAATATCAGAAAAATGTTTGTTTGGTTTTTGTTTGTTGTTTTTTTATATTTTTTTGCTCACAGTGACTGTGTATCGTATAGTGTTTGGGTGGCTTTTATTAGCACACCTGAGCAAAAGCTCAGGGCGAACTATTGTGATCACCGTCTGTCGGTCATTGTCCGTCATCCATCGTTCGTCGTCAACATATAGTTTGTTAGTGCTTTAGAGGTCACAGTTTTTACCCAATCTTGATAAACTTGCCCAGAATGTTTGCCCCTTCGAAATCTAGGTCAAGTTCGATACTAGGTCACTTGGGGTCAAAAACTTGATCACTAGGTCAAATCAAAGGAAAAACTTTTTTCAAGCAATCATCATGAATATTGCTCAAAAGTTTTGTCTTTATGATTTCTAGGTCAAGTTCAAAACTGGGTCACTTGAGGTAAAAAACTAGGTCACCAGGCCAAATCAAAGGAAAACCTTGTCAAAACTCTAGTGGTCATATTTTTAAAGCAATCATCATGAATTTTGCTCAAAATGTTTGTTTGATGACTTCTAGATCAAATTTGAATTAAGTTAAAATTAGGTCACTTGGCCACATTAGTGTAAAACCTTGTTAACACTAGCGGTCACATTTATGAAGGAATCATCATGAATCCTGCTCAAAATGTTTGTCTTGATGATTTCTAGGTAAAGTTTAAATCTGGGTCATTTGGAGACAAATATGAGGTCAAGGTAAGACCTTTAGAACACTCTAGAGGTCACATTTTTGAAGCAATCATGATGAATTCTGCTCAGAATGTTTGTCTTGATGATTTCTAAGTCAAGCTTGAAACTGGGTCACATGGGGTCAAAAACTAGGTCACCAGGCCAAATGAAAGGAAAACCTTGTTAAAACTCCACATTTTTTAAATAATCATCATAAGTATTGCTCAAAATATTTGTCTTGATGATTTCTAGGTCTAGTTTAAAACTGGGTCACTTGATATCAGAAACTAGGTCACCAGATCAAATCAAAGGAATTCCTTGTTGACACTATAGAGGTCATCATGAATCTTGCTCAAAATGCTTGTCTTGATGATTTCTAGGTGACATATATTTCACTGTTCAGTGACTTTCTTAAGTTTCCGTTAGGTCACTTTCTCAGTATTATTGGCCCTACAGAATGATATTTGGTACTTGTGAAGTGTTTGTGTTTAGGTCAGTTTCTCAGTAACTATTGCTCCTAGAGCCAGTGATACTTAGTACATGCATCCGTTTTTGACCTTGACCTCTATTTCACAGTCCATTAGACTACTTGTTGATATAATCAGTCTGAATTTTGATCAGAATGTTTGCCTTGATCAGTTCTAGGTCAGGTTCTCAAAGTGCTATGGTACTCAGGTGAGTGTTACAGGGCCATCATGGCCCTCTTGTTTTATAAAATACTGATGCGTGTTAATTTTACTGCCTGGGAACTGCAGTCAGCTTGCATGCATGATCTTGCTAATATTTTAGACAGACTTTATTTTTAGGTCACTTGAGCTGTGCTCAGGATGAGCTATAGTGACCACTTTTTGTCTGTCGTACGTCTGTCCGGATGTCCATCTGTCTATTAACACTTTTCAAACAACTTGTCCTCTGAAGCCCCTGAGCCAATTTTGCTAAAATTTCATATGGAGCCTCCTTAGTTTGGGGAAACAAAAGATGGTTGCCATGTCCAAATAGGGTAAAACGTTAAAAGTCTTATTCTTTAGAACTAAGGATGCGTGATGCTCAAGCGTTGCACAAATCATCGGGGAAGGGAGGTCTACCAAAGTTGCTAACATGATGATCATATGTTGATGGTATACCTTTTTTACGGCAAGGTTAAGTTTGCTTCCCTATGCATTGTATGGGAAAACCGTTGATGATCCATTCATTAGTTGCAATGACAGGATTGGAAAGTTGCCTAACATCTGCATATCTGCAGTGTTTATTTCATTCAGGTGAGCGAGCAGTGGTCCATGGGCCTCTTGTTATTGTTAATCTGGTTGTGATATATATTTTGTTTCATGCAGTAAAAAGTATTCTTTATGCATATTAAAAATACTGCCGATAAATTTTATGTTAAGACTTGTGTTTTCATTATGTATGCCCAATATGGTATTTGCCTGCGCATGACAACCTCAGAAAAGACTTGTTTTCAGCCTGGGTATCTACAGTACAGTGAAGACTTACTAGACTGAGCAGATACCAAGGCTGATCTGCGCTGAGCACATAGGTACATTTGTTGATTTTACCATGCGGCGGCTCATATATGTGCTTATTATTACGAAAACGCCTTTTCAAATATATTGAAAATTTCACAACTCAAAAGAGAAATTCAGATATTTTTTCTCGAAACATAGATTATGGGTACCTGTTAGAACCGCCTCAAAAAAAAAAAAAAAAAAAAGAAAAAGAGAGAAATAATGTTTATTCCTGTAAACCCCAGTTTTACTATATAAAAGTGGGGTTTAAGGGGGTCAAAATCATATAGGCGTGTTTTCGTGTTGTTGATTCTCCTTTCTCGATGATCCTTTGAAAGTTTGTGATTAATACAGTGGAACATGTACTTAAGTCCACTTAAATCATCCCTAGAAAGGCCAGATTTCATTATCCTTTTTCAAGACAAGTTCGATCACTATCCTAAATACTCTTTTTCCAGATAGAAATTTTGTCCACAATTGTGTGTGTGTGTGTGTGATGGGTTGAAATTTGAAATAAGCACAGATTCTTTAAGTAGTTATTCTGCAAGGTAGTCTAGTCCAGGCACATTCAAGTTTAACACAAAAAAGTGCTAGTGAACTGTGCTGGTCTCAAATTACTAAACTGAGCTGTATCTTGACAGGGCATCTCTTATTAAAGGTGCTTACCACAAGGAGGATTCCAGTGCATGACTGAGAGTACCGTAGAGGTAAAGTTTGTTATGAAGCAAATCTGCAAATTGTTTTCTATGGAAAATTTGCCATTAAATTACCCCTCCTCTATGAACAGTTGAAAATGTGTCTCAAGAATAGAGATCATATTGTGTTTTAGTTATAGCCCGATTTATCAAGCCGGCCTCGGTGGCTCAGTTGGATACGCCGTCCGACTGGAGACCAGGAGGTCGCGGGTTCAACCCCCGCCGAGGTCGGCAACATTCTTTCGTGGAGATTGATCATGAAATATTTTCTACGGTCATTCTCTCCCTTCCGCTGATTCAAGAAGGGCAGTTGTCAGTTTATGGCGAAAGAATGTGCACAATACTGGTGAACCGCTTAGAGGACTAAGCCTGCCCAGTAAACGTGTGGTTAGGTAAACTGACCGCGCTCGACATTACCCCATTGGGTTGACGGCCGTAAAACCTCAACAAAAACAAACAAACAAACCAAGACAAAGCGAGGACCCTTATCACCCGGACATACATAGCAGACTGTTCATGGTTATCGCCTTAAATACCGCATAAGTCGCGTATACATATAAATCCTTGGGTTATGAATAATTGAGCGGAAACATGAAAAAGATCTGGTCGAATGAGGACACCCAAATAAACCTACGCATCCGTGCAGTCTAACCAGGTGTTATGTTGTCCTTTTATAGACTAGTTAGATATATAAGAATGTCGACTTATAGAGGTTTGTAAGCAGGGTCTGCAGGCTGATCTACCTGACTCGCTGCATGTTATATAAAGGCCATTTTCTTGTGTGGTTCAGTAGTGGCGTAACGCAAAAATACTGGCGGTCTCATCATCACATTCCATTTTGTCTTGTTTAACACTAAATACACACCCCCTTGTTAACTACATTCATTATAATAGCAAAAGTGCTTAGAGCGTCATTTTGATTTCTATAACTGTCACCTACTGTTGACAGTATAACAACACGTGTGTATAACTGATATCAAATTCACTTTAAAGTGCTTAAGTATTTGGGGGAAAGTACAGTAACAACGTTGTAAACGGGGTCCGTTGTATTTTGAATAACTGCTTAATGAACAAGCATATATATATCTATGGTACAGCCGAACTGGGACCCTCGGATTTTGCATAACTCAGTCGGTACAGCATCGGAAAGGTATTAAATATAATCGAGTTTTATTAAAAACGCCTCGCCATGTGAAATGAAAAATGCCTTCGATGCATACACTGACATAGACTGCCCATCCGCGCATTTATGTCGGGGCCTTGTCTGTCCGCTTACTCGATCGGTCGATGGGCCCGAAAACCAAACAAGTAAAAATCGAACAAACGTACGAAAAGCACCAAGACTAGCCCTCCCCAAGCGAGGCAATCGCAACGCCAAAAGGACTGAAAAAACACGAGAACAAAACAACACAAGATTAAGACACAAAACAAATCGCCCCGTAGTATAAACCACAAAGCAACAATGAGTAAGACTAATACCGGGACAACCGCCCCAGAACGGGTTTTTACAGCTAGCCAATTCACCCTGGGTCCCGATGCTACTCTTAATACAGAAACCTCATCATCATTGAAAGTTATGTTATTTAGATGATTGTGTGTGTGTGTGTGTGTGTGTGTGTGTGTGTGTGTGTGTGTGTGTGTGTGTGTGTAAATGATGTTGAGTTAAAGCGTTTTTTATGATATTGTAACTCAGAAATTAAAACTTGAATCTGTTTTTTTTTTTTTTTTTTTTTTTGGTTTGAGGGGGTAAGGTGGGGGCGGGTTTGTATAAAGTGTTCTAAAATGAAGATACCACTGTCCGTGGGGATAGGGGCGTGAGAGTACAAAATGTGCGCGGGGGTGGGTGGGGATGGGGGGGGGGTTACCTCGGTGTTCACGACAGTGCTAAGTTGAACTGAGTGGTGGTTTGGCTGTATCACGGGTATCAGCTTTTGCGAAAAAAGTCAAAATGTGTCGGATTTTTCTCACTCCCTCTATCACATACACACACACACGCACGCACGCACGCACGCACGCACGCAACAAAAACAAACAAAATAAAAAAAAAAAAAAACGTCATCGCTTGATCATTATATACAAAGTAGAGGTTTTTTTTAGGTCAGTTGCAAAATGTGATTTGAAGCAACTCAAACAGTGAAGGTCTAGATCAGCACATCTAATCTCGGTTTTAGCTGTACGTCGTTATATTCTACTGCAGCCAATGGTTCTGTAAGTTTACAAAGAAAAGCCCGAATCAGGAATGCGTGGAGTCACAGGCTGATCAGGGCATTCGCTGTCCGCACAATCGGATATCACTTGATCGGATGAGTAGAAACTGACTTCGGATTGTTGAGATCTGAGTAATAAGAAAAGTATGAACTGTGTGCACAATGTTGCGGCTCAAATTTACTTTAAAGTGTATCTTATATTGGTGTCTCACTACAACATTGATTTGATCAATCTTACCTGTTTGCTTACATGTCAGCAATAAAACCCAGTATGCCAAGGAAAGCAGTGTCGTACCTGCCGGAGTCTGCAGTTGAAAGTGATAGTTAAGGCAAAAAAAAAAAAAAAAAAAAAAAATGAGACCGCGAAATACATGTCAGGAAATTAAAATGACTTGGGAGTCGCTTTTCTCAAAACAAGATGAGGGCTGCCAAGTTTTACAAATGTCTGTGCGGTGGGATGAATACACCAAGTTTAGTGACTGCGTCTCATAGAAGACGAGATAAAAGGACGTGTTTCCTCGTTTATGTCCACGGTCAAACAATCCGGTGAATTGATGTAACAGACAAACGGACGCACACCATAACCAAACGGGGAACTGTCTCGCAGTGCACAAACAGACAGGGCAATAAAACACCAATTATGAAAACGCCATTATGATATTTGCCTATAATTAAATTCCAAATACTCTAAAGTTGTACCGTTGCCTTTTTCAGTCAATGTGTATTCATTGGGTTAAAAAACATATTAGGGTTTAGGGCAAATAATGTTTGTCTGGGTTAACTTTATAAAACGAATATGCATGAAAAACTTTTAGTTCATATACAATTAACCCATAAACCACTAATCAAAACTGCAGCAATCGACATTTAGATTTTTATTAGACAATTCAAATAAAATGCCATGTCTTATTTTCTCTGAACAATGATAATAATAATAATAATAAAATAATGTAGTCTGTGGCAATTCTGCTAAGCGCATTAATGGTTAAAATGCGACTCGAACTCCAGGCATTAACTGTTCCAACACTTCGGTGGTAACTGATCAAAGTGAACGGTATAGATTCCATAATCATTGGCAGTAATTCATGTAATCTATTATCACTATTGTGCATGACCAGCATTGTTTTTGCCTGTGCCTGCACGTTGCCTCTGACTTTTCGTAATTTCTTTGAGTTGATATTATCAGAATTAATGTGTATACATTTTATCAAATATTCCATATTGTTGAAGAACTATGAGTATTTTTTATATTTTTACCTCGGCATTGCCTCGGTCATAGATAATTGGAATTTGGCAAGGCCATTGGTTAGATATTATTAGATATTATCAGTATCAATCAATTTTCGACACATTATCAAAGTAATCCTACTGTTTTAAGAGTTATGGGTATTTTCGATGTACATTTTGGCCTCCGTCAAGGTAAAAGGGCATTTTGCTATTCCTTTGTCGGGATCTTGTCAATATTAATGTGCAAACAAAATGTAATCAAACTGTCCTATGTGGTTAAAGGCCTTCGGCTATTTCCATATTTTCATATTTTGGGCTTCAACATTGCCTTGGTCAAGGAAAAGTAACATTTGGCAAAGCAGTGGCTAGATTGTGAAAGTGTCTATCATTACGCCAAAAATTGTCAAAAAATTCACAATGGTATAAGCGCAATGGCTGTTTTTTGTTAACTGACCATGGACGGACTTATAAAGTGATTGTAGAACACTCTTCAAAAGTCAACCTTTCAATTGGTCAACTTCTCGTTGGATCGTGCAATTTTCACTTTGCTGCTAATCTTAAATGCATTACCAATTTCTGCTTTTGACATTACTAAGACACATATTGTCCAGAACTCTTACCATTTACTGGTAATGCGTCTCGAAAGCACTTCTTACTCTTGTTACTTATTTGGACGAGTTTTACATCCACCCGTAACACAACTGGACATGATGGGGGTATTTTTGTAAGCAGGAAAAAAATACGAATACTAATAACAATGTTAAACAAAGGAACTGAATTGAGGAAAGAGCTCTTGGCCCTTTAATGAATTTGGTGTGTATATGTACATATAACAAGAGGGCCATAATGGCCCTATATAGCTCACCTGAATCATGTCATACATAGCATTGATAACAGAGATGCGGTTCTAAAGATCATTGTGAGCTTGACCATGGCCTTTGCCCTCAGGGTCTTCTTCTGGTCAGAAGAAAACTTCCCTACCATCACGAAAACATGTCTATATAAAGACGACCCCCTTAAACCCCACTTTTATATAGTAAAACTGGGGTTTACAGGGGTATACATTATTTTTCTTATATCTGCTTAAAACATATATTGTGGGTACTCGTTAGAACCGCCTCGTCGAGGCGGTTCTAACGAGTACCCACAATCTATGTTTTGAGCAGAAATATGAAAAATATCAGATTTTTTTTAACTGAAAATTTTTTGTTTTTGGTGGCAAAATGTTCAGTATATTTGAATAGGCGTGTTTTCGTAATGTATGTTTGAGGGTCCTAGCCCCAAGCATTGCCGAACAATAAGCTAACAGTCACTGTGACCTTGATATTTACGACTGGGGTCATCTACTGGTCAAGATAGAATTATGTGTTTTTTGGTACTAAATGTCACGGTGGCCTTGATCTTTAATTTAAAGGCCATGTACTCTTCAGGTATATTCACCCTATTAGTTTGATAGCCCTAGACCTAATCAATGCCAATGGCTTTTTGCTCTATGTAGAACAAGTGACACGCCCCCACACCCACTTTGGGTAATTTGAACACTCTTGTCTGAAGACCTCTAGGCAATGATACATACCAAAGACCTGGGCGTTGCACTTTTAATCAAGAAGTTTTTTTCCTATATAAGTCTATACAAAATAAAAATCAGATGGATTGCCTTGCAAAACAAAGAAGACACAAAATTATGACAACCGAAGACTTGATTTGATTTCATATGCAACACTGTAGCTTGCGAGGCTGCATATTACTAAAAGCGCCTGCTTAAGTGGTATTCGATTTTCTTAATGGGTCAATGGAAATAAAATATAACGTGTACTTTGATGATGTACGGAAAGGCTTTTTACGTCCGCCGAACGGCACAAAACCAGCTATAGCAGAGTAAAATAAAAGTCAAAAACAGTTGGTGTTGGTACCATATGGCAGTCGTAAAACGTCACCTTGCAGTTCACTACAACTTAACTTATATTTCCAGTACTTGTGATGGTTCAACTAATTCGAGGATTTTTTACAGTGGTTATTAGTTTGGACTAAATGGCCAAAACTATAGAGACTATCCAAGAAGACGTCAACACTAAGCTGTTTTCATTTTTATCTCGCCTGGACGAATTCCGGAGAGATATTGCACTACCCCCGGCGTCGGCGTCCACATTTACATTAAAGTTTTTTTGGTTTCTTTTTTTAAGAGCTAATATTTTCAGGACCATTTGATAGGTTTGGTTCGTATTTGGTATGATGACGAGATATAGTTCCAAAGTTTTATTCAACAATACCCCAGCCCATTACCTCAAGGTCATGGATTTTGTTCATAATTGTCATGATGATACAGTTCCAAAGTTTTATTCAGCAATACCCTGCCCATGCCTATGACCTCAAGGTCAACGTCACAGACTTAAAAAGTTTTATATTAAAGTTTTTTAAGAGCTCATATTTTCCAAACCGTATGACGGATTTTGTTCAAATTTGGCATGATAATAGATACAGGTCCAAAGTTTTATTCAGCAATACTCACTGCCCTTGCCCATGGCCTCAAGGTCAAAGTTAAGAACTTAGAAATTTTATATTAAAGTTGTTTAAGAGCTCATATTTTCCAAGTCAAATGATAGATTTGGTTCATATTTGGAATGATAACAGATATAGGTCCAAAGTTTTATTCATTTTCACCCCTACCCATGCCTATACTCAAGGTCACAGATTTAGAATTTTTTTTATAACTGATCCCTGATAATGTCAAACTCGTGAAAACAAATGACCAAACCATAGCATAAGAAATCCCATCAAAAGCTAAAATGCTATAATATTTCCTCTTTCCGTAATGATGGGTAAATATTGGGACAGATAGGCCTATGCAAAAAGTACAGACCCAGATCAGACTGATCCTAAAGAGCATCCCGACACTTTAGTATCAGCCTAATTCCAGGCAAGCAATGTTGTCTGCTGACACCTCATGTTCTATATGTAGTCACTGCCCTCAAGAGCATCCCTTTTAGAACATACATATATTTACATACCAGATCTGGTGAACTGAAAATCCTCTTTTCACATGATGGAGTAATAAAAAAGTTGAACAGAATAAATAACCAAATAATGAATTTATTTTAAACTTTATTATATAACTATGAATGTATCTAGCATTATAAAATATGAAACTAATAGCACACTCTAAAATCAGTTTATATGACATCAATTTATGCATATAATTATATGATATTATATGAATAACAGTATTCATGGATACTGTCATGTCATAAAAATATGACCATGCTATATAACACTTGTTACTGGCGCGTAACATCATATTTCCGTCCATGACAATGTTATGTTTTTAATGAAACATTTCAAATGCTATAGACAAAAATTACCATTTAAAAGTCCTATGATAAACAGAAACTGACGTTCGTGAATTAGTGTTTGCATATAAAAAATGGCCGTCTTGATGTTGTATGTACAGTCGACACTCGCTATCTCGACTTCGCTCATCTCAAATAACCACTTATCTGTAGGTAAACATCTAGTCCCTGTTTTAACACAGAAATCTAAAAACAGGTGACAAAATATTGAGGAAAAGATAACCCTTTTCCATAATATTTCAATATATCTCTAATTTAAGTGTTTCATTACATATTTATTTGTAAAATGGGGTTGTACAATTTATTTTTTTCCTCAATTCTGCAAATCTGATAATTTTAGGTCAGGATATCTCGAAGTATTTTAGCGAGTTCATTGTACTTCGAGACAGCGAGTGTCGACTGTACTTACTTATAAATAGGACCTTATGTGAGTGGTCATTCCATATGAAATTAATGAAACTCTCCGAAGACTCACTTTTTAAATTTGATTTGAAATGACCATTTATGTAAATTTCATATGAAATGACCTCTTATGTACCTTTATATATGTACATACATTAAGTTCATACCACAGCAGGACAACCAGTTTTTTACCACATGCAAACATTAACAACTCCAATTAGCCTTCACAGTGTCTTTGAAGCGCTCACAAGACCCAAGTTGAACGTGGTCCCTAATGGGATTCAAACCTTGAGGCATCCAAAGTAAGGAGCGCTAGCGACTGAGAAACTGACCTAAACACAAAAAAAACGTCAATCCACCTTTAAATATAGGTCAAGGTCAAATATGGATGATTTTATTCAAGAAATGACCACTTACGTACCTATGAGAACCTCTACATATGTACATATATTAAGTTCATATCACAGCAGGACAACTGGTATTTTTCACATGCAAACACTAACAACTCTGATTAGCCTGCACAGTGTATTTGAAGTGCTCAAAAGTTCCGAGTTGAACTCCATCAATAGTGGGATTCAAACCTTGAGACATCATGATCCAAAGGAGCACTAGCTACTGAGAAACTGACTTAAACACAGAAACTTAACGTCACTCCACCATAATTATAGGTCAAGGTCAAACATGGATGACTATATTCAAGAAATAAGCTAAGATTTATGCAAGTGCCAAGTATCACTGCTTTAGGACCAGAAGTTACTGAGAAATTGACTAAATGAAAGAACTTAACAGTCACTGGACAGTGAAAATTACACCTTAAGTGCAGCGATTTCACAGTTGATCTTGAAATCATCAAGATAAACATTTTCAGCAAGATACATGAAGAATACTAAAAACATGTGACCTCTTAGAAATTAGTACAGGGGCACTATCTCGAAAAAAAAAAAAAAAAAAAAAAAAAGAGGAAGAATTATCCATCTTGCACGCATTACTTCAACTTGCAAGATATATGTCCCTACCAATTATTATCAAATTCTATGTACATAACTAAGACAGTCAGTTGTCTCTCTGGCACACGACATGCCTACTGGTTCTCCATTTCATCCATATCAAATATCAAAATATCACTGCTGGTATCAAATTTTTGTAAAACTTTTGTCAAGACAGAAACCAGAGGCCCATGGGCTAAGATGCTCACCAGAGTGGACCGGTGTAAAAGCTAATAAATTTTAACTATTCTGAAATGTTTAAGATTCACCAGATTTTTTCACAATTTTTGGCTTTCATCAAAAGCAATCAAATTCAACCGCTTGAGTACAACTCGTAAGTTTGGCAGAGGACTATACAAGGAACATTTCTATAAAACTTTCGTCATAATATCTGCAGTAAGATAGAAAAGTAGCCTACTTTTATTTTTCCCATTAAATACCTAGTGAAACTTTAAGTTGCCATAGTGATGAAAGCACAATAGCAATAGTAACACTTTTTTTTATATAGGTAAATATAGTGAATATTTCTGTAAAGTGTCGGTTTCATAGTCCCTATGGCTTCCATGGCTACAGCTGAGATGTTTTTTTTTTTAATATTTTCAAATTTTTCATTTTTGGGTACCATGGCAACCAGTTCAATTCAGCTGCTTAAATTCATGTTTCCAAGAGGACTGATCGAGAAAAATTTCTCTAAAACTTTTGTCAAAATACCAGCAATTATTCTTGGGAGGAGTTGCGCCCAAAAGGTATCAATTCCAATACTAATTGGAACTTGAAACAAAAGGCCCACAGGCCATGGGTCGCTCATCTGAGTGACATAGCCACTGCAGATATGCAGATGTTATGCAACATTTTTCCAATCCTGTCATCGCAGGATTATGAATATGAAAATATCATCATTTAAGCAGTTCTTAATTTTGAAGAAGAATATATATGACATGACAGTCAATGGAGCATGATCATTTGAACAAACTCTCAATCACATTTCAACAGTAGGATCAATGAGAAATTTGGTGGCAATTGGCTAAGTGGTTTCTGAAAAATCATGATTTTATACATGTAAACAGCACAGTGGCAGGGAAATACAATAAATATAAACAAGACGGTAGCCATCTTGGATTTCCAATCAGAATGATTTTAGCTGCTGTTGATCTACAAGTCACCTCGATACTTCCAATGAACTTTGAGTCAATTGCCCTGTCGGTTCTGGAGAAAAAGTTCAAAATGGATTTTCAAGATGGCCACCATGGCCACAATCTGGGATTTCCTATCCGAATGACGAGCTATTTTTGATCTACAGGTCACCCCGATGCTTCCTACAAAGTTTCAAGTCAATTGGTCTTTCAGTTCAGAAGAGGAAGTGAAAAATAGAATTTCAAGATGGCCGCCATCTTGAATTTCTGATCAGAATGATTTTAGCTATTTTTGATCTAAAGTCATCCCGATGCTTCCTACCAATTTTCAAACCAATTGGCCTTTTGGTTTAGGAAAATAAGAAAAAAAAAAAAAAAAAAAAAAAATTTCAAGCTGGCCGCCATCTGCCAACTTGGATTTCAGATCTGAACAATTTAAGCTATTTTAAATCTACAAGTCATGCCAATACTTCCTACCAAGTTTAGAATCAACTGGCCTTTCATTTAAGGAGAAGAAGCGAAAAATAAATTTTCAAGATGGCTGTCATAGCGGCCATCTTGGATTTCCGAAAGGGACGACTTTAGCTATTTTTGATCTACAGGCACCCTGATGCTTCCTACCTAGTTTAATGTCAATAAGCCTTTCAGTTCAGGAGAAGAAGCAAAAAATATATTTTCAAGATGGCTGCCATCTTGGATTGCCAATCTCAACAATTTCAGCCATTTTTGATCTATAATGCACCCTGATGCTGCCTACCAAGTTTCAAGTCAATCGGCTTTTGGGTTTAGGATTTGTTTGTGGTGAGGTTTTATGGCCCAGTCAACCCATTTGGGTTTAGGAGAAGAAGCGAAAAATAGATTTCCAAGATGGCCACCATAGCAGCCATCTTGGATTTCCGATCAGCATGATTTTAGCTATTTTTATCTACAAGTCATCCCGATGCTTCCGACCAAGTTTGGAATCAATTGGCCTTTCCGTTCAGAAGTAGATTTTCAAGATGGCGGCAATGGCGGCCATCTTGGATTTCCGATGGGCACAATTTTAGCTACTTTTTATCTACAAGTCACCCCGATGCTTCCTACTAAGTTTCAGTCAAGTGGCCTTTCATTTCAGGAGAAGAAGCGAAAAATAGATTTTCGAGATGGCGGCCACCTTGGATTTCAGATCGGAACAAGTTTAGCTGTTTTATCTACAAGTCATCCCGATGCTTCCTACCAAGTTTCGAGTCAATTGGCTTTTGGGTTTGGAGAAGAAGCGAAAAATTTTTAAGATGGCCGAAATTGGAAAACCAAGATGGCCGCCATAGCGTCCATCTTGGATTTCCAATTGGAATGATTTCAGCTATTTTTGATCTACAAATATCCTGATGCTTCCTACCCTGTATTGAGTCAATTAGCCCAGGGATGTAGGAGGAGTAGGCTTTTAAAGCAATTGTTGACGCGGCATGACAGAAGACGGACATTGACCACAATAGCTCACCATAAGCACTTGTATTAAGAAGTTGTATAAACAAACTGCAACATTAATCCATGAAATAGTCTTCAATATATAAGGCAAAATCACGGGAGCATGAAAAGAAGGTCACAATGCCCTTGACCTTATTACAGTGATTGTTGATGTGATAAATATGTCTGACGCCTATCCTTCTTTATTAAGAAGTTTTTTGTATTAACAAACTGCTATATTCTACCTTATTGAGGTGTCCTACATTTTGACCTCTAGCCCGCCATGGGGCATAACCCAGGGGTTTATAGATGTAGGATGGAAGAGAACCCTCCCAAATACCCCCGTACCAAATATGTAAAGTTTTTGATCAGTGGCTGCAGAGTTATAAGAAATAAAAAAACTTCGAAGTAAAACTTGGTTATAGAAAGGGATAATGGACGAAATCAAGACGGAAGGATGGATGGACAGACTAATGGAACCGACGAAAACTATATACCCCTTCCACATACTTCATATGCCAGGGGGATAAAAACTGTAAATGGAATTGCGTCCACAAGCTACCCATCTCACTGTGTCTATTCACAGATGGACGAACCCATTTTGATAGTACCCTATGACTAATGTCGAGGGATAAAAAAGTAGCAGTGGTTATGAGAGCAGAATAACAGTTAGGAACTTAATTCAGGGCAAATTCATAGCATAAGATCGGAGAGGTATCTCTTTCTCTTCTGATTTCTTAAAAATAAAAACTTTAAACTATAATACCTCGCCATTACCGTGCCGCAGGCAGATAACTTCATAAAAAATTGACAAAATTTGCCCTTTAGCAATCCCAAACCAAATCTCCACAATATTAATGCACATTCCGAGTTTGGTGAAAATCCATTGATGTTTACTCGTTTACATCAGAAAAGCGAAAAACTGAGAAAGACACATGGACATCCAACATAAGACCATAATACCCCGCCACTATCGTGCAGCAGCCTATAAAAATAAATGCTATGGGTACTCATTAGAAGTGCCTCAGTGAGCATTACTGACTACTCTTAACATATAGAAGTAAAAAAAAAAAAATTTTTTTCCACTGAAAACATCTGATCTGGAGCTAAGACAATTTTCAGGGCCTATTTTTGGCTCTTTGTTAACATATATTTTTCAATACAGTCAACAGTTATTAACACTTACCATGCTATGGACAAAATCAGCCGAAGATAAACTTGCTGAGGTTTTTCTTATTTTTCCCAGAAAATACAATTGACATTTTCTGCAAACTGCCGCCTACGGAGACAATTGGCATGGTATGTCCAAAATAAAAGCACTGCAAGTATAATACCCCGTCATAGCAATTATTTGTTTATGCATTAAAGTTATCGTTGCGAAAATGTCTGGAAAGGAAATGACGGAGGGACAGATAACAATCCTAAACCAGATCTTGAAAATACCAATGGACAGATAACAATCCTAAACCAGATCTTGATAATAGTAACGCATATAGTAAGTTTGGTTAAATAGTCTTGTTATTTACTCAAGTTATCATCCGGAAACAAAAATATGGACGTGTCTCGGGCAGATAACTCCCTAAAAGTTTGACGAAATTTGCCCATTAGCAATTTCAAAACAGATCTCCTTAAGGTCAATGCATATAGCAAGTTTGGTTAAAATCCCTTGTTATTTACTCAAGTTATCGTCCAGAAATGAAAACATGGGCGTGTCTTGGGCAGTAAACTCCGTAAAAGTTTAACGAAATTTGCCCATTAGCAATCCCAAACCAGATCTCCACAATATCAATGCACATACCAAGTTTGGTGAAAGTCCATTGATGTTTACTCAAGTTATCATCCGGAAAAGAAAAACGGACAGACGGACAGACACACGGACGTCCAACATGAAACCATAATACCCCACCACTATTGTGTGGCGGGGTATAAAAAAGGACTGACATTTCAAGAAAAATGTTTCCTGTAAAATCCTATCTTCTGGAAAATTAAGAAAATAAATTGTATTTCCAAATATTGTGTGCTGAAATTTTTACCCAGCATGCTAAGCATTTATATTTTGTTAATACTTTTGAATTTATTCCCGTGTTTTATGCATTCCTTCCTTGCTATTGTTTGTAAATGCATTATATGACAATCTGGATGAAAGAAAGTTTATTCCAGTAGCAACGACAAAAGTGAGCAAAGGCATCTTTCAGCCGGATCAGGAAATTTTCCACAAAATGGCCACTGTACATGGAAGACAAAGACCAGTAATACAGCTTGTTTTGGACCTGTTCCTGTTTTTAAAAAAAAATCTTCATTTTCCTAATGCAGAATTCACATGGATGCTTCACATGATGATGGCATCGTCAATCATCTGTTTTGACCAATATCATCCACCAATAACTGATAACATGGCAAGCTTTTATGTGCTGTTACAAAGGTATACAAGTATCCACGCAGTTCTATATAGAGGCCTCTAGCTGTCAGGAGTCCACTTGCATCAACTCTGTATATCTTGTACCTGCAGTGAAATACAAAAACAAAGCCTCTTCAATAAAAGGGTAAGAATATGTTAAGGTCAGCTCCAATCAACAGCAAAATACTATGTGTATTATGGGTGACGAGTAACACCCAAACTACATGGACCATGGCAGTGTGCATGATATTTGGATTATGTCCATAAATCAAATTAATGATGGAAATACATGAGGGACATTCCTTTTGGAAATAACACAGGGTCAAAGGTCATGACCCACTGAACAAATTTACTATGGGCCCTCGAAATTGACTAAGGACCCAATTCAAATCCATGTAAAATTTACAATTTTGATTGGCCTTTCCTAATTTTGATGGGCCCTCTGGAAATTTTGATACCCTACAAAATAAACACTGGATTTGAAAAGCTTGTACTGGGGCCCAGCCAAAAAAAAAAAAAAATGACTTTTACTGGAGAATGTTTATTAAGCTTTCATATACAAAGTTCATTCTAAAAGGTATTTTACTTAATCTGGCATTGGTGTCAACATTCTCATAACTTCCAAACTTTATGATGGATTTAGTTTTGGTTTAAAAATAGGCACTGAAGCATGAAGTTTTGATATCAGCATCTTTTTCATAACCATACTTTTTCCTTTTAGCAGTTAGCCATTACTTGTGCATATTCTTTTGACAGAAATGCCAGAAGCAAGCAAGCATATATAAATGATTTTATTTGAGCTGGAGTTTTACGACACAGTTAACAATGTTAAGGTCAAGTCGAGCCAGTCAGTTGACCTGTTCAAACTTTATCTGGGCCTACTTTGTTCTATAAACAGTTAACCAGTACTTGTACACATACTGTTGCAAGTAGCTGACAACTGTCCTTCCTGAAACAGCTGAAGGAGGAGAATGACCACAGAAATGATTTCACGATCAGTCTCCATGATAGTTATGTTGTCGAGTAGATTAGGACTTGCATTCACTTGATCTGTAGAAAGACCACAGGTGCTTGAAGTTTAGTCCTTAACCTATAACAAGAGTTGTCAGAAGACAACGCAGCTCGCCGGAAAGGGTTAATCGGATAAGCAAACAATCTTTATTAAATATTAAAGATTAAATGCAGAACTTAAACTTTATATGACAGAGTATGACCTGATCTTGATGTCTGAAGAATGTGCAAAACTGAGGGTTGGGATATATGCCATTGAAATATCTTCCCTTAGGTTGGTGTGGGCAAAATATGAAAGCTGTATCTTACATGCTGAATCCCTTAGGTTGGTGAGGATGAAATATGAAAGCTATATCTTACATACTTCAGCAGTTATGTACTTTTCAAAACTTAAAGACAGCTGTTAATGACAAAGTATGACTTGACCTTGATCTAGGCAAAAGGTCAAACTGAGGAAGGGACATGTGATATTGAAAGGTCTAACCCTAATGTTGGTGTGGGCCAAATATTAAAGCAGTATCTTGAATACTTCAGCAGTTACAAACAATTTTCAAAACTTAAACACAGAACTCGAACATGGGTTTAAATGACAAACTATTACCTGCCCTTGACCTAGGCAGAAGGTCAAACTGAGAACAGGGTGTGTGCTATCGAAAGGTCTTACCCTAAGGTAGTTGTGGGCCAAATGTTTAAGCGGTATCTTGAATACTTCAGCAGTTACAAACACTTATCAAAACTTAAACGCAGAACTGCAACATGGGTTTAAATGACAAAGTATGACCTGACCTTGACCTAGGCAGAAGGTCAAACTGGAAAAGGAGTGTGTGCTATTGAAAGGTCTAACCCTAAGGCTGGTGTGGGCCAAATATTAAAGCTCTATCTTGAATACTTCAGCAGTTACAAACACTTTTCAAAACTTAAACGCAAACTTAAACATGGGTGTAAATGACAAAGTAAGAACTAACCTTGACCTACATAAATGGTCTAACTTCTGAATGGGGGTATATGTTATTGAAAGGTCTTACACTAAGGTAGGCATAGGCCAAATATGAAAGCAGTACCTTAAATAATTAAAAAAAACTATGGACACCTTGGAAAACTTAAACATTGTGCTAACGCCAACGCCTGGGTGACAACATAAGCTCTCCAGGGACATAGTCCCGGCGAGCTAAAAAGGCCAAATCTAGAGTCTAATGCGCTTCATATTTTAATATATGAAGCCTATACAGGCTATAGAGTGGAGTTTTTGTTTACAGACAACTTCAAGCACCTGTGGTAAGACAGATGCTATGGAACCTAGCAAATATATAATATGAACATTCACTGAACTGTATTTTACAGTTACATATTTTCCCTCATAGTGATTTTCACATTATAAGTCTCTAAAACAGCTGGGTTGCCATGTTTGCAACCTCTTTTCAAATTATTATAATCTCTGACCAGCAATTTTGATTCTGACCATCACCACCCCCACCCCCGCCCCTCCCCTCCTTACCCCCAGGTTATTTTTTATTTTTATTTTTTTTGGTAAAAATTGTAATTTTGACCCTCACATCTCCTTTGGTCCTCTCCCTAAGGGGTCAATGAGTTTAAGTTGTATGGCCAAGTCAACACTGTTAAGGTCATGTCCAGCTGGTCAGTTAATCTACTGACACTATTCCTGGATAGGCTTAATACAGTAAGTAGTTATTAACCAGTATTTTGTGTACATACTTTCTGCAGAAACTGACAAGAATCCTTCTTGAATCAGCATAGGGGAAAATGATCATGATCAATCCATGAGAGTTAGACGGCCAAGCCAGGGTTGCCACTCATTTTCTATTTCAAAATTTTATGACTTTTTCCTGACTTTTCCCTGACTTTTCACAATTTTCCAGACATTTTCAATGGCCTCCCAGCTCCCATTATAGCTGTCATCAGCCACCAAATCTTCTAATAGAGCACTTACTTTCAGAGAATAAAACAATCATTAAACAAAAGAATGAAGCAAATTATATAAATTTATGTTCTGAAAATTAAAGAGACTGCCACAGCCATCTCAAATTTCAGATAATTTTGAATTTCCCTGACTTTTCAAAGACGTTTGTCATTTTTTATTTTTTTCCCCAATTTCACTGACTCATACCACAACTCCCTGACTTCTCCCTGACCTAAAAAAAAAAAAAAAAAAAAAAAAAAAATCATTTCCCTGACTTTTTTCCCTGACCGTGGCAACCCTGGGCCAAGCTGGGATTCAAGTCTTTGACTCTTGCATCTGCAATCAAAAGTGCTTCTATTCAGCTATGGAGCCCAGCCAAGGGGTCAGAGCAAAATTTAAATATGCCAAGTATATCAACATATTTATGTATCCTAACTAAAGGCATATTTAAGTATCAAGTTTGCAGCCTTAAGGGTGTAGGAGTAGATAGTGTCAGTAGAAATGCATAAACACACGGATATACAGGCAGACCACTGGGACCAGGTAATAGGATTCCCAACATTTTATTCCAAAATGTGCATGTATTAAATTAATAATGACAGAGGACAAAAAAGAAAAGATATGTACCTTGAAGTCATTTTCTTCATACAGTTATTGGCTAGACATGTTTTATAGTAAAGTCTCCAAGATGTAAATTGTGCAGCCCCAGTGTCTTCTAAGACCAATGTCCAATACCATTAACAGCTCTGTCTCTTGATATCATAATACATGTATACCTACAAAACAAAAAAGCACTGCATCAGAAATGTAAAGAAGCATATAAGATGAATATGTGCAGTGATATTTCTAGAAGGGACCCAGTGATAAAAGGCCCATACCTTTCAAAAAAAGCACCTTCTTTTAGAAAATATACATGTAAGCCTTCTTATCATGTAATGGTTTAGGGAAATGCTGCTCTATACCTAGTTTTCTCAAGACTTTCCTTCAAATGGCCTATGAGGTCTATTGGCCTGAAGTATCCCTGTATGTGCAATTTTCTCATTTCTCCAAATATATCTTAAGCTGTGGCATATCATAAGATCATCTTCGAGAGCTTTTGCAATGCTATGTAACATTGTATTCTTGGTAGGGTTCCCACTTCAATTTCAAACTGTATGTAATCTTTCTATTTTTAGTTTGTTTTTTCCTGTACCCACATTGTACAGCCTCATAGTGAGTAAAGACTATTTAGCATTTATGTTTTGAAATAAAGCTGTGGGGTAGTGAAAACTCACTCCAATTTTGGAATCAACTGGAAATGGACCAGAGTTTAAATTAAGTCCACTGTACTAACTTTAATGAACAAATTAGGAACAGCATAATACCATTAAAATTTGTCACTGGGTTCATTTTTTGCCATGAACACTTGAAGGCAAATTAAGAGATGACACATAAGATGACAATTATCTTTTCCCTTTTGCATGAATCATCACAGTAGGAATATTCAATGGATATTCCTGCGTTAAAGTTAAATTCCGATATATAATATTCACTTTTCATACTTTTATTTATTTATTTAGGGATGTCTGTTCCTGTTTCTTAGAACATTGAATAGACAGTTCTGAATAACTTTCATTTCACCAGCTAGCCCTACACAAAGGGATAAGCCACCCCTCTTGCCCTCTCCTGCCACCCATCTGCCCTTTTTAAGTTCCTCTGCCTTATTTCAACTCCAGACGTAATACTCCACATTTTGATGAAAATTTCATGAATATTGGAGCAAAATTAAAAAGGTTATCAACATATAAAGGTCAGTTTTTGTGAATTCCAGTTAGAGGCATTTATTGTGGAATGTTAGTGTTGAGGTTTTACGGCCCAGTCAACCCAATGGGGTCATGTTGAGCATGGTCAGTTTACCTAACCACACGTTTACTGGGCAGGCTTAGTCCTTTAAGTGGTTAACCAGTATTGTGCACATTCTTTTGCCAGAAACTGACAACTGCCCTTCTTGAATCAGCGGAAGGGAGAGAATGACCGTAGAAAATATTTCATGATCAATCTCCACGAAAGAATGTTGCCGACCTTGGCGGGGGTTGAACCCATGACCTCCTGGTCTCCAGTCGGACGGCGCATCCAACTGAGCCACCGAGGCCGGCTTATTGTGGAATGGGATTATATTTTGTAACATGACTTGATACAAAGAACATCACATGATACATGGTACCCTCATTCTTTTATATGACCGCGCAAAAAGAGTGCCCTACCCAGCACCCATCTGCCCTGGAATCCAAGCTGGTGCACTGCCCAACTTGTGCATAAACCACTGCTATATTAGTATTGGTATTGTTTCTTCTTTATAATAGCTCTTTTTAAATATTTTATGTTTTGAACCAAATAAATTACTTGTCCAACAAGATAAAAGGAGGTTATCATTTTTCATGATAGGAAGCTGGACAATCTCTTTGTAAATAATCTACACCAAAAAAATAAGGTTCTTTCCAGATGAAGGCATCCACAGGATGGCACAACAATGTTAAGGTTTGTGAACTGTAGTGAGTATGTGTTGATTTTTTACAGCCCAGTCAACACTATTAAGTATTAAGATCAGGTTGAGCTGATAGTTAACCTACTCACACTTTTTCTGGTAAGGCCTTATCCACTGAGTAGTGAACCAGTATCTGTGCACATACAGGTACTTTCTCCAGTAAGAAAGACAACTGCCTTCTTAAATGACAACAGAAATGATTTCATGATCTCTCTTCAGGAAAGTTATGTGGCCAAGCTGAGATTCCAACTTGCAAACCATGGCTCTGCAGTCAGACATGCTATTGACAGAGCTACAATGTATGGAACCCTGTAGTGAGTGGTTTCACCAAAGCTGTGTTTGTTTGTGTTGAGGTTTTACAGCCCAGTCAACCCAATGGTGTCATGTCGAGTGCGGTCAGTTTACCTAACCACACTTTTACTGGGCAGGCTTAGTGCTCTAAGCGGTTAACCAGTATTGTACACATTCTTTCGCCAGAAACTGACAACTGCCCTTCTTGAATCAGCGGAAGGGAGAGAATGACCGTAGAAAATATTTCATGATCAATCTCCACGAAAGAATGTTGTCGACCTTGGCGGGGGTTGAACCCGTGACCTCCTGGTCTCCAGTCATACGGCGCATCCAACTGAGCCACTGAGACCAGCACCAAAGCTGTGAAGATTACGATCAAGAAGAGACTGATTGTTTTTCTTTTTTTTTTTTTGACTATATTTTAGTGGATATCAGTGACGATTAAAAGTCTAATATTGTGCTTGATGGACATGAGGATGTTATACAAAAGTTCAAAACACAAATGAGATAAATTATCAGATACAGAATTTACTTTTATATTTTGTAATATATAAATTTAAGTACACTAGAACAAGTGCCCAAAGAGCCATGAATACCCACGCCCGGGGCCACTTTTTAATTATAAAAATTATTTGAGTCTAATAATGATACAAGACAAAACCAAGGGACCATGAAATATAGGTCACTGACCTACTTATAGTTTACAAGCTCTATCTTTGAGTGACACTGATCAATCATCCCAAGTACAACATTTTACGATAAAATAGTCTTCAAGGGGAAAGACGAAAACTATATACCTTCTACATACTTCGTACGCCAGATGTATAAAAACACTGTATTCCTATATATGCAAGTAGTATATAATTTATAGGTTTTGTCGTAACAATAAAAACCATCAACAAGTGTTTTGGATACCAAGCAAAATCAATGAAGCATAAAATCAGGGGTCATCCTAGAGCTTTCAGATAGGGAGAAGTTATGTGACAATTTCAGGATTTCAGGGAGATGTTTTGGTCCAAATTTTTGGTTTTCCTATATATTCTATACATTTTTACTTCTCCCTCAGCTCAAGTTAGCCAGCTTAGGGAGACTGTTTCTACCAAATCCCCCTGTAGGATGACCCGATAAAATATAGGTCACTGTGACCTTGACCGCATTTAAAGTCACAAACTTTGTCATTACAATCAAATATTTTAAGTAGGATGAAAATGCATCAAATAATATTCAAAGTATGAAGCAAAATCACTGAACCTTAACTCACCACAAACCCGCATTTCCCACCCCTAATCCTCACCCCTTCCAGCAGGTTTGAAATATTACTGCAAAACTCAGGCACAGACAATCACATTTGATATACAACTTTCGATTAATTAGTAGTCATAATATATAAAACTCTTCACCTTGCTAAAATTGCCAGTGTTCTAAGTCTGTGACTTTGACCTTGAGGTAAGGGCAGGGGTGGGGACAGTGATGATTATCTATCATCATACCAAATCCATCATCTGGTTTGGAAATAAAAGCAATAACCCTAAACTTTGGCAAAGGTGTTATCTAACAGATGGAGAAACGTATGTATGATCAAACAATTGAACAAACAGAAAGACGAAACTTTTTGTCCTTTGGCGTAATTCGTAAGCAGGGGGTTTAATAATGCGACTGCGTAGTGACTTTTTTATGCTAGATATAATGTTTGCACAAGAGTTTACATACACATGTGACTGCATGTAAAAGGGTTTAGGGAGATGACAGTGTCTGACAAGTTGAATTCTCTAGTTTATTGCTACCCAAGAAAAGCAAAGAAAGTTTCGAGGTTTTAATTTGGAAAACAAGACTATAAATTCTTATGCATAATTCTTACGCAGTCAAAAGGTGCATACATGTAACTCAGCCAAGTTTTTATGGAATTAGCTCAAAAGTTAATCATGTCATCTAAACATTGATCCCAAAAGGTTTGCAAATATCAGGATCCTGCTTTGAGTGGTTTTCTAGATTTATATCTTAAGGACAAGATTTTCTAGAGCTCTGCTATAATGGCAAAGTCCAAAAAAGGGCATAATTCAGTCAATATTTTACAGAATTTGCTCAAAGGTTAATAAGGATATATAAACATTGGTCCTAATCTGTGTGAAAAATATCAGAATCCCAGCTAAAGCAGTTTTCCAGATCGTGATGACAAGGTTCTCCCATGATAATACGGGCAAAATCAAAAGGGGCAATCCTCTGCCAATTCTTTTTATATGGTCAAAAGTTAAACCAGGTCACAGGGCAGTAAACAAGAGGCCCATGGGCCACGGTTCGCTCACCTGAGTGACATATCCACTGCAGACATGCAGATGTTATGCAACATTTTCCAATCCTATCATCACAACTAATGAAAATATCATCATTAGAGCAGTTCTTAGTTTTGAAGAAGAATATATGGGCCTGACAGTCAATGGAGCATGATCATTTGAATAAACTATCATCACATTTCAACAGAAGGATCAATGTGAAATTTGGTAGAAATTGGCTAAGTGGTTTCTGAAGAATCATGATTTTATACATGTAAACAGCACAGTGGCAGGGAAATATTATAAATATAAACCAGATGATGGCCATCTTAGATTTCCAATCAGAACAATTTTAACTACTGTTGATCTACAAGTCACTTCGATACTTTCAATATACCTTGGAGACAAAAAGGTCAAATGTCAACATAGAACCATCATTTGAGAAATTTTGGTAGATCTCCTCTCCCCCGTAATTTGTGCAAAGATTAGGACCCAGGGCTGATTTAGTTAAGGAGAAGAAGATTTTTAAAGGTTTTTACCATATATGGGAATGGCAGCCATTTTGATCAATGGACCATACCCATTTTAGCAATCTTTCATTCTCCTGCCCATGGAGGCTCCGCATGAAATTTGAGCAACACTGGCCCGGAGGCTTCAGAGGAAAAGCCATTTGAAATTATCAACATTTTTTCCATACAAATGCATGGGGCCCATACAAATGCATACAGAAGCAAACTTGACCTCGCCGTAAAAAGGTTAAATGTCAATGAACGACAATTATTTTAGCAACTTTAGTAGACTGCCCATTCCAGATGATATATGCAAAGATTCAGCCACAAGCCATCCTCCGTTTTGGAGAATAAGATTTTTAAATGTTTTTTCCCATGCAAATGCATAAGGAAGCAAACTTGACCTTGCCATAAAAAGGTCAAATGTCAATGTATGACCATTATTTTAGCAACTTTGGTAGACCCCCTGTCCCTGATGATTTATGCAAACATTCAGCCCCAAATCATCCTTGGTTCTGGAGGAGAAGATTTATAAAGGTTTTTACCATATATGGGCATGGCGCCCATCTTGGTCAATGAACAATCTTTTGTTCCCCCTACCTAAGGAGGCTCCATATGAAATTTGAGCAAAATTGGCCCAGAGGCTCCAGAGGAGAAGTTGTTTGAAATTCTGAACATTTTTCCCATACAAATGCATAAGGAAGCAAAATTGACCTTAATGTAAAAACGTCAAATGTCAATGTACAATGTACGACCATTATTTTAGCAATTATGGTAGCCCTCCTGTTCCCGAAGATATATGCAAAGATTCAGCCAAAAGGTATGCTCAGTTTTGGAGAAGAAGATTTTTAAAGGTTTTTCCCATACAAATGCATAGGGAAGCAAACTTGACCTTTCCGTAAAAAGGTCAAACATCAAAGTACGACAATTCTTTTAGCAATGTTGGTAGACCTCCCGTTCTTGCAAAGGTTCAGCCCCAAGGCATTCTCGGTTCTGGAGGAGAAGATTTTTAAAGGTTTTTTCCATATATGGGCATGGCGGCCATCTTGGTCAACAAACCATGACCATTTTAGCAATCTTTTGTTCCCCCTACCTAAGGTGGCTCCATATGAAATTTGAGCACAAGTGGCCCAGAGGCTCCAGAGGAGAAGTTGTTTGAAATTCTGAACATTTTTCCCATACATATGCATAAGGAAGCAAAATTGACCTTACCGTAAAAAGGTCAAATGTCAATGTACGACCATTATTTTAGCAATTTTGGTAGCTCTCCTGTTCCCGAAGATATATGCAAAGATTCAGCCATAAGGCATGCTCGGTTTTGGAGAAGAAGATTTTTAAATGTTTTTCCCATTCAAATGCATAGGGAAGCAAACTTGACCTTGCCGTAAAAAGGTCAAACGCCAACATACGACAATTCTTTTAGCAATTTTGGTAGACCTCCTGTCCCCGATGACTCCTGCAAAGGTTCAGCCCCAAGGCATTCTCGGTTCTGGAGGAGAAGATTTTTAAAGGTTTTTACCATATATGGGCGTGGCGGCCTTCTTGGTCAACGGACCGCAACCATTTTAGCAATTTTTCGTTCCCCCACCCTAAGGAGGCGCCATATGAAATTTGAGCAAAATTGGCTCAGCGGTTTCAGAGGAGAAGTCGTTTGAAAATGTTAACGGACGGATGCACGGACAAAAAGTGATCACAATAGCTCATCCTGAGCAGAGCTCAGGTGAGCTAATAAGGAGAGTATGTGAGTAAAATACCCTAATGTTTTGAGCAAATCCTCAATTATTTTCAAAAACTTGGGTATTGATACCCAATTGATTCGACAAAGTACCCAATTATTACCAAATTCAAGGGTGACTGACTGATTGTGTTGGGGTTTAACGACACGTCAACCCTTGTATGTCATTTTGTGTCGTCTCCCAGAGAGAGAGAGAAAAGAGATAAAAGAGGTAGTAGAAGAGATGAAAGAGAGGAATAGGGAAGAAAGAGGAACAGGAATGAAAGTTAATAAACATCTAAGAAATAAAAAACATTGCCCCTCTACCCTTACCTGCTACAAGGATAGTAGGCCTTGCCCAACTGTAAGCCAATATCAGTTGGACGCCTTAGTTACATAAGATACATGACACTTTCACACCACCCAATTACCTGTGAATTCAAGGATGATGAAAATTAAAATTTCAAGACTTGAAAAGCACATAATTACTGGTACTATTTTATATTATGATTACTGCATATAATAGGTGTTTATATTCTTCATGACAAATGATTGTACTATCCCTAAATTAATAGGGTATAAAGAAATGCCATGTTTTAAATGCCAAAATCAGAAAAGCACATAATTACAATTTAATATTATGATTACTGCATATAATAGATGTTTTTGTCTTTATTCTTATGAAGAATACTATCCCAAAATTAATAGGGTATCAAGAAATGCCATATTTTAAATATCAAAATCAGAAAAGCACATAATTACTATTTATCATTATGACTACTGCATATAATAGGTGTTTTTATTCTTCATATGACAAATAATATCCCAAAATTAATAGGATATTAAAATGCCATGTTTTAAATACCTAAATCAGCCTTTTTTATGCTCTTTCTTTCTGTTTTATAAGTTTACCCAATTAATTTTAAATAGCTGGTTCTAATTGCTTGAAGTAGATCCATACAAGGCAAACATGAGAGGTATGGTTGGTTCTTATGAAAAGCATAATAATTTTACTGCATGGTAAATGATGTCCCAAGTGTAATGTTTCTAACACAATTTGTATGTCAACAATGTATAGGTGTAAAAAAGTAAAATAAGAGAGTTACTGCATTTTCATCAAAACTTAAGTTTTATCATAAACTAGGAGTTTTACATTAATTGACTTGACTTGAAATTACTAAAACAACAAATTTAAGAAAATGTTTTTTTAAGTAGGTAGAGCATAGCCAGAGGCAAAGATGAAAACAAGAAGATGTCATAATTTAGTTCTTTGTTTATATAACTTAGACAATTAGTCTGGGTGGAATTGAAAAGAGGTGTCTTAGGTGTGAATTAACCAAATAGAAAAAATGAAATCGCTTTTTTATTTATTTAATTATCAAATAAATAACTAAAACCAGTGCTAAACCAGTGCTAAATCTAAATCAGCTTAATAATACTGATTTTAAAATAATTAAGGTGTGTTGTTTAAACTACTTATACAAGTAATTTTTGGTACATATTTGATAACCGTCAATTGAATTTGCCATACTTGCCATATTTGCCATAAATGCCGGTAAATGCCAGTGGCATGGAAAATATGCATAGTTGCCAGCATTTTTGCAACCAAAACTTTTATGCACTGAAGGCACACACACTTGCCAGCAGTTCTGGTATAATCTTTTTAGAATTGTATCATTAACAAATACTTTACACCACTGATATGTAATGTTAAAGTTTTCTAGAGTTTTGGATCCAATACAAATTAATTAAGCTTGATCTACATATAAGAGCCGTAGATCAGCAATGGGTCATGTTATGGATGCCGGCCTCCGTTACTTAGATCATATATACAGCGCAAATGAGCCGGGAACCAGAATAAGACGGGTTTGCTATTTCATCATGATTTATTGAAATCCTACGACAACGATTTCAAACCCGTCCAATTCTGGTTCTCGGCTCAACAGCGATGTATCTACAGGGTTCATACAGGCAAGGCTAAGCCAAATTCAAGGACTTTTCAAGGACCAACCTCATAGTTTTCAAGGACTATGATACTTACACAAATTCGTAAATTCTGCACTGTTATCCATTGGTTCCAAATCCAGGGTTAAATTTTGGGCTAAAACACTGATAATTTCTGCCAAATAATGTCACAATGAATTCTCTTAAAACCAAAAGTATTAAGTTGTGGTGTGGTTGCAGTTTCTGTTTCAACCTGTGAGAAATTTACAAATGTCCGAGACGTCGCCTTTTCTTGTTTCTTTTGCCCCTCTCCTTCACCTGTGACCCCAATGCACCTCCACCCATTTGTTTTGATGTCCTTATTACAGGCCAACAGTGCGCCTTGTGTTTACTGTTTGTTTCCTTTATCTTAAGATATCGTTTTGGTCACTCTCTGCTATAAACACATTTTCCCATTACGCAGTAATAAATTCAGATTCCAAGAAAAAAACACACTAAAGAAAGGCAGACGCCATTTTTGTTTGGTTAGTCTGGTTATTGGATTGACTTTTTTCAGTGATAAAAGTGGTCACAATCGCCAAATACCAGTCTGCAAGGGAGACAATCCAAACATCATGTACAAAACATTCGAACCTATGTGTATTCGAACTTTTGTTTTCGTGCCAAGTACATTCAACCTCTTTAATTATGGCACTTATGCAGAGCTATTGTTGCTCAAAATTTGCCGATTTTTTTCTAGAACTTTAGTTTTAATTCTCACAGAGATTTAAAATTGTCCAGAATGCAAGAAAATGTGAAATTCAAGTACTTTTCAAGGTCTAAGGACAGTTTTCAAGGGCTTTTCAAGACAAATTTTGTTTTCATAGACTTTTCAAGGCTGCCCTTCATTTTCAAGTACTTTTCAAGCCTGTGCGAACCCTGATCTATGATTTAAGAAATGGAAGCCAGTATCCAGAACTTGTCCCATTTGTTCCACGGTTCGTAGATGTAGTAGAAGAATTTGTTGACATTTGGTGAGAATATTTCAGCCAAAAATGAAGCTACAACAAGATATGGCTATGACAACGATATGGCGGCGAAGACTTATGTTTCCCCAAATAGCGGATGCAAGTTAGTTGCATGTTGCATTTGTTTTAGTTAGGGTAGCAGTGTAAATATGCGGAGACCCCCCAGATCTGTGCTGGCCATTGATTGTTATCTTGTCGATATATTACCATTTGAGAGAAATGTGATGTTTTTTAGAACCTTTTCAGAAGTCACAGAATATGATTATATTTTATCAGCAGTGTTTCTGTTGTACTTAAATACAACAATATTTAGAGAAAAATATATACAAGATATTTTTGGGGGCTTGCACTGCCCTACTGACCCCAAGTATCTGTGTATCTATTTGATAGATCCACCCTGTACTAATGGTCTTAAAATTGTCTCGACCTCAGCGGGATTCATACAAACGATATCGCGCTTGAAAGTCGAGTGCACTCGCTTGAAAGTCGAGTGCACCAACCACTAGACCACCCGGCCCACCAAGATGCCTGTGGGTAGTCCGAATTTAAATTCTGTACGAACATGCAACTACAGCATACAAAACGATTCCAAACTTACCTTTGATGCATGAAGCGAAAGGCTTAGGATTCAGGGAATCTTCTGGTTCCAATCTATCATTTGGTATCTTGTAATTCGCAGGTCTGACATCAAACCACAACTTTTTTTTTTCCATCTGTACCCGATTGTTTAGGCCATAATTTTATTCACTACCCGCCTTTAACAGGAAGGGAGACAACCTTTACAGTATAGGCGAAAATTACCGAAGCAATATTCAGGAACCGATTCTGAGCGAAGGCGTTTTAACCAATCACAGCAGCGGTCATATAATTTTTTGGTTTTCTATTTACCTGATTGGCTCCGACCATTTGGCATGTTATCGATCTCTAATTCAGCAGACGATATATTAATGATATTTTTCTCTTATTTTTCTCAGAAAGCAGAACTTGACATTTCATGCAAATTATCTCCTGCATGAAATGTCAAATTCTGTTTTCTGGGAAAAATAAGAAAAAAAATATTTCAATATGTCGTTTCCTGAAAATTTTATTCAAAGTGCTAAACGTTAACTAATGAAAAAGATAAATTTGATTACTGGTCTTTCAGTAGAAAAGAAAGTAAAACGAAAAATTGAAAACGATAATATAATGCATCCGAAGCATTATCGGTCTTGTACCGTTGCGCTAAACGCCTTCTTGCGGTTCACACGGGAGATCACTCAAAAACCTCTCTTCCGGGCATTTGCGAGCAGAGAAGGCATCCCCCAGTCTGATCAGTGTATTTACTGTCCGCTTAAAGTCATTGAATGCTGCTGATTGGAAAGCAAATGCCTGGATGATACTTTGTGCATGGGCTGGATGATCCAAACCTGCGCATTTTGCGCATGTTTGAAGACATCTTAACATTTGACTTGGTCCATATAGAATAAGGGTCTTTTTCTCTCTAATCTAATTATTTATTGCAGTACTTGTATATTTGTATCGTCATCTTATGTATCTATTTTTAACATAAGCCGTTATAAGAAGAACGTCCCTTATCGCGTGCGCCTAATGGAGGGTCAGATACGCACCCGCCGTCTATACTCCTATACTTGGTTCCTCGACTATCTCCCAGCCAAGACGGATCAAACTACGCAGATTCAAAAGGAACATTTTCCCACGTCATATTGCTCATACGAGGTACAGTCAAAAAGTTCTCGGACTGCATCAGAAAACCAAGTAAAAAATTAAGCATTTTGAATAAAATTATATCAGTTGATAGGTCTACTGTTGTTGAGTTTGAATATAGAGATTGTTTAATCATAAACATAAAAACACGAACAAGTTCAGTTGCTATAGAAACCAAGGGTCGAGACTACAGCGCACTCCAGAAAAAACTTTAGATCTCTCTTAGTTTTGTTTTCAGTTTGGCATTCAAAACTCGACGAAATTGCTTTAGATTTTTCGGATTTTTTTCTAACGTGAGTAAAAATAATATGTACGCCATTCGTCGAATTTCGGCCGCATGCATTATTTTTTTTTAAATTTTGACACCATTTTGTAATGGAGTATCTAGAAAAGGAAATCTCGAAAAACGCGACGCCAGAGAATAGAGTAGAAGCCGGAATGACGCCCGTTGAGACTTCATTTGCAAGTCTGAACAAGCGAGGAACTGAAGCAGAAATATAGTATTTGACTGGCATAAGCGTTTTCGGGAGAGGAGGGATTCTGTACAGGACGAAAAAAAGATCTGGTAGACCGAGTTCAGCCACTGAAACGACTGTGAAGAATGTTTGCGATGTTTTTACCTCTGATCGCTATGATGTGTAGATGAGATCAGTGAAACTATGGGCGTTAGTCATGCGGCTGCCTTTGATATTGTCAGTAAAGATCTCAATATGAATGAAGCGCAAGATCGATTTCGCTGCTTCTGGCGGACGGAAGCAAATTGAAAAAAGTTCAGACGTTACGTCGCACGCGTTGACGTGCCCCGTAGTAGTGAACAGTCATGTGTTTTAAACTGGAATGAAAATATGTTTTTCTTACGCAAACTCCATTAAATGGGCGTCAGTCTGTCACAAAGAAAACATATTTCCTTCAGATCTTTTTTTTATTTTCTGGAGCTCCAAGTAAATTATAATATATGGAGGCAGTCCTGGAACTTTTTGACTATACCTCGTATTGTGTTCTAGTTTTGTTCCAAAAATATGTCAGTAGAAAAGCGCGTGATTCAATGTTTCATCCTCTTTTTTATGAAACCTCGTGGTATCATTTGGATTACGTCAAGCGAAAAGTGCCTTCGAATATGCGCAAAGTGTGCAAATTCAGACAATATTGCGCATGCGCAAAATCTCGGCCGAGCCTTAGTTCTCCATTGACTATAGTATAGTATCCAATGATTATGTTAGCGTACAGCAAAGGCTCTGGTCAGACTGCATGGATACGCAGGCTGGTCTGGGCCTTCATTGTCCGCATATGCCCGAAGACACATTTTCGCGCGGCGAGGCCCATTTGTTTCCTATATCCTGTGCGACAATATAGTGCATTTAACCTTTACCACTCTCTGGGCTAATTCAGCAGACGACAAATTGGTGATCTAGTTTCTTATTTTTCTAAGAAAATAGGCTTTGACATGTCATGCAAATTGTCCCCTAGGGAGACAATATGCATGAAATGTCAAGCCTCTTTTGGGGACAACATAAAAATATTTCAAAATGCCGTCTGCTGAATTTTTACCCAGCATGCTTAACGTTAAACTCATTAGCCTTCTAGTCAGGTTTTATATCGCAGAATAAAAAAAAAAAACAGAGAAAAAATATGCCACTGCCTACCTAGTTACAGTGTAGATAAAGTATGAATGGACAACTACAGAACCTGGTCATCTCTCTGTAATAGCCACCTCCCTATCGTATTTATCTAAAGATTCAGACAGACAAGTCTGAGCAACTAGTGTAGAATTACATCAGACGCCGCAGAACGAGGCGTCTGATGTAATTCTACACTAGTTGCTCAGGCTTGTCTGATCAGGGTCTGCACTGTTTGGTACTCACAATGCAGTATTATAGACACATCAACAGGTAGTAAGCTGGACACTCAAAGTTATTGAAAAAATGCCAAAGCGTTCAGGTGTCCGAATCTCAGAATGAATATGGTTTGTCGGATTTTTTTTTCTGATTTCTCGCAATGCTATTTGATTTTTTTCTCTACAACAGCCACCTCCCTACAAAGGCTAGTTTTATGTCTATGCAATGGGTGCTGTTATAGTGTAACTGTTAACTGTTAACATTTCAACCATTCACGTTCCTCAGATTGTTATTTATATTTTCTTAGTGATCGAACTTTCCTTTCAAAGTAGACCCCTTTTCAGAAGGAGACTGCTGGGTAGGAAAGCAGAAGTTTTTTTTCGGGACGGTTGCCAACCCGCCACCAGATTTTACATGCCACGTTTCGACAATCTGTTAGTTACTACCAACCTAATAACTACCTAACAAATAGTTCCGTACTAACGCTGACTCAATTCAATATCGGCGGACGAATATGAATACTTTCGTAAAACACGCCAAATCACAGTCATGTCTAGAGGCCTCTAGAATTTCAGACAACCGTCCTCATCAGTACTCTCAGTGCTATGATTTCCTTTCAAAATGTGACAGAAAATCTACCAAGTGTATCCGGTCCCTTAACCGAGAATTTGAATGATTTGATGGTTCTTAATATACCCTCAGTGAGTTTCAGATGTCTGTTCCATTTCGTTTCAGAATTGGAACAGGGGAAATATACAAAAGCATATTTAAATGCACCCTAAATATTTGAACACTTTAGGACATTATAGTCCTAAAAATTGAACAAGTCCGTGTTACACTATATTGATTTGTCTGAAACTGCTGGATGAGTGGCAAAAAGTGTAGACCCAGATCATGGCGTCTCATGTTTGTTCAGGCCTGTCTGGCAAAATAGGATAAATACAGTAAGACAGAAGACAGAAATTATTATGCACCTCCCGCACATTTGTTATTTTTTTATTTTTATTTATTATTATTATTTTTTTTTTTTTTTTTTTTTTTTTTTTTTGTATGCGAGACACAGGCCTGTCTGTCAAAATACTTAGGATAAATACAGTAAGACAGAAGACAAAAGACAGAAATTATTATGCATCTCCCACACATTTGTTATTTTATTTATTTATTTATTTATTTATTTATTTATTTATTTATTTATTATTGTATGCGAGACATAGCCATTAAAAGGTTACCAGCACATTTATGAGGAGTGGTTACCTGGATTATTCCGCGCCTAAGTAAATTAGTCCAAAGCCTGATTTTCGTTGTTAGTATGGACGAACCCTGGATATAGCTGTATCTTCTGACAAAAAAATAAATAAAAAATAAAAAAATAAATAAATAAAACAAATAAATAAATAAAAAACGAATGACATGGTCAGAACAGTAGATACATTTTAGGGATTGACAAGGTCGTGATATCATGATACTTCTCTCCGAGAAAGCATTAGAAGTATTTAACATTGTCTTCACATGTTTTTAATGTTTTCTACAACATGTAAAGACTTTTTCCTCCTTCAGTCCAAATTAACGATAATAAATCGATGCTCAACATAGGAAAACGATCGTTATATGCAACATGAGAACAGTGAAGGCCCTGATCAGCCTGTGCGTCTGCCCGCTCTGATCAGGATATTCTATGTTTGATGATATATTCTACATGATTCTATGTGCGAACAGCGAAGCCAAAACCAGAATGCACAGTCTGATCTAGGCGTTCGTCGCATCTGGCAAAAATCCTATTTTTGCAAGTTTCGCTCTTGTCATTCACCCTTACATTATTGGGACATAGCTGGATTAATACCTACCAATAAGCAGTTTTAATAACATCCATTGAATTTATTCTGCACTATACTTTAACATTGTTTATAGATTAATGACTTTTAATTGGTGGGCATTGTTGGTTCATCGATCTCATCTGGTCATGACCTCTTCAGTCAGTGCGTTTGGAAGTCCCCCATCGGCAGCCACAATAGATACCGATCGGTGACCTGGTTCGAACGGAATTAATTTTACGCACACCAAGGAAAAAGCGTCACAAAATTCTTCCTGGCATCGCTTCGAAAACTGGACTACTCTTAAAGGAAAGAATTTACTCCCAGGGGAAGCAAATTCTTTCCTTTAAGAGTACCCCTTATTTAGGAAGCGATATATTCTTTCAGTTAAGTGCTTTCTTATTTGAGGTTAACGTCCTTTCCCACAATCTTTTAATCATACCGCGACGATGTCTAGATGAGGCAAGGAGCGCACTTCTCACTTTTAGAGTACTGCCTCACTAAAATATCACGCCCAAGACACATGACGTCATTTTCCATTTAGGAGCAGTCCCTTTGGTAAAGAAGCAAACTATTTTGTTAGTTGATATCTCTTTAATGCAAATAATAGTATTTTTTCTTACGCAAGTAACACATTTCATACGCATGCTACGCACATACATAATGTGCGTAATGAGCGCTAGACCTATGCTGCCAGACGCTACAAAGGCCATCCATTACGAAAACACGCCTATTTAAATATATTGAAAATTTCATCACCAAAAACTGAAAATTTTCCGATAAAAACTTCTGATATTTTTCATATTTCTGCTTAAAACGTAGACTGTGGGTACTCGTTAGAACCGCCTCAGCGAGGCGGTTCTAACGAGTACCCACAATCTATGTTTTTGAGCAGAAATAAGAAAAATAATGTATACCCCTGTAAACCCCAGTTTTACTATATAAAAGTGGGGTTTAAGGGGGTCAAAATTATATATGGGTATGTTTTCGTGATGTATAACGAGTCTGATACTATGAACGGTTTTACGTGGACTTCGGTCACATGGCCAATCATCTGTTGGTGGAAAACAGTGTTAGTTGATTTTTTCCCCTTTGTTTTCGTCTTCCCAGCTGGGAGTAGCCAGCGCTTACAAACATTTTCGTTCTTCTATGGTAGACGATGGAAATGCACATCTTCACATGTTCACTGCTGTTGGCGTACAATTTGCAAGTTTTAAAGGAAAACTCAAGGTTGGGGATAGAAGATCTTAAAACATTGATGAAAATTTGATAAAAATCGGATAAGAACGGGGTTAGAAATGTGTCCAAACGATTTAGATCGAGTGGCAGCAGTGAAAACCTTGATCAGACTTCCGGGCAGTCTGATCTGGGTCTACACTGTTTGCTCAGGTCTATATGTCATATCAATACAACAATTCTTATAGATAATGAAAATAAAAAAAAATATGTTTTGTACTAAATAACAATTATTATAAGATTCTGCTCTCACCAACAAATAAGGCCAGATTCTTAACCACGTTTACAATTGTACTAAGCATTAATTTCTATAGTTTTAACATGGTTGGTCTATTTCAAAAGTATGTCTTTCAATATTTTCTTCTTAAGTCTGAATAAAATTGACATTCATATAGAAAATGATATTCATCCTCCACTTATTATATATACGACATTTCTTATCATCTATTGGTGTTCTATTCGGCCTTGGCCATCTGCCTACTTCAATCTCTAAACGATGAGAAGAAACATTTAATTCACTATAGCTTTTCTAAATTTATCAATTCTGATATGATCTAAATACGACTGATATAAAAGTTTGAAAAATCATTAAAAAAAAATGCTCTACTTGGTTCTGTTATTCTACTATTCCAGTTCTGGATAAAATTATTACTTAATCTAGTCCTTAATTCTGAAACAAAAAAAAAGAAAAAACAACAAAACATATCCTTGTTTCCAGCACCTTGGTTTAACCACACTTCATAAAATCCTAAGGAAGACAATAATTCTTTGACCTTTGAGGCCCAATTAATGGTATTTGAGTTCTTATCTAAATCTGACAGCATCAAACGATATGTATACTTTATGCATTTAGTAGAATCATTTTCCAGCAATTTAAACCAGAAATTTTGTAGAGTGTTACACTGCTAAGTTGCTTTGGTAAATTGTGTACTCGCGTTATTAATAATAGGCGTACTGCGTGGGCCGAGGAATACAACACAGGCGGGATTCAGGTCAGAAATGGGAACGATTGATTATAGTTTAAATTTACACGGTCTTATGACTCGTTTAATAAATAAGGGAAAGAAACGTTATTGTGCCTTTGTAGAATTTACCAAAGCGTTTTGACTTTATAAATAGAGATATAGTATGGTATAAATTGATAACATATGGTGTAAGTGGGAAATTGTTAGATGTGATTAGAAGTATGCTTGAACATGTTAAGTCAAGGGTGAAACTTGAAAGTGTGTTAAGTTACGACTTTGAGTGTTTTCTTAGGGTCCGTCAAGGTGAGTGCTTGTTACCGTTTTTATTCTCATACATACATACATAAACTTTTATTCAAAGCTCAGATAACACAAGTTACATATGAGCAAATGTTGTATAGCTATAAACATTATTAACATGGCGACTAACAATTGACTAATAATAATTCTCAATGTATGTAAATGATTTGGAAGAACAGTTCCGATTAAATGGTTGATATAGGATCTTTAAAGCTATTATTATTGTCATATGCGGACAATATTATATAATTTTCTGAAATTGGGGAAGGATTACAGAATGGTATAAATATTCTAAATGCATATTGTTACAGATGGAAGTTGCACGTGAACATCTCTAAAACAAAGATGGTTTGTTATATTTAGAAAAAGGGACACACTACTGAGAAATTTGAAGTTCCATTATGACGGAAAAGAATTAGAAACTGTTTTCTTCTTTTTCGTATTTGGGTATAGTTTTTTTTTTTTTTTTTTTTTTTTTTTTTTTTTGTTGTTTTTTTACATCTGGCGGTTCTTTCTCTGGGGCACAACAAGCATTAGCAGGACAGGCTATTTTATATTAAATAGGTATCTGTATAAATTTACAAACGTAAATGCTAAACACACATTAGAACTGTTTGATCAGCTCGAAACTCCAATACTGAATTATGGGGTGGAAGTCTGGGGATTTTGCAAAGCTGTGCATATTGAAAGAATACATCTTCCGTTTTGTAAAAGGCTTCTAGGTGTTAAGATATCTATGGTGAGTTAGAATGAACTAGTTATCAAATACAAAGATATTTAATTATTGTACGGTTTGAGTTAAAGATTGTTAACACAAATGCAAATAAATATATCAGAGCCATTTATAATATGATGTTACGGGATTTGGAAATTAGTAATAGAAATATTAACTGGACATCTCTGGTAAAGCAGTTGGTATGTAGTTCGAGATTTAGAAAGATCAGGTTGCAGAAAAACGTGGGGATATCAAAGTATTTTTATATATGTTTAAACAGCGGTTAATAGATATTTTCATCCAAAATATTACTGCAGAGATTGAAAGATCGTAACGAGCACTTTTTATCGTAATATATTCAGTTTTGATTTCCAGTCAAATTCAGACTATGTAACAGTTAAAAACATTCGAATACTCGTAGCTTTGACCAGATTAAGGGTTTTGTCACACAGATTGGAAACAGAGGTGGGGAGGTGGTCTAGGCCGATGAGAGTAGATATTAATGAAAGGAAATATAGTTATTGTAATGTTTTAGAAGACGAGTATCATTTTGTATTGGAATGCCCTAATTATTCACATCTTAGAATTTTATATATACCTAGATATTTTCGGGTTAGACCATATATGCGTAAATTTGACGAGTTATTAACGTCAAACCGGAAAAAAGGATATTCGCAATTTGGCCTTTAAAAAGAAAAATTAGCTTAAGTAGTTTGTAATAACAATAATAGTGGCAGTAGTTGTGGTAATGGTGATAATTGTGGTTAAAATGGAAATGATAGTGAGGATGATGATAGTGTTGGTGGCGATGATGACGGCAACAGAGATAATGGTGGTTGTAGTGTTGGTAGTGGTGGGCATGATAATAATAACATTATTGCTGTTGTTGTTATAATGATTATTATTGTTATCATTATTGTTATTGCTATTTGATAACCAGGTAAGTCAGAGCCGGATGCAAGTTTTCATCTCCCCCGGGCAAGATTCCTTACTGATTTCTGCATACTATTTAATTAAACGTTATAATTTTTTGAGCTAGGATCAGGCTGTGCGAATGCATAGACTGAAGTTAGATTTCTCTGATTACAAGTGTATTCTTTTTAAATACATCTTGCGATGTCATAGGTTGATCCGGGAATTCATTTCATACGGATTTCAAGGGGGTGGTTGAGTGAGGCAAAGTGTCTTGTATATTGCGTCACCAGGGCGTCCAACTGATATTGGCTTACAGTTGGGCAAGGCCTGTTGTCCTTTCAGCAGGTATGGGTAGAAGGTAGAGGGGGGATGTTTAATTTCTTCTATGTCTTCACTTTCGTTCATTTAAACCCCAAAACAATCAATCTCACGGATTTCAAAACGTAGGATTTCTGTACTTGTTAGCAACCGGTCATATTGTGCTTAGAGGTATTTGCCTATCATGGAATGAGGTGTATTAGTATAAGTTGCTACTGGGTATGATGAGTTAAACAGACTGAGTTATGGGAAGGGAGATAGTCATCTCCCCTGGCAAGATTCCCTTCTGGTTGCCACATAATATCAAGTAAGTGGTAAAGTTGTTTGATGAAAACGTTAGTCTGGGATCATGCTGCGCGAACACGTATTTAGATTTTATTTATTCAACTTGAGTTTATCCAATTAATTATATAGCTATCCGATGATCGAAGAGGTCGGGGATCGATCTGTGCGATCTGATTATGGGATGGCTTAGGCTGATCCGGGACTGATTTCTCACGGATTTCAAAACGAAGGATTTCGGTATTTGTTTGCACCCTGTCTTATCGAGCATAGAGGTATTTGTCACTCATGGAGATAGTAACACCTACGTAGGAGATAATAAGTCCTCCGTTGGAGATAGTAACTCCTACGTAGTAAATAATAAGTCCTACATAGGAGATAGTAACTACTACGTAGGAGGTGATAAGTCCTACATAGGAGAGAGTAACCCCTACGTAGGGAATAATAACCCTACATAGGACTTACTAACACCTACGTAGAAGATAACAACTCCTCCGTAAGACTTAATAACACTTACGTAGGAGTTAATAACTCCTACGTAGGACTTACTAACACTTATGTAGGAGTTACTAACACCTACATAGGAGATAATAAGCCCTACGTAGGAGTAACTAAACCCTACGTAGGAGCTAATAAGTCATTCTTAGGACTTACTAGCATCTTCGTAGGAATTACCAAGTCCTGCGTAGGAGATAGCTAAGTTCTACGTAGGACTTACTTTGGAAGCGTCTAGTGCCAGGTAAAAAAGTGTTTGTCCTACGTAGGAGATAGTAACCCCTACGTAAGAGATAATAAGTCCTACGTAGGAGATAACAACTCCTACGTAGGTGATGATAACTCCCACGTAGGTGATGATAACTCCCACATAGGATTTACTAACACTTACGTAGTACATTTTTTTCTAGTTTTAGCTTTGGCGGCCATTTTGTTCAGTGGAGCGGAACCATTTTAACAATTTTGGTAGAGGGTCACTCAAGGAACATTTCTGTGAAATAGAAAACAGGCCATTGGCCAAGGAGGAGATGTTGTTTAAAGGTTTTTTTCTTTTTTTTTTTTTTTTTTTTTTTTTTTTAGCTTTGGCAGCCATTTTGTTCAGCGGAGCGGAATCATTTTAGCAATTTTGGTAGAGGGTCACCTAAGGAACATTTTTATGAAATTATTTTGAAATCTGCCATTGGTCTAGGAGGAGATGTCGTTTAAAGGTTTTGCTAGCGTTAGCTTTGTTGGCCATTTTGTTCAGCGGATCGTAACCATTTTAGCAATTTTGGTAGAGGGTCACCCAAGGAATATTTCTATGAAATTAATTTGAAATCGGGCCATTGGCCTAGGAGGAGATGTCGTTTAAAGGTTTTTCTATTTTTAGCTCTGGCAGCCATTTTGTTCAGCGGAGCGGAACCATTTCAGCAAGTTTTATAGAAGGTCACCGAAGGGATATTTCTGTGAAATTGATTTGAAATCGGGCTATTGGCCTAGGAGGAGAGGTCGTTTTATTTTCTATGGCCATTTTTTGCTAGTGGAGCGAATCCATTTTAGTAATTTTGGTAGCGGGTCATCCAAGAAACATTTCTGTGAAATTATTTTGAAACCGGGCCACTGGCCTAGAAGGATATGTCATTTAAAGGTTTTTTGGGGTTTTTTTAGCTCTGCCAGCCATTTTGCACAGCGAAGCGGAACCATTTTAGCAATTTTGATAGAGGGCCACAGAAGGAACATTCCTGTGAAATTATTTCAAAATCCATATACCGGTTTATG
The DNA here is from genome assembly GCA_964016985.1 of Anodontia alba. Taxonomy (NCBI): domain Eukaryota; kingdom Metazoa; phylum Mollusca; class Bivalvia; order Lucinida; family Lucinidae; genus Anodontia; species Anodontia alba. Next base: position 32,865,295 of record OZ024832.1, on the reverse strand, counting down.
GAGATGTCAGTTAAGTAAATTGTTGACGGCGGACGACGCACGACGGACGCCGGATACACGGAGATCACAATAGCTCACCTTGAGCACTTCATGCTCAGGTGAGCTAAAAACAACATCAGTTTATCGTCTGCTGAATTTGCGCAGAGAATGGTAAAGATTAAACGTCCGTATATCTGCATCATACCGAGCTGTTCCGGTTAGATCCAGTTTTATCTAGTTCTTTTTCTTTCTCACGGTAATCAGCGAAAGTCGCTCGACAAACATTTTAGTTTATGATTTCTCAACAACCAGAACGCCTAGCATACATAATAAAAGATCTTCATGAACTTGTATAAAAGTGCTCACATACCTTAAATGTTTACTTTTCACTTACTTATAATGTTTGTACTTATATTTTTTCCCACCTCTGATGATTTAGCTCAAGTACAAATATATGTTATATTTAAACTTTACCACTCTTTGAACCATTCCAGCTGACAACAAATTGATAATATCTTTCTTATTTTTCCCAGAAAATAGGGTTTAACATGAAATATTAGTTATCCCCGCGCTTTTCGAAGAAAAATCGGGGATAATGTAATACCAACGTCCGTACGAATGTACGTCCGTCTGTCTGTAATGTCACACCATTGCTCCTTGACCATTTAAGCTAAAATCTCGAAACTTTCACAGGCGATAACCCTATGGATGACGACTGGAGGAACACATTCGGAATTTATATATTGTATAAATTTTGATTGTTGTCCTACAATTTGAATTTGAATTCTATACCGTTTTATTTATTGTCAATACGTTATCGTTTCTATATTATATTTCGTCTTTTTTCTTTGGTACTTTTTGTTTGTGCCCTACTTTCCATGCTTGTTTTAAGTTTACCTTACTATTGAACAGGCATTCATTCATATATATATTTGAAAACTATTCGATAATTTCCACATTTGCATTCAATAATTGCATTCTGGGATACGCACTTGTTCTTTGATAAAAATAGCATTCTGATTACCCCAGGACATCGGAGAAACCCAGGACACCTTTATTTATCGTTTATTTCCTTTCAATAAAGAACAAATATGCCGTACAATGCGAAAAAAAAAGTATAAAATAATCAAAATTGGGAAGTACCATCCCTCCAATAGTAACAATAGCTACATACACTATACATTCGTGTACTTATTATCGATCGGCAGTCCTACCTGTAATTGACACCCCAGAACACATTTAGTATTGCTTAGTAGTGTTTATTGTCATAAAATCTTAAAAGTTAAAGGCATAAAAAGGATCAAAACTGTTAAATAAATATAATTTGCAAGTATTTACCAACATGTTTTTAGTAAATGGTATGCTTCACTCTGCATAATATGGTATACCGATACACTTGTAATCCACACCCCATGATTTTTGGTTTGTTCATTTAACCATATTAATAGAAAACAAGAGGACCATATATCGCTCACCTGAGCAAATAGATTTGCATACTTACTATTGAAGTTTCAGCCAAGTTCACTGCTCTAAGATTTTTTGCATAAATTTTATAGCCCTATCCCCAAGTGGCCATGTTTTTTAATGCATCATGACAGCTTGAACTGAATCTTGGTAGAGGGTTACCAAAGGAACAATTCTGCCAAGTTATATTGAAATCGGTCCAGTGGTTTTTGACAAGAAGATTTTAAAGCTTTTTATATGGACATATAGGGAAATTAAGACCCCTCCGCCCCCCACCTCCCACCCTCCCCCCCCCCCCCCCCCCCCCACACACACACACTGGTGGCCTTGTTTTTTGACGAATCACGACGGCTTGAACATTCTTGGTAGAGGGTTACAAAAGGAACATTCTTGCCATGTTATATTGAAATCAGTCTAGTGGCTTATGACAAGAAATATTTTAAAGTTTTCTATATAGATATACAGGGAAAATAAGCCCACCCCCTCCCACCCCCCTCTAGCGGTCATCTTTCTTTGACGAATCATAACGGCTTGAACAGTCTTTGTAGAGGGTCACCAAGGAAACATTTCTGCCAAGTTATATTGAAATCGGTCGAGTGGTTTCTGACAAGAGGATTTTTAATTTTTTCTGTATCGTAGATATATAGGGAAAATAAGCCCCGTCCTTTGGCGGCTATGTTTTTTAACGAATCAGGAGGGCTTGAACAATCTTAATCGAGGATCACATTAGGAACATTTCTGCAAACTTATATTGAAATCGGTTAAATGGTTTCTGAAGAAGATTTTTAAAGGTTTCTATATAGATATATAGAGAAAATAAGCCCCGCCCCCTGGCGGCCATGTTATTTGACGAATCACGACGGCTTGAAAATCTTGGTAGAGGGTTACAAAAGGAACATTCCTGCCATGTTATATTGAAATCGGTCCAGTGGTCCAGTGGTTTCTGACAAGAAGATTTTTAAAAATTTTCTATATAGATATATATGGAAAATAAGCCCTGCCTGCTGGCGGCCATGTTTTTGACGAATCACGATGGCTTGAACAATCTTGGCAGAGGATCACCATAGGAATATTTCTGCAAAATTATATTGAAATCGGTCCAGTGGTTCCTGACAAGAAGATTTTTAAAGGTTTTCTTTTGGTTGCCATTGCAACCAGAACTCTGCATGGATTCCAAATCTTTGAAAAATTATCAGTCAGTATCGCCCAAGGATCAATCTTGTGAAATTTGTTTAAAATTGGCTCAGTGCTTTAGGAGGAGATGTTGTTTAAAGATTGTGGACGGACGGACAGAAGGACGGACGACGACGGACGGTGAATGACCGCAATAAAACTTACTAAATATTTGATTTTTATATGGCTACACAATAACTCATAGGTACTTTGCATAGTGCAAAATGCTCAAGTAAATATCCCCCTCCCCCCTTGGAAATATCAAAGCGGGATACAGAACATTGATATTTAAATCATTACATCTAAAATAGAAAGGAACGCAATGGTCAGGAATCGATACAATTATCCCACACCTCCCATCAGAGACATAAAGAAACACAAACACGAAATGAATGAACCCTAATGGAAATATCACTAGCAGAAAGCTAAACGGACAGTTACTTTCTCACAAAGTGTCCAAATGGCAATCCAAAACAAAAAAGATGTGAGCGACACACACATTCAAAGACGAACTATAACAAAATTAAACCATGACAGAAGAACCGCCTTGGAACGGTCAGTGAAAAGTATTTCACTAGGGGGGAGGGGGTTAAATCGTGGCCACAATCCTCGCCCTTACTTCTGCCGCGGTTTAGACACATAATTTGTTCAGTCCGCATGAAGGCTTCCTAACTCATCAGTGCTACATCTCCGTGAACACAAAAAAATCAACAAATTACAGAGATGAAACAACGATGAGGTCAGCACGAAACAACTGAAATGCTAGAGCAAAAGAAAACGGGCCCGACCAAATATAGAGCATCAAGTACCAACCAACATTACCCAAAATTAAATTTCAAGCAAGCCTTTACGCTGGAACCATCTTAGAATCTGAGGCCTAACCCGCCGGCGTGCAATTAAAAAGAGAAGCAAAGTTATTAACCGTGATTGGGTTAACAACCATGCATGCAGTCTGTCGTATAACATTTATGTTTATGTCTTTTTATATCGAAGAATGATTTTACGAAATTGAAGACTGAAGTCATTGCAAGCATATATTTTTCTGGATTTATAACTCGTACAGTCGGTTTAGACCTTTAGCCCCAGTGGGGGATTTTGTACACTATATTTGTTTGAAACAATCTTATATAAGAAACAAAATGACACATTTTAACCCTCTGACGATAGAGGCGTTCGCGTGGAACAGCCATGTTACCAACGTTACCCTTAAAACAATAAAAATACTTTAAAATACTAAAGTTTCGTTTAGAGACAGATATCTTAATATGTTGAACTGTCAATGGCTTATGATATATCGGTTACATACGTTACTAAAAGTAATATAAGTACTTATATAAGTTTCCTGATACAACGTTTTTGACGACTATGAATATTCAGTGGCTACAAATTTAATCCACTGCTGTTTCGCAATCTTGTTCGTCTGTCATTACTGACAATGACCAATCCTAATCAACTGTGTGATGTGTTATTATTTGTGTGTTCTAAGATGGCTGATGAGACCAATCTTAGCTCTAAACTGCCTGTTGCAGACAGAAAAAGAGAGGTCTGAGGAAGAAAGCTCTGTTGGTGATGCCTTAGCTCTGGCTTTCCGCTGTGCACGTTTCTGCTTGGCTTCGCTGATTCTTTTTGCTTCGTATTCACCAGCTCCCCTTTTTATGAGGCCTCGCCACTTTGTACGATCTTGTGCAATCTGTTCCCATGACTCATTTGGAATGTTGAAGTCTTTAAGGGAGGCTTTGAGGGTGTCCTTGTATCGCTTCTTCTGACCACCATGGGAGCGTTTTCCTGCTTGAAGTTCTCCATAGAGGATCTTCTTTGGCAAACGTTCATCAGGCTTTCTGGTAACATGGCCTGTCCATCTTAACTGTGCCAATTTCAGAAGAGTATGTATACTCTGCATCCCTGCCCTTTTTCAGGACTTCTGTGTCTGGAATCCTGTCTTGCCACTTGATCTTTAGAAGTTTTTCAAGACAGCTTGTATGGAAGTGGTTCAGTCTTTTGGCATGCCGTTCGTAAACTGTCCAAGTTTCGCATGCGTATAAAAGTGTTGGCAGCACTTCCGATCTATATACTTTCAGCTTTCTGTCAAGTCTGATTCCACTTCGGTCCAAAATTCTTCCACGTAGCCGGCCAAATGCTGCACTAGCTTTGGCAATTCTAGCATTGACTTCATCATCAATGTGCACAACTCTAGACAATGTGCTTCCAAGGTAGGTGAACTTGTGTACCACTTGCAATCGCTGACCTTTCACTGTGATGGTAGGCTCCTTGTAAGGCTTTCCAGGTGCTGGCTGATATACTACCTCAGTCTTTTTTATGCTGATTGTGAGATCAATGCTGTCACATGAATCAGATACTTGATCCACACCTTTTTGCATTTTCTCTTCTGTTGGAGCACCCTTTGCCATGTCATCAGCAAAGAGGAACTCGTCTAGCACCTCTGTCTGCACCTTAGATTTAGCTTGCAACCTTCTTAGGTTGAAAAGTTTCCCATCAAAGCGATACTTGATAGGTGTACCATTGTCACCATCCTGGAAAGCATCTGTAAGCATGGCAGAAAACATCATGCTGAACAGTGTTGAAGCTAGTACACAGCCTTGCTTAACTCCATTTTTCACAGGAAATGGATCAGATAACTCGCCATCATTTTGGACCCTTGCAAGCATACCACCATGGAACTGCCGCACCATTGCTATGAATTTGGCAGGACAACCAAACTTTGCCATAATTTTCCAAAGTCCCTCACGACTGACTGTGTCAAATGCTTTGGTAAGGTCGACAAAGGTCATGTAGAGGTCCACATTCTGTTCCTGGCATTTTTCTTGAAGCTGTCATGCTGTGAAGATCATGTATATTGTTCCTCTGTTTTTCCTGAATCCACACTGGCTTTCCGGTAGAAGCCCTGACCGTTCCAGGTGTTCATTCAATCGGTTCAGTAGGACCCTAGCAAGAATCTTCCCAGCAATTGACAATAAAGAGATTCCTTGATGATTGTCACATACTTGAGGATTCCCTTTCCTTTTGAATAGGTGGATAATTGTTGCATCCTTGAATTCTTGAGGGATGGCTTCTTTTCTCCACATAATGTGAAATAACTCAGTTTCTCTGCAACTGGGGGACCTCCTGCTTTGTAGATCTCTGCAGGTATTGCATCTGATCCTGGAGCCTTGCCAGATGACAAGAGTTTTATTTCGCAATAGATAAGCACTATATCTCCTCTTTTGTACATCAAGAAATGAAAACAAACCAGCTCGACCAAATCAGCTCGAAAGCAAATGGAATAAAGAACGATAGTTACTTTAAAACAGCCTAAACTTCTCTTTTGAAAAATATTGCAATTTCAAACTTCTTAACTTAATTTTGCTGTGTTTGCTCTTACTACAATGTATTTAACTATTATGATTGGTTTAATGTGGAAGCCAACAAAACTCAATATTGGGGTAGAGACAAAAACTGTACATAAGTGAAAACTCAGTCTTTCTGAAGAATGTGTTGTGCCTCATCATAAATCTGTCGTTATTATAACGTCGCGAAATCGACATGGTAACCATGTCGATTTCGCGATGTTATAAAAACGACAGAATCTTACTCAGACAGTCGCGATTGTCACTTTTTTCTTCAGCATGCTTGTTTGACTATTTCACCGATGTCTCCGCAGGTTCTGGGTAAAGTCTTAACTTTAAGCACTGACTCCTGATGGCACTTTGAATACCCATGTTTTCTTAAAGATACACAAGAGAGTTCCTAGCGCACCAAAAAGATACCCTATCCGACAGGTCATTCAGAGAAATCAAAGCATAGTACTGTTCCATGAAACTTGTTTTCAACAAGCGAAGTGGTGCAGTGGTTATGTTTCCTAAGCGCTGCCGTCGTAACCGGCGTGGGTTCGAACCTCACTCAGCATAGTGGTATTTCATATTTCTTCCTATACGTATTTGCATCAGTAATGAATTCTTTGTTGAAGCTTGTTCAAATCTTAAATTATAATAATATTTCCAAGTTTCAGTATCCTGTGGATCCAGAGAGAGTTCTTTGTATATAATGATTGCGCTAACACACCAAACATATACACTATCCGACAGGTCATTCAGAGAAATCAAGCATAATACTGTTCCATGAAACTTGTTTTTGGTGGCGGTTTGTAAAAACCGTCGCCAAATTTACAATACCGTATTTCGACAATCCGTTTTTCAAAACTGCAAACCTAATAACTTCCTAAAACGTAGTTCCATACTGACGCTGATGTCGCTTAATTCTGCATTCAAACATGTAAACCTTGTACACTCTGGTAATTATAAATAGCGACCGAATATACAAAACCAAAGAAAACTTCAAACTTTTGAAGAAATAATACTTTAATGATGTCGAGCGAAATCTCGGCGGACGAATATAAACAAAATAAACAAACGGTGGGACTTGATTAGCCTCCAGAACCTTCGGAAGCAGAGAATTTGAAAATAAGTGATGCAAAAGATTCTCCGGAGGTTCTCCAAAGTCTCCGAAAGCGTATCAAAGAAATATATAAATATGCAATTTTTTGCGGTAATACTTTCCTGCTAGATTGTTATTACACCCCAAGGCCACTGTGCCTGTCACTTTGTGCCTTCCGGATATACCGGATATTAAAAAAAAACTGTGAATCAAGTCCGACCCAATCACAGTGATTTCCGCCATAGAAATAATTTTCTTCGATAGAAATTATATTTTCTCGAAAATTTTTGTAGTTCATGTATATAGGCTCGCGAAAAACAACGTCCGAAAAGCAGAAACATTTAAAGATCTCCAGCAAAATTCCTGAAGCAGTGAAATGCGTTTCAGGTAGGCCAACGAGTAGTGTATCGTCATTGATACCTGTTACCGAGGTTCACTGATTATCGGATATTCAAGAAACACGGCCCCGCCCATTGGGGCCCGCGAAGTAGATGGGCTGCCTGTAGCCTCCAAGACAGACCTGCTGAAGCAGGGCCTGAGTTCATCATGTGATCGAGTTGGGTAAAAGTCCCACAAATCTGGAGGCAATATCGTTAATGACTGAAATATTGTTGACCCACATACTGATTCTCAGTTACCAGGAAAATTTATGAGCTGTAAAAGTACAAAACAAAATTTGAGACCCTCAAAATCTAAGTGATACCGCCCATGACAAAACAGGGAAATGGCATTTTATATGAAATGTGTGGAGAGTTGTTTTATTATTGTTATATATAGGAAGATTTGTGTGTTTATAAGAGGATTTTAATATTTATAACTCAGCTTTTGCTAAATTTATATGACAAGAGTTACTGTAACTGTCCAGGAAAGATCCATGATATGTCTGTAAATCTGTGAAAGTTCTACGAGTTTAAGGAACTTCCGTGAATCCGTAAAAACTCCATGAATCCATGAAAGGTCGGTGGTCAAGGTCTGTCAGTCATTTAAATTTTGTAATATATCCGTGATATGATGAAGTTCCATGGAAGCTCCGTAGTGTATCGGAGATACACATATGCATGAAAAGTATTACGTGCAAGGCCGGGAAAAATAAGCAAAATCAATTGCTAGAAAAGACATTCAGTAGTAGTATTTACAGAGAATTTGAAAGGAAATAGATCCATTAGAATAAATTGATAACATTTACTCAGTTGCTACATGCAGTTTTCATTTTAGTCAACATTCCAAACATCTAACAGTTCTTGAATGTTTCAACTGGCGCGCTTTCAGTTTGATATCTTGGCACTCTGGATGGAACCAATGCTGACATTTTGTACACTGGAACATCAGATTGTAATGGGATCTTGTGGGCCTGTATATAAAGACTCTGTAGATTTGCTGCTTGTTGAGACATATCTCTCAGGTAGAATTTCGCGAACGTAGAAGAATGATTCCAGACCGCTGCTTTAAGGATTTCATCAAGAGGAACCTTATCAAAGAATGCCCAAGAAGAAGACAGAGCCCTAACTTCATGAGTTTTAGTTTTAAGGAAAGAAATGTCACGATTACTGCATTTCCTATAAGCAAGTTTGATAGTATAAGATATCCACCGAAGCTTTCGAGATATCCTGATTGCCTTTGATAGGTAAAATAATCTAGTTCTATTCTGACGATAGGAGCTAGTCATTTTCAGGTAAAATTTTAATGCTCTAATCGGGCATAAAAGTCTATCCGATTGTTCCCTTTTGCCTTTTGCATGTTCGAACTAGATTAGGAATAACAATAGGATCTGGGCTGATAGATGGAAGCTGATTTTTTGCCAAGAAACCAGTTTGGACTATCAGAGAAACTGAACCATCAGATTGATTGAATCTTAAGTAATTTGCATCCATTTGCCAAAGCATGAATTTCGCTACATATTTTAGCAGTGGCAATAGCAAGTAAAAAGGCTGTCTTGATAGTTACGTGAAGTTTTGATGCCTTATGCAGAGGTTCGTTTGGTGCTTTCTTAAGACAAGATAAGACCCAAGAGATCTTTGTATTGGTCTTTGTAATTCAAAGGATCTAATTAATTCTGAAAGAACTGGGTTAGAACCGACTCTGTTACAAGTTTTGAATTTAAGCGTATTAGATATCATAGCTCTTTATCCTTTGATGACACTTATTTGTCATGTTTTCTCAGAAAGCTATACCTCTAAGAGGAGCCGAGACTGGATTAACCTTCTTTCTATGTCACCAATTAGAGTATACGACCCATTTAGCATCATAGACTTTCTGAGATCTTCTAGATTATGAGACAAGGTCTGCAACGTTTTGCGAAAAGTTTTTATCTCTGATTGATTGTTTGATAACTCCCAAGCGTGACGGTCGAGAAGTGGGAGATTTCGATGAAGAAATTTTCCTTTTGCTTGTGTCAAAATTTTGGAAAAAGCGGAAGACATTGCGCTGACACTGTAGAACCGCTGAGAACCACGGCCGTTGAGGCCACAGAGGAGTAACCAGAACTATTCTGCACTGCGATTGATGAATTTTGGCTAGAACAGCAGGTATAAAAGGAGGAAATGCATATGCATGAAGAAGATCCCAGTTCATTGAAAAGGCGTCTATTGCTAGAGCATGACTGTCGGGAACTGGAGATACATACAATGAGAGTTTGTGATTGAATCGTTTCGCAAACAGGTCAACATTGGGATAATTGAGCCTTTGGAATATGGAATTCGCAATCGATTGATCCAAAGCCCAATCTGTTTCGATAGGTCTGTCCAACCTCGAGAGGCGGTGTGCCAAGATGTTGAATTTGCCTGGAATATGACGATCACTACATCTTGTTCCAGGCAACAATGGATAGTTTGGGAGAATGTGCTCCACCTTGTTTGTTGTTATAGGAGACCACTGTCGTGTTGTAGGTAGATATCATGACGCAAGAATGGTGAATAAATTTTGCGGCTTTCTTCAGTGCGAGACGAATGGCTCTCATTTCTAACATATTGATATGGAGCTGGGATTGGTCTTCCGTCCAGCGACCATGAAAGGATAATCTCATCGGCTCTAAATGAGCTCCCCATCCGAAATGACTGGCGTCCGTAAAAAGGAATACATTGGGATCTGGAGGATGGATAGGAGTTCCTAGGACGAAGCGTTTGGTGTCCACCCACCACTTCAAATGAAATCAAATCATATTGCTAATCGTAATCTGATGATCGAGAGGAAGTATATAAGGTCTCCAGACAGACAGAAAACACATTTGCAGGGGTCGTAAGTGAAATCTGCCTAGGAGAACAAAATCTGCTGCTGCACTGAGTTTGCCCAAAAAAGAAAAGAAAGTTCGTGCCGATACTTGATTGCAAGAGAGAACAGATTTGATAGGGTCTCGACTCGATCCGCTGGTACCCTGACTAAATTCTGCTGTGTCAGAATTTCCATGCCTATGAACGTGAAATTCTGAGCTAGAATTAATTCTGACTTTTTAGGTTTGGAATAAAACCTAGACTCCGAACTACTTGAAGGCAATATTTTGTCTGATTTAATAGTCGATTCCGAATCAGATTTCTTATCAGCCAATCGTCTAGGTACGGAAAAACTGTAATGGCACGTTGACGCAGGTGCGAAGCTATAACGTCCATCAATTTGGTAAAAATCCACGGACAGAGACATTCCGAAGGGTAAGGCCGTGAACTAGAATATCTGATTTTCGTAGGCGAATCGAAGATACTTTCTGGATTGAGGATGTATCGGAAAAAGGAGATAAGCATCTGTCAAGTCTATGGAGATAGCCCAGTCGTTGTTCACAATCGATTGTCTTACGGACTTGACTGTCTCCATCTTGAATGGCTGTTTCTTTATGTATAGTAAAGAAACATCTATAACTGGACGTAACCTCCCGTTCTTTTTTGGTATAAGGAATAGCCGCGAGTAAAAGCCGGGAGTTCCCAGATCTTGTACCCTTTCCACTGCCCGTTTCTGGAGAAGGATATTGATCTCTTCTCGAACGAAGTAACGGTGAGGAAGATTGGCTCAGTTTTATTGGAACTGACGATAGGGGAGGAATTATCCTGAAACCGTTACGAACGAATACGTATTTCCCAATGTTCCACAAAATGGGCCAATCTTCCCCCGCCCCGCCCCCCAACCCCCCCCCCCCCTCCCCACCACTGGAATATCCGGACTCGGTAAGACTGGCAGGGGAAAAGGTTGGCTTTCAGAAAGTTGTGGAGGACGAGGCAATTTTACAGGAGGGGAATTGTTTGGAGTTACTACCCCTCTTAGTGAAATCCTTTCTGTTACTTGACGTAAAGGATTGCGGTTGTGTTTTTGTCCTGTATGGTTGTGTTTGTTTAGTCCTAGACGGTTTGGTAGGGACATTAGGAATTTTTAAAAGCGCTTGACGAAGCGTGAGGCTTTTGTTGTTGGATAGCTGTATTTGAAGAAGTGAAGGCTAAAATCCCTTTGCTGAGCCTCATAGTTAGCCTTCGCAACTTCCGTCAAATAGCGTTTTGGAATTTATCGGAGCATTCCTGAACTCATAGCTAGAATTCTCTAGAAATAATTTTGAGTTGGCTAATGCCGAATCGCGTCTAGCCTGGAATATTTCTGTTGCCAATATGGTGGACATAGCTGTGGCATGTTTAATCGATTTTACTACGGCCTCAAGTAGTCTTGAAAGGGCCGCAACCGACATCGATTCTTGTTGAAGGCACATATATGCTGCAGATGAAAACAAGTGTGCATGGGAATTGATAGCGATGAGTTTGCATGCTTTCTTTTCCAATGCCTCCAAGTTTTTTTTTTTTTTTTTTTTTTTTTTTTTTTTTTTGTTTTGTTTTTTTTTTTTAGGAATATAAGATCTTCCTTTGTTAGACAAGTCTAACAGGGAAGCATCTGCCTCTAATGTTGGTATGTTCTCAGTCGGGAAGTATTGGTAAACTTAGTAGGGGCAAGAGACTTGACCAAGTTTTGAGGACATAAACAATCCTTGCAACATTTGTCCGTGTCTAATTTGTTTTGTATGAATTTAGTGGTGTTTTCTACCAACATTGACTGGGGCAGAATTAATAATGGAGCGGCATGCGACTCCATTAAATGTTCTATCCCAGATAGTGGTATAACGGGAGTCTTTCCCTGGGATATGTTTGGGCATAATTCTGAGGCAAAAACCGATTGACTTCATTTATGGCCTTGTCAAACGACCAAACCACAGCTTCTGAGTCAGAACCTGAGTCTTTGGCCGCTTGTAACACATTCCCCTGTAACTGAGGTGGTATATTAATAGGTATTTCTTGTAAACTTTGTGTTATATTAACCGGTTCCGCAGGTTTCAGCGGAATTAGTAATTCTGCAACCTGGGAAGCTGGTTTTACTCTTTTGTATCTACCAACCATTCTCTGATTGTGTAGATAATGATGAAGAAGAGGACGACATCGATCGTCTTCTTCTCTTTTTATGAGAATGTTTAGCTCTCTTTGATTTTTTATTCTTTTGTGAATTTGAAGAGGTCGACCTAGAAGAAGATGAAAACGAAGACGATCTATGTATTTTCTTCTTAGATCTATGTCTTCTTTTAGACTGGTCCATACGGGATTGTCTAGTCTGTGAAAAGTGTTTGTCATTTGATTTTCAAGTATTTGGAGGTTCTATTATCACACTTGGGTCTGACATTTGCGAGAAGTCAGGCTCAAGTGGTAATATCATTTTACTACAGGTGGCTGGGTTTGGTAACTCATGTGCGAATAAGTGTTCCGAGCCCGGGCTGCAATGGCTAGGTAGTCTGCGTTCACAACCCCTGGAGTGATGGCTGCTGACAGAAGCAGGGTATGATAGCTGGAGTCCAACGACCGGTAACTGGATGACCGGTGAATGTTGATAGTTAATTAACTGACCGGTGCCTGGTGACTGATGCCCGGTGTCTGGAAGTCCATATTTACTGACCAGTGACTGGTGCCTGGTGCCTGGTAAATTTTGACTGGTGCCTGGTTGACTGCTGCCTTGTTGACTGGTGCCTGGTTGACAGGTGACTGGTGACTGGTTAACCAGTGACTGGATGACCGGTGAATAGATGACCGGTGACTGGTTGACCTATGACTGATTGACCGGTGCCTGGTTGACTGGTGACTGGTGGACTTATTGCCTGGTTGGAATTTGTTTCCATTTGGCTGCCACCTAAATGAATCCTGCTCTGGCAGTAAAGCTATGCGGGGCTGTGCTCCCATCTTAAGAAATTGTATCAGACGGGTCTAACACAGCCAGCCTCCATCCCACCCTTAAATGGGGTCATAAGGGTCAGCCTGTAAATATAGACATATTTGATATCAAATTGATGAGAACTTTAAGAACATGTTACTTCATTGTCTTTTTGAGAAAAAAAACCTGGAACATTACATGGCTAAATGGAACTCATTCAAATCCAGCCTCCAACCTGCCCTTAAATGGGGTCATAATATAATGGATCAGCCTTGACTCTGACCACCAACGGGGTGATTTGGAATCAACCTCGAATGGTAGCCATGACTGGTATCAAATTGAAGGTCTTGAAGAGATCTGGAACATTATATGACTTAAATGGATCTCATTCACCCCCAGCCTCCACCCCACCCTTAAATGGGGTCATAAGGGGTCAGCCTGTAAATATAGCAACATTTGGTATCAAATCAAAGGTGTTGGTGAGAACTTTAAGAAAATATGATTTTACTGTTGTTTTGAAAAAAAAAAAAAAAAAAAAAAAAAACTCTGGAACATTACATTGCTTTAATGGATCTCATTCATCCCCAGGCTCCAGTCATATGTTGTTTTAAAAAACAAAACCTATTTTATTCAGAAGTGAAACTACAAAACATATAGTACACAATATCATACCATATGTAAACAAGGAAATGATAAGAATGAAAGGTGATATGCTGACAACCATACACCCTAAAACCATAAAACTTTATCTCAGTATGAACCACAGGAATACCATATGGCCCCAAACATTTAAGTTATAGTGACCAATCGTAACAAAAATAGGCATAAATGTCAAGATTTTTTAGATCAGGCCGAGATCTTGGCTTTAATAAGCCTCAGGCCCTACAACCCTCATAAGTGTATGTATTGAAATACGGGTCATCTCCCTCAAAGCAAGGTTACACTGGCCTAATTTAGCCAAACTGAACACAATTTCAAACATTAAGGTAATCCCAGAATGACACTGTAAGCCTGAGATTGGGGCCTCCAGTGTCTGACAAAGTGAACTAAATGCACAGACTTAACAAGAATGATGATGACGACAACAACAACAATGACACCGCATACAGATCCCTTTGTCGCTCTTGCTTGCTCAAGTTGTGGCGACAAAAACTTAAATTGTTCTGATTTTGTCTAAAATAGGTTACCATGACCTAGTTTTAATCAAGGTCACTCACAGTAGTCTGTGCATGAACTGGTGGAGTTTGAAGTGCCTAAGGCTAACGGGAGAAGAGAGTGACTTGATTTTGACTAAAACAGGTTGCCATGATCTAGTTTTAGGGACATGAATGAGGGTTGTCTGATGAAGTTTAAAGGGTAATGAAACTTCATCTGCGTATGCATGATGACAATTCTGTTGAATGCCACGAACCATGACCAACATTTACTTTTCATGGTCCAGTGAACAATGTTAAGTCTGTGCATTTAAAAACAACTAAATAACCATTACCACTCGCTGACATCCATCTGGCTTTGAGTAAGTTAAAATGTAAGCAAAGATAAGAGATTTAAGTCTCAAGAAGTCTGTCCCCAAGTGGTAGATATTGCAGTCTAAATCGACTTGGTTTGTTTGGTTGCTTTAACAGCATACTAGTATTGAAATATAATGGCGTCTCGTCGCAACGACACGGCTATTAAATATAAAAAGTTCTCAGTTTTTACCTGATAATTATGTACCTAGTGCCGTGTCAATACTTACCCATAATTCAACCAACTACCGTTAGAGTGCGATGGCGCTTTCCTACCTTTGGGGCTATAAAAATACCAAACTTTTTTTTAAGCCGGGCACCTGTGTTTTAAGTCCACAGAAAAGAAACTGACACATGATCATTAAAGCGGGAAGAGTTACGTCATACAGGTAACTGCCTAAGGGACCTTCTGGATTAAAACTCCTTAAGACGACTGAACTGTCGGGGGTTTTTTTGTGGAAGGTGTGAAATACAGACTCGAATAGCACATTATCTATAAGTTAATGTATCGTGCAGTAAAAAGGAGAATTCAAAAGTATCAAAGCACTGAGAGTGCTGATGGGGGCGGTTGCCTGAACTCTTTAACTGATTGGGATTTACCTTGAAATAAAAAAAAAACAATACATAACAGTACTCAATAATGGAACTCGTTTGGGATTTACCCATTTAATGCAGATATCTGCATTTCAAATACAAATATCTCTTTTAATTAATACAGATATCTGTGTTTTTTTAGAATTACAGATATCTTTAATTGCAATGCAGCTATCTGTAATTGAAATAGAAACATATCTAACTGAAATGCGGATATTGGTATTTGAAATACAGACATCTCTATTTTCGATCCTTATATAAATATCTGTATATTAATTAGAGATATCTACATGTCAAATACAGATATCCGCATTTCAATAAGAGATATCTTTAATTAAGCTTAATTCGGGATATCTGCATTTAAAATACAGGTATCTCTAATGAAATGCGTTTATCTGTATTTCAAAGGAGATATCTGAATTTCTAAATGTCACGTCCCTGTTTTATCTTGAATATATTTTTATATGTACATAGTATAAAAAGAAGTTTGTATCGATTTTTATTAACCAGGTTAGATTAATGCATTTGTAACTGGAGCGCTGATTATGATGACAGTTTTACTTTTTAAGCAAGTAGGTACACTTCAGCTTTCAAGTTACGGTATTACGGTAATCACGAGATAGTTATGCTGAGGGTCTATTTGATTATTTACGTCTATATACTTGAGCGGTTACCAGAACACTATATATTCCGAGTGAACCTAGGTTTGGTGATCAATATCTTCACTGTTCTGGGATTGATTTTCGTCTCAAGGCTATCTTTTGAAAGGGGAGACAATTTTCTGTCGTAATTTTGCAGTTTTGTAGCGTTCCGAGAGACAAATGTTTTTTCCTTCATAGTTTTAGCAGTTGCTGTGTGAAACTTTGCACCGTTCGGACAATCGAACAGGTTATTTTAAATCTTGACTATCACGGTATTCTTGTGAATATTATTTTTAGATCTTGAATTTCACGGATTTCTTGTGGACACAATGTTTCAAAACGTGCCACATTACTATAAAAGTTCCCTGGTTGAATAGAGCGATACACACTACAAAATTTATTTCATCGAAAACTGATCCTTGTCTACCTATTTCTAATATTTATGTTGTGCTGTATCTGGGGAATCTGACCATGGTAAGTCAATAATTTATTTAATTTTATTCTTGCAATATTCTTGCTCGTCTTTACCGCAGCTAAAATTCGAGTAGGTAAATTTATTGCTTTACTACGTTGCGATTTTATGGATTTTATGTATCATTCGTACTTACAAACCCGGCATGATAAGTAGATAGACCCTGATCAGATGTGTATACTTTGGTTATATGGGTAGACCCTGATCAGACGAATAAGCCGTTTCGGGTGTGTAAACTATAAACCGAATAGGGAGGTAAAGTTTGATCGATTCTATGGATCCTGATCAGTCTAGTGAGTCTGATAGGTTCTGTAGACCCTGATCAGAATGCAATCATTAATATTTTTATTTGAATAATATAAATGGATCGGCGCAATGATAGCACTACCGTACTTTGATATTACATATTCTCATCTGACATGTACATACCAGACATATACGCTTAAATGTATGACACAGTTAGGCGTTATGTCGTTATGTTGACCGCACACACCGTACATATACGCGTAAAAGTACGCTACCGTTAGGCGTTATGTTAACTGCATACACATTCATTAGTTAGCGCGATTTACACAAATGACACATACTATATTCACCTTGAACACATATACAGAGGTCCTTTTTTATTTTAATCACAAGTCTGTTTACTAGAATATTTTACGGTGAAATGGCTCAAGCAGCAAGGAGTCATGATTGAGGCTATGACGATGGCACGTTGATATTGTACCCAATGATTACGTGGGGACGATGTGTGATCGTGTAATCATTGTGGTATAATGGCAGTTATAATTTATTTTAGCCTTTAGCGTTCTAAAGGAATTCTTATAGTGGAAGGCGCATGGGTTCTTCCTGTAAGAATGTGTAATCGTCGAGATGCCATTCCTCCGATTAATATGGATGTCAGATATATTCTGACTGTGTGTCTGCCTGTGTTAGATTTTTGTACAATATTATATGTCATTAACAGCGTCCATGTGGTTTTAGGATCTGATTTTGCTATATAATAATCAATTGCAACGGACTTGTCGCATTTATAACATTTGGCATACATACACACTCTGTATATCTAGTGGAAATTAATAAAGAAATATCTTGTCATGTTTGATATCGAGAGTTCTAGGACATGATACTTATTTTCAGGTCCCGTATCCGTATATGTATCTGTTTCACCACTGTTATCGTCACTATGATTGACCATCAAATGTTTTCCGGCAAGTTTTGTTCAAAGTTCTATAGAAACAAGTGTTAGTGATAACCGGAAATATCATGGAGGATACATCCGTGGACTTTATCTTAAGATATAATATAAGTATATTATATTTAATTATGGAAATATAATTAAATAAACATTATTTTCAGATTATGAAGTTCAACAGTACCTGTGGATTATGGAAGCTTCGGAACATAGAAATTGGAACATGGAAATTTGAACTTTAATTATAGTTGTTGTTTTTTTTAACTTTTTAAATACATGCTTGTTTTTATTTTATTTTTTTTTAACTTTTTAAATACATGCTTGTTTTTATTTTACAAACTGTTGTGTTTATCCTCTGATTGCTTGTGAATTGCGTCTAGTCCATCGTCACCGTGCCCAACGCTCGTCCGATCACGTGACACTAAATTAAATATATATATATATATATATATATATATATATATATATATATATATATATATATATATATATATATATATATATATATTTCAATTACAGATATATATATATATATATATATATATTTCAATTACAGATATCTTCAACCGGCCTCGGTGGCTCAGTTGGATGCGCCGTCCGACTGGAGACCAGGAGGTCGCGGGTTCAACCCCCGCCGAGGTCGGCAACATTCTTTCGTGGAAATTGATCATGAAATATTTTCTACGGTCATTCTGCCCCTTCCGCTGATTCAAGAAGAGCAGTTGTCAGTTTCTGGCGAAATAATGTACACAATACTGGTTAACCGCTTGGAGGGCTAAGCCTGCCCAGTAAACGTGTGGTTAGGTAAACTGACCGCGCTCGACATGATCCCATTGGGTTGACTGGGCCGTAAAACCTCAACACAAACATATCTTCATTTCAATAAGGGCTGTCTGTATTAATGATTGAATTAGAAATATTCCAATTCACTCTACTTATGAGAAACTGATACCTCCCTCGCCGATTTTTACATGCGCACCGTTCACCGGTTTACAAATTAATACAGTACAAGGGTACAGTGTGAACTAATTATTTTCCCCATAGAGCTCCATAGTAATTCCACCCTTTTTGGTTGTTAAGAGTTCATTTCAGGGAATGTCTGGGCTTCTAAATTTTGTTTTAATTCAAAGACCAGGCTTAGCACAGCAACATAAATGAGGAAAACTACCACTGTCACCAGCACTTTCTACCCCGGGCTTCCCTACATTTTTTGCACCAATCACCAATCTTGTCACAATTGGTTCCCTGTGCCCCATACAGCAACATTTCCACCCTCCACCCCCCCCCCCTTCCCCACCACCCAATGAAGCACTAAAACGCCTAATATCAATAAAATAAACTGATTAAAACCAAATCATGTCCTTTGTGTTTACTTATTGCTTAATTTTGCTGATGGAAACACTTTTTGTGTTCCTCAAGGTCATTTAAATATAGAAAAGCATAGTAAATCCAGTTGTGTTACATGTTTCCAGGCATACTTGTAGATTTTTTTAGAAGATCACCAAGGTCAAGGTCACATGACTGTTAAAAAAGGAGTTTTGTTTGACTGATCCAGTTTCAGTGCCTGGAGGTGTGCATTCTAAAAAAGGGCCCTTTTAGTTCATGTCATTATGGGATACTTTGCAATATGCCACTTTCTAAGTGATACATATCACAATCATTTTATATTTACCTATATATTAGTACATATATTTCATTAAAAGTATGTACAAAAAGAAAATAATTTAATCTGAT
This sequence comes from Anodontia alba, assembly GCA_964016985.1. Classification (NCBI taxonomy): domain Eukaryota; kingdom Metazoa; phylum Mollusca; class Bivalvia; order Lucinida; family Lucinidae; genus Anodontia; species Anodontia alba. The sequence goes on along the minus strand of OZ024832.1, from coordinate 32,845,948 downwards.
GTTTAATTCAAGGCATAAACCAGTTATGTCTGGAGGTCACGGAAACAGTTCATTTTCCATGCAAAAGCATTACTTTACTTTCTCTATTTCCTGTGTAGGCTTCCAATTCATGGGTCCCGTGCTGGTCCCGGGCTTAGAATAGGCCAGACGTACCCTCTGCGTGACGTACGAGCCGGCTAAAAGAGGCCGCCCGTGACCACCCGGGCCCTCGAAATAGATGGCTGCCTTCCGCTTCTGTGGCAGTTGGGTAAAACCCCTAACATAACAGAGCAACCGTCCGTTCAACCGGTATAATTCCAGAATATAAAATTCATTTATTGAAATGCATCTTAAATTGGAAAAAACAAATTTCGCGAGATCTATCCTTTTAAACCTTTCCTATCTCATGTTACTAACATGCTTCATTTGTTTGTGTATCATTATGTGCCCGTGGGTCGCACATGGGACGAAGATTATAACCTCATCTGTATTTAACATGTGTTTGTCTTGTGTTGTGTCATTTTTCCGAACTCTAGCATTCTCTACATTAAAAAGTAAGATGCATTTAATATTGTTAGATAAAAAACTAAACGTTTTTCAAGGTATGAAATCTACATATCATTTGAAAGCTACATATCATCTAACACAGCTTATTTGTTTGACTCTCTTAAAAAATGAATCCAAAATGAATCCTTCTTTTAATAAACTGTTTATTTTAAATATGGATCTCCTAATTTATATTAAAAATAACCTTTCAATTTCCCAGACGTTTTCGGCCTCCCTTGTCTGTAGGGAATAAAATCTACAGATCACTTTCCTTCTGTAGTGGATAGGGTGTAATCCCCTATTAAAACAGGAACCACCTGTTTGCCGTGGGTGGCGTCTCGTATGCTGGGAGAGGGGAACCTGATGATTGAGGAAAGCCCAGGGATCTCCAGCTTTTCAACACATCATTTTGGCCCTTATTTCAGATAGAAGAGCGGTCTGGGTTAGATCCGGCCTGGATCAATCGGCTCAGTCGTGCCAAGCTCTAGAAACGCACAACTTGTTCTTAGCTTCTTTCTCTCTTTCATACGTATCTTTATGGTACCAAACCGGGCTTATTTTTCTCATGTTCCTCTAACTTTAAGTGAGTTTCAATGGGCGGCGGCTGAAGGGTCAATTGGTGGGCTTGTATTGGGGCTTTGGCGGAAACCTCTGTGAGTGGAGGCTGTGGATAGGGGGATGAACTCAACTGTTCATAAATTTTTTCTATGGAAATTTAGATGAATAGGTGGGAAATCATCTAAGCATGAGGCCAAGCTGAAGACTCTGATCTTGACACCGAGTATAATAGCAATGTAGCCTTGACGTTAGAAATAGGAGATCCATTTCTGTTAAACGTCCCCTTGTAGGGCTCCATGGAGGGTGGGGCGCATAGCTATCGAATCAAAAATTTCATCACCATGGCATCTCGAAAACGATTTCTGGCGTTCGACTCTTCGGAGGACGACACGCAACCGACTACATTTACATTCAAAGCTAATGAGAACTTCGCTAAATTTTTAGTGATTTCGAGTAAAGAGGACAAACCTATTACTTCACTGTCACCTTTCATTATAGAAAAGCAAATAGAATCAATTATAGGCACTCCAAAAAATGTAAAAAAAATTAAAAAATGGAACTCTTTTGGTCGAAACTAACAGAAAATCTCAAACTGATAATCTCTTGAAAATTACAAAATTCTTTAACATTAATGTCTCTGTCACGGAACATAAAACTCTAAACAGTTGCAAAGGTATTATCCGTGACAGAATGCTAAAACATGAAACTGAAGAAAATATCACAGAATATCTTAACACACAAGGAGTAACAGCTTGCAAACGTTTTAAAATTAAAAAAGATGGAAACTTTATAGAAACAAATACACTTTTACTAACTTTCAACACCACAACTTTACCGAAATCACTAAAAATCTTTTACCGAATTATACCGGTTGAAGTCTACATTCCAAATCCTCTGCGGTGTTTCAACTGTCAGAGGTTTGGACATCATGAAAACGGCTGTCCGGAAGCACCTGGATCAGTATGTGAAAAATGTGGTATGGGTGAATTTGATCACCCTACAAATGCTTGTAAAAATGAAGCCAAGTGTGTGAACTGTCACAAAAACCATCAATCAAAATCAAATCAGTGTGAAATTTGGAAAAAAGAGAAAGAAATCATGAAAATTAAAGTTACACAAAAAATCACTTATTTGGAAGCCAAAAAGATTCAAGAAAATCAACCTGAAATCACCTTTGCAAAAGTTGTTCAATCCCTAAACACTAAACCTGAAACCAAAGAAAGTTCTACCCAGTTTAACGAAAAAGATTCTGTCATCAAAGCAAATTCAAAAGTTATTACTCCTACTGTAAAACCTAAACCTAAACCCACATCTACTCATCAGTCTAGACCACCAACAAAATCTCAAAACAGTTCACAAACACAGCCGACTAAAACAAGTGGATCACAACAGAGATCCAGGTCCAGGACAGCTGACCAGAAAGAAAAAAATGGAAAAGAAAAAGATAAAGATAAAGCACCAAATCCATATAGTAAAGGGGCGTCGGCCGATCCGATCAAGTTGGTCAATCGGTTCGATTCCCTTGAGAACATGGAGTTAGAGACTGACTCCTCCATGTTCTTGCAGTCTCAGAGAAAACAAAAGGATTAAGTTCCTTATTTTCAAATCATCTCTCCATTCATCATGGATAAAAAATCAATTATTCAGTGGAACTGTCGAGGACTAAAAGCAAATTATAACGAAATTTTAATTTTAACAACACTACTTTCTCCGACTGTCTTTTGTCTCCAGGAAACCTTTTTAAAGAATACAGATAATATTAATTTTAAAAATTATAGTTTATATAATCATATCGCAACTGAAAATCAGAAAGCCTCAGGAGGCTCATCTATCCTTGTAAAATCAAATGTTCCTCATAGACATATAGATATAAATAGTAATTTACAAGCTGTTGCTGTAAATGTCACTCTGTCTAAATCCATAACAATTTGTTCTCTATATCTCCCTCCACACTGTAAATTTTCTAAACACGATTTAGAAAATCTTATAAACCAGTTACCTCGTCCTTATTTATTATTAGGTGACTTTAATAGTCACAGCAAACTATGGGGTTGTCTGGATACAAATGACAAAGGAGAAATAATAGAAAATTTTATTGCAGAAAATGATCTATGTTTATTTAACGATAAACAACCAACTTATCTTCATTCTCCTACAAGAAATTATTTTGCTTTAGATTTGTCTATATGCTCTCCAAATATTTACTTAGATTTTGATTGGTCAGTTTTAGATGACCTTCATGGGAGCGATCATTTTCCAATTAAAATTGAAGAAATTGAATCGACAAATGAAGACCATCATTCCCGATGGAATTTGAATAAAGCAAACTGGGAGAATTTTATAGAGCTATGTAATGAAAAATTAAATCCTGAAATGTTTAAAACAGCAAATGATATACAAACTTTTACTGATACATTAATTCATGTAGCCGAAAAATGTATTCCAAAGTCCTCGACACGTTCAAAAAGAAATAGACCTTGGTTTAATAAAGATGTTAAAAATTCAATAAATAAAAGAAAATCTGCCTTACGAAAGTTCAATAGGCAGCCAACAAAAGAAAATCTAATCCATGCCAAACAAATGCGAGCTAAAGCTCGCAAGACAATAAAAACGGCTAAAAGAACATCTTGGCAGCAATACGTCTCCAAACTTAATTCTAGAACTCCAGCAAAGAAAATATGGGACATGATTCGAAAAATTACTGGCAAAAATAAAAATAACAAACATGTCCATATTAAATCAAATGGAAATATATGCTCAACGACTAAAGATATTTCCAATGCACTAGGAGAGAATTTTCAGAAAAACTCTTCTAGTGCAAACTATTCCGAAACCTTTCAAAACATAAAACAGGAACGCGAGAAAGAGCATCTAAATTTTACGTCACTAAATCATGAAAAATATAATGTACCATTCACAGCTTCAGAATTATTAGATGCTCTTCATAAATCTCACGATACAGCTGCTGGTCCTGATGACATTCATTATCAAATTCTTAAACATTTACCCGATAACGCTTTAAAAACTTTATTAAATATTTTAAATGATATTTGGATCACTGGAAAATTTCCAAAAGACTGGAGTAAAGCAACGATTATACCTATACCAAAACCAAATAAAGATCATACTGAAGCTACTAACTACAGACCTATTGCTTTGACAAGTTGTTTATGTAAAACAATGGAGAGAATGATTAATGATAGACTGGTTTGGTTCTTGGAATCAAACCAGCTAATAACAAAATATCAAGCTGGATTCAGAAAAAATAACTGTACAAACGATCATTTGATTCGTTTGGAATCCTTTATTCGTGATGCCTTTAGTAAAAAAGAACATGTCGTAGCTGTATTTTTTGATCTTGAAAAAGCTTACGATACTACATGGAAACATGGCATCATGAAAGATTTACATAAATTAGGCCTTAAAGGCCGATTACCACTTTTTATTCAAAATTTTTTATCAGATCGAACATTTAATGTTCGAATAGGTAATACGTTATCGGACATATTTAAACAAGAACAAGGTGTACCACAGGGAAGCATTTTATCACCTACCTTGTTTGGCATTAAAATTAACGATATTGTTAAATGTGTGAAAGACCTTGATTGTTCACTTTTTGTTGACGATTTTGGAATATTTATTAGATCGAAAAATATGGAAACCATTGAATTCAAACTACAACGATGTTTAAACAATATAGAAGATTGGGCAACAGAAAATGGTTTCAAATTTTCAAAAACAAAAACTCAATGCGTTCATTTTTGTCAGATACGTCAGCTACATTTAGATCCTCATCTCACCATATACGGTAGTCCAATTCCAGTCGTCAGTGAAGCAAAATTCCTGGGTCTTTTGTTCGATAACAAATTATCTTTTATACCACACATCAAAGCTTTAAAAGCTAAATGTTTAAAAGCTCTTGATATTCTTAAAGTTCTCTCCAGTTCCGACTGGGGAGGAGATCGTACTGTCCTTTTAAATCTCTATAGATCTTTAATTAGATCTAAATTGGATTATGGATCCATAGTTTATGGATCCGCAAGAAAATCTTATTTGAAATCTTTGGATACTATTCATCACCAAGGTTTACGTCTGGCTCTAGGGGCTTTTCGTACTTCCCCCGTCGAAAGTTTATACGCTGAATCAAATGAACCATCATTGTATATAAGAAGAGAGAAATTGTCTCTTCAATATGTTACTAAATTAGCCGCCAATCCACGTAATTCAGCTCATGATTGTGTTTTTAACCCTAAATATGAAAGATTTTACAATAATAAACCAACAGCTATTAAACCCCTTGGCCTGAGAATACAACCGTTACTTGAAGAGGCCAATATCAATATTAAAAATGTTCAGCATTTTTCTTTTCCATCAAAAGAGCCATGGACGTTAAACCCTCCAAAGATTATTTTAGACCTTCATAAAAATAAAAAAACAGAAGTCGAGTCGCATATTTTTAAGAATGAATTTTTAGAAATCAAATCAAATTATAAACATTACCTGTCAATTTATACAGATGGTTCGAAACAAGATGAGAAAGTTGCTTGTTCTGTTATTAGTCCAAATTTTACTGACAGTATCAGATTACCTGATAATAGCTCCATTTTTACCGCCGAAGCCAAGGCAATTGATATTGCACTTTACCATATCAGAGATCAGTCTGAAAAACAGTTTATCATTTATTCAGATTCTCTTTCTGTATTAAAATCTCTTAAAGATTTACACCATAGAAACCCATTAATTCAGCAAATTCTTAAAAAATATTATTATCTTTCCGCTTCAAAAGAAATTGTATTTTGTTGGCTTCCCAGCCACGTTAATATTCGTGGAAATGAATTAGCAGATTCAGAAGCCAAATCTGCATTATCCTTAGTAATAACCAATTTCAAAATTCCTCACTCCGACTTTAAATCAAACGTCTGTCAATACATCAACAACAAATGTCAGTCTGTTTGGGAAACACAAACTTATAATAAATTAAATGAAATCAAACCAAATTTTAACAGCAAATGCACATTCTCTAATCTCAGCAGAAAAGAACAAACAAAAATCACGAGATGTAGACTTGGACACACTAGAATTACTCATTCTTATATTTTAAACAATGAACAAGCTCCATTCTGCATTCCTTGTAACGAACCTTTTACGGTCAAACATTTTCTTGTCACTTGTGCTGAATTTAATTATATTCGCACAAAGTATTTTAATGTAAAAAATATAAAGGAACTTTTTAATATGCCAACTCAAAAAATACTCGATTTTCTGAAAGAGATCGGACTTTTTAATAAAATATGATCTGTATTTTAATAACATAAAATCATTGATACTTTATCTTTTTAAAATGAACTCATCAATCCTAGATATTTTTAATTTCTCATTAAATAAAATCATCATATAACATAAAACTTATTAGACGCTATATGCCCTTTTAGGGTTGAGCGTCTATAAACAAAATATCCATCCATCCATCCATCCAATTCATGGAAATCAGAGGTCAAAAGTTCTAAGGTCAAGGTCATTTCAAGGTCACTTTCATATGCCTTGTTCGGTTTCAGTGCGCAACGTCGGAAGTTCTAATAAGGCGGTGGTAAAACTCAACAAACCTGCGCGGGCCCAAAATGAATGCTCGAATGTAACTGCGCGTGAGGCACGTAAAGATCTTGAGAATTTTCCTTAGTATTTTTTTTATTCATATTTACTTGTCCCGTGCTGGTTCCGGGCTTAGAATAGGCCAGACGTACCCTCTGCGTGACGTACGAGCCGTCTAAAAGTGACCACCCGGGCCCTCGAAATAGGTGGCTGTCTTCCGCTTCTGTGGCAGTTGGGTAAAACCCCTAACATAACAGAGCAACCGTCCGTTCAACCGGTATAATTCCAGACTATAAAATTAAATTTACTGAAATGCATCTTAAATTGGAAAAAAAAAAATTTCGCGAGATCTATCCTTTTAAACCTTTCCTATCTCATGTTACTAACATGCTTCATTTCTTTGTGTATCATCTGTGCCCGTGGGTCGCACATAGGACGAAGATTATAACCTCATCTTTTTTTAAAATATGTGTTTGTCTTGTGTTTGTGTCATTTTTCCGAACTCTATCATTCTCCACATTAAAAAAATAAGATGTATTTAATATTGTTAGATAAAAAACTAAACGATTTTCAAGGTATGAAAGCTACATATCATTTGAAAGCTACATATCATCTAACACAGCTTGTTTGTTTAACTCTCTTAAAAAATGAATCCAAAATGAATCCTTCTTTCTTTAATAAACTGTTTATTTTAAATATGGATCTCCTAATTTATGTTAAAAATAACCTTTCAATTTCCCAGACGTTTTCGGCCTCCCTTGTCTGTAGGGAATAAAATCTACAGATCACTTTCCTTCTGTAGTGGATAGGGTGTAATCCCCTATTAAAACAGGAACCATCTGTTTGCCGTGGGTGGCATCTCGTATGCTGGGATAGGGGAACCTGATGATTGAGGAAAGCCCAGGGATCTCCAGCTTTTCAACACATCATTTTGGCCCTAATTTCAGAGAGAAGAGCGGTCTGGGTTAGATCCGGCCTGGATCAATCGGCTCAGTCGTGCCAAGCTCTAGAAGCGCACAACTCGTTCTTAGCTTCTTTCTCTCTTTCATACGTATCTTTATGGTACCAACCGGGCTTATTTTTCTCATGTTCCTCTAACTTTAAGTGAGTTTCAATGGGCGGCGGCTGAAGGGTCAATTGGTGGGCTTGTATTGGGGCTTTGGCGGAAACCTCTGTGAGTGGAGGCTGTGGATAGGGGGATGAACTCATCTGTTCATAATTTTTTTCTATGGAAATTTAGATGAATAGGTGGGAAATCATCTAAGCATGAGGCCGACCTGAAGACTCTGATCTTGACACCGAGTATAATAGCAATGTAGCCTTGACGTTAGAAATAGGAGATCCATTTCTGTTAAACGTTCCCTTGTAGGGCTCCATGGAGGGTGGGGCGCATAGCTATCGAATCAAAAATTTCATCACCATGGCCTCTCGAAAACGATTTCTGGCGTTCGACTCTTCGGAGGACGACACGCAACCGACTACCTTTACGTTCAAAGCTAATGAGAACTTCGCTAAATTTTTAGTGATTTCGAGCAAAGAAGATAAACCAATAACTTCACTGTCACCATTCATCATAGAAAAACAAATCGAATCTATTATAGGCACTCCAAAAAATGTAAAAAAAAAAATAAAAAATGGAACTCTTTTGGTCGAAACAAACAGAAAATCTCAAACTGATAATCTTTTGAAACTTACAAAAAAATTTAATATTAATGTCACTGTCACGGAACATAAAACTCTCAACAGTTGCAAAGGTATTATCCGTGACAGAATGCTAAAACATGAAACTGAAGAAAATATCACAGAATATCTTAACACACAAGGAGTAACAGCTTGCAAACGTTTTAAACTTAAAAAAGATGGAAACTTTATAGAAACAAATACACTTTTACTAACTTTCAACACCACAACTTTACCGAAATCACTAAAAATCTTTTACCGATTTATACCGGTTGAAGTCTACATTCCAAATCCTCTGCGGTGTTTCAACTGTCAGAAGTTTGGACATCATGAAAACGGCTGTCCGGAAGCACCTGGATCAATATGTGAAAATGTGGTATGGGTGACTTTGATCACCATACAAATGCTTGTAAAAATGAAGCCAAGTGTGTGAACTGTCACAAAAACCATCAATCAAAATCAAATCAGTGTGAAATTTGGAAAAAAGAGAAAAAAATCATGAAAATTAAAGTTACACAAAAAATCACTTATTTGGAAGCCAAAACGATTCAAGAAAATCAACCTGAAATTACCTTTGCAAAAGTTGTTCAATCCCTAAACACTAAACCTGAAACCAAAGAAACTTCTACCCAGTTTAACGAAAAAGATTCTGTCATCAAAGCAAATTCAAAAGTTATTACTCCTACTCTAAAACCTAAACCTAAACCCACATCTACTCATCAGTCTAGACCACCAACAAAATCTCAAAACAGTTCACAAACACAGCCGACTAAAGCAAGTGGATCACAACAGAGATCCAGGTCCAGGACAGCTGACCAGAAAGGAAAAAATGGAAAAGATAAAGATAAAGAACCAAATCCATATAGTAAAGGGGCGTCGGCCGATCCGATCAAGTTGGTCAATCGGTTCGATTCCCTTGAGAACATGGAGTTAGAGATTGACTCCCCCATGTTCTCGCAGTCTCAGAGAAAACAAAAGGATTAAGTTCCTTATTTTCAAATCATCTCTCCATTTATCATGGATAAAAAGTCAATTATTCAGTGGAACTGTCGAGGATTAAAAGCAAATTATAACGAAATTTTAATTTTAACAACACTACTTTCTCCGACTGTCTTTTGTCTCCAGGAAACCTTTTTAAAAAAAATACAGATAATATTAATTTTAAAAATTATAGTTTATATAATCATATCGCAACTGAAAATCAGAAAGCCTCAGGAGGTTATTCTATCCTTGTAAAATCAAATGTTCCTCATATACAGATAGATATAAATAGTAATTTACAAGCTGTTGCTGTAAATGTCACTCTGTCTAAATCCATAACAATTTGTTCTCTATATCTACCTCCACACTGTAAATTTTCTAAACACGATTTAGAAAATCTTATAAACCAGTTACCTCGTCCTTATTTATTATTAGGTGACTTTAATAGTCACAGCAAACTATGGGGTTGTCTGGATACAAATGACAAAGGAGAAATAATAGAAAATTTTATTGCAGAAAATGATTTATGTTTATTTAACGATAAACAACCAACTTATCTTCATTCTCCTACAAGAAATTATTTTGCTTTAGATTTGTCTATATGCTCTCCAAATATTTACTTAGATTTTGATTGGTCAGTTTTAGATGACCTTCATGGGAGCGATCATTTCCCAATTAAAATTGAAGAAATTGAATCGACAAATGAAGACCATCATTCCCTATGGAATTTGAATAAAGCAAACTGGGAGAATTTTATGGAGCTATGTAATGAAAAATTAAATCCTGAAATGTTTAAAACAGCAGATGATATACAAGCTTTTACTGATACATTAATTCATGTAGCCGAAAAATGTATTCCAAAGTCCTCGACACGTTCAAAAAGAAATAGACCTTGGTTTAATAAAGATGTTAAAAATTCAATAAATAAAAGAAAATCTGCCTTACGAAAGTTCAATAGGCAGCCAACAAACGAAAATCTAATCCATGCCAAACAAATGCGAGCAAAAGCTCGCAAGACAATAAAAACGGCTAAAAGAACATCTTGGCAGCAATACGTCTCCAAACTTAATTCTAGAACTCCAGCAAAGAAGATATGGGACATGATTCGAAAAATTACTGGCAAAAATAAAAATAACAAGCATGTCCATATTAAATCAAATGGAAATATATGCTCAACGACTAAAGATATTTCCAATGCACTAGGAGAGAATTTTCAGAAAAACTCTTCTAGTGCAAATTATTCCGAAACGTTTCAAAACATAAAACAGGAACGAGAGAAAGAGCATCTAAATTTTATGTCACTAAATCATGAAAAATATAATGTACCATTCACAGCTTCAGAATTATTAGATGCTCTTCATAAATCTCATGATACAGCTGCTGGTCCTGATGACATTCATTATCAAATTCTTAAACATTTACCCGATAACGCTTTAAAAACTTTATTAAATATTTTAAATGATATTTGGATCACTGGAAAATTTCCAAAAGACTGGAGTAAAGCAACGATTATACCTATACCAAAACCAAATAAAGATCATACTGAAGCTACTAATATAGACCTATTGCTTTGACAAGTTGTTTATGCAAAACAATGGAGAGAATGATTAATGATAGACTGGTTTGGTTCTTAGAATCAAACCAGCTTATAACAAAATATCAAGCTGGATTCAGAAAAAATAATTGTACAAACGATCATTTGATTCGTTTGGAATCTTTTATTCGTGATGATTTTGTTAAAAAAGAACATGTCGTAGCTGTATTTTTTTACCTTGAAAAGGCTTACGATACTACTTGGAAACATGGCATCATGAAAGATTTATATAAATTAGGCCTTAAAGGCCGATTACCACTTTTTATTCAAAACTTTTTATCAGATCGAACATTTAATGTTCGAATAGGTAATACGTTATCGGACATATTTAAACAAGAACAAGGTGTACCACAGGGAAGCATTTTATCACCTACCTTGTTTGGCATTAAAATTAACGATATTGTTAAATGTGTGAAAGACCTTGATTGTTCACTTTTTGTTGACGACTTTGGAATATTTATTAGGTCGAAAAATATGGAAACCATTGAATTCAAACTACAACGATGTTTAAATAATATAGGAGATTGGGCAACAGAAAATGGTTTCAAATTTTCAAAAATAAAAACACAATGCGTTCATTTTTGTCAAATACGTCAGCTACATTTAGATCCTCATCTCACCATTTACGGTAAACCCATTCCAGTCGTCAGTGAAGCAAAATTCCTGGGTCTTTTGTTCGATAACAAATTATCTTTTATACCACACATCAAAGCTTTAAAAGCTAAATGTTTAAAAACACTTGATATTCTTAAAGTTCTCTCCAGTTCCGACTGGGGAGGAGATCGTACTGTTCTTTTAAATCTTTATAGATCTTTAATTCGATCTAAACTGGATTATGGATCCATAGTTTATGGATCCGCTAGAAAATCTTATTTGAAATCTTTGGATACTATTCATCACCAAGGTTTACGTCTGGCTCTAGGGGCTTTTCGTACTTCCCCCATCGAAAGTTTATACGCTGAATCAAATGAACCATCACTATATATAAGAAGGGAAAAATTATCTCTTCAATATGTTACTAAATTAGCTGCCGATCCACAAAATTCAGCCTATGATTGTGTTTTTAATCCTAAATATGAAAGATTTTACAACAATAAACAAACGGCTATTAAACCCCTTGGCCTGAGAATACAACCGTTACTTGAAGAGGCCAATATTAATATTAAAAATGTTCAGCATTTTTCTTTTCCATCAAAAGAGCCATGGACGTTAAACCCTCCAAAGATTATATTAGACCTTCATAAAAATAAAAAAACAGAAGTTGAGTCGCATATTTTTAAAAATGAATTTTTAGAAATCAAATCAAATTATAAACATTATCTGTCAATTTATACAGACGGTTCGAAACAAGATAGGAAAGTTGCTTGTTCTGTTATTAGTCCAAATTTTACTGACAGTATCAGACTACCTGATAATAGCTCCATTTTTACCGCCGAAGCCAAGGCAATTGATATTGCACTTTACCATATCAGAGATCAGTCTGAAAAACAGTTCATCATTTATTCAGATTCTCTTTCTGTATTAAAATCTCTTAAAGATTTACACCATAGAAACCCATTAATTCAGCAAATTCTTAAAAAATATTATTACCTTTCAAATTCAAAAGAAATTGTATTTTGTTGGCTTCCCAGCCACATTAATATTCGTGGAAATGAATTAGCCGATTTAGAAGCCAAATCTGCACTATCCTTAGTGATAACCAATTTTAAAATTCCTCACTCCGACTTTAAATCGAACATCCGTCTATACATTAACAATAAAAGTCAGTCTGTTTGGGAAACACAAACTCAAAATAAACTGAATGAAATAAAACCAAATTTTAACAGCAAATGCACATTCTCTTATTACAGCAGAAAAGAACAAACAAAAATCATTTTTAATAACTTAAAATCATTGATACTTTATCTTTTTAAAAATGAACACATCAATCCTAGATATTTTTAAAATTTCTCATTAAATAAAATCATTATATAACATAAAACTTATTAGACGCTATATGCCCTTTTAGGGTTGAGCGTCTATAAACAAAATATCCATCCATCCATCATATTTACTTTTTTGGTTTGAAAACATAGTCAGCTACACATTTGTTGACATCTATCAACAACACAGAACAGACAGAAGATGAAGTTGTGAAATAAAATATGTTTATTGTGAATACTACTGTACAGACTACCTACATAAATACCTACTACAGCTGACCCCCATTTCAAAGTAAATTTTACAAGCTGACCCCAGAATCCTTGCTTATAGACTCATATTTGCTTATTTCCCTTCAGGGGATTAAAAAAGCATTTAAAGATCAGTAACTATATGCAAGCTTATTTATTTGCTCCTCCCAGTCTACTGCCAGTAAACTAATTATTTTTCCCATAGAGCTCCATAGTAATTCCACCCTTTTTTGATGGTTAAGAGTTCATTTCAGAGTATGGCTGGGTTTCCAAATTTTGTTTTAATTCAAAGACCAGACTTAGCACAGCAAATAAATAAGTAAAAACACTACTGTCACCAGCAGACTTTCTGGGACTTTTTGGAGGCTGAATGTAGCAACCCCTCAGTTGGCAAGAATCAAACATTGAAACTTTGCAATTTCACCACTTCTTCTTTTGGCTCCAGCAAACACACAGAGAAACATTTATTTCTTTGAAACATTTAGGAAATTACACAAAAGCATTTTTTCTTCAAATAAGAATGAATACATCTTTATTATTAACAAATCACATGTCGCCTTACACAAAATAACTACCCCGGGCTTCCCTACACTTTTTTTTTGCACCAATCACCAGTCTTGTCACAATTTGTTCCCTGTGCCCACAATCACACATGACTTGAGATGGAATACACATTATCAGCAAAATGTGTACTTAGGCAAATAGAACGCTTAGTTTCCTGAGACGAAATCTTTAGCAATGTCCTCAGGATCTAACAGAAACGGCATATAGGGGACTTGTTCGCCCCGTTTTGGAATATGACATCTGTGTTTGGGATCCCCAAGGCGTGCTCCTTCAACAAGAAATCGAAAAAGTTCAGAATAGGGCTGCTAGGTTTGTAACTAGCAATTACTGCTTTGAAACTGGGAGTATGACTGGAATACTGGAAACAATAAAAATGGGAATCTCTCAAGGAAAGAGGGAGAGACAGTAGACTGATTCTTTTGTACAAAGGTATAAAGGGCGCTGCCAGAATTCCAACAGATGATCTTATCCTCCCCCTCTCTCTCTTCCCTTCCCTTCCCCTCTGCCCCCCCCCCCCCCCCCCTCCCCCCAACAATTAGACGCAGTAGAAATCATCACTCATTGACTTTTCAGACCCCCGCTGCAAGAATTGACATTTACAAGGGCTCATTTTTCCCTCAAACCATCAGAGATTGGAATGCCCTTCCAGATTCGATTATTACCTCTGCTGAAGGTGCAGAGGATGGTGTGGCTAGGTTTACCTCTCTGATGAGAGCTAGGGACTAGCTTCCCAAGTCACAGGTCCTGGTGAATGAATGTCATTTGACATATCACCAGCAATCGATCTGATTTTGATTCTAAATACCAATGTGACCGACGACGCAGTTCGCCCCCTTACAGACGACACAAAGAAACTAATTAAAAATGCTCAAGACTTCACATCATCATCTGTTTACAGTCAAACCCGTCGCTACAAACATTCCCATATTTTTGGTTACAAACAAGCATACATAAATTTTATTCGCATAGGCCGCAATCTTTGTTGTGCCAAAAGATAGCTTGAGAATAGCCTCTTCTCTGCCCTTTTTCTGTGGTTAACAGAACCGCGGCTAGGGTAACTTGCTTTTTTTAGAGATTACTCTAGAGAGCAGGATTTGCACCGATTTCTGGTGGCCTCTCACTGGATGGGTGCGTGCTTCAGCCAAAAAAATGAAGACAATTTTCATGTGTTTCATATTCTTTAAATATTTTATTCTGATAATAATCGTAGAAAGTAAGTATTTTAAGAACTATTTTATGATTGTTTGCATGTTCTGAAATAAAACATAGGCTATCTGTTATAACGGTACGAAATGACTTGCTAGGAAACGTCCCGCCTACATTACCGAGAAATATAGGTCAAATAGGTTGATTCGAGCAATACCTCTCGCTCAGCTCTTACTAGAGCACCAGATAAGTAGAAAGAAAAGAAGACACGGATATTATTTAATAGAAACCTTCCCACTGGGGAAGCCCCCTGCCCCCCACCCTCACCCCAATCCCCCTCTATTGCAAATTCCTAAAACCACCTCTGCTTTTTAGACAAAAGATTTGGTTTACTGTAATCCTGGATTACTCATATTCGTCCGCCGATATTGTACACAATAAGATCAAAATCATATTACTTCAAAAGTTTGATGTTTCCTTTGCTTTTTTTTATTAATTCGCTATTTATAAGCATCGGATAGTATAAAGCTAATATGTTTAAATGCAGAATTTAGCGTTATCAGCGTTAGCAGGGACCTATATTGGGGGCGATTTTAGACAGTTATTAGGTAGGTATTTTTCAGCTGAACGGATAGTTGAAATGCGTTATAGTAAATCTGGTGGCGGTAAACTGCCCCCAAAATCAGTGTTAGTTAAGAAAAGATTAAATGCTGGTAAAAACAACTGGTCATTATCGACCTTGTTTAACTATGCCATAATGTGTTAATTTTACTTGTCTACCTTTTCATGCCCCGCCTCAAAAAGTGGCGAGGTATTATGTTATACCGTCCGAAATTTTGAGTGTCCGTCCGTCCGCCCGTCAGCGCTTTATAAGTTCATATCCGCTTCATAACTCTGATACCGTTTGAGATATTTTCACGAAACTTCACAGCCATGTTAAGCATCATTAGACAATGTGCAGAAAATATGAACCGTAACTCTGGTTTGCCTACGTTTGGAGTCATTGCCCTTTGAACGTTCAACATACCCATTTCTACCATGTACTCGTGTCCGCTCCATAACTCTGATACCGTTCGTGATATTTTCACGAAACTTCACACAAATGTAAAGCACCATGAGACAACGTGCAGAACACATTAACCGTAACTTTGTTTTGCCTACTTTTGGAGTTATTGCCCTTTGAATGTTGAACATATCCATTTCTACCATGCACTCATGTCCGCTCTATAAGTTGAAAACTCTTTCAGAAATTTTCATGAAATTTCTCACAAATGTAAAGCACCATAAGACGATGTGCAGAACACAAGAGCCATAACTCTAGTTAACCTACCTTTGAAGTTACGGCCCTTTGAACATCGTAAATATTGAAAATAGCTATTTCTACTATGCACTAGTGTCCGCTCTGTAAATTGGAAACCGTTTTAGATATTTTGATGAAGCCACACAAATTCAAATCTTGATGAGACGACGAGCAGAACACATGATTCGTAGCTCTAGTTTGTCTACTTTTGGAGTTATTGCCCTTTGAACAATAACATAGCCATTTCTATCATGTACTTGTGTCCGCTCTGTAACTTGAAAACAGTTTGAGATATGTTCATGAAATTTCTCATAAATGTAAAGCACAATGAGAGGATGTGCAGAACACAAGGTTAACCTACTTTTGGAGTTACCACCCTTTGAACATAATAAATATTGAAAATAGCCATCTCTACCATGTACTTGTGTCAGCTCTGTAAGTTGGAAATCGTTTCAGATATTTTGATAAAACTTCACACAAATGTAAAGCATCATGAGGCCAGCTGCAGAACACTCAGATCGCACTTCTGCTTAACCTACATTTGGAGTCATGGCCCTTTGAACACTGAAAAAGTGATTTCTGTAATATGTGTCTGCTCTATAACTTGAAAACTGTTTAAGATATTTTCTTGAAACTTTAAGCAAATGTTTATCAGCATGATATGATGTGCAGAACACAAGAACCATAACTCTGAATTTTCTGCTTTTGGAGTTACCGCCCTTTGGAAATTGTAAATAGTGACCCCAGTCATATACTTGTGCCCTTTCTGTAACTTGGTTTCAGAGATTTCCTTGAAGCCTTGCAAAAATGTGAAGCAACAAGATGCATTAAAACAATTACTTGAGACCCGGGAATGACATTTTAACACCACTACTACGTAAATGAAGTACTATAGGCTCTTGTGCGCATCGGAAAAGTATTATCTGAATCTACACTGGTTGCTAACATAATGAATGGTTCATACACATGTCATACGGTCGTTTTTTTTAGAGTGGCGTCAAGTACATTAAGTACATTTTGGTTTTGCTGGCCCTTTTCTAGTTAGGAGGTATATCCAGAAAATTATTTTTCTTATTTTCTAAACGAAAATGTATCTTGCGTTCACTGCCTATGGGGAACGTCTTTAATGAGTTATCATAAAATATATGTTCGTGGAGAAATAACCTTATCTGGAGATATTAGATGTATTATTTTTCAAGTGATTAAACTGATATATTGCCTTATGGGTGTCACCGACTCACTCCAAGTTTATCATAGGATTAAGTTCTCTTTATACAGTGAACAAATAGCCCAATGTCATTAATGTACCAGCTTTTAAAGAAATGTCCTGACTATGTACAGTTCTGTCTAGCTGATGATCTATGTGAGCTTTGCAGTCTGGTTTCAGACTGTTGTTTTAATTTTATATACCGGACTAGATTACCAATATTTACTAATATGCTTACTGATGTTTTAGGAAAAAAAAGAGAGTGTTGTGCCCAAATGTTTTATTGGAATCATTACATAAAAATAGCATGATCAAAACTGACAGAAATAGAAGGGCTTAAAAGAAACAAAAATAAATTGTGATAAAGTGCAATGTATTCTTGGTCTACATCGGTTACATATCGGAAGGTCGCTTTCAATTTGGAGGGACTGAACTTAAATAACACCAGTAGAATAAAGCAGTGTAACATTTAATAAATAGTTACCCATTTATGCCTTAAGAAGGACATTTGGAAATAGTGTAGACCCAGATTAGACGCTGCATTTCATGGCATCTGATCAAAATCTACATTGTTTGCATTTAAGACAGGAATTTCTATAAAACATGGTAACAATAAAAAAACTCATCAAACACTCATTATATTGAAGTGAACGTGTCCAAAACTCCTCACGGCATAAACGGGTTAATAATGTTGAATACAATCTTTGAAAGTAATGAATATTCAAGCGGGGGCGGGCAGGGGCGAAAGGGGGGTAGATAGAGGAGGGAATTGTAATCTTGTAAGGATTTGCTGTTTTGCAGTCATTTTGGCTCTCACTTGATGAATGTTCCAATAAAGAATCTGTCTTCATTATGAATACATTTTACATCAAATGACACCAGCTACTAAATAAAATCCTAAAACGATACCCGCCATTATCTTGTCGCGGACAGATAACTGTCAAAAATTGATGAAATTTGCACATTAGCAAGTTTGGTTTAAATTCCTTGACATTTACTCAAGTTATCGTCCGGAAACAAAAATTTGGGCGTGTCTCGGGTATATAACTCCGTCAAAATTTGACGAAATTAGCCCATTAGCAATCCCAAACCAGATATCCACAATATCAATGCACATACCAAGTTGGTGAAAATCTATCCGGAAACGAAATACGGACGGGTGGATGGACGTACGACAGACGGACGGACACACGGACGTCCAACGTGAAACCATAATAATCCGCCACTATCGTATGGCAGGGTATAAAAAGCAACTTAGCATTGAAAAACACATTTGATTGCAGTCTTTACCTAGATAAGTTTAAAGAGGAGGAGGTATCTTTACTTACTGTACAAACAATCTTAATAAATAAAGTATGCAGAATGTCCTTTGATGTTAAGAAATAGATGACATTGTTGTTTCCTCAGTATTCATTTTCTCCAGATTTCTTTCTTTCTTTAGTGTATTGATTATCATAGATATAATGAATTATTTTTAAATACATTCATTCATTCATTCATTCATTCATTCATTTCGGTCTTTTCAAATTATGTTTGTCCTTATATTTAATTAAATTTTCTCACCTGCTTTATTTTCATTAAAAATGTGCTGAATTATCTTTATCTAAATAGAACACATCTCGATAATTAATCAGTAATTAAATAATTAATTAACTGATGTATTAATTTGTTTTCTTATTTAAACTATTGATTTTCATTTCTAAATCGTACTGAATTGTTAGCTCACCTTAGCACGGTGCTCAGGGTGGGCTATTGTTATTGGTCAATGTACGTCGCCCGTCGTGCTTCGTTTGTCGTGCGGCGTCAACAGTTTGCTTTAAAAGCCTACTCCTTCTTCAGTCCTGGGACAATTGACTCGAAACTTAGTAGGTAGCAGCGGGGTGACATGTAGATCAAAAATTGCTAAAATCGTTTCGATTGAAAATCCATGCTGGCCGCTGGGGGAAATCTTCAAAATATATTTTTCGCTTCTTTTCCTGAACCAAAAGGCCAATTGACTTGAAACACGGGGTGACTTGTAGAACAAAAATAGCTTGAAAATGTATATTTCGCTTGTTCTCTGGAACTGAAAGGCCAGTTGACTTGAAACTTGGCAGGAAACATCGGGATGACTTATATATCAAAGATAGCTAAAACCACCATGGCTGCAACCTTGTAAACCTATATATTTTTTTGCTTCTTCTCCTGAATTGAAAGGCAGATTGACTTGAAACTTGGAAGGAAGCATTGGGGTGACGTAGATCAAAAATAGTTAAAATCGCTCCGATCGGAAATCCAAGATTGCTGCCATTGCCGCCATCTCGAGAAACTATTTTTGCTTCTTCTCCGGAACCAAAAGGCCAATTCAATTAAAACTTGGTAGAAAACACCAGGGTGACTTGTAGAACAAAAGTAGCTAAAATAGTTTCAATCGGAAATTCAAGATTGCCGCCAAGACTGCTCTCGCAAAAATCTATTTTTCGCTTCTTCTCCTGAACCGAAAAGGCAAATTGACTCGAAACTCGGGAGGAAGCATCGGGGTGACTTGAAGATAAAAAATTGCTAAATTGTTCCGGTGAAACTATATTTTTCGGCACTTCTCCTGAAACGGAAGGCCAATCGACTTGAATCTTGGCAGGAAGTATTGGGGTAACTAGCAGATTGAAAATAGCTAAAATCGTTCCGATCGGAAATCCAAGATGGCCGCCATTGCTGCTATCCTGAACCTAGTTTTCGCTTCTTCTCCTGAACCGACAGACCAATTGACACGAAACTTGGTAGGAAGCATCAGGGTGACTTGTAGATAAAAAAAAAATATGCTAAAATCGTTCTGCTAAGCGCAATTTATCGCATTCCTGGCACAGCGTGACCATTATTTGATATTCTTAACTATTTTATTTCAGTATTGATGAGATGAGCCTAAAAGGCTAAATGAAATTAGTTGTAGCTATTTTTATGTAAAGGGCATTCTTGTAGTGGTCAACGGGACGAGATCTCATTTAGACCTCCGAATTTAGCTTTTGCAATATAGAATTTAGCCGATTCAGCCAAGATTTGCATGTCCCAAGACCATTCCTTAGCAAATTCAGCTTCAACATTTATTGTGTGCTAAGCGTAGACCATGTTTTTTGAAAGCTTATACTTGTCATTCACGACAGATAAAATAATAATAATAATAACAACAACAACAACAATAATAATATTTTTTTTATAATTTATTCTGAAGACATAGCCATACATACATAGCACATACATTTATAAGCCAAAACAAAACATATACTCTTAACTATATACTTCTTCCATATTACAATTACAACAGGGAAGGTTTAATTTTTAACTGCAATATTAACATACGTTACAACTTGTTGTACTCGTTATGTTCAGACTTAACATATGAAGAGTCTAAATAAAACCGAGGCTACCATCTTCTAATCCGTAGTGTGTTCTTTGTTTCCAAAGGCAATCTTTTTTGACGTTTATTTTACTACACTGCAGCTGGTGTTAGTGCCGTGTGGCGGCGGTAGAATGTCTCCCCGTACATCACCATAGTGCAGATTATATTTCATTTCCTTTGGGATCATTGGGCCCATTGTCGTATATTTGAAAACGGAATTCGGCTCATGTATACACTAGAGAGCGTACGCAATGTTGTAAACGTCATTACTGCTAATGAAGAGTCTCAGTAAAACCGAGACTCCCATTTTCTAATCCGTAGTGTGTTCTTAGTTTCCTAAGGCAATCTTTTTTACGTTTTTAATAGAACTAACATATGCAGGTAGATATAAAGCTCATGTATCAATTTACGTCCCCAAACAGTTTAACCCATCTGTCCCACGTTTTACAGAAAGTTTATAACGGTTATTTTTAATAGCAATCATTTTTTTCTGACAACAGAGCCTTTTTAACTTCCGTTTTCCGTATGTTAAAATTAGGGGGTTTATTATTAATTCTACACTTATAAATGTAATACTTTGTCAGAATGATTATAAAGTTACCGAAAATAGCGGTAAACATAATTACACTTATTACTTCTTCACTATTTTCATTAATCCAATGTTCTATTTGCTCCTAAAAATCAAATACAATTATACAGCTCCAAAATAGACTAATTTGTCATTGGTATTGACGTTAATGCAATATTTAATTTTCTTAAATAACTTTGCACAGATGAAACTACGCTAAAATAATCAAGATAGTTAAAGTTCATATTATATTTTTGTGCAAATTGATGGAAGCATAAAAAAGTTCCATCTTCACCTATTTTGTCTCTTATATAGCATATATTCTTATCATACCATCTTTGATAAAAAATAGTCTCTTTATTTATTTTAATACTCTTATTATCCCATAAAGTTACCGATAATAATTCTTCAGTTGTAAGAAGATCAATATGATTATTTAGTTTAATATAAGCTTCAAGAACATCATTCCAAAATGCTTTCAAAGTGTTATTACTTTTTACTTGGTTTATTTATTTTACTCCACGTTTCAATAATAGGTCTATAGTAGCATATTTGGACTAAAAAATGGCTTATATTTAGTATTAGTCTCAATTAATTTGCGTATCCAAGTCGTTTTTAGAGTGTCTATATAATTTACCAAATTGATCATCTTTAGACCACCTTTTTCGTAATCTTGCATAAGTACTTCCCTTTTTACTCTGTCTATCCCTAATTGCCAAATAAAATTGAAGATTTTTTTATGTAGGTGCTTAATAGTATCTGAGGAAGGATTTGGCAGTGCAATGAACAAATATTTAAGCTTGGATATAATCAATGTTTTTAAAATTGTAATGCGACCAAATGGTGTTAAAATTCTTTTAGACAATTTTTTCAGTTCTTTATCAATTTGCGATAGCTTATCATTAAACTCAAGCATTTTTTCTAAATTACATGAAAAATCAATTCCGAGAATTATGGAAATTCTTTCCGTCCAGTCCAATTTGAATCTATGATTTAAGGTTTCTCCACAAAATTTTCTGCTACAAATCCAAAGAGCTTTTGTTTTCGAAATATTCATTTTTAAGCCCGACATTAAAGCAAATAAGTATCAAACGCTTCTTTTAGCAATTGTTCAGAGCCATCTAAGAGAACTGTGGTGTCATCTGCATATTGGGATAATTTATACTCCAATATTAATCCCTCTTAAATCGTTATTGATTTTCAGCATAAGTGACAGAATTTCTGTGCATAGAAGGAATATATACGGAGATAAAGGTTGGTGACAACCTCTTTGTACTAGGAAAAATCTGATAAAAATCCGTTCTGAATGACCGATGATGTTATGCTACTATAGAATACATTTACCAATTTTTTAATAGAATCGCCAAAATCAAAAACCTGTAAAACCTTTTCCAATAAATTCCCATGAAATTGAATCAAATACCTTTTCAAAATCAACAATTAAAAGGAGGCCCGGTAAATTTTCACCATCAACATATTTTAAGATATCATAAATAAATCTAGTATTTTCCCCTGGATATCTTCCGGAGATGAAGCCGGTTTGATCAGCTGATATTAATTTTGTAAGTTTAGATTCAATTCTCTCTGCAATACACCCAGAAGCTGTTTTATATTTAATGTTTAATAAGGTTATCATTCTCCAATTTTTTATATATCGTTGACTTTTCCCCTTTCGGAATACAAATGACCTAATCAATACCCTTCATCTATTGCCTTTAACATAAAATGTTTTAGATATAAGAAAAAGAAACAAAAATCTGCCAAAAAACCCGTCAGACCCTGGGCTTTAACATTTTTCATTTTACTAAGTACAAAAGCTAGCTCTTGCTCTTTTATTTTTCCTTCTAATTATTTTTCGCACTTTCTGTTAAAATAAGAAAATCGTTATTTAAAATGTCGTTAATATTTATATCTCTTGTTTCCCGATGTTTATAAAGATCTGAGTAAAAGTTTTTAACTTCCTCTAAAATATCTTCTTGTTTCGTGATTAAAGTAATGCACAAAAATACTTTGTAGGTTTTTCTCTTTCTTCCGCACCAACTTAATCTTGCCCATATATGAAAGCTTTCCTTAACATATTGTCTGTAACTCATTTTTCTTTTCATCTAATACGGATAAATCTGGGTCATATGCTTCTTCAAGGGTTTTAATTTCTTCTTGTAATCGTTTCCCTTTTGAATCTTTTTGTTTCTTTTTATATGCTGCATATGATATAGTTTTACCACGTATTTCCATGAATAGCAATTCCAAATAAAATGTTCGTCTGAGATTGTAAATTGTAGATCGTAGTAATTTCTATTGTCTATGTAATCTAAATTATAGATAGATAGATAGATAGATAGATAGATAATTTTATTTCAAATGCAATAGGCCAACTGGCCCTTGAGCACATAAAATTCATAACATGTTTACAAACATGTGTGCTATATTATGGCAAACAAATGTTACAAGTACATGTTATACAATTTCATATACAAGTTAATATTTCCTTCAGACAAGAAAGTTTTTTGTTTTTTTTTTTCAGTCCGACAGTTAAGATATATATAACGGAGAAGTGTGTATATATGTGGTAAGTATCTCAGAATTTATCACACACACACACACACACACACACATACATATACATATATATATATATATATATGCATATACCGATATACATACGTATAAACATCTACACACATATAGAGTTACATACAAACCATACAAATGCATATATGCTCATACGCATAAATACATACCATACCCGCGTACAAGTACATATACATATACAAACACATACACATACACATACGTACATATACACGCAGCGGCTTTTCACTATAAATACTAGAAAATATTGCAATATTGCATAGTAATTAAACAACGTTATATATATACACACATATACATTCATATACATACACATACAAATACATACATATATATACATATATATAATACATATATACATATATATATATACACACAGACATACATATACATACATATATACATACATATACATATATATATATATATATATATATACACATACACATGCATACACATATATATATAATCAATTTTAAATGTTAACATCACGAATATAAGTAATTCTGTTTCTCTTTTCAAATGCCTTAAATATGAAAATGGATAAATTACGAATCTGCTTTTTACGATCTGTGTTAAATAGCTCTTTAAGCTTAAACATGCTTGGTCGATTTATATAGTATTTATCAATGTATAGTTTTCTAAGGTCTGAGTACACAGGACATTCAAAAATAAAATGGAACTCGTCTTCTAATATATTACAAACATACACTTTCTTTCATCATAAGCCACTCTAACTGGTTTTGCCCATCTACCAGCCTCACATTCTAACCTGTGAGATGATACCCTTAGTTTACTCAATGCTACTCTAAATTTCTTAACAGAAATAACTTCTAAATAACTTTGAAATTTAAAATTCGCAAATGATCTGTAAAATAAAGCTCTAGACGAGTTATCAAGTTCAGAGATCCAATTCTGTACAAAAATATCCCTCACACGTTGTCTAAACATTGCCAGAAATGCATTACAATTTCCTACATTTTGTTGCATCCATACTTCTCGAAAGCCTAAATTACATAGCAACTGTCTAACTAAAAATGCCCAATTTACTTTCCTTTCATTAATTTCAATATCCCTTAACATTGTATCGTACATTAATCTAACAAATTTGTGAGGTTCCAAATTAACAACCTTTAGCCAAAATTTAATAATCATGAGATATCTTTGACTTTGATAATTCAGCCTTCCAAGTTCTCCATAAATAAAGTTATTCTGAGTCGATTTTTTGACCCCTAAAAGTCTTTTGCAAAACTGCATATGAACTCTTTCAATTTGATTTGCTTTGCAAAAACCCCATACTTCAGCCCCGTAATTCAAAATTGGACTTACTAACTTATCAAAAAATTCTAGTGTATGTTTCGTTGTGATATTCACAAAATCATATAAATAACTATTGAGTTTAAAGATCGCCTTTTGTGCTTGTCCTGATAATGTATTCTGCGCGTTTGAAAAAGACCCCCCAGCTGTAAAGACTACACCTAAATAAGAAAATGATGAAACTATTTGTAATTGCATGGTTCCATAGTAAAACTTTAATTGTCTTGGTAAAATACCACCTTTTCGAAAAACTATTACTTTTGTTTTCTCCGTGTTAACATATATTGTTCTTTTACCTTTTTATTACATTTTGACAATTTCTGCTAATTCCAGATCTTTTAATAAGCTGTTATTAAATTTCCAAAGACCTTTTCCTTTTATAAAATCATTTAATAGAATGGATAATACAACAACAGAGTGGCCAGATCTATAGCTAGGTAAAGTTTCAACATTTTTAACACGTCATAAAATTTTCAGATACCAAAATAAAACAAATCTGGCTTGCTTTAAACGATGGGGTTTACGCCATGTGTATTTTCTTGTAAGTTCATTTGATTCTCTATATGGGTCCAATAAAGATAGCTCTTCTTTCATAGACAGAACATAATCTTTGGCCTTTGATTTATTAATATGTACGTAGGTTTAAATATCTAACTCTTGATCTTGTACCAAATTAAAATCTACACAAATAATAAATGTATCATTGTTAAATTCCTCAATAACTTCTGCTAAAGTTACATAAAATTCTGGTAAGAATTAAGTCCATATAAATTTATCAACAAAACCCTTTTTCCCTTTATTTCAAGATCTAAAAATATATATAAGCTATTTCCATCTATATCCTTTTTATTTTATGCATTTTATATTCAAAAATCGTTGCTAAATAGGATACAGACTCCGCAAGCATTTGGAGAATAAGAAGTTAATATCACTTTTCCACCCCATTCCGCCAGAGTATATGGTTCCATTTTGTCTGTAAAATTGTGTAGCTTGCAAACAGTATATTTGATTTTTTTACTTCTCAGGAGATAGAACAAATCTCTACGTTTTTATGAATTATTCAATCCTCTAACGTTGGCGCTTGAAATCTTCATTACATTTTGTGACTCCATATTTACATTAGGTGTATTCATGTTAAGCCATAGTAAGTACTTGCAGACAAAAATAGAAATATGTGTTCTATAATATGAGAATATCTTGGTTATAATAGAACAGACAATTCTACACTGAAAGAGAGCTGATGAGAAAAATATTTGTACTAAACAGAATAACAATAAAAAGTGCAAGACAAGCTTGCCCTTCCAGTTCAATGCCCAAACAGTGCAAAGCGGTCTGAATGTGTCAACATTGACAAAAAACAGCCACAACCAGCGCTGCTAGAAGCATCTCACTTTGCTTTGGTCTGTTGCTACCTATTATTATTTTATCATATCTTAACGTTATAGTTAAAGATGCTATCTTTAATTTTGACCATTCCGTGAATAAAGAAGACTGTAAATCGGCTATGCTAAGTTAGATCAATTTAGGCCTATAGCTCTTCGTGAACACTCAGCAGGCACGCATTGTCGAGGCAACGTCACATCAACGTCGAAACAAAGCTCATCAAAGTCGATGCGACGTCGCACAGACGTCATGTGCTCGCTGTGCATGTCCCTTGAATACCCAGTGGACACACCATGCCGAAACAACGCCGCATCAACGCAGACGCAACGGAACTGTTTTCCGAAGCCATATCCATGATAAAACGATCGACCAATCAGTCAAATGCTGGCAAAATTAAACAGATGGGTCCTGTAAACCGAGAATAAAACAGAAATACAGATTGGTAATGTGCCATCTTACTCCACTGTTAAAGGCTGCAACTCGTATGCAAATACCGGTGGTGATGTGCATTTCCATTGTCTACCATGGGAGAATGAGTTTAATTAATCGTAAAACTGGGCCTTTTGTCATGTACAAATAGAAGGCCCAACATGGCTGCGTTCGCGATCAGATCAGGGTCTTCCCTGTTTTTCAGTTCTACGGTGACCAGTGATTCTTTACTTCGGGAGCGAAGAGCCTACTTAGACTGCGAGACGATGCAGGCTGATATGAGCATTCCATTACGTTAACAAATTTAGGTATGTAGGGATAAAAATTATCTCGCGGATTTTCAGAGTTTTATGGTTTTAAAGCAGTTTTTCAAAGTTTTTTTTCCAAAGTTTTTTTTTCCTTCTAACAACCTTTCTCATTTCATTCATATGTCTTAATTTGCTTAGTGACTAAACTATTACTCATTTCCCTTATTATATGGTGAAAATGACAAGTTTTACATGCTTCTAGATAACAGGAGTATCACGATAAATGATCTCTCCACAAAAGAATACGTTGTGGGTACTCATTAGAAGCACATCACCTCGCAGAGGTGCTTAAAATGAGTACCGACAACGTATGTTTTTGTGGAAAATTAAGAAATATTTCAATATTTTTGGTACAAAATGCCTGTCTTTACCTCTGGCTAAGAGGCGTATTTTGTAACAAAGGTGTTTTAACAGAATGAGTCGCTCACAAATAGCGATAAGCACCCAGTTTTCACTGCTGTTGCTCAAATGCTATTATTCTTTATTTGGCACCTTAACCAAGACCCAAGCATGCTGCGATTGTGTGGAGGGAAAGCATTAATTTTTTTATTTGCTGACTGGGCGAAATATAGAACAGATTCAAACCAACCACGCGTAAATTCTCTTTGAAAGGATCGTACGAGGATGCCATGCAGAAAGGGACATTAGACAACACGCGGACAGCTTAAGCCTTAATTATCCTGCACATCTGCGCAATCTTCACATTGCCCTAGCTTTTCGTCTTGTGATAACATGCGAGCTGTGGAGTCTTATAGGACTGTGAAGATGTACAGCCCTGGCTGATCTGGATCATTCTTACTTGCATATAAGTTAAGACCCTTTTTACGTTAGTTGTTCAGGTGGCTACTGAACTTTGGTTGACAGTCATTTCATTGAGTATTGAACGGTGCTATCAAAAGGACATTGAAAGGAATATATGTATTAAAGTGATCGTATATATTTAATTTGGGTAAGTGTACAAAGCGGCACCGTGCCACGCAGGCTCAGTAAACACACAACGTCGCAAACAACGTCGTTTAAACGAAACGTCGCACCGACGTCGAAAGAAAGGTGTGAATGCAATCACGAATAATGAAAGTTCAGATGTAGCTGAAAAAAGTGGACTAGCGGGCGCATAACGTTTAAACAACGTCACCTCAACTTCGACGCAACGCCATGTGCCCGCAGGGAACCGTTTTGTTTTTTTTTTTTTAGTTTATTCTTTGATCTTCAGTCTATGCTAATCAGACCGTGGACGGCTGGATATTGTCATTATTATTTTCATTTTAAGCTTATTATTATTAGCACTATTTTTTTCATAATTTCTTTAATATCATGATTGTTGATATTGACATTAGTAGTAGAAGTAGTAGTAGTAGTAGTAGTAGTAGTAGTAATAGTAGTAGTAGTAGAAGTAGGTAGTAGTAGTAGTAGAAGTAGTAGTTATAACAGTAGTAGTCGTTACAGTAGTAGTAGTAGTAGTGGTAATAGCAGTAGAAGTAATTAGTAGTAGTTGTTGTTGTAGTAGTAGTAGTAGTAACAGTAGCATTAGTAGTAGAAGTAGCAACAGCAGTAGTAGTAGTAGTGGTAATAGTAGTAGAAGTTAGTAGAAGTAGTTGTTGTAGTAGTAATAGTAGCTGTAGAAGAAGCAGTACCCAGTCAGCATTCTACGTAAATCTATATCAGGGTAGCTGACGGGCCGATGACGGCCCGATGTAGATTTAGGTAGAATGCTAGCTGGGTAGTAGCAGTTGTTGTTGTAGAAGTAGCAGTAGTAGTAGAAGTAGTAGTAGTAGTAGCAGCAGAAATAGTAGTAGAAGTTGTTGCTGTAGAAGCAGTAGAAGTACTAGTAGTAATTGTTGTTGTAGAAGTAGTAGAAGTAGTTGTAGTAGTAGGAGTACTAGAAGTAGTAGTTGTAGAAGTAGTAGAAGTAGAAGTAGTAGTAGTAGTTGTTGTTGTTGTAGAAGAAGTAGTAGTAGTAGTAGCTGTAGAAGTAGCAGTAGTAGCAGTTGTTGTTGTAGAGGTAGCAGTAGTAGTAGTAGCAGCAGAAATAGTAGTAGAAGTTGTTGCTGTAGAAGTAGTAGAAGGACTAGTAGTAATTGTTGTTGTAGAAGTAGTAGAAGTAGTAGTAGTAGTAGGAGTACTAGAAGTAGTAGTTGTAAAAGTAGTAGTTGTAGAAGTAGTAGTAGTAGTTGTTGTTGTTGTAGAAGAAGTTGTAGTAGTAGTAGCTGTAGAGGTAGCAATAGAAGCAGTTGTCGTTGTAGAGGTAGCAGTAGTAGTAGTAGTAGTAGCAGCAGAAATAGTAGTAGAAGTTGTTGCTGTAGAAGTAGTAGAAGGACTAGTACTAATTGTTGTTTTAGAAGTAGTAGAAGTAGTTATAGTAGTAGTAGGAGTACTAGAAGTAGTAGTTGTAGAAGTAGTAGTAGTAGAAGTAGTAGTAGTAGTTGTTGTTGTAGAAGAAGTAGTAGTAGTAGTAGCTGTAGAAGTAGCAGTAGTTGCAGTTGTTGTTGTAGAAGTAGCAGTAGTAGTAGTAGTAGCAGCAGAAATAGTAGTAGAAGTTGTAGCAGAAGAAGTAGTAGAAGGACTAGTAGTAATTGTTGTTGTAGAAGTAGCAGAAGTAGTAGTAGTAGTAGGAGTACTAGAAGTAGTAGTTGTAGAAGTAGTAGTAGTAGAAGTAGTAGTAGTAGTTGTTGTTGTTGTAGAAGAAGTAGTAGTAGTTGTAGTTGTTGTAGAAGTTGTAGTAATAGAAGTAGTAGTAGTAATTGTACAAGTAGTAGTAGCAGTAGTAATAGTAGTAGTAGTTGTAAAAGTAATAGTAGTATTAGTAGTAGTAGTAGTAGTTGTTGTTGTTGTAGCAGAAGCAGTAGTAGTAGTAGTTGTAGAAGTAATAGTAGTAGTTGTTGTTGTTGTTGTAGAAGTACTAATAGTAGTAGTAGAGTTGTTGTAGAAGTAGTAGTAATAGTAGTAGTAGTAGTAGTAATTGTAAAAGAAGTAGTTGTAGTAGTAGTAATAGTAGCAGTAGTTGTAGTA
The DNA here is from genome assembly GCA_964016985.1 of Anodontia alba. Lineage (NCBI taxonomy): Eukaryota > Metazoa > Mollusca > Bivalvia > Lucinida > Lucinidae > Anodontia > Anodontia alba. The sequence goes on along the minus strand of OZ024832.1, from coordinate 32,815,654 downwards.
GTAGTAGTAGTTGTTGTTGTTGTTGTAGTAGTAGTATTTGTTGTTATAAGAGTAGTAGTTTTAGTAGTAGTTGTAGAAGTAGTAGTATTAGCTTATAAGTAGTTATAAGAGTAGTAGTTGTAGAAGTAGTAGTAGTAGCAGTTTAAGTAGTAGTAGTAGTTGTTGTAGAAGTAGTAGTAGTACTTGTAAAAGTAGTAGTAGTAGTAGTTGCAGAAATAGTAGTAGTAGTTTTAGTAGTAATTATAGTAGTAGTAGTTGTAGAAGTAGTAATAGAAGTAGTAGAAGTTGTTGTTGTAATTGTTGTTGTTGTAGAAGTAGTAGTAGTTCTTGTAGTTGTAGAAATAGTAGTACTAATTGTGTTGTAATAGTAGTTGTAGACATAGTAGTAGTAGTTGTTGTTGTTGTAGAAGTAGTAGTAGTAGTAGTGGTATTACTAGTAGTAGTAGTAGAAGTAGCTTTAATCTGCACCTCTCTTTGGGCTGATTCAACGGACGATAAATTGGTGATATTTTTCTTATTTTATCCAGAAAACAGACTGACATTTCAACAAAACAAACTGCCTCCTTAGGAGACAATTTGCATGAGTTGCTGAAGTAAATGTTCTTGTAAAAAATAAGAAAAATATTTTAAAATGCCGTCTGCTGTTATAATCTGTAATGTTTCCCAGCATGCTAGGCCTTAAACATTTGTTTGTAATCTTGCCTATGTATCCGTATATCTAATACGTACAATGATTTTTTTTTTTTTTTTTTATGATATCAGTGAATATAAAATGGATGCAAGCAAATGTTGCGATGACTCCCTGGGCTAATTCAGCAGACATGAAATTGATGGTATTTTTTTCCTTATTTTTCCCAGAAATCATACTTTGATATTTCATGCAAATGGTTTTCAAAGGCGACAATGTGCATGAAATGCTAAAGTCTATTTTCTGTAAAAAAAAATAAGAACAATATTTTAAGATTTAAAATGTCTTCTGAGTCTTTTACCCAGCATGTTAAGCATTAATAAGCAAGAATAAGGAAAACATGAATTCACATTTTTATACAAATACACACAGGCGATGTAGAAAGAAATCATGAATGTATTTTACATTTGTATTTTTTAAATTGTGAGTTAAAACATTGAAATATAAATGGGGCAAATCATCACAAAAGAGATGCAGACCGAAAACTATTCAACACGTGATTCTTACTCAACAAGTGATTCTTGAAATAATCTGGAATACACATAAGCATCTCAAAGAGAAAGCATTCTGAAGTTTCTTTTGAACGAACACCACACTTTGGTCTAATTCAGCAGACGACAAATATGTCACTTTTTTCTTATTTTCCAAGAAACTCAGGAAGGCTTTGACACTTAGGTGACAATTTGCATGAAATGTCAAATCCTATATTCTGGCAAAATAAGAAAAAATATTTCAAAATGTCGTCTACTGAATTTTTTACCCAACATGCTAAGCATTAAATGGGACACATCTCCTCCAGAAGTGAATTTCCTTGGAATGTGGATATGATTCATTTTCCAAAGCGTAACTACTCTTATATAATGAATTTGCTCCAAATGGGAGCTTCCATTAAGGGTAGCATTCTTTTACGTAGAAGTGGTGAGCAAATACTTTTCCGCCAGATCTTGGAAATGTCGGATCAAAATGCCTTGATCCGGAACATATTCGGGGTTTTCGCTGTTCATATGTACTCGTAAAAGATGAGGCTCGTTCTATTTAGTTGTATTTACAATGCCATAAAATAGCGTCCGTAGAAACAGCATAGGAGTAAAGAAAATAGAATCTAAACAATCTGATCTAATCTCTGAATTTCTGCGAAGGTTAGAGTGGATACTCAGTTTCATTTTTGCGGTTGTTACCACCATGTAACATAGATGTTTTAGGCCTTTATCCACCAGCTCGAATTCTTAATGCTATGTACCCCGGTGTTTGTTAGTTCGTTGATCTTTTAGATATGAATGTAAAATAAGATATCTCGTGTGAACTTCGAGTGATCTTTTGAGACCATCGAAAGGAACGTTTCAAAAAGTTACAAAAATGAAACGTCCGTTAAAATCCATCAACGCGTCCGATGCAATATCTGGGCCCTAGCCTGGCTCCTGTACCCAGTGACTGAATATATTAATGTTTATAATTGTCTTTGATATAGAAACTAAAATAAAACTAAGAAAATATTAATACGCTAAAAGTATCTTTTATTTTAGTGCCTACATCAAAGAGAATTATAGCTACATAACTAGAAAATAATGCGTTTGTAAAATACTATTCCCCACTCCCACCCGCCCCCGCCCCTCCCCCCACCCCCTCCTTCTCCAGGCTAATGCTATTTGCCAAAAAACTTTGTTTATAGATAAAGTACTATTTAGCAGTATGTAGTTAAGTAGTTCATTATTTTGTTGTTTAGAAAAAATAACATTCTTTATGGTTAAATGAAGTGTAACATTAGCTTGAATTCTAATCCAATTTTTCATAGCCAACCAAAAGTCTTTCACCTTATTACAGTTAAAAAGCACATGTATAATTGTTTCAGTTTCCAGGCCACAGAAAGCGCATCTGTCATTGTCTACTTTACTCATTTTGTGAAGATATAATATGGTTATTTACTTTAAATTGAAACTCTTGTAATTTTACTTCTTTGATATTTTAATTATATCATTATAATTATTCCTTTCTTCCTGTGTAATATTTTCAAATATATATAAACCCACTTTTATGATGGTGGAGTTGAATCCTGGTTTCCAACAATTATACCATAAAATGTTCTACTACTTTTTTTTGTCTTTACATAGTAATTTATAAGATAACAATTTCGAGCCATATTGTTTTATGTTCTTACATACGAAATTATTTTGGTTGATTCTAGTTTTTGTCTTTCGCGTAAAATCTGATTTTCAACGATGGTGGCACTAAGATTTAATATGTTTCGACAGCCTCTACTAAAGAAACTTAAACTAATGGAACCATATCGTCTGAAAACGTTCCTTCAGATATGTTAGCCCAACGAACATTTAGATCAGCCTCTACATAGCTCACTCTGTGGGCAGCCAAGGATCAGAAACGTCTTCAGGCGAAGACGCTGATCAGTCTGCGTGGATGCACAGGGTGATCTAAGTTTCGTTCGTCACATATGCATTCTTGTAGGAAAGCCTGTGCCCCGGCTCATTTCATTTGTGGCTTTAAACAAGATCTATATATAAAGTTACTTCACCTCTGAGGGGATTCAAGAGACTGTTGTCCATCATCGCTACATAACTCCAATCCCTAGACTAAGTTATTAATGTTTATAACTATCTTTGCTACAAACACTAAAATAAAACAAAGCCAATAATAACATTGTAAAGTTAAGAAGCACTGGTCCCAGAGCTAGTGATCAGTGCTTCTTAGTATGTTAATGTTATCTTGATTTTATTTTAGTGTCTATATCAGAAAAGTATACAAGATAATAAATTTAGTCAACGGAGCAAAGCTCACATACTCCCGGCCATAGCTGTCAGAGGTATCTTGAACCAGTTTTGTACACACACACATACACACACACACACACACACACACACACACACACACACACACACACACAGTGTTACGGAAAAAACAAATACTATATACGAGACTCCCTATATACTTAGAGCCAGTCTATCTTAAAATCTTAGAGGCGATGTATTTCTCTGGGGCAATAGGCGGGGAGAATTCAGACGGGGCGGAAGGGGGATGTCGAACCCACGTTTGACTTACAACTTCATTTTCAGGGGTTAATAGCAGGGGAAGGGTGATCAGTCGAACCCACCTTTGACTTACAATGAGAAATTTTGGATTCATTTGATATACACTCGAGGAACATTATCTTTTACTATATATACATGTACTTCGAAACTTTCAACAAGTTTTGCTAACTCTGAAAGTGTCTAACATTCTGGATAAGTGGCAAACGGCGCAGTTTCTGACCAGCGGTCAGATCAGCCTGTACGTCAAGTCTGATCAGAACCTTCGCAGTCTGTCTGAAGAAGCCTTAGGTTCCCTGTTCAATGGCTGTGACCTTTTGGGGGGAATTATTTGAGCTATAACGTGGAAAAACGTACCTTTTTGACATGTGCACCCAACGAATACTCAGATCAGCCTGCGTATCCGCACGGTCTGATCACAGTGTTCATTTTCCGCATGAAGAAACATTGCATCCTTGGATATCCAAAATGGGCCAGTAAACATTCTGATCAGACTGTGTGGATGTGCAGTTTGATCTGAGACTCCGCTGGGCGCACAATGTCCGAAGTACGTTTTCTGACGTTGCGACTCATTAAGATCTTTGACTGTCAACACTTAGACAGGACACACAACGAGGATTCTGATCAGACTGTGTGGATGTGCAGGCTGATCTGAGGTATATCATTTTCTAATCTTCGACTCACGGGATTAGAAAACAAAAGATGAGTTATAACGAAAGAATATACTAATTTCAATGCAATAAAAATTGGCGAGTGCATAAAGTTCAAATTGTCAGTTAAAGTTCAGGAGAAAGGTCATCAACTAGTTTCCAGCCGAGTGTGCGGTTGAAACACTGGCGGGAAAAGACGTGTGCAACAGAAAAGCTTTAATTTTGGGCAGTAAATATATATGAAGCTGTCTATTTTTTTCCCTCAAGTTTTTTTTAACAGTTCCTATAACTCTATTTTCAACACTTTTCTGCAGATGTTTAGCCAAATGATTTGGCGTGTAAAACATTACAAAGCCGTAAAACTTTAAACTTTGGTCTTTCACCTTGTTTATTTCCTGTTTCTTGTTTATTGATATGTTGAAGAAAACATCAAGGATGATTACGTTTAATGTATTTTCTTAAACAATAACCTATAAAGAGTTAGACAATATAATGAAAAATAATATCATTTCACCTGGTAAGCAACCATTAAGAAGCCTTAAAAAATCTAAGTGTCATGATTTTGAAAAGAAGGTGGACCAGTTATTTTTGAAAACCTACACTATGTCAGTTGATTATCTTGGTGGCTTTGAATGTGTAGCAATCTTTCAGCAATAAGTTGGTGTCATCAGCCATTACAAGAACAAGCCTATTCAAATATACTGAAAATTTTACCACCAAAAAAATGAGTTTTCAGATGAAAAATTCTAAAATTGTTCGTATTTCTGCTCAAAACATAGATTGTGGGTACTCGATAGAACCGCCCCGACGAGGCGGTTCTAACGAGTACCCACAATCTATGTTTTGAGCAGATATAAGAAAAATAATGTATACCCCTGTAAACCCCAGTTTTACTATATAAAAGTGGGGTTTAAGGGGGTCAAAGTTATATAGGCGTGTTTTCGTGATGAGAGTCCAAAACAATTCGAATAATTGAATAAACTTGGAATTTCATGATACTGGTATCAATATTATAAGTTAGTGACAGAAACATTGTCTGTCCTTAGAAGGAAGTCCGTTGTATGGCCATTTATTGTGAGAATACACATTCTATAGTTTCCACTGGTGCTTTTCGTTTGCCTAAATGGATTTTATGCTTGCTCACAGCGCTTTCAATTTTCACTCCGTTTCAATTACATTGGTCTACGAAAGAACTGAGTTAGCAAATCTCTGTGCAAGAGAATATGCTCGCAAGTGGTGTTTGATTTCCGAAAATTGGATTATAAAGCTAAATGTTCGTCTAGGTGAATACCATATCTCCATTTTGGGGGTTGATTTCGACCCAAAGTATACAAACACCGAAATATTCTTAAAGACATAAAAAATATGGATCAACAAAAACCTGGTATACTGTCAATAAATGATAGTCAGGCAGAGGCTAATAGAGGAATTTATTATTGGCTTATTTATCTGTTCCATGGGTACTGTTACTTCCAAAATAATTCGAATAATTGAACAAACCCTGCTGGGATGTCACAGTCACCTCTTTATGACATGTCTGATCTCTCTAGCAAAACGTCTAGGTTGGAGCAATAAAATCATTAGTGAGTGGTATTACGTTTGGTCCCATTTTAGCTTGTTGTCCATGTGATTATCATTGACCAATGAAGTCAAGCCGCGAAATCCAGGTCACGATTATTTATAGCCGCGCTAGTCTTGTCGCTGAGACGTCAGTGTGCGTTGTAAAGAGGTTTTTTTATCTGTAAAACCTGGACTGGGCTTAGTGCTGGGAAACAGTGCAAACTAAGATCAGAAAGCAGCGTCTGATCAGGGTCTTCACTGTTTGCTTAAATTACAGGAAGTTCATATGTCCTCGTTCAGGACCATTTTCCCAGCCTACACTCAGAGACAATCGACCCACCAGTGCTTTGATCAAAAGTCGCTGCGTGCTTCTCATCTGTAGGAATAACATGATATTTTCATCGAATCATTTTTTAACTTTTTCATGGTTTTCCACTTGGTCCTTTTATTTGGATGATTTTTATGTTATTAAATATCTGAGGTGCATACCTTGTTGGCACAACTCCTCCACGAGTTTTTTACTGATCATTTGATTTTTTTCTAGGTGCTTTGGGAATGGTCTGAAGCTTGCTACTCATTGGATTTTTTTTTACCTTTTAAGTATTTTTGACTATCGTTTTGGAAAGATTTTTAAAAGGCGGGGACATAAATAAAAAAAACGCTGAATCTGCTTGTTTTTGTCTTCGCTTTTGAAAACAAATTCTCATTCTCATTCTTATTAACTAACCGGTTTATTTACCCAACAGGAGTTCTTTTGTAATATGAGTTTCAAGTGTTTGATTAGTAAATACTTTTACTGTTTGAGAACCTATAAGTGTCAGACAAAATAGAAGTGATAATTATGAACTACTACAAACACAAATTGGACTAGTAACAATATGTTTTCGGACAAAGATGCGAATTAAACTTTACCCATTTCTGGGCTAATTCAGTAGATTACAACCCAGTCAGCATTCTACGTCAATCTATATCGGGCCGTCATCGGCCCGTCAGGGTAGCTGACGGGCCGATGACGGCCCGATGTAGATTTACGTAGAATGCTAGCTGGGAAACTAGTGGTAAGTGTTCTTGATTTTTTTTCTTAGAAAATAAGGAGATAATTTGCATAAAAAGTTAAAGCCTATTTTCTGGAAAATAAAGAAAATTATTTTAAGATGTCTTCTGCTGAGTATTTTTACCCATTATGCTAAGCGTTAAAAGAAGCAAATTCCATGCTATACTGGCGTGCAATATCTGTCCTTATCTTGTGCCTACATTTAAGAAAAATTAGAAGTTTACCTTGTTTTTAAACATCACGAAAATATATCTATATAATTTTGACCCCCTTAAACCCCACTTTTATATAGTAAAACTGGGGTTCACAGGGGTATACATTATTTTCTTATTTCTGCTCAAAGACATAGATTGTGGGTACTCGTTAGAACCGCCTCGCCTAGGCGGTTCTAACGAGTACCCACAATCTATGTTTGGAGCAGAAATATGAAACATATCAGAATTTTTTATCTGAAATTTTTCATTTTTTGGTGGTAAAATTTTCAGTATATTTTGATAGGCGTGTTACTTAATACACTTGGTAGATTTTCCGACATTTTGTTTGTCAGGAAGACAACTTTCTCGACTTCCTGTCTGCGTTCCTGCACACGAAACCGCTTTTGAAAATGAGCCTACTCTAAATGGAAATAGCTTGCTCCCCTGGAGCAAATTCTTTCCTTTTAGAGTAGATCGCTTTTCCCAGCTAGCATTCTACTTAAAATCTATATCGGATCTGTCGGGGTGATTTTTGACTGATAATCCCATTTAGAACAACAGACATGTCTGAATTCAATGATGGAAAAGTCCATTTCATAAACTCAGAGTGGAAAGGGTTAATTAGAATGCCAGCTTTGACAGAGTTACCTCTCTCACTCTCCTTGATATACAACGAACATGTGAAGTACCACAAAATTGCTTAATTTTGTCAATTTATGTAGTTGTTTGTTATCATGATTATAATAATATATAGTGATAAGCTACCCATAAAGAGTGACAAGCTGTTATGGCTGTAACGATCTCATTAATCACGCGAAGAAGGAAAAAAAAAAAAAAAAAAAAAAAGCTCACATCAAGGTTGCCTTGCATACCATGATTATTTTTGTAGAAGTTACATGACACATCACGTGGGAAAAGAGACATTATATTTCAGAGGAATCGATACACTTTCAGGGGAGATAAACCTGTCAAAAACTGCCCTTTTTTCCTTTTGAAAGAAGATATATTCTATAAAGGAACGAGAAGATAACTGCCAAATTATTTGCCTTCTGAAAAATGACTACACTATACGGAAAGAATTTGCTTCCTCTGGGAGCAAATTCTTTCCTTATAGAGTAGACGATTTTTCAGAAGGGACTTTGCAAAATAGAAATCCCAGAAGTTGTCTCCCATATAAAATGGCGGAAAATCTACCAGGTGTATCCAGTCCCATTAAGAAGGAATTTGGTGTAAAGCAAACGGGCATTTACAAAATCATCTCCCTTGGGGGAAATGCCGGAAATTTTACCACGTGTATCCATCCTGTATTTATGAAATGGACTTTTCCATCATTGATTTTGGATATGCCAGTCTAAAACCAACATCGGATGGCAAACACTCATGATGAGCTGTCTCATTGGGATCTACACTATCTGCATAGGTATCTGGCTCGGTCTGCAGAACTGAAAATTTAACTCTAAAACTGGGACCTGATCTGCGTGGATTGCCTCGCATACTGACTGAAGGGACGTTTTCTTGTGTGATTCATTATATTTTTACGACTTACCATAAAGGAAGCTTCAGATTTCGGGCACTGTGTGAATGTAGTACAGACGTACCACAAATACACATTGCTGTCTAACTCACCGATTTTTTTTTTTTTTTTTTTTTTTTTTTACATCTGCAGCACATTACGAAAACATGCCTTTATAATTTAGACCCCCTTAAACCCCACTTTTATATAGTAAAACTGGGGTTTACAGGGGTATGCATTATTTTTCTTATTTCTGCTAAAAAACATAGATTGTGGGTACTCGTTAGAGCCGCCTCGCCGAGGCGGTTCTAACGAGTACCCACAATCTATGTTTTAAGCAGAAATATGAAAAATATCAGATTTTTTTATCTGAAAATTTTATGTTTCTGGAGGTAAAAGTTTCTATATATTTGAATAGGCGTGTTTTCGGAATGATAAATGTATGAAGTTTTCTGGATACATTGCATTCCAACAATAAATAGACAATGCAAATCTGGCAGAATGCTAATATCTCAATCTCTTTTCTTTTATATGATCACAATTATATGATCACAATTAACGGCCAACTCTCAACAATAGCAACTTCCCTATAACAGTCACTTTTCACATTTCCCAAAGTTCCATTTTACTTATACTGAAACTCTCTTTCTCTTTATTAACGCTTAGCATACTAGGTAAAAATTTCAGTAGAAAACATTCTGATTTTTTTTTTTTCCAGAAAAAAAAGCTTTGAAATTTCATGCGAATTGCCTCCGAAGAGTCCTGCGGAGACAATCGGCGTGAAATGACAAATTCTATTTTTCTGGGAAAAAATGGCCAATATTATCAATTCGTCATCTTCTGAACTTAGCATGCAAAGTTTTAACTTTCTTTCAAACACTTGGTATTCAGTGTCGCTGTATTTGGCTATAAAGGGTAAATCGGTTCATTAGGAAGCACTCGCGTATCTTCAAAAAAAAAAAGGATAAATGTGAAAATGTGAGTTCGTCAGGAAATACTTGGTGTTAGTGTCGCTTGGATTCCGAATATTAAGGGTGAATACGGTACATGAGGAAACACTAGGTGTTAAATGCCGCATGGTGTCCGAATATTAAGGGTAAATACGGTACATTAGGAACTACTTGGTGTTTAATGTCGCTGGATATCCTAATAATATGGGTAAATGCGGTACATTAGGCAACACTTGGTGTTTAGTGTCGCTTGATGTCCGAATATTCAGGGTAAATACGGTACATTAGGCAACACTTGGTGTTAAGTGTCGCTGGATGTCCGAATATTAAGTGTAAATGCGGTACATTAGGAAACACTTGGTGTCCGAAAATTCAGGGTAAACACGGTACATTATAGGAAACACTTGGTGTTTAGTGTCGCTTGCTGTCCGAACATTCAGGGTAAAAGCGGTACATTAGGAAAAACTTGGTGTTAAGTGTCGCTGGATGTCCGAATAAATACGGTACATTAAGAAACACTTGGTGTCTAGTGTCTCTGCGTGTCCGAATATTCAGGCTAAATGCGGTGCATTAGGAAACACTTGGCGTCTAGTGTCTCTGCGTGTCCGAATATTAAGGGTAAATACGGTACATTAGAAAACTCTTGGTGTTAAGTGTCGCTGGATGTCGGAATATTAAGGGTAAATACGGTACATTAGGAAACATTTGGTTTTAAGTGTCGCTGGATGTCCGAATGTTAAGAGTAAATACGGTACATTTGGAAACATTTGTTGGTTTAAAGTGTCGCTGGATGTCCGAATGTTAAGAGTAAATGAGGTATTAAGGGTAAATACAGTACATTAGGAAACACTTAGTGTTAAGTGTTGCTGGATGTCCAAATATTAAGAGTAAATGAGATACATTAGGAAACACTTTGTTGTAAGTGTCGCAGGGTGCCCGAACATTAAGGGTAAATACGGAACATTAGGAAACACTTCGTGTTTAGTGTCCCTGGGTGTCCGAACTTTATTGGTAAATGCGGTACATAAGGAAACATTTTGTGTTAATTGTCACTGGGTGTATGAATATTTATGGTAAATACGGTACATTAGGAAATATTTGGTGTTTGGTTTCGCTGGATGTCCATGCAATCAGGGTAAATGCGGTTCATTAGGAAACACTTGGTGTTAAGTGTCACTGGGTGTCTGCACATTAACGGTAAATACATGTACGGATGCATTAGGTATCACTTGGTGTTTAGTGTCGCTGGGTATCCGAATATTTCAAGTAAAGTCGGTACATTAGGAAATACTTATTGTTTAGTGTCGCTGGACGTCGGGATATTAAGGGTAAATACGATACATTAGTAAACACTTGGTGGTAAGTGTCGCTGGATGTCCGAATATTAAGGGTAAATACGGTACATTAGGAAACACTTGGTGTTTAGTGTCGCTGGGTATCCGAATATTTCAAGTAAATTCGGTATATTAGGAAATACTTATGGTTTAGTGTCGCTGGACGTCGGAATATTAAGGTAAATGCGGTACATTAGGAAACACTTGGTGTATATTGTCGCTTGGTGTCCGAAATACAGGGTAAATACGGTACATTAGGAAACACTTGGTGTTTAGTGTCACTGGGTGTCCGACTATTATGGGTAAATGCGGTACATTAGGAAACTCTTGGTGTTTAGTGTCAATGTTTGCCATTCTATCAGTATTTTTTTAGACAAATGAAAGGATATTCAAACAAACTGGATAGAATGTTATGTGAATTATGGTGGGGAATTCAAACATATATGATAATTATGGTACAATTCTTTAAAAAATGTAATACTAACACTACTACTACAACTAAGGGTGTCTGAATATTAAGGGTAAATACGATACATGAGGAAAACACTTGGTGTTTAGTGTCGCTGGGTGTCCGACTAATATGGGTAAATGCGGTACATTAGGAAACTCTTGGTGTTTAGTGTCGTTGGGTGTCCGACTATTATGGGTAAATACGGTACATGAGGAAACTCTTGGTGTTTAGTGTCGCTGAGTGTCCGACTATTATGGGTAAATGCGGTACATTAGGAAACACTTGGTGTTTAGTGTCGCTGGGTGTCCGACTATTATGAGTAAATGCGGTACATTAGGAAACACTTGGTGTTTAGTGTCGCTGGGTGTCCGACTATTATGCGTAAATGCGGTACATTAGGAAACACTTGATGTTTAGTGTCGCTGGGTGTCCGACTATTATGGGTAAATACGGTACATTAGGAAACACTTGGTGTTAAGTGTCGCTGGGTGTCCGACTATTATGGGTAAATGCGGTACATAAGGAAACTCTTGGTGTTTAGTGTCAATAGACGTCCGATTATTAAAGGTAAGTGCAGTACATTAGGAAACACTTGGTATTAAGTGTCGTTGAGTTTCCGAATATTCAAGATATATCCAGTAAATTTGGAAACACTTGGTGTTTAGTGTCGCAGGGTGTCCTAAGTTAAAGAGTAAATTCGGGTACATAAGAAACACTTGGTGTTTAGTGTCGCTGGATATATGAATTTTTAGGGTAAATTCGTAACATAAGGAAACACTTTAGTGTGACTGGGTGTCCATATTTAGACTAAAGTCGATACATAAGGAAATATTTTGTGTTAAGTGTTACCGGGTGTCCGAATAGTCAGAATAAATACAGTACCTTAGGAAACAGTTGCTGGGTGTCCGAATATTAAGGGTTAAAGCGGTACATTAGGAAACACTCGGTGTATATTGCTGCTTGGTGTCCGAAATTTCAGGGTAAATACGGTATATTAGGAAACACTTGGTGTTTAGTGTCCCTGGGTGTCTGAATATTAAGGGTAAATACGGTACATTTAGGAAACACTTGGTGTTTAGTGTGGTTTGGTGCCCGAATATTCAGGGTACTTGGTGTTTAGTGTGGCTTGGTGCCCGCATATTCAGGGTAAAGGTTTAATACGGTACATTAGGAAACACTTGGTGGTAAGTGTCGCTGCATGTCCGAATATTAAGGGTAAATGCGGTACATTAGGAAACACTTGGTGTATATTGTCGCTTGGTGTCCGAAAATTCAGGGTAAATACGATACATTAGTCTGGTTAACCGCTTAGAGGACTAAGCCTGCCCAGTTTTGTTTGTATTGAGGTTTTACGGCCCAGTCAACCGAATGGGGTGATGTCGAACGCGGTCAGTTTACCTAACCACACGTTTACTGGGCAGGCTTAGTCCACTAAGCGGTTAACCAGTATTGTGCACATTCTTTCGCCAGAAACTGACAACTGCCCTTCTTGAATCAGCGGAAGGGAGAGAATGACCGTAGAAAATATTTCATGATCGTGTGGTTAGGTAAACTAACCGCGCTCGACATGACCCGAATGGGTTGACTGGGCCGTAAAACCTCAAAACAAACAAACATACTTAGTACTAACCGTTTATTAGCCTATCTAAACTAGGGAGGCCGCAAGCTCGCTAATAATTCTTCTTTCAGTTGTTTTTTATATCCATTAGCTGATAAATTAATACGGCATTAAGTGCTTCAAAGCTTCATACATCAGAAGTATGTATGACCTCTTTGTTCTTTTTCTACCTTCAGTATTTTACCTGTAGACAGCCTTTTTACCTAAGGCCAAATAAAAAAACATCTGTGTTACGGGTAACATGTTAGAAAAAAATAGGTAGAGAAGGTAGGGATTCTTCTTCGTCTTCTTCTTCTTATTATTATTATTATTATTAGTTGTAGTAGTAGTAGTAGTATTACATTTTTTTAAAGAATTGTACCATAATTATCATATATGTTTGAATTCCCCACCATAATTCACATAACATTTTATCAAGTTTGTTTTTGTCTAAAAAATACTGATAGAATGGCAAACAATGTAGAATCTGATTCACCTGCTCCTTTAGACCTACTTGTCTGAATCTTTAGCATAGATATAGTCATAGGCGTAGCGCTCAGTACGCACGTACGCATGTGCGTAACATGCGTAAGAAACTTTTTTTATGATAAAGTGGCATTAACATAAAATGTTTGGTTCCCTACATTTGGGGCTGCTCTTAAAGGAAAGAATTTGCTCCCTCTGGGAGCAAATTCTTTCCTTTAAGAGCAGCCCCTTATTTAGAAGTGCTTCAAGGCATACTTTTTCAAGAGTTTTCCTGGATTTGCGTACAAATAATTCTGTGTTAGCTACGCCACTGATAGTAACATGAATATTTGATGTGTGTGTGTGTGTGTGTGTGTGTGTGTGTGTGTGTGTGTGTGTGTGTGTGTGTGTGTGTGTGTGTGTGTGTGTGTGTGTGTGTGTGTGTGTGTGTGTGTGTGTGTGTATTTGCATTTGTGCGTGCGCGTGTGTGTCTGTGTAAAAAACTGCTAGGTTTCACCTGGAAAATTAGGTAGGGTATGGCTACCTAAAACACATATTTTTTTATGTTTGGCCTAATAATCGAAAAGGTACATTAGAACATGCTCTGTCAGCGAAATTCCGGACAAACCTGCACAGCTTCATCGTCTTTGCAATGTTTCCAGTCTTATCCAAGGCGTGCAGAATGCTGTATGCATGTAGCGACACACTCGCCCACAGCAACACTGTACAAAATGAACTGGATCTAAGGTTTGATCAAAAGTAGGTTTTGTACCGTTTTAATTTTGGTTCTAACATCTGTAGAGACTGAGCTGTGCCACGCTTAAATGAGCCTTAGCCCCTTTACAAACAGCCACGGTCCTGACCAGCCTGTGCTTCTGTGCTGTCCGTTTATGATCGTCGATCTTTTCCTGGAGGACGTCTGGTTACCGCAGTCGAGAAAAAAAAAACGTAGGATTTTGTCAGACAGCGCAAATGCGCGAGCTGAGTAAGACATGTTTGCTTGCTATGACCTCTATATACAGTACAGTACATCATCTGAATGATACTTAAATATTAGCACACTCTGGGTACAAACAGTGATCGACGTTTTGAAATACATTTTCTCACTTTTTCCAGAAAAAAAAAAGGTTTGACTTTTCATGCAAATTGTCTCCGAAGAAGACAATTTGCATGAAAAGTCAAACCCTATTTTCTGGTAAAATAAATACAATATTACAAAATATCGCCTGCTAAATTTAAAACGCAGAATGCAAAGTGTAAACTTATTCGCTTGTGTGCTGTATTCACATGTTTTTTTTCCCTCTCACCTGGTTTCACGAGGCTGATTAGGATACATTTTGTAGTTTCAGGCTGTTTCAGCACAATTAAAGGTTTTTGCTCCATACCAGGAAATAGCGTTGAATGTGTCATTGTTTTCGCCTGACACAAGGTATGTGTTAATAAGTTTTCGTTAACTGATTTTCTGCAGTACTTCTATTGAGTTTTCAATACATCGTGACATATCTGTACCATGAAGAATAATTAACCTACATTTTTGCAGTTCGTTGGTTGTCTTGGAGTTTAACGCCCAATTAACACTATTCAGGTCATGGGCAGGCTTAGTCCTCTGAGTGAGTACCAGTACTTGTGCACATTTTTTTTTCGCCAGAAACTGACAACTGTCCTTGAATCAGCTGAAGGGAGAAACTGACCGTAGAAAATATTTCATGATCGATCTATTTTTACAGTTGAGCCTGGCAAATAATAATAATATAGTAATAATAATATTTGGTGAAAAAACTTTTCTCGTTGTTAAAATTTCTTTACATATACACCGGGCTTCATACATTACGAAAACATGCCTATGCACTCGTATGTAGAAAATTTCACTTTCAAAAACGATAAAAACCTCTGATATTTTTCATATTTCTGCTCAAAACATAGATTGTGGGTACTCGTTAGAACCGCCTCGGCGAGGCGGTTCTAACGAGTACCCACAATCTATGTTTTTGAGCAGAAAGAAGAAAAATAATGTATACCCCTGTAAACCCGAGTTTTACTATATAAAAGTGGGGTTTAAGGGGGTCAAAATTATATAGGCATGTTTTCGTAATGGCGCAGTCTGCATGCAGATCTAGGGACCGCAATTTAGAATACCAGCTCGGCCAAATAACATTTGTTAAGATTGACTATGAACTCCTCCCACTTCTGCTGATTCAACATTACGAAAACACGCCTATTCAAATATACTGAAAATTTTATCACCAAAAAATGAAAATTTTCAGATGAAAAATTCTGACATTTTTCATATTTCTGCTCAAAACATAGATTGTGGGTACTCGTTAGAACCGCCTCAGCGAGGCGGTTCTAACGAGTACTCACAATCTATGTTTTGAGCAGAAATAATAAAATTAATGTATACCCCTGTAAACTCCAGTTTTACTATATAAAAGTGGGGTTTCAGGGGGTCAAAATTATATAGGTATGTTTTCGTGATGAAGAAGAACAGTAAGTTACTGGCGACAGTATGTGCATAAGTACTGGTTAACCGCTCAGAGAGGAAGTCTGAGTAGGTCGACAAGGCATTAACAATACAATGTTGACCGGGCCATAAAATTCCAACAAACCTTTTTCGTACATTTGACGTAATATGAGAAAATTATGTTTTATCGCATATGCTTACAACGTTGACACAGATTGACCAGTGCGTAGAAAGTAGGTTGGTTTTGCCATCATTGTCCGCTTACAGACACGTTGGATGCTGCAGAATATATTAACAAACTGTGACGGTTCCATCAGAGTACGCAGAAGCAGTAGTTAATCTGGGACTTCCTCGCACGCATTTATGATAACATTTTTCTAAAGAATAACGTGTAGCATGCTGGATAAAGATTTCAGCTGACGATATTTTGATTTTTTTCTTTTTCCCATATAAAAACTTTGACATTTCATGCAAATTGTCTCTTTGGGAGACAATGTGCATGGAATGTCAGACCCAGTTTTCTGGGAAAAAGAAAAAGAAAAATATCATCAGTCTGTCGCCTGCTGAATTTGCCCAGAGAGGAATCAAGGTTAAGAACGGTTACGTTCTAATGCTTGTTTCTGATATATGTCACTGGTTAAGCTCGAAATAAGATTATGCATCCGCGCAGATTCTGGACTGAGCGCGAAATACGCATGTTAATCTTCGTTTCATCCTACGCCGACGGTTGATACGTCTTTTTTACAAGTCATTTAAATACATACTTTGTTACGTCTTTGTTAAGGTGTAAGATGGTTATTATAGGGGCCATGTTAAGCGAAAAAAAAGTGCTTTCGAGCATGGGCAAAATGCGCAGATTTAGATCATCCTGCGCATGCGCAAAGTATCATTCGGGCCTTTGCTCTCCATACAATCTGTAGAATCCAATGATTCTGTTAGCGGACAGTGAAGGCTGTGTGGATGTGCAGAATGATCTTGGCCTTCTCTATCCGCGCATGCTCGAAGACACGTTTTCTCATTATATACTAGTATGTTAGTATATTTCTCAATCAATATTGAAAGCCCATTAAACACATATCATTTTCAAAAGTCCTTTCGACATCGCCGCAGCGTCGTGATGCTGCAGCGATGTCGAAACAACGTTATGGTGGTACTCGACGTTGCGTGGACACTGGGTAAAAGTGTTTCACTACTTCTCGTTTCTTTCTACGTTTAACGTCATTTTAACATTGTTTTGTTTACAGCAGACGAGCTATGGATGTAGATGGCGCTGCATTAAGAACCCGGATTGTTAAACGGACAGCATTCAATAAAGTCGGTATTTTTGTTCTTCTTTTCATTACAGCCAATCAACTGATGGAGAGACGTGTCCTAGACGAGGAATGGGTGTGGACAGATATAGACCGGACATGGCAAAGACCATCATTATTTTTATTGTTATTCTATGACAGTTGATGACGTTATGGGGCACCCGGATATTGACGGCGGTTGGGCGTGGCTTGTGCTGGTTTCCTCGTTCCTGGTGCACATCATGACATACGGAATGGTGTGGAGCACTGGCGTCTACAACGTCATCTTCCTGGATGTATTCAAGCAGCCAAAGTCTGTGACCGCCTGGGCCGGAGCCATGCCTACCGCCATGATGTATGCCATAGGTAAGTAGTGAAACTGAGATCTACGTTTGACAACAAAAGTACATTTGCATTTGTTCCCAAAGACGTTACCCTTAACGCTTAGCATGCTGAGTAAAATTTTCAGCTGACGACAATTTGAAATATTTTTCTTATTTTTTTCCGTAAAGCAGGTTTTGACATTTTATGCAAATTATCTAATGGAGACAACTTGCATGAAATGTCAAATTCTGTTTTCTGATAAAAAATAAGAAAAATGTCATGACTTTGTTGTCTGCTGAATTAGCATAGAGAGTTGTAAAGGTTAAGATGAGACTTGTATAAAGCTAATGCACAGCTACAAAAAAATATAATTACGGTTAAAAAATAAAGAGTTAAATCAGACTGTTCAATTTATTTCGGAATCTGTCTCTGTCTCTGTCTCTGTCTGTCTGTCTGTCTCTCTCTCTCTCTCTCTCTCTAAGTTTCAAACGCGTATTGGTTTAATTCTCTATACATACCAAGCCCCATGCACTCTGAAAGAAATAAATGTACTTCCAAGGGGAGCATATTATTACTGTTTTTAGGAAGAAAGACAACAAGAGCAGATCTGACAGCACTGCCTCTCCTGAAAGTGTACGATTTCCTCTTAAGGCTCAATCTCATATTTGATTTATTAAATTTATTTAACGTCAAATAAATGACAATAAGCTGCGTACGTACTCAGAAATATACAGTATATATGGCAGTTTCTGATTGCAATCCTATTTATCCTTCGTGCTCCATAATCGTTAACAAAAGAACTTACAAACAAAAACGAATGAGTGCTCATGATGTATTAATTGAACGTAACCTCTACTTCAGACCAAGAAGTCCACGTGAGCAACGAAAATGTGTGCAGTGCAATCAGGTGCATCACGAAAACATGCCTATATAATTTTGACCCCCTTAAACCCCACTTTTATATAGTAAAACTGGGGTTTGCAGGGGTATACATTATTTTTCATATTTCTGCTCAAAACATAGATTGTGGGTACTCGTTAGAACCGCCTCGGCGAGGCGGTTCTAACGAGTATCCACAATCTATCTTTTGAACAGTAATATGAAAAATATCAGAATTTTTATCTGAAAAACTTTAAGTTTTTAGAGGTGAAAGTTTCAATATATTTGAATAGGTGTGTTTTCGTAATGGGAAGATGAGGAGCATTTGTTTCCTATTTTACCAGTTCTGAAACCTAATACTAATGAAATGTTTTAAATTATTTTTATGATATGATGAAACCCAGTATTGCTGTGGGTACAAAACTTATTTGTAAATTTATTCATGAGGCGTTAGAATTAAAGTAGTAGATCTATTGTCTGTTTTCTCATGTTTATCCTGTTTAATGTTTATATTATATATTTCATGTCAATGGAGAACACCTTCTGTATCTGTAGGTTTTCAAATAAGATATTCTATTATATTCTATTCATATTTTGTCGTGGGCGGGGTTGGGGATGAGGGCGTGCTTGCCAGTATTTTTCTGAGGCGGATGATCATTGTCAAAGAATACAATATATGAGAATTCATGATATAGCTGAAGGCTTTTGCAGTTTTAAGGACTTAATAGTTTTCCACCAATTATACAAGGGAGATAGTTTTAGACTTTCGGCTTTCAGTCCTGTCCACCGACCCCTACTAAAACGAGATCTGCTCTAAAAGGTAAAAAGATGGTCATAAAGGGAGGAAAATTCTTCCTTTTAGAAAAGACCCCTTTTCAAAGGAACGTAAAACAATTTTGACAGAGTTGCCCACTCCCACCAATTTAGCAATTATCGGCTTGATGCACGAGACTAAACACTGCTATCAAGCGGTCGTATACCTCGAGATGGACACTTCCTTTTTCGACTTTAGTCTTTCCAATTAAATAGATAGGGATGTCATTCAAAATTCAAACCAGAATGGCAAACAGTACAGATCTGGATGACACTTCTCATTATGAACCATCTCATCTGTATCTACACAGTTTGCAAAAGTTATATACATGTAGTCTTGTCTGTAGGGGCTAAACCATTTCAGCCCGGCACACCAAAACTAAAACCAAAACGTGTGCAAACAGTGTAGATCCAAGTGAGACACCTCGCAACTAGCTCATATCTACACTGTTTGCCATTTTGTGTGTTTTTTTAGACTGAAACCTCTGTTTGCATCAGTGGACAAAATCCCAAATTCAAGAATGGAAGCGCCCACTTCAGAAACTCGGGGGTGAAAGGGTTAAAGCTGAAAATATCAGACTAACATCTAAAAATGTCATGCAATGTACTCCCTGAAAACGTTGAAATGTCGAAGAGGTGTTTGTTAAACTGAAATCCACCCCATTGAGTTCTTGAAAAGAAGTTTCCTACGCAATTTCTTTTTCTCGTCATCTGCTTTGATTTTTGCTTGCCTGTACCCTCTTGGCAGTACCAATCGTTCCCACGAAAAATCCTTCCCGGCAGGCACATGACGTAAATATAACGTCGCCTCAACGTCGATGCAACGTCATGACGTTGCATCGACGTTGAGGCGACGTTATTTTTACGTCATGTGCCCGCTGGGTTATAGTCCACATAATCATTTTCCTGAATACTAGGCAAATGCTTTGTTCCGAACTGTTTAGATTTGGTTATTCAGATTCATCTTATTACTATCAAAATATGGTATGGAAACAGATAGAGACATTCGAACATAGAATATAGGATTTAGAATTTAGAACTAACCGCTCCGCCACGCAGGCGCTTCATCATTCATGTAAATAAGAATCTAGCCGGTAAAAACGCATCGTCGCTTCAACGTCACAGCGACAACGTGGCGTCGTTGTTACAATTTTATGCTTGCCAAATTTGAAAACAAATATACCATGTATGCATGAAACAGGGAAGATTACGATCAGTCAGATTTGGATATTCGATGGCAATTTTATACCACTGACAAAGTTGTAGGGAAATGAAAAGTCGGTAAACTTTCAACTGTCAAAATTATTGTTGATTCACTTTGATATATTTTCTTCTCAGTGGTTTAATTTAAAACGAAGCTGTGGTAGTGTCAGATTCAAGCATAACAATGGCCAAAAGGCAATTAATTGAAAAAAGATATTTAATTCCGTTGGACCGCAACATGAGAAACAGGCCTTTATGCCATATGTGAACAAATAACGCACATGTTAGTCTGTGCCTCAGTGCATTCCGATCAAACCCTGCTCTGTTCGCTGATATATTCTACAGTACCCAGTTACTCTTCCAACGGGTAATGAGGGTCCTGATCAAATTGCGCAGATGCACAGTCTGATTCGATGCATAACCGATACCTTTTTTTTTATTCAAATGTTTTCTTTGAAGCGAAAAGTGAAGCAATTTTATATGATCTTTTTATTATCCCGACCCAATTTTATCCGCACATATCCGGCTAATACAAGATTTTTTAGAGCAAGGTGCGTGTGACTATTTGAAATGTATAGAAGAAAAAGCATATAAACTGTGGCACGAGAAAATGGACCAGACGAAAATGTATTCGTGGATACGCGAGCAGTGAGGATCCAACTTGGTAACGCAAAACAAAAAAGCTTTATAATAGGGCGTAATAGTGCAAACAAGAGAATCGGTGAAACCGAATAATGCTCCCCGAAGATGCGCAGTGGTGGGAGGGTTCTGTTACTGAAAGAGTAAAATACTTTAAGAGATATGCTACAGACAAGCTAATTATTGCAATTAAAGCGCTGTAGGTACTGGTGGCCTAGGCATCAGAAGGCCCAATTGCAAATTACGAGAGATCCATTTGAAATCCTGTAAAATGTACCAAAAAAAAAACAACCTAGAAATATGTCCACAGTACACGGATACCCCCACTTTGGGTACCTCTATAAAACTGTGCAAACCTTGCCAAATTAGTCTTCGTCAATGCGAGGGCATCTGTGTAATTTAGACACATTTCTAGTTAACAAAGAATCCAAAAATAATGAGAAATATAAGGCCCTTTGCCTGCAAGGTCTGTAACTCTTAAACTATAAGACTAAGAAACTCAGTTTTGTGTTCCCTAATAAGTGATTTTCAACAAAGAATGTAAAAATCATGAAAAAAATAACGTGTGCATCCAGAGTATAAGTAAAGGAGATAACTCCAGACGGACAGATGGCCGGACAAACGGACGCTCAGGCACCTTTGCCTGCACTCTGCACTTCTTCTGATGGCCATTTATCAATGTATCAAGTTTCATTTAATTTCCCTTCTATACTTTGAGAGATATGCTCCGGACAAGCTTTTTTATTGCAAAAATTAAGAAGGGAAGTAACTCCATAAATACTGGTGACAGGGTTATATCTCTTGCATTCTGCAATTTCCTTTATGGCCCTCTATCATTTTATCAAGTTTTATTCATTTATCTTGAATACCGTTAGAGATATGCTCCGGACAAGCTTACTATTGCAAAAATTAGAAAGTAATAGTTTTACAGTTCTTGCACTCTGCACTTTCTCTAATGGCCGTCTATCAGTGTATCAAGTTTCATTTAATTCCCTTTTATACTTTCAGAGATATGTTCCGGACAAGCTTTTATTGCAAAAAATAAAAATAAAAAAAAATAAAATAAAATAAAAGGGAAGTAACTCCGTAAATACTGGTGACAGGGTTATGGTTGTTGCAATCTGCAATTTCCTTTATAGCCCTCTATCACTGTATCAAGTCTTATTTATTTGTTTTCAATAGTTTTAGAGATTGGCTCCGGACAAGCTTACTGTTGCAAAAATTAGAAAGGGAAATAACTCTGTAATTACTTGTGATAGAGTTATGGTTTTTGTACTCTGCACTTTCTCTGATGGCCATTTATGAATTTATCAAGTTTCATTTCACTCCCTTTCATACTTTCAGAGATATGCTCCAGACAAGCTTTTTTACTGCAAAAATTAAGAAGGGCAGTAACTCCGTAAATGCTGGTGACAGGGTTATAGTTGTTGCATTCTGCAATTCCCCTTATGGCCCTCTATTAGCGTATCAGTTTCATTAAATTATCTTCCATACTTTTTGAGATATGCTCCGGACAAAAGTGTGACGGACGGACGGTCAGACGGACGGACAAAGTGGCGACTATATGTTCTATTTTGGGGAAGCATAAAAAGGCGTAATAAAGGGATGCGAAAGCCTAGTAGGATCACATAAGAAAATCAAAGCGCCAAAGGCACTGAAATGACAGATTCTATCAGAAATTCATCAAAAGATCTTAATTTGTATAAAACCTTTACAAAAAGAACGCCTAACGGCATTATGGACGGGTTTATCAGAAAGGTTAACCGAAAGGTAAACCTGCCGGACGACGCCCACCCGGACTTCACTATTTTAAAGGACGGATTTTTGAAAACCCGTCCAATGAAAAAAGGTTTCAAATTTGTTTAAAAATGTAGTACTACAAATTCAAATTCAGTTATCAAATGTTTGCAGATGTGTATATATATATAGTGCTATGACGTTCCACTTGATGTTTTGAAGTTTCAAAAGAAATATTTTATCTCAAAATGTTGCAAAAAGCCAGTTATCACCTGCAATATAAAGCTAAAATTGTGATAAATTTTCTTCAATAACTTAATACCTGTACAAACCTGCAAATTTAAAACAAGATGCGGACCTTTCGTTTGGGTTCTTTTTAAAGAAGCCAACTTGTTGTCTACTTTCACTTTCAGAATCGAGCATTCAATTAAGAGGAAAAGCCAAGTATCTTGAGTAGTTAACGTTGCGCTGCAGATAGCAATACAGATTTTCAACACTTTCCTTTTTTCTGACAAATAGTTACACTTTAAACCCAAGCATCCTTTTTACTGAAATGCCGCAGCTAAAACATTTTAATGTTAAGCAAATCAACAACAGCGAGAAAAACATCTTGTAATGTTTGACTAAAGCCGTCCCTTTAATCCGACAGTATTGAATTTTTTACACACCTCAAACAAATGGGCAAGTGCTCTGTGTAAACGTTTTATCATACAATATTTTGAAATATTTGTTTTTTATTTTCCCAAGGAGACAGCATTTGACATTTCATGCAAATTGATTCCTCTTTTGAGACAATTTGCATTAAATGTCAAATTATGTTTTACGGTAAAAATATCTGCTGAATTTGTCCAGGTTAATTTTTGACACGCGAGTCATGAGGCAGCGCCTGTTCTATTAATAGCTAACAAGAAATTGCGCAGATCAACCTTACAACCTATCTAACGCACTGAGCTAATATCGGAGAAAACACTTTGCAGCATGATTATGAGCACAGCCTTTTTTTCTTTTATTATCAAGCATAAAAATCTTCAGAATCTGTATTAAATTTGGACAGTAATAGCTGATTAGACAGTGTTTATATTGCTGGTAACAGTAGCTTACGGTCTAGTTTCTCGCGCCACGTCTTTAATCCCATGCAGGCGTATTGATACACAAGTATGTTGATGTGTTTACCCTTTAACTGCATACTACGACTGTAGCAGATGTCAATTTAATTTTTTCTCTTATTTTATTAGAGAATTTTATATCCGCTGGCAAATAATTCATATGAAATGATTAGTCTGGTTTTCTCTGCAAAATAAGGGAAAATTCTGAATGTCGTCTGCTTTAAAAATTGCACGGCGCTATAAAGATATTAATAGCTTTATTCATTTATAGCATACTTGTTCAGCTTCATGGATATTCATTTTGCATTTTTCAAAAAGGCACGTGTCATCTGATCATTCATGAAATTTTTAAGCATAAACCAGTACATGAATACAAACATGCGTGAGAGACTGTTAAAAAATATATCAAATACATTATGTAAACATAATTTGAGTGAAATTGCATGCACAACTGAAAATAGGCCGGACTACATTTATGTGCGGACACATATTTCAAAGGTAGTGAAAGTCGGATGCAACTTGAAAACGCGTCTGCCAGCAAGGAATGACAGATGAATCTGTCATTAAAAATATATATTGCATAGTCGTAATTAGGCGAAAAAAAGCATAAGAACACGAAAAAGGCTCAATAACGCAAAAGTAAAGGCGTTGTAGCGTGCGTTATTGTAGCGAACGGTCACTATTGTAGTGCTACAATTATGAAAGTTGGTACAATAGCGCATACTAGCGATGTTCACCTTTGTAGCAAACGGTCACTATTGTACCAACGTATTTTTCCTTTATAACTTTTGAAATATAGTTCGCGGCAATGCACCGAACATATTAATCACATACAAGCTCCCCGTAAACTCATGTATTTGCATCAGTTCTCTCCCCTTTAGCATTTTATAGAAAGCAACACACCAAACATATTAATCTCATATTAGCTCACCGTAAACTGATATATATTTCGCATTATTCTCATAGCATTTTATAGAAAAGTATAACACGTACGTTCATACAGAAATGACCGTTGATACAATAGCCCATGCTAGCGATCGTCTCTCGAATAAACTCGAATATATGTCATCGATTCTTTCACCTTGAATATTTTAAAGAATGCAACACACTAGTATAAGCTCACCTTAAACTCGGTTATATTTTGCACCAGTTCTCATAGTAATTTATAGAAAATTATCATTCGTACATTGATACAAAAATGACTGTTGATACAATAGCCCATGATAGCGATCGTCACTCGAATAAAGTCGAATACGTTTGCATCGAGTCTCTACCTTTAAGCAGTTTTATTATAGAAAGCAACATTATCGGATCCCTAAATGTGAAAACTTCCACAAGTGTAAATAGGCCCCGTAAATGTTACAACATTTAACTACATATTTAATAAGGCCCCTGAAATGTTATAGCGGTTTTACCATATATGTGAAAACATACTACTGGTACTCTGCGTGGTAAGTAGGACGTCTAATGGCAGGTACTGGTACTCTTGGTAGTCGTACGGACCGCTAATGGCAGATACTTGTAATTTGGGTAGTAGTACGGACCTCTTATGGCAGGTACTGGTACTCTGGGAAGTAGTATTGAGCTCTAGTGACAGGTATTGGTCCTCTGGGTAGCAGAACTGAAATCTAGTGACAGGAACTGGTTCTCTGGGTAGTAGTACTGACCCCTAGTGACGGATACTGGTCTCTTGGTAGCAGTTCTGACCTCTAGTGACAGGTATTTATACTCTGGGTAGTAGTACTGACCTACAGTAGGTACTGGTACTCTTGGTAGAAGTACTGACCTCCAGTGATAGGTTCTGGTAACATGGGTAGTAGAATTGACCTCCCTTCGCAGATGCCGGTATTCTGGGTAGTAGTACTGACCTCCAGTGATAGGTACTGGTAGTCTCGGTAGTAGAACTGACCTCCAGTGATAGGTACTAGTACACTGGGTAGTAGTACTGACCTCTATTTACAGGTACTGGTACTCTGGTTAGTAATACTGACCTTAAATAACAATTACTGGTACACTGGATAGAAGTACGGGACTCTGCTTGCAGGTACTTGTACTTTTGGTAGTAGTACTGATCGCTAGTTAAAGGTGGTAGTCCTCTGGATAGTAGAACGGACCTCTAGTGGCAGATGCTTGTCCTCTGTGTAGCAGTACTGACCTCTAGCGACAGGTACTGGTCCTCTGGGTAGTAGTGTTGACCTCTAGTGATAAGTACTTGTCCTCTCGGTAGCAGAACTGAAATCTAGTGACAGGAACTGTTCTCTGTGTAGTACGAGCGTAGTACTGACCCCTAGTGACGGATACTGGTCTCTTGGTAGCAGTTCTGACCTCAAGTGACAGGTACTGATACTCTGGGTAGTGGTACTGACCTCCAGTAGGTACTGGTACTCTTGATAGAAGTACTGACATCCAGTGATAGGTTCTGGTAATATGGTTAATAGAATTGACCTCCCTTCACAGATGCCGGTATTCTGGGTAGTAGTACTGACCTCCAGCAATAGGTACTGGTACACTGGGTAGTAGTACTGACCTCTTTTTACAGGTATTGGTATTCTGGGTAGTAGTACTGACCTTAAGTAACAATTATTAGTACACATGATAGAAGCACGGGCTTCTGCTTACAAGTACTGGTATTCTTGGTCGAAGTACTGACCTCCAGTGATAGGTTTTGGTAACATGGGTAGTAGAATTGACCTCCCTGCACAGATGCTGGTATTCTGGTACTGACCTCCAGTAATAGGTACTGGTACTCTCGGTAGTAGTACTGACCTCCAGTGATAGGTACTTGGTACACTGGGTAGTAGTGCTGACCTCTATTTACAGGTACTGGAACTCTGGGTAGTAGTACTGACCTCAAGTGACAATTACTGGTACACTGGTAGAAGTACGGGCCTCTGCTTACAGGTACTGGTACTCTCGGTAGAAATGCTGACCTCTAGTAGGGGTAGTGGTCCTCCAGATAGTAAAACGGACCTCTAAGGACAGGTACTTGTCCTCTGGGGAGCAGTACTGACCTCTAGCGACAGGTACTGTTCCTCAGGGTAGTAGTATTGACTTCTAGTGACAGGTATTGGTCCTATGGGTAGCTGAACTGAAATCTAGTGACAGGTACTAGTCCTCTGGGTAGTAGTACTGACCCCTAGTGACGGGTACTGGTCATCTTGGTAGAATTACTGGCCTCTAGTGACGGGTACTGGTACTCTGGGTAGTAGTACTGACCTCCAAAGATAGATACTGATACTCTTGGTGGAAGAACTGCCCTCCAGTGATAGGTTCTGGTAGCATGTGTAGTAGTACTGACATCTATTCACAGGTACAGGTATTCTGGGTAGTAGTACTGATCTCCAGTTATTGGTACTGGTACTCTTGGTAATTGTACTGACATTCAGTGATAGGTACTGGTACACTGGTTAGTATTGGTATTCTGAGTAGTAGTAATGACCCCTAGTGACGGATACTGGTCTTCTTGCTACCTGTATTCTGGGTAGTGGTACTGACCTCTAGTGATAGGTACTGGTACTCTCGATAGTAATACTGACCTTCTGTGATAGGTACTGGTACACTGGGTAGTAATGTTGACCTCTTTTTACAGGATCTGGTATTCCGGGTAGTAGTACTGACCTCTATTCACGGGTCCTGGTATTCTGGGTAGTAGTGCTGACCTCTTTTTACAGGTACTGGTATTTTGGGTAGTAGTACTGACCTCAAATGATAGGCACTGGTACTCTAGATAGTAGTACTGACCTCCTGTAGAGCCGAACAGAGCATGCATACAATATATCTCATGAAAAATTAGACATATTCTTATCATATTTGCATGTATAGAATGATGGACAGGGAAGGAAGAAGACTTGCTTATGGTTTGAACTTGATTTATTTTTGTGGTCACAGCAGAGCTACATGTGAATTGATCAAATATCAACCAAATAGACATTGTTTGCGATATATCTGATGGACTATTGGGCAGGTTTGTAACAAATTGGTATAGGTACAACATTGGTACAGGAAGAAAAATAGGTTAGGTTTTGGTGACTTTGACCTAATTTTCAAGATTACAGTTGAGATAAATAAGGAAAAATTTAACCAAACAGTGCTTGTGTGAAAAATATCTCATGAATAATTGGGCAGATACTTACAAACTTTGCATGGATATGATATTGGGACAGAATAAAGAATTGATTGGGTTCTGCTGACCTTGACATAATTTTCAAAGCACAGTGAAGCTAAATATGTCAATTTCGAGCCAAATAGAGCTATAATGCTATTTCCATGATCAGTGGATTGGTTCTTACCAAGTGTGCCTTCCTATGGAATATTGGAACAGGGCGAATAGGTGATTCGGTTTTTGTGAATTTAGAAAGGTGTGTGTGGTGGGGGGCATCTGTTTGATCCGATAACAATACTAGTCTATTGATGTTTTCCAGATATTTCACGATCACCATTTAAACCACATATGTATTAGATCTGAAGTCACGTGACTGCATATACCGTCGTTAACTTACAAATGGATTCATGTGAACAGGCATGCGCCTAGCTATAGCATGGGCGCAAATCCACTTAAAGATCCTTTTTAGTGGTGAAAAACTTTCAAGCCTCCGCACTTCTGTCGATGATGTATCATCATATGCTCTTTAAGATTAGGAGCGATTAGATTGTTTCTTACATGTTTTGCATGAATACTGTTTCTCTCTAGAATGTATAATCATATGTTTCTAAAAACAGGCTTTCAAGCCCTACTTGACAAAAAATAAGAGCCAAAATTAGGGCTATTGTCACAAAATTTTAGGGCTAAAATTAGGATTTTTAATGCATTTTTCAAGTAGAACTTGGCACATCGCCATGATGATTCTAACCTGAAAGTTTTCACAAGCTTTTAATATGTACTGATAAAGTAAAACGGAGACTTTTGTACTGTCATAATTGAATCTCGGCTCATAAATGATGTTAAGAAAAGATCACATATGGGAGGGTGGGGGCGGGTCTGGGGGCAAAGCCCTACCCAGAAGCCAAAAAAAAAAACACAACAGAATAGAAATAGAAAAAAAAGAATAAAGTAGAATAGAACAGATTGGACAGAATGAAATAGAAAAGAATAAAACAGAACGGAAAGGAGTAAGATAAAATAAAAAATAAAAATGAATAGAATAGAATAGGAAAACAATACAAGAAAAAAAAACGGACTAGAAAAATAGAAAAGAACATACTAGGATAGAATAGAATATAACGAAATAGAACAAAATAGAGGAGACAGCCCACAATAAAACTTACAGAAATGTACAACTACATAAAGCGTTTATTAGACATTAATTTCTAAAAGTTCCACTACAAACCATCCCCCACACACTCCACCCCATCCAGCTCCACTCCACTCTATTCTAGCGATAATACAAATAACGTAAAGCTCCGGCCTTTAAAACACGAGCAATTATTACTCCGCTACAGTTGAGTCTATGAAATAAAGTGGGCAGGCAAATAAACGTCTTTCACATTGCAACCATATGGTTTCACCGTCTTTAGTCTCTTGATCCATACAGATTCTCTTATCAGTCTTTCAGTATGTGAAGCAGCGTATAGACTTTCTAAAATTGCGAACCGCAGCATATCCGCCGAATGATTCTGTCCCAAGTGGCCATTAATAGGTTTGTCCTTCATCAGCCTAACATCCCGGAGATGTTTTATCATTCTTTCCCTGAACGGTCTCTCCGTCTCGCCAACATACACCACTCGTCTGCATTGGTCGCAGGTAATAGCATAGACCACATTCCTCTGGCGACCGATACGACTTGATACGTACATTGAAGATCAGTATCTTGCTGTGGTTCTCTGTGCATAATGCCGCATGTCTGGAAGCAACAATCATACTCTTCGGCATCCGTCTTCAGAAGTTTGTTGGTTTTCCCGTGTACAAAAGTATCGCACAAATTATGGTCTCTTCGGAATGCAACCAACGGCGGAGCCGGAAACACACTTCTCATTCTCTCGGATCCATGCAACACAGACGTGTGCTTCCTGACTATCTGATGAATGTCAGGAAGTAAGCTGGAGTATGTCAACACTAGTGGTATTCTCTCTTTATCTTTGTCCCGTTTTGACTCGGTGCTTTTAAGCAAGTCCGACCTTTCAAGTTTGTCTACCTTCTCTAGTTGTTTTTCCTGAAATTTTCCACTACATCCCCTATTCCGTAGTTGAGATTTCAGATTCTGTATGTGTCACTGGTAGTCAGTCCCTTTCTCACAAATGCGACGTATGCGCAATCCCAGACCATAAGCGAGGGACTTCTTAGTATTGGGAGGGTAATTGGAGTCGCTTGTCAAGTATAGCTGCTTATCCGTCGGCTTGACAAATAAGTCCGTGTACACATGACCGCCTTCTACTATGACTCAAGTGTCTAGGGACTCTATACGTTCCCGACTATACCTCAGTTCGACTTTGCTGTTTTGGTGGATCTTGTTGGCGTAGGCTGCAAGTTCTTCAAGCTCCTTTACATTGCCGGTCCATATGCCAAAGCTGTCATCTATGAAGCGTTTGTAAAATGCTGGTATTTTGTCCGCCATCATAAGCTTCTCAGCCCACTTGCGCAGATAGCAGCGTGCAAAGTTTCTGCCGAGGAGTGATCCAATTGCTACACCCTCTGTTTGAACATAGTGTTTGTTACCTAAGTAGAAATTGTTATTTTCTAGCACAGTCATTATTATTTCTATGACATGATCAGCTGATTTAACAATTGGATAGGACCTCTTTGATAGGGCTTCTTTGCACGCCTCCAATCCTTTTTTTAGGGATCGTTGGGTACAGCTTACAAACGTCGAAGCAAAACAAGACAGTATGTTTTGACAGCGGCTCCGGTATCCCTTTTAGTTTTTCTATGAAGTATGTCGTATCTCTAATGTAACTGGGGTGGATTCTACAAAATCCGTGAGCTCATGCTCCGCTAGTTCTGTAATTTTCACTGTAGAGGTGTCCATACCACTTACTATCGTTCTCAACGGTACATTCGCCTTACGAATCTCAGGATTTACCTTCAACTTCAAGGCCTGGTTGTTTTATGGCACCAAGTATTGCTGCATCTCCTTCTTAGCAGTACTGTCACGTACCATCTTATTTACAACTTTCTTCACCCTCTTGTGACTGACTCTCTTTCATTAAATCAAGTTCTGTCTTTGCTTACGAGTTGCTTTGCTTCATTTCTTGTTGCAGCGATTGTATGTAATTATCTTTATCCATTACAATTATGCCCGAACCCTTATCAGCTGGACGGATAACAAACTTTCGTTTTACAGCAATTGGTAAAATGTGTCATTTTTGTCTTTGCTCAGGTTCAGCTTGCCACACTTTTTAAGGTTTGTAACAATGCCATTCTTTACCAGCTTAATGTAAAGTTCAAGACTTGCATCTCTTCCTTCATTAGGAGTTAATGTGCTTTTTGGCTTCTGCTTAAATTTATCCCTAATGTCCTCTACGGCTTTCTTGCTTGTTCTTCGGAGTAGAAAAACTCCCTTAATCGCATCCGCCGCTCCCACTCACGTAAGTCGGCAAGACGTTTAATTTTATCCACTGTATAAACTTAAGGCCTTTACTAAGTAGTGATGTTTGGGCCTCCGTCAGTTCAGACAAATTTGTGACAGTGGACTCGGTCTAAGGATCTGGTTTAGTACTCTTTTCCACTCTCTTTTCCACACCAGCAGAACCTCCACAGAGTCTCTTAGCTTTTTCTCTTGCTGAAGGTCGTGACTGATTTGCTTATTCTACACATCTACTGTACTTTCATCACTTAGGTGACTCGTAAAAATGTGAGTCCCCTCAGGCATTGCTGTCTGAGGAAAAGATATGTTATTTTCAAACCAATCCATGTGTCTGATTCTTCACTGTCGTGTCTGCAACTCCCCAAGTCTTCCGCGCATCAGCTTTCAACTCCAATATACTGTAATGTTCCCTTTCTAAAAGAATGTGAATGAGTTCTCCCGGCACAGCCTCCAAACCATCTTCATCGTTTGCAAAGCGCTTCCAAGAAGTGAAATTTCTGTCTGTAGAGACCATAATGATAAGGTTCAAATGGTCAGCGGTAGCTTTGGTTTAAGCCTCCGTAGCCCAAGACGATACACAGCCGTCAGAGAATTCTTGCTGCCGCAAGTGACCAAAAAAATCTCTGTATACAAGGCTGGTGTATTTATGCACATGCGAATACATGTATGTGACTAACTTTTGCCTTAGATAATTGTGGTAAGACTATGAACCATACATTATCTGGCTGATACAACAATAAAAACAGTTGCCGTCCTTGGCCACGTTGATAATTCTGTAAGATGAACTGTTCACTGTAATGCCGGCCGTAACCATCAGATCTAGCCACTTCTTAATTTTGCTCTCTCTCTCTCTCTCTCTCTCTCTCTCTCTCTCTCTCTCTCTCAATATATTTCCTTGGATTTTTGACCACCGATCAATTTCCCTCCTCTCGCTAGCATCTAATTCTAGCGAGAGGAGGGAAATTGATCGTTTTATTTATTATCTGTAAAAGTTTTTTAGCTGTTTGCATATATCAACTTTGATGTCACAGGCTACAACAGAAAATCTGACAAATCTGTTGTTAGGCCTTTTTGCCTTATAAAAACAGAAGTAACCGAACTTGACCTTGAAGTAAAAAGGACAAGGTCAACAAGGGTCATCATTTCAGTAAACTTGATACGATCCGAGTCCCTAATGCTGCATACCAAGTTTCAAAGTCATTGGCCATTCTGTTTCTGAGAAGCAGATTTTTGAAGGGTTTTTACCATATATAGTCGTGGCAGCCAGCTTGGTCATCTGACCTGGACTGTTTGAACAAACTTTCGTTCCTCCATGCCATAAAGGCTTTATATGAAATTTGGCTTCAAATTGGCCAGTTATTTAAAAAAAAAAAAGTCAATGAATGACCTTGACCTTTGGTACCTATACGGCTTCATTTTTGCTCATTTAGCTGATTGCATATATCAACTTTAAACTCACAGGGAACAATAGTTTTATTGTTTTTTTTTGTTTTGTTTTTTTTTTTGTTGTTGTTGTTTTTTAAATAACAACTTTCCCTTTTTCCTATACAAAAACATGTGACCAAATTTGACTTTGGCGTATGAGGACGTTCTGTTACTAATAGGCTTACTTAGTTTTATCCCAGGTATATTTTAATATGCTGCACTGCGCTTGAACAGTGTGTTGAATAGCTAACGATACCCGTTTATTTCGTGCAAATTGCTTTCCAACTGACCGAGTTATTTCAAATTGAAATAGATGCAGACATATACACTGACCAATTTACTTGTTACATTGGAACATGGACCAGACGACTGAAATTCGTAGCTATATTAAATGCCGCATTAGGCTTAATATAGATTCAAAGCAGATATTTAATGAAGTATGTGGTGTATATGGACCTCAGACCATTTCAATGCGCACAGTTTTTAGGTGGGTTAAAGCTTTTAAAGCTGGGAAATTTTCTGTTGAAGATGATACCCGTCCTGGAAGGCCTAAAACCTCTGTTACCAAGGCTAACATCGCTGCTGTAAAGATTGTGGTCGAACAGGATGCGCGATTGTCTGTCAGAGATATAGCTAGTTGTACTGGTATATCAGAAGGCAGTGTGCAAACAATTCTGAAAAAGCGTTTGGACCTGAGAAAGGTTTGCGCTAGGTGGGTACCTCATTTGCTCACTAAGGAGCAAAAGACACAACGCCTTAAATGTGCCCGTGAACTTTTGAAAACATACAAAGGCTGTAATAGTCGGGTTATTTCTAACTTACTAACAGGTGATGAAACCTGGGTGCACATGTTTGAGCCACAAAGAAGGGCTGATAATAAGCAATGGAAGCGAAAAGATAAAAAACGCCCATGTATTGCCAAGAGAACCATAAGTTCGAAAAAGACGTACGCAATTTTCTTTAAATCAAGTGGGCCAGTCGTTCAAGTGCCTTGTCCATCTGGTCATACAGTCACTGGCCGATTCTACTAGAATTCTGTACTGAAGAAAGTGAAAGAGTTTTACAATAAGAAACGACCAAGCAAAGGATGGCCAGGAGTCCACCTTTTACATGACAACGCCTCCTCTCATAAGTGTGAGGTTGTTAAGTCTTTTTTGGCGTCTGAAAAGGTGAAAGTTTTAAACCATCCATCTTATTCACTTGACCTGAGTCCCTGTGACTTCTTTTTATTTTCAAGGCTTAAGAAAATGCTTTCTGGAAATAAGTATACGTCTAGAAGTTCTCTTGGCAGCGCTTTTTATCAGTGTCTCCAACAGATACCAAAAGAAGACTATTTGTCTGCTTTTCGCGACTGGGTAAAATATTACAAAAATGTGTTTCAATAAAGGGGGAATACTTTGAAGGTTGTAATAAAAATATGTTTGATAAAACGTAGCACTGAAGTAATCCGAACCCAGTGACAAAACTTTTTGCAGGACCCTCGTAAAATAAGGCAATCAAGAGTCATCATTTGAACAAACTATGGCAGGTCCAAGTCCCAAATGCTACATACCAAGTTTCAAGACAATCGGCTCACAGTTTCTAGAGAATATATTTCAGTGAAGGGTTTTTATAATATATGGTCATTGACCTGGACCATTTGAACACACTTTCGTTCCCCCATCCAAGGAAGGCTCCACATGAAATTTGACTTTAATCGGCCCAGTGGCCCAGAGGGGAATATGTTTCGAGATGTTGACAGACGACAAACGTCAGACTACAGACTAGTGACGACAGACGACGACAACGGATCCTACTCATACTATAAGCTCACCAGTGAGCCAAAGGCTCAGAAGAGCTAAAAAGGCGTAGTAACGTGAAACAAAAGGCGAAATAACGCGAAACAAACGGCGGTTCTAACGAGTCGGCGGTTCTAACGTCGAGGCGGTTCTAACGAGTACCCACAATCTATGTTTTTAGCAGAAATATGAAAAATATCAGAGTTTTTTATCTGAAAATATCCAGTTTTAAGAGGTGAAATTTTCTATATATTTGCATCGGCGTGTTTTCGTAATGCACCTCAAAAGCATCACCATATAGAAGCAGGTCTAACGAGCAGATACAATCTATGTTTGTTGCTTGTCCCTTTCTGACTGGAAACCTAAGGGTCTCTTAGCTCAAGATAATGCGGAGGATCAAGGACTGTTTTACAAAAAAAAATCAGAAACATAATTTCATATATATAATCTTTTTTCGAAAAATAGGAAAATATCCTTCAGTTATTCTCAGTATTTCAACTGATCTAGAGCTATGGGTCTCTTAAATGCGTTTGTGCGTAGGAAAAGGGCCAGGCTGACATGTGTGACCAGCGATGATTTAGATCAGCCTGTGCATCCGCACAGTCTGTTAAATCATAGTCGGTCACATGAGTCATCTGTAGTTCTAGGTATGGCTGCATTGGAACACAGGCTGATTTAAATCTTCACTGATCACACATGCGAAGTTCTTCTATTTTGTGTGCACAGGCTGGAATATGTAATCATGACAGGGTAATGCACATGTCAAGTTAAACAGGCATGACTGAAACTCTTCTGCTGGGATTTGGTTGATTGTCACTCGTTAGAGAGCTGGCATATTTTCCACCCTTTTCCCAAGAGACAACTTGTGGGATTTCTTTTTCGCTTTCATGCATAGTGATCCTCCCCAAAAAGGATGTACTTTTACAGCAAAACATTTGGTCCTCAGGAGTATTTTGTTTTCCTTTAAAAGTAGACAAGGGAGACAAACATCATTTGTGAAAGGTGTATCCATTCCCCTTCATTTATAAAGTCCAACGTCTAAATGAGCTAATATAATTAAATTTCTTAGTTGCTAAGCCCTAATCGGAAAAACAGCTGGATTTGTTGATCAGATTTAAATGTCATGTAATGTCAAAGACTTTGAAGAAAGATGCCTGTGAGTGCAAAAAAAAAAAAAAAAAAAAAAAAAAAGTCGTCATTACGCCTTTGTTCGCGTTTTAACGCCTTTTGTTTAGCGTTACTACGCCTTTGTTTGGCGTTATAGCGCATTTCTTGTGCATTCCTATGCCTTAAAATCGCATTATCACGCCCTTTTTTTTTTTTTTTTTTTTTTTTGTTTTTTTTGTTGTTGTTTTTGCATTTGCATTTTATGCCTTTTGTTTTGCGATACTTTGCCTTTGTTTGCGTTAAAACGTCCTCTGTTTTGCGTTATTTCGTCTTTATTTGACGCTCTTTCTTTCGCATTTCTACGCCTTTAATTCGCACTATTACCTTTTTTTTCGCGTTATTATATCTTTTGTTTCGCGATACTATGCCTTTATTCGCGTTATAACGCTTTTAATTTAGCGTGACTACGCCATTATTTAGCGTTTTTTACGCCTTTCTTTCGCATTTGTTTGCCTATAATTTGCATTATTACTCCTTTTTTCGCGTTATTACGCTTTTAGTTTTGCTGTACTACGCCTTTATTCGCGTTATTTTGCCTTAAGGTTTGCGATACTACGCCTTTATTCGCGTTAACATGCCCTTTAATAGCGTAAATGTGTTTGGCGTTATTACACCTTTTTTGCTTTATTACGACTTTTTTGTATTATAACGTCTTTTCTAACATCCCTGCTCGTGTTGTTCCTTATTTGTCTTTATAACGAGCACAGCTCGCGCTCGCGAAGCGCGTCGCGAACGAAGTGAGTTGTACAGTAGAGAATATGATCAAGGAAAAGTAATATACAACATTATATATTTTTTCAGCAGAAATAGCTCTGGCCAATTTTCTTTCCGTTTTCTTCCCGGAAGTTGTCACCGGAAGTTGACAGGACTGGAGCGGACTTGATACTAATGAGGGTCACGAAGTGACAAGAAACGAGTGTCAATAAGTGTCATGAACATATATTGCTGATTATTTTTATTATTTATTATTGATTTACATATATTTTTATATACTGATAGTCATTCTTTAATGATGCTGTAAAGGACTTTTGAAGAGACTACAGATAGGTCTGTGCTGTGATTGCATTTTGGCTAAGCCTATTTTCATATTATATCTAGCCGTGCTTTATCTAAGGTATTTTAACCTAGGAATTTCGTCGCAAGCTAGGCTACAAAGGGATATTACTGTTGCGGGAATTGTGTCCTCCCCCCACCCCCTACCCCCCCCCCCCCCACCATCCCCCGGTAACTATGGACGCTAGCTTACAATATTGGCCGAAACATTTATATACACAGTTATTATATTAGTAAGACAGAAAATGATATATGAACATTACCTGATGAGTTCCTCTGCAGGTTATATCATTCAAACACATTCGTTTTTCCATCTTGTATTGTTGACATGTTCAAAAACAAAAGTAAGTCAGTTAACATTTTTATTTTGCTTTTTTATATCTGTCCTCCTCAGGTGCATCACGGCACTCCAATTCCATTCATTTTTCAATTATTTTTTATGAACACAGGATACAAGTTTTTATAATACCATTGCTTACTGCATACCCTTGCTTACTGCATATCTGCATACCCTTGCTTACTGCATATCTGCATACCCTTGCTTACTGCATATCTGCATACCCTTGCTTACTGCATATCTGCATACCCTTGCTTACTGCATATCTGCATACCCTTGCTTACTGCATACCATTGCTTACTGCATATCTGCATACCATTGCTTACTGCATACCATTGCTTACTGCATATCTGCATACCCTTGCTTACTGCATACCATTGCTTACTGCATATCTGCATACCATTGCTTACTGCATACCATTGCTTACTGCATATCTGCATACCATTGCTTACTGCATACCATTGCTTACTGCATATCTGCATACCCTTGCTTACTGCATACCATTGCTTACTGCATATCTGCATACCCTTGCTTACTGCATATCTGCATACCCTTGCTTACTGCATATCTGCATACCCTTGCTTACTGCATACCATTGCTTACTGCATATCTGCATACCATTGCTTACTGCATACCATTGCTTACTGCATATCTGCATACCCTTGCTTACTGCATACCATTGCTTACTGCATATCTGCATACCATTGCTTACTGCATACCATTGCTTACTGCATATCTGCATACCATTGCTTACTGCATACCATTGCTTACTGTATATCTGCATACTCTTGCTTACCGCATACCATTGCTTACTGCATATCTGCATATCCTTGCTTACTGCATACCATTGCTAACTGCATATCTGCATACCCTTGCTTACGACATACCATTGCTTACTGCATATCTGCATACCATTGCTTACTGCATACCATTGATCACGGCATATCGATCCGAAAATATTTATTTGAAGTGCCTGTCCTTCAATCTTCTTCGACGATCGTACAAGAATGAATATGAAAAAAACGATAAAAAATATATAACTTCAAACTCCTGTAGGTAGTGGGCACGTATGAGCCCACGCCGATGTTAAATAAAGCAAAGTAGAATATCTAGTGACAAGACCATTCTGTACATTCCTGTGCTGACAAACTGTTCGCTTGAAGGAAACCGAGGCACCATAGAACATACTAAAAATACCACTACATTTTATAGGGAGTTGGATGTTATAGAGAGGTAAAACAGCACTTTGTGAAATCAGAAAAGTGGACCTTATTGAAAGATAGTTGCTGTTGAAAAAAATGTTCGTTAATGCTAATGCAGATGCCTCCTATAATCTGCATAAACCCCAGGAAAAGCCTTGATGGTAAAACCTTTCAAGCCTTAGTTTCTGGGTTGGACTTTTCCATCTTTAAATTCCATTCTGAAAAGGGATCTACTCTAAAAGGAAAAAAAAATTGCTCCCACGTAGAGCATTTTTTTTCCTTTTAGAGTAGATTCCTTTTCAGAAGGGCACAAAACAATTCAGCATAGTTTCATACCCTGATAGTGCATGAATTCATCTTAAAATTTCAGGTCCTATTTCCAGTATGCTGACCAATAAATTTGGGTGCCGACAGGTGATAATGCTGGGCGGTTTGTTGGAGGGCGTCGGTCTGGCGATTAGTTATTTCGCCCCAAATCTTTATTATCTTTTCTTTACATTTGGGGCTCTGGCAGGTAAGTATTAACTCAAATATGACCGACGGGTCAACGTTTGCATAGTTTGGGTAAACGAGGGTCATCATATCAGTAGTCGGTAGTATGAAAAGTATCTAACAGATTTTCCGGTAATTTGGAATGTATTTTATATCATAACTACAGATAAAGCCTTTTTTTCTTCTACCCCGGCATCACTCATGATTCGTTTTCACACATGATTCGTTATCACTCATAATTCACCTGACTGACTGTTTTTCTATCAAAGATTCTCACTATCTAAAATTTTTATACACAAGCATGCAGTAAGAACTGTACTTAAATAAACCAGCGGTCATGACGTTGCATCGACGTTGTCTCAACGGTGTGTACCAGCTAGGAAGCTCTGTTGAACCGTAAATTTCTCATTTTGTAAATTTCACACCCATAAGAAGAATTGTACCAAAACGTCACATTTGCCAAATGTGAAATTTACGTATGGTCAATTTCGATAAATTTTGGAGTCTAAAATTTGTACTCAAATTTCTCATGTTGATAATTTCTGACGTGTATAGAATTGGTAAGTATTCGTCACACCTGTGAAGAACTGGTTCGACTTTTTCTCGGGAGTGAAGAATTGGTACCAATTCCTCACACATGTGAAGAATTAGTACCAATTCCTCACACATGTGAAGAATTTGTTGATAATTTCTGACGTGTAAAGATTTGATAAGTATTCGTCACACCTGTGACCTGTGTTTTTTGGGGGTGTGAAGAATTGGTACCAATTACTCTTACACGTGTGAAGAATTGGTACCAATTCCTCTTACATGTGAAGAATTGGTATCAATTCCTCTTACATGTGAAGAATTGGTACCAATTCCTCTTACATCTGAAGAATTCATGAAAATATTGCTACGACCACTCATCCTCTTCCGCTGATTCCAGTAGAGCAATTGTCAGCTGTTGGAGAAAGAATTTTCACTAAGTACTGGTTAACTGCCTCCGGGAAAACTGTCCAGGAACAGTGTGGTTAGGTCAACTGACCGTCAATAACCTTAGCTGTTGATCGTAGACGTCAAACACTAAATCAAACAAACAAACAAAGCAAAAAAAAAAAAAAAAAGCAAATGCGCAGAATAGCTCTACAACCACTCAGAAGAATCAGCGCATTTGTTTTTCATTGCACTGATTGAAGAATATACCAAGTTTCTAAATCAGAAGTTAATATTTATGTGGAAGGCCCAGGGAGTGTCACAATATCCCAAGCAAATCCCCTCCGAACAGAAAAAAAAACATAATTACAAATAAACATTAGCAGAAAAATTAGCTCTTGCTAAGACTTGCTTTTATAGTTACACAGGCTGGCGAGTCTGGTCGGAAATACCGTGGAAAGGTTTTCTCGCGTCGGCGTCTCATCTTAAGCATTCTAACTCTTGTCCCAGAAGTTCAAACAGTAAAACATTGGAATTTCCTTCCACGTTTATAAAATTATGGTATGCGTGTGAAGAATTGGAATCGAATGCAAAATGCAGCAGCTTTGGAGGGTATTTTATCGATGTGAGGAATATGCATGATTGCTACATGAAATTTGACTACGTGCGTATTTCTCTCACACGTGAGAAATATTGGTATGAAATCCGTGATGTATTGGTACCAATTCTTCACGCGCTGTGAGGAATTGGTACCAATTCTTCACGCAGTGAAAATTACGAAGTGTGAAATTTACGGTTCAACAAAGCTCTATCTTTGGCTCGGTAGATTGTCTGAGTTGGAGTTTTACGGTCCAGTCAACACTGTTAATGTCATATCTAGCCGGTCTGTTACCCCATTCACACCTTTTTCCCAGGGCATGCTAAGTCCTTTAAGCGGTCATCCAGAACTTTAAGTGCATACGTTCGCCAGTAACTGACAACTCCCAGCTAGCATTCTCCGTAAATCTACATCGGGCCGTCATCGGCCCGTCAGCTACCCTGACGGGCCGATGACGGCCCGATATAGATTTACGTAGAATGCTGACTGGGTGCCATTCTTGAATCAGCGGAAGGGGCAGAATGACCGTTGAAATGATTTCGTGATCAATCTCAAAGAAAGTTATGTTCAATCTCTGCAAAAGTTATGTGGTCGAGCTAGGAATTCAAACTTGTGATCACAGTATCTGCATTCAGACGTGCTTTTAAAGGTTCAAGTACTGGTCTTGTCTAGCCTCTGATGAAAATGAAGCTCAACTAACCTTCGCTAACTGGAACAAACAGGAGACCATAGAAATTAATTCCAGTAATGGGATGTTCGAGTTACAGATGGTTAAACTATGTATAAAATGACTTAGGGGGAACGCAAAATTAGTTCTAGTGATCCAGGATATTCAGTGTTTCGGTATTATACTCTCCTTACGACATCTGTTGGAAAGTCTTCTTTTTTCTTTTCTTTTTTTTTTTTTTTCTTTTTTTTTTATTTATTTATTAATTTTATTTTTATTTTTATTTTTTGGCCAGGCACTTTACGTAGAAGTAGATATGCAAACTTTTAGCATGTTTAATGCAAAAGCGTTTGTGGTAACTAACTATGAAGAAACGCAACAAATATATTTTAATAAAACAAAATCTAAAAATCCAGTTTACTATATTTTTGTCTCATGCACGCGACACGCCTACTGGTCCATAGGCCGGACTCATTTTTGGCCATAAAATTAATTTTGCGGTAAGTATTTGAAAACAAAACACAGAAACACAAACACAAATGTTTCTGATAAGATATTGTCAATCACAGTCAAGTTTTCAATTTAGAACAAAACGCCGAATAAGAAACGTCTCTCCGAAGGATGTCGAAAGCACAGTAGTTATTGAAGTTCTGTTGTAGTACTATTGCAGTTATTTTGCTCAGAAGTGTGTCTATTGACCATAAAACACAGCTGGATACTCCGAGCAAGTTATTTTACTCAGTTTGAACGTAAAGGTACCAAATCCTACAAATTTAACCTTAGCGAATGTACAGGAACCAAATCCTACAAATTTGACCTTAGCGCGAATGTACAGGAACCAAATCCTACAAATTTGACCTTAGCGAATGTACAGGAACCAAATCCTACAAATTTGACCTTAGCGAATGTACAGGATCCAAATCCTACAACTTTGACCTAAGCGAATGTACAGGAACCAAATCCTACAAATTTGACCTTAGCGAATGTACAGGAACCAAATCCTACAAGCCAATTTATAAAGTGAACACAGGAACTGATACAATCAGAACCACATCAGGTTATCAAAATCATAGGATAATACAGACATACACAATAACTAAATAGCCACAAAAAGAACAGACGGCAAGCAGAGCCGACCCCCTTCCCAAAAGGCGGCAACCCTGCTACCCAAACTTAACTAAATATATCTTAAACCCACAAAACCGACAAAAGAAAAACATCCGCAAGCGAAACACCACAGAACATTTAACAAAAATAGCCATCAGAAGAGATGGCAAAACCCCGACAAAACCGCTGTTTCTAAATTTGGTGTATATTTCAATCAGATATCATGGAAATATTGAAACAGAGCAAACAAAAAAGATGCAAAGATGGTATGGAATGTGCCCAAAATATAAAAAGAAAACAATAATAGGTGTACTGTAAATGCTTTTATTTTTTTCATGTTTTTATCCTTTTTATTTTTGTCAAAATCATCTCTTAGTGACTTCTGATGTGATTTTTTTTACAGGATACAAAATATTTGCAGTCTTTGAATTTGTGAGTGTACAGATTCAGAAATAATAGCAAAAATAAATGCCTTGTAAAGGTACTTGCTGTATGTTTATTGGGGTAAAAAGTCAACAGAGCAAAGGTTGTCCTTGACACATGCGACAGGCCTACTTGACCTGATATATGTCCCTACCAAAAATTATAAAGTTATCTCAAACAGTATGGAAGTTATGGCCTGAAGTTATGGCCTGAACAATATTTCGGCATCAGGGGAGATAAGTACATAATGGAGAAAGTGAGTGTACTCTTGAACACGACAGGCCTACTGGTCCTTATCTATGCCTCTACCAAATATTATCAAAATATTTCAAACGACATACACAAGAATTTGGCTTAGACATTTATTCAGGGGAGGTAATTAGGAGACGACAACAGCAGAGGTTGTCCTTCTTACCGCCTACTGGTCCTTATCTATGCATCTACAAAATATTATCAAAATATTTCAAACAGTTAAGAAGTCATTGAGTGCACAAGAATTTGGCTTAGAAATTTATTTAGTGGAGTGTACAAGAAAAAGAACAATGCAAAAGTTGCCTTCTTGAATGTGATACTTCTACTTCACCTGATATATGTCCACCAAACTATTATAAGATTATCTAAGATAGTATGGGAGAAAGCCTGCACAAGATTTCAGCTCCAGGGGAGACAATTACATAACAAAAAGTGAGCGTTGTCTTTCTTGCATGTGACACGTCTACTGGTCCTTATCAAGGCCTCTACCAAATATTATCAGAATATTTCAAACCATTAAGAAGTTATAGAATGTACAACAACTTGGCTTAGAAATCTATTCAGGGGGGACAACCAGAACATGACATGTCAACTGATTCTTATCTATGTCTGTACTAAATATTATCAAACTATTTCAAACCAATAAGAAGTTATCGAGTGCACAAGAATTTGGCTTAGAAACTCGTTCAGGGGGATATAACTAGAAAAAAGAACAAAGCAAAAGTTGTTCTTCTTGCATGCAACATTCCTACTTGACCCGATATATGTCCCTATCAAATATTATCAAATTATTTCAAACAGTATGCACAAGGTTTCAATTTCAGGGGACATACCTACATAACAAAGAAAGTGAGAATTGTCTCTCTTACACGCGGTCCTTTTCTATGCCTCTACCAAATATTATCAAAATATTTCAAACTATTATGAAGTTATGAAGTGCACAATAATTTGGCTTAAAAATCGTTCAGGGGAGATAGCTAAAAAAGAAACAGAGCAAGAGTTGTCCT
The DNA here is from genome assembly GCA_964016985.1 of Anodontia alba. NCBI lineage: Eukaryota > Metazoa > Mollusca > Bivalvia > Lucinida > Lucinidae > Anodontia > Anodontia alba. Next base: position 32,771,766 of record OZ024832.1, on the reverse strand, counting down.
TTTTGCATGAGACACGCCTACTTGACCTGATATATGTCTCAACCATATATTATCAAATCTTCTCAAACAGTATGGAAGTTATGGCCTGCATATGATTTCAGCTTCAGGGGCGATAACTAAGACAGTGAGAGTTGTCTCTTGCACGCGACATGCCTACTGGTACTCATCTACATCCCTACCAAATCCTTATCAAATCATCTCAGACAGTATGAGAGTTATGGCCTGCACAAGATTTCGGCTTCAGGGGAGATAATTTCATAATGAAGAGAGTGAGAATTGTCTTTCTTGCACACGACACGCTTTCTGGTCCTCCTCTTCATTTCTATAAAAAATTATCAAAATATGTCTAAGAGTATAAAAGGTATGGAGCGCACAAGGATGGGTCTAAGGATTTCTGTTTCAGGGGAGATAACTACATAACAAAGAAAGTGAGAGTTATCTTTCTTGCACGCGACATGCCTACTGGTCCTCCTCTTCATCCCTACCAAATACCATCAAATTTTCTCAAACCGTATAGGGGTTATGACCTGCATAAGATTACTGCTTCGGGGGAGATAATTACATAATGATGAAAGTGATAGTTGTTTCTCTTGCACGCGACACGCCTACTAGTCCTCTTCTAAATTCCTACCAAATATTATCAAAATATATCTAAGTGTATTAAAGTTATGGCGCGCACAAGGATGTGTCTATGGATTTCTGCTTCAGGGGAGATAACTACACAACGAAGAAAGCGAGAGTTGTCTCAGTTGCTCGTGACATGTCTACTTGTCCTCATTTTCATCCCTACTAAACATTATCAAATTATCTCAATAGAATGGGAGTTATGATCTGCATAAGATTTCGGCTTAAGTGGAGGTAACTACATAACGAAGACAGTGAGGGTTAACTCTCTTGCACGCGAAACGCCTTCGGGTCTTCCTCTTCATTCCTACCAAATATTATCAAAATATGTCTGATATGTCATCAGAGTGCACAAGGATGCGTCTACGGACGGATGGACGCCAAGCAGATCGCTGTATCTCCCGAACCTATATGTTGGGGGATAAAAAGTACCACAACGAAAGTACCGCCCTGGAACAGTCAACAATAAACTGTGGGTCCAAGCCAGCCCCACGGGACCCCAAACCCAGTCTCCAGCGTTCACAGTGGCATGGAGATTGATCATGAAATCATTTTAACGGTCATTCTGCCCCTTCCATTAATCACTACGGGCGACAAATAAATCACAGATAAGGCCTATAATGATGCAGAAATGAGAAATTAGCAGCAACAACGTGTTGAGACACTTGGAGATCCCTGAGGTGTCTAACAACACCATTGGAATACTGGAGCAAGAGAAAACCGCAAGTTGATTCCCGGTGGGTCGAGAAATTTGACATTAGTGAACGTAAATGAACCAAAATCCTACAAATTTGACCTTAGCGAATGTAAAGGAACCAAACTCTACAAATTTGACCTAAGCGAACGTAAACCCAGTCAGCATTCTACGTAAATCTATATCGGGCCGTCATCGGCCCGTCAGGGTAGCTGACGGGCCGATGATGGCCCGATGTAGATTTACGTAGAATGCTAGCTGCGAAGGAACCAAATCCAACCAATTCGACCTGTGAATTGTAAAGGAACCATATCTTGGCTAACATAAAGAAACCCTATCCTACAAATTTGACCTTACCGAATATAAGGGAACCAAATTCTACAAATTTGAACTCAGCGAAGGTAAATGAACCAAATATTACAAATGTGACTTTAGCGGAACGTAAAACAACCAGATCCTACATCTTTGACCACAACTATTGTAATCAAACAAAAATGTACAATTTTGACTTTAGGCTATGTAAACGAACCAAATCATACAAATTTGACCTTAGCGAACGTAAGGCAACCAAATCTTATATTTGGCCTTAACGTATATATGATTACTACGTATACAAATCATTAGTATTTAGGCTTGAAGCCTGAACAAAGAGTGTAGATAAAGATCAGACCCCGTAAACGCGTTGTCTGATCTTTGTCTACATTGCTCGCTGCTAATCCAGCAATGGTTGGACACATTAACAGGCAGTAAAATGGTCGTTCAAATTTCAGGACGAGTATAGTTGATAAATAAAGTGCCCGAGGGTAAATACGGTAGTCCACACTCGATACTTATCAGACTGCAATCAAATGCATTCTGATCTGGGTCCGATGTTCCGATGTGCACTAAGCGCCGTTTTTACGTGATGTGAATTTGGTAAGTTTCAAATTGAGACCAATCTGACATGAAAATGATTACCTTCTCAAAGGGGCAACAGAGCCTTTTTACTTGATGGTTTAACTACGTGAATTGGTAAGCTTCACAGTGAGAGCAATCTGACATGAAAATGATTACCTCCCTTCTCAAAGGGGCAGCAGAGTCGTTTTTACCTGATGTGGTTTTCGTGAATTGGTGAGCTTTACATTGAGATCAATCTGACATAAAGTGATTACCTCTCTTCTCAAAGAAGCACTTCGAAAGGAAAGTATTTGCTCCAGGGGAAGCAAATTTTTTCAGTTAAGAGCTGTCCGTGCCCCTCCCCCTCCCCCTTTTTTGTGAAGGATTCATGTGACAGGGAAGAAAATTCTTTTCTGCTGGAATTTTCGTTTAAAAAGGCCGAAAAAAAAACTTTCTGAATAGAGTTCCCTTCCCTTAAGACGTTCCCTTTTGTTTCAAATAGTATTTTTTTTTTATTATATAGCTGTAAATATTGAATGAATGATAATGTGCGATTAAATCCTAGGAGCAAGCGCTGAGTGTTAGATAATACAATGTCTATTTAGAGGCTATAAAAAATCTGAATATAACACAAAATATTTACAGCTATATGATAAAATGGTTATTGTAGTGATATTGGTGAATATTGCCCGGCACTGGGATACCAAAGCTCTCGTCCTTTTTTATCCAAACTCGGGACAATATTTACCAATATCAGTGCAATAACCCTATAATATACCCAGCTAGCATTCTACTTAAATCTATATCGGGCCGTCATCGGCCCGTCAGCTACTCTGACGGGCCGATGACGGCCCGATATAGATTTACGTAGAATGCTGACTGGGTAAATACTGCAATAACCCTATAATATAAATACAATGAATTTACAGGCGCAGGTGCTGGGATGGCCTACATACCAACTATTACGTCCGTATCCTACTACTTCGATAATAAAATAAGCCTTGCGGCGGGGATTGCCGCCTCAGGCGTCGGCGTCGGCAATTTCTTGTACCCGGCCTTGATCAGATTTCTCATCAACATGTACGACTGGAAGTCGAGTTTGCTCATCATCGGAGGCCTAACGCTTAACGTTTGCATGTGTGGTGCGTTGGTTAGACCAATAGACAGACCAGAATTGTCGCTCAAAGACCGCCCAATTATAGATATAACGCCATTCAAGAAGAAAGGATATTTATTTCTGTGCATCAACAACTTTTTCTGGTGTTGTGGAATTTCAGCTCTTTATATCCATCTGACTGCTATGGCCGAAAACGAGGGAATAGATCCTGACCGCAGCGCATATCTCATCTCAGGACTTGGAATAGCCAATCTCATTGGACGATTTGGATACGGTGTTATAGGGCATCATAAACGGATAGACATCATTTCATTGTACAGTTTCTCATTTCTTCTGGGAGGCGTTTGTCTGTGTCTTGTACCATTTGTGAACTCATACCCAGGGTTAATGTGCCTAGCTGTCCTGTTTGGGATATTTTCTGGCTGTTTTGGCACGCTACTAGTTTCTATTTTAATACAACTTCTAGGATTATCCCGATTTGCCAACGGTTATGGTTGTTTGTTGTTGTTTGAAGCTGCGGGACAGCTTCTAGGAGGACCTTTAGCAGGTAAGAGAATGTGCTTTGTGTTCAAAGATATTATGTTTTCATTATTAATTTGATGGAGTATGGCAATGTGCGATGCCTCTGCCCAGATAAGGTCATAAACCAGCGTATATACTGGACATTATCATTCTAATACATATGGTTACTTCTTAATACTATGAATTGATCACAAAGTGCTAACACCTTGATCGTACAGTGTTGATACATGGATCACACAGTGTTGATACGTTGATCACACGGTGATAAAACATTGATCACACAGTGTTAATCTTTTGATCGCAAAGTGTTACTACGTCAATCATACAGCGTTATCTTTTTGAGCAAACAGCGTAAACACATTGATCACAAGTGCTAATATATTGATCAAACAGCGTTAATACTTTGACCACACAGTGTTAATATACCGACCACACACTGTTAATACATGTATCACACAGTGTTAATACATTGGTAACAAAGTGTTAATGCATTGATCACACAATGTTAATACTTTGATCACACAGTGTTAATACATTGGTAACAGAGTGTTAATGCATTGATCACACAATGTTATCGTTTGATCACACAATGTTAATACATTGATCATATAGTGTTATTATATTGATAACATAGTGTTACATCATTGGTCACACAGTGTAAATACCTCCCGGGCTAGTGTGTGATTTTCTTTATCTCTGGCTGTCGGAGTCAGAGGTGTCATCATTGTTTCGTCACCGTGTTTTTATTTTAATACTTATTTTTCTGTGATGTTTCACTGATTGAGTTATGAAGCCCCTATTATTTTGTGCTTTTTCACAGCATTTGAACCTAGGGTGAAAATTTGGCGCCAGTAAACTAGATCATAGTTAAAACCCCCATAGGATTTTTTTACTACTGAGAATTCCAAGGAAGGGACTCTGATGTTGTTCGTTTTTTGGGGGCCTTTTGGCTGCTAGAAGGGGGTCTTTTTTATTTTCAGCATGTGTACTGTCCATCATAGTTTGTGTACTCTTCCTCTTGGTGTCATTGGTAGGCTATGTTCTATGATGCATATCATGGTTCTTCCTGGGCCCAGATGTACCATCTTCTTTAAGTTAAGATTGATTTAACTTTAAGACTGCGAGTTGAAAAGCAAAGCAAATTATGCCTTTTCACATAAAAGCTGATTTTCCACAATGAAATGACTAAATTTATTTCGATATCGACTACTAAACAAATATTTAACTAATCATTTTGGTATGTTTCATTTCAGACCTTAAGTTAATGTATACTTTAACTCTAAGGAACGATTGTAAAGCTGGGCCCTGGACATTTTCTTTACTATTTGTTTAAGATGAATAGATTTGTTCCTATTGTTTTGCGCATGCGACAAACTGTTCAGGTAAGTCTCGAATCGGCGTTATCTCGGAATATACGTGTCTATTAAAGTCTCTCTTTTGTACATAATTACAATTGACCTAAAATGAAATAAAACCTCGTTATCACAGTACAAAACCATTCATTATGAGTTACGAGAGACTATACAAGCAAGCAAAATACAGTGTGCACTACACTAGCGAGATTACAATCGAGGTGGGTGGTGTGGGGAGGGGGGGGGACAAACTTCAATACGCTGCATATTAGAATAGAGGTAGAAGATAATAGATGGGAACATATCTAAAAATACAACAAAGTAAAAACATAATGAAATCTTCTTCCTTTAAGGGTATCAAACTTGATTTTACTGCTTCATTAAAGTAATATTAATAGCCAAAATACTGCTTAAAGACTTATAATAAAAGCATGATTTCGTTTACTGAACTTCCGTGATCATGCATGTCATTCTATGTATTTCCACGTAAAAAACAAGGGTCCTTTCAAATGAATGAATAAATAGATAAAATCAGGATTAAAATTTATTTTTTGTCAGAAACTAAGAACTATGGAATCGATCGTCTAATAACCAGTTTTTCACTATTATATTTACAATCATCATGAAATAACTGTTCTGTCTGTATCAGAAATCCGTGTCGCATTTTAATGTTCGTTTCATTCAGTCTTTTTAATGGCTTCTACCTTATTTCAGGAATTGTCGTAAATGATTGTTTATGTCATACAACCATTTCAAAGATTAACGAACGTGTTTTCATGACATATACTTGTATGTTTGTTGAGCTGAAGCACAACAAACTTAAGAAGATCACCAGCGCACTTAGCGAAGACTCAGATCAGCCTAATCATCCATTACATGTGGCCAGTAATCTATGTGCAAGGAAAAAGAACAGACATTTTGGGTAATAGCCATCCACTGAACTAACAACGAAAACTCTGATCAGGCTGGACGGATGCCCAAGCTGATCCGAGTTATCGCTAGACACACGTCAGTTTGCTGGTATTATCATGCGGCACCTCAAATATATCCTGTTCTATGTTGAGCTTCCATAAAGCCCCGGAATTTGCTTTGAAAAGCAATGAAATCGGAAGGGAGGCGGGTGTGTGTGTGGGGGGGGGGGGAGGGGGGGGCTTCATTAGGGCGCGTGCCTCTCATTCGGCAGGTGTTTGATTAGTTTATCGACAATGGATACATCACCTTTTGGCTAAGTAATGTTTTGTTTATTATCAAAACACTTTGAGAAACATGACACACGGAATCATCATTGGTTTGTTTATTTGTTTATGGCTAAAGTATTTATTTATGTAGGTGTGATCTGCATGTCATTACGATAAATGGGATAATCCATAAATTGATATACAAGACAAAATAATGGTCGAATATAGATCATCTGATGTTTTACTGCTCTAACTGCCATGAGAAACTTGATGGAAATCAGTTACAAGCTGTAAAACTTATTTATCGGAACAATTCAAGTTTTAAAATTGAGTCAGTAAATAAGAAAATACTTCAAAACGTCAAAAGGCCAATTAAAACGACTTAAAGCATCATAATCTATTTTATCAGACTGCTTGTCCCATCGTTTGGTTGACTGGCGCGGGTCTCTTAATATAGCTTTGGGGTTTTTTTTATATGGTAGAGTGTTCGATTAGCTCACAAAGGATTTTTTATATTTGCCATTTTCGTCGGTGTGTGACGTTTCACCCATGCATTCAAGTGTATCTGTCGGAAACACCAGTGTCTGACTTTTCATCCAAGCTATTAATTTGTTGATTTCGGTAATGTCTAACTTTGAATGCACATGTTGAGACACTCAGAGGGTCTAGGACCTGGTTGTTTGGCTGAAAATGCTCGTATGAGCAAGTAGCTAAGGTTCTCGCGAGATTGCACAATTGCGCAATGAGTTAAAAGATCGCTCAATGAGCCACGCAAGTAAGTGTTTTGAACCACAGTGAAAGTTGAGGGATTATAACTGACCGTTCCAGGTCGGTTCTTTTGTTGTGATTTATTACTTTTCTGTGTTTATATTGTTGGTGATTTATTTAATTTTCCGGGTTTTACTGCAGCAGACTTGAGTCTAACTAAGTCAGCTTCAGGCGAACTATCCTGTCAGGCGATAGATTTTATCAAAAATGTTATACATTACAATCTGCTTATAACACAAATTTTGGAATCCAAAGCATAAGCTGTATTATTTAAACAATCTTGTTATATCCAAACAAACATATGTAGATGTTATAAAAAATAACCATTAACTATCAGTTTTGATATAATCTATACATTTTTCGAATCCATCTTTGAACCATGCTATATCAAAATCCATCTTATAACAAACTGTGTTATAAACAGATTAATGTCTATTCTATTTTTATTTCAATCAAGAAATTTCATAAAGCTTAATAAAAGCATGCATCACATTGTTGTTCTTTTTTACTTGTTACATTGAAAATTTATTAAACTTCAGTATACCGTTGTCCCATATCTCTAAGTAAACATGAACAAAATTTGCGCCGGTACTTAGACGTTTACGTCTAAATATTTTGTCTTGTTACAAATACTTTATCTATTTTTCAATTAAAGAGCGCCCGATAAGGGAGACAGCAATGTGAAAAAGGTCTACAAAAACGTAAATGAGCGTACAATGTAATTTTGGTTATATATAAATATATGTTTTCTGCTTTTTTAATGTAAATTTTGAAATAATGTATTTTTTTTTATTTTATTTTCTTTGTCTTATTGATAAACAGAATGTGAAAAGAAAAAAACATGTTCACGCGCATATTTTCAAGTTAAAAGTTTTGTTTGTACCCACCCAAATTTGTAAGTTTACTGTAGAAGTGACAGGGAAAATAGTAAAATTTTGACATTTTTTGCAAGTTTTGTCCTTGCAAACGCCTGCCGAATGAGAGTAATTACAAATTCTTAAAACTTGATGTCATTATGGAAAATGAATAGCCGTTATAAAACAATGAAAGAAACATGTATGTCCGCGTGCATTTTAACGAGTGATTCATCATGAAACTTGATTTTTCAAACATTTCTACTCCATTTATTTATATCTACAGCTTGTTTAGCGAATATGAAAAAACACACACACACACAAAACAGTGAAAAGGCATCTAATAATTTATTAATGATTACTTACATTTATGTTTATCGAAGTAATAAATTATAATCGGACCGAGTTTCTTAGGATCTATAAAAAGATATTAGATCAGATATTACAGTGTTTTTAAGCCTCCGCCTGCCGAAGGCAGGAGTGGGGCATATAGCGTTTTGCCGTGATGTTACGTCCGTACGTGCGTATGTTACATTCATAACCCGAGTCATAATTTTGGTACGTTTTATGCTAGGAAGTTGAAATTTGGTATGCTACTTACCCAGACCTAAACCTTCAACTCTATGATTAAGTTGTTTGTAGCTCATGTCCTGAGGTGGGGCTAGGGGTCAATGTTTAAATTAACATTGACATTTACGATCCGCGTTTCTACATTCATTATCAGAGTCATAATAACATAGATAGTTGAAATTTGGTATGCTTCTTATCCAAGCCTAAACCAAAAACGCTAAAGTTGCCCTTGGGTTATGCCCTGGGGTTGAGCAGGGATCAATGTTTAAGTTTACATTAACATTTACGTCCGTGTTTCTCTTGGAGGTCACAACTTGGCTACCTTTTATGTCAGGAAGTTGAAATTTGGTATTGCTACTTACCTAAACCTAATCTTTAACCCTGTATTAGAATTGCCCTTAGGTGATAACCTGGGTTGGGGTTAGGGGTCAATGTTTAAGTTTACATAAAATTTTACATTTACGTCCGTGTTTCTCTTTGAGGTCATAACTTGAATATCTTTTACACTAAGAAGTGGAAATTTGTTATGCTACTTACACAGACCTAAACCTTCACCTCTGTGCTAGAGCTGCCCCTGGGTCATGCCCAGGGGTGGGGCTACAGGTCAATGATTAATTTTACATTCAAGTTTACATTGACATTTACATCAGCGTTTCTCTTGGAGGTCATAACATGGGTACCTTACATGCTGGGAATTTGAAATTTTGTATGCTACTTATCCAGACCTAAACCTTCAAAACATACTAGTTGCCCCTTGGTCATGCCCTTGGGTGGGACTAGGGGTGAATTTTTAAGTTAACATTGAAGTTTACATTGACATTTACGCCTGTGTTTCTCTTGTAAGTCATAACTTGAGTACCTTTTACGCTAGGAAGTTGGTATGCTGCTTACCCAGACCTAAACCTTCAGCTCTATGCTAAAGTTGCCCCTGAGTCATGCCTAGGGTGGATCATGCCCAGGGGCTGAGCTAGGGGTCCAATGGGCAGGTTTTTTTATGTACTTTGGACTCGGTTTTTTTTTTTTTTTTGTTTTTTTTTTTTGTTTTACTTTTCTATAATGAAAACAACTTTAACAGATACTTGGTCAGACATCAGTCAACCTTGTGACATTGACTTGTAGGTCATGAAGTGTAGGTCAGCATGACCTGTAGTTCTCGCTCCGGTAATTTGTCATATCCTAAAGAGTTTTCATAGACTAGTGATATTGCCTTATATCTTGAAGAGTGTATTATGTATGAACACCATATGTTCTGAGTATGAGCCAGTATGACCAGAAGTTTGACCTCGAAATAAATGTAGGTTTCAGTGACCTATATTTCATGGTCCAGTGATTTTACCTTATATATTGAAGAGTATTTGATGTATAAACATCGTACGTTTGGATTATGAGTCAGTATGACCCAAAATTTGACCTTAAAATAAATGTAGGTGACAGTGACCTACATTTCTCAGTCCAGTAATTTTGCCTTATATCTTGAAGAGTATTTGATGCATAAATATCAAACTTATATATTATGAGTCAGTATGACCAGAAGTTTGACCAAAAATTAATATGAATTAAAATGAAATATATTTCACGGACCAGAAATTTTGCCGTATATCTTGAAGAGTATTTGATGTACAAAGATTATGACTTAGTATGACCAAAGTTTGACCACAAAATAAATGTAGGTCCAAGTGGCGTACCTTTTGCTGTCCAGTAATTTTGCCTTATATCTTGGAAGAAAATTTGATGTATAAACATCATACTCATGGATTATAAGTCAGTGTGACCCGACGTTTGACACCAAAATTAATGTAGGTTACAGTGACCTATATTTCTTGCTTCAGTGATTTTGCTCTACATTTGAAGAATATTTGATGTCTTATGAACATATTATTATGAGTCAGTATGATCCGAAGTTGGTCAGATTTTACATTGACATTTATATCCGTATTTCTTTTGATGGGTACTTTTTTATGCTGGGTTGAAAATTGGTATGCTACTTAAGACCTAAACCTTCAACTCTGAAGAACTAGAGTTTCCCCTGGTCATATGCTGGGGTAAGGCTAGGGGTCAGATTCTATAACAGGTGAGATTGAGCATTTGGAAAATAGTTATTGCTATATGTGCAAAGAGCAAAGTGCGGGGGTCATTTGTGTACTTTAAGACACATGTCTAGTTTAAATTAAAGATATGGCGTGTGTAAGTTATATAGCGAAAGGAATTTCAACTTTTAACCATTGATTTGTGAATAACTGAACAGCAAAAACACATACGCAGAGCAGTTCAAAACTGAGACCTTCATACATCCTTACATGAGCCACAACTTAAGAACACGTACTTTCGGACATGTGTGCTCAAAGAAGACAAATTATTTTCTCAGTTTCTCCATTTTTAGTAGAGAGAGAGAACACAAACTGTAAAACTTGTATTGCAAGTAGCAGTTTCAGCACAACTTGAATCTCATCACATTTTTCTTCCTCTTTGCAGGATTCATGTTTGATATCACACAATCCTACACGGTGGCGTTTGTTCTAGGCGGAGGCCTCTGTATTGCAAGCGCCGTTGTTATGATTCAGCCTTTCTTATATGTTAGAAAGCGTCTACAGGAAGACGTTGAACCAGACATTCCGGAAAAAGAAGCGCTCGCTTCTTCGATGGACCTTCCACAGAAGACATATCCGTCTGTACTCAATGTGGCCAAAATGGCCGTCTCCATGGATCTTATTCCAGCCTTTCACAAACTGTCATCTTTAGAGAATCTAACAAATATGAAGCAACCAGGTTCTATGGATGTCTTGCCAGCCACAAAGCGGTTATTAGAGCTCAAGCAATTTCATTCCACTGCATCTGTATAGATAATTTGTAAAGGGGACTAAACAAGGGAGACAACTTTTGTGACTTCCAATCCTAAATCCCCTAAAAGGAAAGAATTTATTTCCCTTTTTACACAAATCCGGTCTGAAAAGGGGTATAATCTAAACGGAAAGAACTTGCTCCTAATTTCTTCCTTTTAGAGAAGACCCCTTTTCAGAAGGGAACAGAAAGGATTTTTTACATTTTCACAGAGTTGCCTCCCCCCCCCCCCCCCCGCACCCACCCACCCACCCACACTGGATGTGTATCCATTCCCCTAAATGTGTTCCAAGGGACGGGATGGCTGTGGCAGGCTTCCATTATTCCATCTGATACCTTCAACCAAACGAAGTCTGCTGTTTCTTTTTTTTTTTTTTTTTTTTTTTTGTTCTGTTTTGTTTTTGTTTTTGTTTTTTTGTTTTGTTTTTGTTTTTTTTTCAATATTTTGTTTTGTTCTGTTTTTCCGAAGGAATCGATTTCCCGATTACTTTTATTTACAAAATGCAGAGGCTGAGATCAACATTCAGCTTTAAGATGGCGTCTTACCTGAAGGAAGTTATGGTATTGGCGACAATTGAAAGTCTGATTTGGTTGATTAATGCACGGGATGATCCAAACAGATGGCTTTAATTTGAGCCATAATTTGCGCTTTAAGGGGACTGGATACACATGTCCTTTACAGTTAAACTGGGAGATAACCTGTGTCTGCCTCTTTACTTTTCAGCACACCAAGGCATCTACTCAAAAGTAAGATTGTTTTCTCAAATAGGAAGGGGAGCCAATTTTTTTTTTTTAAATGTATATCCCTTTCAGAAGCTAGAGAAAAATAATTTTGACAATTGTCTCTCCTAAACGCCTATCAAATCCCGTCAAAGCAAATTAGCCAGCGCACGACAAAACCTACAACAAGACCTGTGTGACCAGCAAAGATTGTGCATCCACCGAGTATGGCAAGGGTTTTCGTTGTTCCCTTATCCCTCTTTGGATAGCCAGGAGGGTGTGGAAGGCATATTAAATCAGCGAAGACTCTGATCAGATTGCGCGTATGCGCAGGCTGATCTGAGTCTTCGTTGGTCGCACATCTTATTGTAGGTTTGTCGTGCGATGTAACTCTAAACCGAAAATATTTACCTCCCTTCTCCTACATTCCGCTTAAGACTAACGGCACTTCGTTGCACAGAGCATTTCATTTTCATTCCTTCATTGTCTAGATATAACTCAATAACGAAAGAGACGTAAAACAATACAGCATCATTTTTATCGTCGTCGTCGGCCTCATCTACATCATCGTTGTCATCAGCATCATTATCATCATTATCGTTGTCGTCGTCGTCATCATCATAAATATCGTCGTCGTCGTCATCATCATCATCTTCATAATTATTATCATCACTATCCTTCTCCCCCCCCCCCCCCACCCCCCTCCCCGTGGCACAAATTCTTTCTCTTGAGCGTACTTCCTTTAGAAGGGTTATCTTTCCTTTACATTAGGCCCTTTTTAGAAGATGGTTGGTGTAATAGATGGTCACAAAAGTGGTTTTCCTTGAGACAATGAGGCGGCAAAATTTCTATGTGTGTCCATTCACCTTAACCCTTTTAGATCAGCTGACCAAAACAGGTACCTTTGTAAACAATGTAGATTCAGATGCTCATTCTTTTGCCATTCTTTTGACTGTTTCCCTGTAGTAATGATGGACATTCCCAAAGCTGGCAGAGTCCACTTCAGAAACTCAGGGGTGAAAGGATTAAAACATAATGCAAACAATAAAGATACAGATCATCATGCACATGCGCGGTTCTGATAAAAGCCTTGGTTGTTATGTTGAAAATCAGTGCGTGACACATTTGTTTGCAAAACCATCTGAACCGTCGCTGTTTAACCTTTTCATCCCTGCGTTTCTGAAATTGGCTCTTCCATCTCTGAAATTGGACGTATCCATTTTTTGAAAATAGGGGCTTAGTAAAAAATTAATAATAAAATGTCAAAGAGGGTAGATCCTAATGACACGGGCTGTTACGAGCCGTCACATATGGTCCACACTGTGTGCAAAGGTATTCGTGTTGGTATGCAGGTATGAAAGTGTTAACGCTCTGCATACTGGGTAAAATTTTCAGCAGACGACAATTTGAAATATGTTTTCTTATTTTTTTTCCATGAAAATAGGATTTGACATTTCATGTAAATTGGCTCCTTAGGAGACAATTTGCCATTTAAGGGTTTTGCCATTTCCGCCAAAGGAAACAACTTGTCACTTCCTGTTTGCTTTACTGCATGCCAAGTCCCTTCTGGACAAAGGGTCTACAATATCAGGAGGGAATTAGCTCCCTTATGGGAAAATTCTTTCTTTATAGAGAAGGCCCTGTTTCAGAAGGGAACAAAAGCAATTTTGACAGCCCCACACCCCCTCAACCCAGCCCCTGAAAGTGTAAATTCATTTTAAGCCAATTTCGCCTGATGCTGCTGGAATACCCGACATGTCCATCTCTCTCTCTCTCTCTCTCTCTCTCTCTCATACTCTCATATATATATATATATATATATATATATATATATATATATATATATATATATATATATATATATATATATATATATATATATATATATATATCCCCACTTATGACAGTCTTTAGAGAGGTCTTTGCGTCTTGTTTTGAAAATATTAGATTTGGAGCATTTCAATGCGATAAGTACCATTAACAGTAACTAACATTTTTATAACACAAAACTACTCATTGTATAGTTATTTTTGAGTTGTTCTAATAGAGATTCTATTAATTCTATTAAGCTCTATTATTTTTATTCTCGGTTTAATTTTTATAGCTCAACCAAACTGACCTTACGTTTTGACCTTTACATTTAATATTCATAAGGATACGTCCCCTGTAAAGTTTAGGTCTGCCAGCCAGAAGGTCATGCGTTCCACCTGAGGCAGATATTTGTTCACTTTTACAGGTAATACCTGTAGGTAGTAAACATACACTTATAATTATTATACTCAAAAAGTTCAAAGCCACAGGTCAATTTCGTGTGATTGCATGTCATTACGCTACCTAGGCAAAGGACTCTTAGGCTGTATGCGGACATGGAAAACCCAGAACAGCTTGTGCATTCGTGCAATCTGAATAGTGTTCTTTGACTCCTCGGTTGATAATGTACTTTCAAATGGCTCTGTAAGCATTCTATATAAATCCATAGCGGGCCGTTATCGGCCCGTCAGGGTAGCTGACGGGCCGATAACGGCCCGCTGTAGATTTATAAAGAATGCTAGCTGGGGGGCCACGTCAAGCAAAAGGGGTATTCGACTATGCACAAAATTCGCAGATTCAGATTTATACCGCGCATGTGCAAAGTCTCATCCGGGCATTTGCTCTTCATTCTACAGTGTCAAATGATTGCTACTGGACAGCAAAGGCCCTGATCAGACTGCGCGCATGTGCAGGCAGATCTGGGCATTCGCTGTCCGCATATGCCCGAAGACATGTTTTAGGATTTTGCACCGTTTGTTTGATGCTTTTGGCACTGAAGAAGCTTTAGTATCAGATAAAAGAAATACTGTATTAACCTTAAAAACATAATAGTTCGTCTGTCATTACTGACAATGACCAATCTTAATCACATGCGAGGAATGCTACGGTTTGTGTGTTCTATAATGGCTGATTAGACCAATTCTAGCTCTAAACTGTCAGTTGCAGATGGTACAACAGAGGTCAGAGCAAGTAGACCAATTCTAGTTCTAAACTGTCTGTTGCAGATGGTACAACAGAGGTCAGAGCAAGACAGCTCTGCTGGTGATGCTTTAGCTATGGCTTTGCGCTGTGCACGTTTCTGCTCGGCTTTGCTGATTCTTTTTGCCTCATATTCACTAGCACCTCTTCTGATAAGGCCGCGCCACTTTGCTCGGTCCTGTGCAATTAGTTCCCACGACTCTGTTGGTATGTTGAAATTCTTGAGGGAGGCTTTGAGCGTGTCTTTGTATCGCTTCTTCTGACCACCATGGAAGCGTTTACCCATTTCTAGTTCTCCATAGAGGATTTTCTTTGGCAAACGTTCCTCAGGCATCCTGGTAACATGGCCTGTCCATCTTAACTGTGCCAGTTTCAGAAGAGTATGTACACTCTGCATCCCTTTTCAGGACTTCTCTGTCTGAAATCCTATCTTGCCACTTAATCTTTAAAAGTTTTCTAAGACATCCTGATTGGAAGTGGTTCAGTCTTTTGGCGTGCCGTTGGTAAAACCGTCCACGTTTCGCATGCATACAATAGTGTTAGCAGCACCACACAGTTTTGTAGACTTTCAGCTTTGTGTCAAGCCTGATTCCTCTTCGATCCCAAACACTACCATGTAGTCGGCCAAATGCTGCACTATCTTTGGCAATCCTGGCATTTACTTTATCATCAATGTGAACGACTCTTGACAATGTGCTTCCAAGGTAGGTGAACTTGTCTACTACTTGCAATCTTTGACCTTTCACTGTAATGATGGGCTCCTTGTAAGGCTTGCTAGGTGCTGGTGCTTGTACCATGTTAAGGCTTGCCAGGTGCTGGTTGATAAACCACCTCGGTCTTTCTGATGCTGATTGTGAGGTCATAGCTGTCACAGGAGTCAGATACTTGATCTACACCTTTTTATACCCCGCCACACTTTAGTGGTGGGGTATTATGGTTTCACGTTGGACGTCCGTGTGCCTGTCTGTCCATCCGTCAGTCGTACGTCCGTCCGTCCGTTTTTCGTTTCCGGATGATAACTTGAGTAAACATCAATGGAATTTCACAAAACTTGGTATGTGCATTGATATTGTGGATATCTGGTTTTGAAATGCTAATAGACAAATTTCGTCAATTTTTTACGGAGTTATCTGCCCGGGACACGCCCATATTTTCGTTTCCGGATGATAACTTGAGTAAATAACAAGGGATTTTAACCAAACTTGCTATATACATTGACATTAAGTAGATCTGGTTTGGAATTGCTAATAGGCAAATTTCGTCAAATTTTTACGGAGTTATCTGCCATATTTTTGTTTCCGGGCGATAAATTAAGTAAATAAGAAGGGGTTTTAACCAAACTTGCTATATGCATTGACATTAAGGAGATCAGGTTTGGAATTGTTAATGGGCAAATTTCGTTAAATTTTCACGGAGTTATCTGCCCGCGATACGTCCATATTTTTGTTTCTGGACGATAAGTAATTAAGAGGGGATTTTAACCAAACTTGCTATATGCATTGACATTAAGGAGATCTGGTTTTGAATTGCTAATGGGCAAATTTCGTCAAATTTTTACGGAGTTATCTGCCCGATACACGCCCATATTTTCGTTTCTGGACGATAACTTGAGTAAATAACAAGGCCTTTTAACCAAACTTGCTGTATGCATTGATATTATCAAGATCTGGTTTAGGATTGTTATCTTTTCATTGATATTATCAAGATCTGGTTGCGTCTTCTCTTCTGTTGAAGCACCCTTTGCCATGTCATCAGCAAAAAGGAACTCGTCTAGCACCTCTGTCTGCACCGTGGATTTGGCTTGCAACCTTCTTAGGTTGAAAAGCTTCCCTACAAAGCAATACCTAATAGGTATACCATTGTCACCGTCTTGGAAAGCATCTGTGAACATGGCAGAGAACACTATGCTGAACAGAGTTGGGGCTAGTACAAGCCTTGCTTGACACTATTTGTCACAGGGAATGGATAAGAAAACTCACAATCATTTTGGACCAGTGCAAGCAAGCATACCATCGTAGAACTGCCTCACCATTGCCTCACTATTGCTATGAACTTTACCAGCCAAACTTTACCATAACTTTCCAAAGATCCTCACGACTGACTGTGTCAAATGCTTTAGTAAGATCGACAAAGGTCATGTAGAGGTCCATGTTCCGTTCCTGGCATTTCTCTTGAAGCTGCCCTGCTGTGAAGAACTCTTGCAAGGACCTTCCGAGCAACTGACAATAAAGAGATGCCACGATGATTATCACACAACTGAGGATTCTTTTTCAGTTTGAACAGGTGGATAATTGACGCATCCTTGAATTCTTGAGGGATGGATTCTTTTCTCTACATAATGTGAAATAACTCTGTCATCTTCTTTGCAACTGGAGTACCTCCTGCTTTGTAGATCTCAGCAGGTATTGCATCTGATCCTGGAGCCTTGCCAGATGACAGAGGTTTTATTGCTTTCACTGTTTCAGAGACGGTTGGGAATTCGTCTAGCAGCAGATTACATTCCACCTGTGGTAGTCTGTTGATAGCGTCATCGTTGATAGATGATGGCCAATTAAGGACACTTTCAAAGTGCTCAGCACATCTTTTCAAGATAGCCTCTTTGCCAGTCAGAATACTAGTTTGATCGGCACTGAGAATAGGGGTGGTTCCTAAGCTCTGGGGACCATAAACTGTCTTTAGCGCATCAAATGACTTCTTCATATCCTTTCTATCTGCAAAGGACTGGATTTCATCAGCCTTATTGCTCAGCCAGGAGTCTTGCATATCTCTGAGCCTAGACTGGACTGTCTTGTATATAATTGAATATGCCGCCTTACTGGATACTGAGCTAGTATCACTAAAGCATGCCTTGTGTTTTGGGTGTTTCTCTTCAAAGAGTCCCTGGATTTCTTCGTCATTCTCGTCAAACCGGTCTTAGTGTTTACGAGATACTGGTCCTAGGGAATCCATTGCTGAAGAGTGGACGGTGTCTCTGAAGACTGTCCGGTTCTCTTCTGGATCATCGACTGCAGATATCATTGATGAAGGCTTGCCTCTTGCTGTTTTATTTCAGCTTGGAGACATCCAGTCTCTTTGGCACTTTCTTGCCTTGTGATCGCCGTGCAGGCAGAATGCACAGGTTGCGTTTGCTGACAACAAGCCTGTGATCTGTCCAGCAGTCTGCACCACACATAGTCTTTGTCACTCTGACATCCTGTCTGTCTTTCCTTCCTACTATGACATAATCAATGAGATGCCAGTGTTTGGAGCGAGGATGCATTCATGACGTTTTGTTGCGAGCTGGCAGACGGAAGACTGTGTTTGTTATCAGCTGTTTATGCTCTGCACACTTCTTTAAAAGGAGGAGGCCATTGCTGTTGCACGTTCCTACTCCTTCAGTCCCATTGCTATTGGACATTCCTACTCCTTCACTCCTTCCCAGGTTTGGTGGTTTGTGCCCACTCTAGCACTGAAGTCTCCCAGAAAGAAGAGCTTGTCTGTCCGGGGTGTAGCAGAAATCACAGAATCCAGATCATAATAGAACTTGTCTTTGACCTCATCTGGGTTGGTCATTGTGGGTGCATAGCCACTTACAATAGTTGCATGCCTCTTACCAGATATGGGAAGTCTAAGCGTCATCAGGCGGCCATTTATGCCTTTTGGAAGGTGTGATTTGAAGGCGAAACCTACTCCTGCTTTACGTCGCTCTTCTTTCTTGCGTCCACTCCAGAAGAAAGTGTAGCCAGTACCAGTTTCTTTTAATAGCCCTTACTCTGCAAGGCGAGTCTCACTCAGAGCTGCAATCTCGACTTTGTACCAATCAAGTTCTTTACCAACTAGAACTGTTCTTCGCTGTGGTCTGTCTGAGCCAGCACTGTTCATCAAAGTGCGCACATTCCATGCGCCGATTGTCAGGTATCACCTTTATCTTCTTCTTTCTTGCTCGACCGCTAAATGGGATCTCCGCTGATCGCAGTTAACCAGCCAGGGGTTTAAAAGCAGGCAATTGTTTAGCCTCTTTCCCATGCTAAGGGGGTGAGCAGTACGGTCCTAAAAAGGTCTTCTCAGTCACTCAGTTCGGCTGCCGAATTCCCCATACTGCTTCATTCTTGAGGAAAGAGACCATTTAAAACCAAGCCGTCTGTGTGCAGGTCCGCAACTTAAGCTTCCCGTGTTTCCTCACCTGCTGCTTGCCGTATGTGTGCTTGCTGTTGCTGTGTGTATATGATTAAGATGAAATGCGCTGTGAATTGGATTATAGTGAGGGTGAGGCTCGCAGAGTCAACCTCACTCTCGTCCTGACCTAGCTGGATCCATAGGTAAGACAGTGTCAAGATATCTGGAGCTAAGCCCGGATGCAGTGGATGACCATGACTTCTTTAGTGACGAAATCATTTCTCTGATTCAACGGCCCAAACGGCGATGCAGCAGCATGTTGTGTGCCATGAAAATCACTTAAAAACATAGTTCCTGATAAGCCTCTCTCCCTACAACAGATAAGTTTTAGTTGCTGGAAAGGGTTGCGTTGTAGGGAGACCGAGCTGTATGGAGATACCAAATAAAGGAAACAACCACACAACAAGACCTCACTAAGACAACGTACAAGGACTTAACTCTTTCAATCCTACAAGCCTAAACATATAACTTTACAAACGATGGTGTAGAACCAGATGAGATGGCTCGTGACGAGCCGTCTCATCAGAATTTACACTGTTTGCCGTTTGGTTTTGGATTTTCTTTTTTTACTGAAATCCCAGTATCGACAGAGAGTAGAAGATATTAGAAGATTTGTTTTATTTCCTAAAATACGCTTAATAGAAATACCAACATTGGTAGAGAGAAGACTAAATAACAAGAAGATTTATGTACTTTCCTAACGTATGCTAAATAGAAATACGAAGACTGGCAAAGAGAAGAATAAATGAAAAGAAGATTTGTTTACTTTCCTTAAAAAAGCCAAAAAAATGAACATTGGCAGGGAGGAGATTTGTCAATTTTCCTAAAGTATGCTTAATACAAATACCAGTATTAGCAGAGAGAAGAATAAATCACAAGAAAAACTGTTTACTTTCCTAAAGAATGCAAAATAGAAATACCAACATTGGCAGAGAGAAGAATAAATAAGATTTGTTTCTTTCCTAAGGTATGCTACATAGACATACCAACATTGGCAGAGAGAAGAGACCTGTTTACTTTCCTTAAATATACTGAATAGAAAAAACAACATTGGCAGAGAGAAGAATAAACAGTATTTGTTTACTTTCCTAAAGTATGCTAAATCGAAATACCAACATTGGCAGAGAGAAAAATAAAAAAGATTTGGATGAGATGGCTCGTAACGAGCCGTCTCATCAGAATTTACACTGTTTGCCGTTTGGTTTGGGATTTTTTTTTATTGAAACCCCAGTATCTGCAGGGAGTAGAAGATATTAGAAAGTTTGTATATCCTAAACTACGCTTAGTGAAAATACCAACATTGGCAGAGAGACTTATGTACTTTCCTAACATATGCTAAATAGAAATGCGAAGATTGGCAACGAGAAAAATAAATAACAAGAACACTTGTTTACTTTCCTTAAAATGCAAAAAAAAAAAAAGAAATATGAACATTGGCAGGGACAAGACTATGTAACAAGAAGATTTGTCAATTTTGCTAGAGTATGCTTAATACAAATACCAATATTGGCAGAGAGAAGAATAAATAACAAAAAAAGGGTAAGAGAAAAGTCCAGGGAATGCCACAATCACAAACCGCAGCCCTTCCCAGACACCAAGAGGAAGAAGAAATCGACAAAACCAAACAAGCACAAATCGAACAAACGTACGAAAAGCACTAAGATTAGCTCTCTCTTCAACAAGCGAGGTAATCGTAATGCTAAAAGGACTGAAAAACACAAGACCAAAATAACACAAGGTAAGACATAAAACAAATCGCCTCGTAGAATAAACCACAAAGCAACAAAGAGTAAGAATGACACCGGGACCACCGCCTTACTCATGGCTACTTCTACTGTATGTTAGAGTAAATGAGAACCAATAGTTGAACCACAGCTGGCCAAGCCAATGACAAATCGTCAAGCCCCATCCCACTGGTTAAAGTTTTACGAAGAGGCCATCATTGAATCTGAGACCCGAACCGCCATCGTCCTATTAAAGAGTGAAGCATAGCCATCAACAATGATTGGGTTGACAACTAGGCATGCAGTCTGTCATATTATATCCAGGCTATAGCCAATTCTTTTATAACGTTTTATAAGTTTTCTGAATTGCTCCGAAAAGTTAGATTTTTCTAAATCTGTACACTAGGTCATTGTAAAATTCTGGTTCCGATATACCTTGTTGCAGAAGTGTTTTCAGATTGATGCTATATTTTTCTACCAAGGAACTGTGTCTGCGATAAAATTTCAAAAACGCCTTCCGAAGTTTAAAATAACGATAGCCCTGTCTAAGAAGTTTGGCAGTAAGGGCTTTATTACGGCAGTTAAACTCACTAAGTTTTAAGACGGGGTGGACGGGGGCGGGGATCTGGGATAAGGGGGCGGGGGACGGGGGTAAAAGGGGTGGAGGACGGGGGTAAAGGGGCGGGGGACGGGGGAAGTGAGGACGGGGGAAGAGGGGCAGGGTAAGGAGATTTTTGGGGCGGGGGTTATACAAAAAATTGTTGTATTTTACTGATTTTACTCCATTTGTATGTACTTCAATGCAATAACTGAATATCAGAAGTACCTAATAGACGTATTGAAGTAAATTTAGGTATATTCATAAAAATTCGGTTCGCGTAAAGGCTCCCAACTCAGTCAATGCATCAAAGCGAAAACATAAAAATCGAATTAATCACTATAATAAGCAAAGACGAGTACTCATGGCTAATTCTACTGCATGCCAGAGTAAATAAAAACCAGTAGTTAAAACACGGCTGGCCAAGCCAAAGACATATCGTCAAGTACCATCCCACTGGTTAAAGTTATACGAAGAGGCCGTCATTTTCTGAGGCCCGAACCGCCGTCGCCTCGTGCAATTAAAGAGTGAAGCATAGTCATCAACAATGATTCCATTGACAACTAGGCATGCAGTCTGTCGTATTATATCCAGGCTATAGCCAATTCTTTTATAACGGTTAATACGTTTTCTGAATTGCTCCGAAAAGTTAGATTTTCCTACAATTTTTCTAAATCTGTACACTAAGTCACCATTACTTTCCTAAAGAATGCAAAATAGAAATACCAAAATTGGTAGACAGAGAAATGAATAAGATTTGTTTATTTTCCTAAAGTATGCTACATAGATATACCAACATTGGCAGAGAGAAGAGACCTGTTTACTTTCCTTAAATATGCTGAATGGAAATACCAACATTGTCAGAGAGAAGAATAAATAGGATTTGTTTACTTTCCTAAAGTATGCTAAATCGAAACACCAACATTGGCAGAGAGAAGAATAAAGAAGATTTGGATGAGATGGCTCGTTACGAGCCGTCTCATCAGAATCTACACTGTTTGCCGTTTGGTTTTGGAATTTTTTTTATTGAAACCCCAGTATCGGCAGAGAGTAGAAGAAGGTTTGTTTTATTTCCTAAACTACGCTTAATAAAAATACCAACATTGGCAGTGAGAAGACTAAATAACAAGAAGATTTGTTTTCATTCCTAGCGTATGCTAAATAGAAATACGAACATTGGCAGCGAGAAAAATAAATAACAAGAATACTTGTTTACTTTCCTTGAAAATGCAAAAAAGAAATATGAACATTGGCAGGGAGAAGACTAAGTAACAAGAATATTTGTCAATTTTCCTAAAGTATCCTAAAGAGAAATACCAATATTGGCAGACGGAAGAATAAATAACAAGAAAACTGTTTACTTTCTAGAAGAATGCAAAATATAAATACCAACATTAGCAGACAGAAGAATAGTAAGTTTTGTTTATTTTCCTAAAGTATGCTACATAGAAATACCAATATTTGGCAGAGAGAAGAGACCTGTTTGATTTCTTTAAAAATGCTAAATAGAAATACCAGCATTGGCAGACAGAAGAATAAATAGGATTTGTTTAGTTTCCTAAAGTATGCTAAACCGAAATACAGTCGAACTTTGACGGCTCGAACACTGATGGCTCGTTTACCATGGCTTATTCGAACTCATTTTTGAGTCCTTACGGAATTTTTCCGATAGCTCAAGAACACATATATCGAGGAAAATTTTCTTATTTTATTACGAAATTGTATGTTGTGTGTACTCATTAGAATCGCATCGAGGCGATTCTAATGAGTACACGCAACATACTATTATTTTGTTGAAGATCTATAAATTATCGCCATTTGCTTCTTGACCTGGTGCCATTATTAAATCTCATTGGCTCGAAGTACCCATCTTTCGAACAAATTTCCATTGACTGTACCAACATTGGCAGGGAGAAGAATAAATAAGATTTGTTTACTTTCCTAAAGTGTGCAAAATAGAAATACCAATATTGGCAGAGAGAAGAATAAATAACAAAATGATCTCTTCATTTTCCTTAATTATGCTTAGTAGAAATACTAACATTGGCAGAGAGAAGAATAAATAACAAGAAGATGCTTACTTTTCTCAAATTTGCTTAATAAAAATATCAGCATTGGCAATAAGAAGAATAAATCACAAGAAGACTTGTTTAATTTCCTAAAGTATGCTAAGTAGAAATACCAACATTGGGAATGAGAAGAATAAATAACAAGAAGATTTTATCCTAACGTATGATAAAAAGGAATATCAATATTTGCAGAGGGAATAATAAATAACTAGAAGGTTTGTGTACTTGCCTAAGGTATGCTAAATAGAAATACCAATATTGGCAGAGAGAAGAATGAAAAAGATACGTTAACTTCCTAAAATTATGATAAATAGAAATACAAACTTTGGCAGAGAGAAGAATGAATAGAAGATGATTACTTTCCTAAAGTATGCTAAATAGAAATACAAATTTTGGCAGAGAGAAGAATAAATAACAAGAAGACTTGTTTACTTTCCTAAAGTACGCTAAGTAGAAATACTAACATTGGCAGAGAGAAGAATAAATGACAAGAAGATCTGACTTTCCTAAAGTATGCTAAAATACCAATAATGGCAGAGAGAAGAATAAATAAGATTTGTTGAGTGTCCTTAAGTCTGATCATGATCCACACTGCCATTCCGTTTTGGATTTTTAATTAAACCCAATCTGCAATAATGGATATGTCCAAAATTCAAGATAGAAGAGTCAACTACAGAAACTCAGGGGTGAAAGGATTAACGAATCTTATGTGGCATTGAATGAATACAGAAAACAGCACCTCGTAGAAAACAGCAATGGAGCGGCCAAAATAACAAAAGGACTTGTTCACTCTCCAAAAGTATGACAAATAGAAACTATGCAAAATAGAAATACCAAATTTGACAGACAGCGAAATAATTGGGAAGATTTGTTTAATTTCCTAACGTATACTAAAAGGAAATACCAGAATCGACAGAAAATAGAATAAATGAGAAGATTTGTTTAGGTTCCTAGAATACGCTAAAAAGAATACCAACATTGGCAGAGATGACTACATTAGAAGAATTGTTACTTTTTTTTAAATAACAAGAAATACCGAATTGGCAGAGAGAAGAATAAATAGCAAGAAGGCTTGTTTACTTCCCAAAAATATGCAAAATAGAAACACAAACATTGACAGAGAGAATATTAAATAACAAGAAGATTCGTTTACTTTCCTAATAAATGCTAGCTAGAAATACGAACATTGGCAGAAAGAAGAATAAATAACAAGAAGGTTCGTTTACTTTCCTAAAAAATGCGAAATGGAAATACAAACATTGGCAGAGAGAAGAATAAATAAAAAAAGGAGTTGTTTACTTTCCTTAAGTATGCAAACTAGAGATACTAACAATGGCAGAGAGAAGAATAAATGAAATTTGTTTACTTTCCTAAAGTATGCCAAATATAAATACCAACATTAGCAGAGAGAAGCATAAGTAACAAGAAGATGTTTACTTTTATAATGTATGCTAAATGAAAATATCAACATTGGCAATGAGAAGAATAAGTAACGAGAAGACTTGTATATTTTCCTAAAGTATGCTAAGTAGAAATACCAACATTTGTAGCAAGAAGAATAAATAACCAGAAGATTTGTGTACTTTCCTATGGTACTCTAAATAGAAATACCATTATTTACAGAGAGAAAAATAAATAAGATGTGTTAATTTTCTAAAGCATGCTAAATAGAAATACACACTTTGGCAGAGAGAAGATTAAAAAAACAAAAAGTTTGCTCTTCTAAAGTATGCTTAATAGAAATGCCAACATTGGCAATAGAGGAATAAATAAGATGTGTTAATTTTCCAAAAATATGCTAAATAGAAATACAAAGTTTGGCAGAGAGAAAAGTAAATGACAAGATGGCGTGTTAACTTTCCTAAAGTACGCTCAGTAGAAATACCAACATTGGCAGAGAGAAGAATATATAATCAGAAGATTTGACTTTCCTAAAGTATGCTGAATAGAAATACCAACATTGTAAGAGAGAAGAATAACTAAGATTTGTTCACTTTCCAAAAGTATACTAAATTGAAATACTAACATTGGCAGAGGGAAGAGACATGTTTACTGTCCTAAAATATGCTGAATAGAAATACTAACATTGGCAGAGAGAAGAATAAATAACAAGAAAGTTTGTTTACCTTCCTAAAGTATGCTAAAAAAATACCAACATTAGCAGAGAGAAGAATAAGTAACAAGAAGCTGTTTACTTTTCTAATATATTCTAAATAACAATATCAACATTTGCAATGAGAAGGATAATTAACAAGAATACTTGTTTTCTTTCCTAAAGTATGCTAAGAAGAAATACCAACATTGGCAACGAGAAGAATAAATAACAAGAAGACTTGTTTCTTGTTTACATTTTTAACGTATGCTAAATAGTAATATCAACATTGGCAGCGAGAGGAATAAATAACAAGAATGTTGCAGTAATTTCCTAAGGTATGCTAAATAGAGAGAAAAAACAAAAAGATTTGTTTCCTTACCAGAAGTATGATAAATAGGAATACAATCTTTGGCAGAGAGCAGAATAAATAACAAGAAGCTATATGATAAATAGAAATACGAACAATACGAACGAAGAATAAATAACAAGACGATTTGTTCATTTTCCTACAGTATGCTAAATAGAAATAGAAACTTTGGCAGAAAGAAGAATATATAACAAGAAGACGTGTTTACTCTCCTATAGTACGCTAAGTAGAAATACCAAGATTGGCAAAGAAAGAATAAATGATAAGAAAAATTGACTTTCCTAGTGTATACCAATATTGGCAAAGAGAAGAATAAAAAAAAGAAGAACTGTTTACTTTGTTTATAGAAATACCAACACTGACAGAGAGAAGAATGAATAATGAGAAGATTTGACTTTCCTTATGTATGCTAAATAGAAATACCAACATTGGCAGAGAGAAGAATAAATAACAAGAAGAATTGTTTACTATCCAAAAATATGCTTAATAGGAATACCAACATTGGCAGAGAGAAGAATAAATAACAAGTAGATATGTTTACTTTCCTATAGTATACTAAATAAATATACCAACATCAGCAGCGGGAAGAATAAATAACAAGAAGATTTTTTTTAACTTTCTCAAAATATGCTAAATAGACATACCAACATTAGAAAATAGAAGAATAAATAAAACGAAGACTTGTTTACTTTCCTATAGTATGCTAAATAGAATTACTAACATTGGCAGCGAGAAGTGAAATAACAAGAATGATTGTTTACTTTCTTAACGTATGCTAAATAGAAATACCAACATTAACAGAGAGAAGAATAAATAATAAGAAGACTTGTTTACTTTCCTTATATACGCTAAATAGAAACAACAACATTTGTAGAGAGAAGAATAAGAAGATTTGTTTAATTTCCTAACATATGCTAAATAGAAATACCAGCATTGACAGAGAGAGGAGTAAATAAGAAGAAGACTTGTTTAGTTTTCTAAAGTATGCTAAAACAAAAATTCAAATATTGGCAAATAGAAGAATACTTTGTTTACTTTCCTAAAATGAAGTGTAAATAAGAAGATTTATTTACTTTCCTAAAATACGCTAAGCCGGCCTCGGTGGCTAAGTTGGATGTGCGTCCGACTGGAGACCAGGAGGTCGCGGGTTCGACCCCCGCCGATATCGGCAACATTCTTTCGTGGAGATTGGTCATGAAATATTTTCTACGGTCGTTCTCCCCCTTTCGCTGATTCAAGAAGGGCAGTTGTCAGTTTCTGGTGAAAGAAAGTGCACAAGACTGGTTAACAGCATAGAAGCCTGCCCAGTCAATGTGTGGTTAGGTAAACTGACCGCGCTCGACATGACCCCATTGAGCTGACTGGGCCGTAAAACCTCAACACAAACAAAATGCACTAAATAGAAAAAAAAACAAATATTTTCAGATAGCTGAATAAATATAAAGATTTGTTGACTTTCTTAAAATTTGCTATGTCATTTTCGACCTACAATTTAATATTGCCAGTTGTGACATAAACTTAATTAGCCGCAACATCAGGAAACGTATCTGCTGACATGTGCACACAGAGAAGCCCCAACTCAATTTGCGCTTCCACGCAATCTGATCAGAGTCTTCGTTATCCGCGTAAAGAAATTTTGCATCCTTGGTTACGTGCCCAGTGAAGATTCTGATCAGAATGGGTTTCTGTGCATGCTATTATCAATCTTCGCTGGGTGCACAGGTCCGAATGGACGTTTTCTGACGTTGTGGCTCTTATGTTGATCATACGATACAGATATAAAAAAGTAACAAATTAACCTTAAATATTCGTACATCATAACTCCGAGCCGTGTCCCGAGAAAAAACCTCTTCGTACTTTCCGTCGACTCTGTCTATCAGTGCGCATGCCCGGCCTCCTAGCAAGTCCACCTGTCTAGTTCTCTGGTAGAAGTTCCTCCTTAGCCTACCGCTTACGTGAGCCTGAACCTTTGCTGTTCGCCAATGATACAACAATTCCTTTCCTATCTCGCGGCTTATTCCTTACAATATTTGTTCTAAAAAGGACAGTCCGTTTTACTATGTGTTGCTATGTGAAACTAGCTGTACATGCTAGTTGGAGTTGGCGCCGGGCGTACAAGTCTAAAGTACATTGTGTCACAGTTTGCAACGAAATATCTTCAATGTTTGAGTGTCACTCATTATTAAGTGCAAGTTTTATAAATACAGTATTTCCTCTACACAGACAGACAGGCCTGAGCATTACGAAAACATACCTATTCAAATATACTGAAAATTTTCCCACCAAAAAATGAAAATTTTCAGATAAAAATTTCTGATATTTTTCATAAATCTGCTCAAAACACATATTGTGGGTACTTGTTAGAACCGCCTCGTCTACCCACAATCTATGTTTCTGAGCAGAAATAAGAAAAATAATGTATACCCCTGTAAACCCCAGTTTTACTATATAAAAGTGGGGTTTAAGGGGGTCAAAACTATATAGGTGGCCACATGTATCATTCGTATAACTCGCTATGGTCACGAATGATACATGTGGCCATGCAAAACTAAGAAACCACAATCTGAAACAGCATGTCGGAAGCGTCTAGTAGGTCCAATAAAAGATACATGTGGCCATGCAAGACTAAGAAACCACAATCTGAAACAGCAGAAGTCGTATTCACTCTTCGTATTCGGACAGACAGACCTGAGCAAACAGTGAAATATGCGTTGTCTTATCAGGATTGCACTGTTTGCCACTTATCCAGCAGTTTTATGACAGTTTAACAGGTAATAAAACGGCCATTCAAATTTTAGGGTAATTATGGTAAGAAGATAAGTTGACCGATTGCTAAAGGTAAATCAGTCTTTTCTGCTCTCACTACTACTACTACTACCTCTACAACTACTTCTACTTCTGCTTCTGCTACTACCTCTACTTCTACTACTTACTACTACTACTACCACTACTACTTCTACTACTACCACTACTACTACTTACTACTACTACTACTTCTACTGCTACTTCCACTTTTACTACTACTTCTGCTACTACCTCTTCTTCTATTACTACTACTACTACTACTACTACCACTTCTACAACTACCACTTCTACTACTTCTACTACTACCTCTTCTACTATTACTACTGCTACTTCTGATGCTACCTCTTTTACTCCTACTACTACTATTACTACCACTGCTACCACTTCTACTACAACTTCTACTACTACCTCTACTACTACTACTTCAACTGCTACTACCACTTTTACTACTACTTCTGCTACTACCTCTTTTTCTATTACTACTAGTCCTACTACTACCACTTCTACTACTACCACTTCTACTACTTCTACTACTACCTCTACTACTATTACTACTGCTACTTCTGAAATCACCTTTTTTACTCCTACTACTACTATTACTACCACTGCTACCACTTTTACTACTACTTCTACTACTACCTCTACTACTAATACTACTACTACTACTACCACTACTACCATTTCTACTACTTCTACTTCTGCTACTTCTTCTACCACTATTACTACTACTGCTACTACTACCACTACCACTACTTCTACTACTATCACTTCTCCTACACTATTAATACTTACTACTACTACCATTACTTCTACTACACAACTACCACTACTACTATCACTACTACTACTACTAATTCTACAACTACTACTACTATTACAACTTCTACCATTACTACTACTACTACGTCTACCGTTAATACTACCTTTACTACTACTATCGCTGCTACTACTTCTACTACTACCTCTACTACTACTACTTCTATTACTTCTGCTTCTACCACTTCTACTACTACGACAGCTTCTGCTACTACCTTTTCTTCTATTACTACTACTACTACTACTTCTACTACTACCACTTCTACTACTTCTACTACTACCTCTACTACTACTACTACTATTACTACTGCTACTTCTGATACTGTCTTTTCTACTCCTCCTCCTACAACTACTACCACTGCTACCACTTCTATTACGTCTATTTCTTCTACTACCTCTACTACTTCTACTTCTACTACCACTTCTGCCATTTCTTCTACTATTACTTCTGCTACTACATCTTCTACCACTACTATTACTACTATTACTACTTCTGCTACTTCTACCACTACCATTACTTCTACTTTTATCACTTCTCCTACAACTATTAATTCTTATTACTACTACCATTACTTCTACTACACAACTACTACTACTACTATCACTACTACTACTGACACTACTACTACTACTTCTACAACTTCTACTACTACTACTACAACTTCTACCACTACTATTACGTCTACCACTACTACTACCAATACCACTGCTAATAATACCACTACCACTACTACTACAACTACTACTAATAATAATAATAATAATACCCCTAGTACTACATTTTATTACCTGTTGAAATATTGTACTAATACTACCACTACTACTAGTACTGCTACTGCCACTACTAGTACTACCACTACCAGTACTACTACTACTATTACTACTACTATATTTGCTTTCTAAATTTCGCAAAGTATATTTGCTCTGCTTTTTATACCGAAGTTCTTTCAACCATTTGAAATCACATTACTACCTTTTACACCAATTCTTTTTTATCTCTGTTACTGTTGGCAGAGCTGAAAATGGTAAGATACGGGTATATGCATGGATATTAGAATTGTCCCTTTTTATATATTGCTTAAACAGGCGTATGAATTAACTAAAGAGTTACATAGTAAAGGTATTCAAACAAGGTTTACTTCAGCATTTATTAAATCTTAATTTTTACGCAGGCTGGAATCTCGGAGAAAATCAGTTGATTAGTATTGTCAAAAGGATGTTAACAGTTCAAAGAAAGGTAAGAGAAAAGTCCAGGGAGTGCCACAATCACAAACCGCAGCCCTTCCCAGACACCAAGAGGAAGAGGAAACAGACAAAACCAAACAAGCGCAAATCGAGCAAACGTACGAAAAGCACTAAGATTAGCTCTCTCTCTTCCCCAAGCGAAGTAATCGCAATGCTAAAAGGACTGAAAAACACAAGAACAAAATAACACAAGGTAAGACATAAAACAAATCGCCTCGTAGAATAAACCAGAAAGCAACAAAGAGTAAGACTAATACCGGGACCACCGCCTTAGAACGGTCAGTAGAATAAATTACCGTTCAAATCATTTTGGACGCACGAAAAGGGAACAAAATTCAGGATGGAAAACTTGATACATATTTCGATTTGAAAACAGACTTTAGACTTTCGTACAAAATCGTATTTTAATATACAACATTTTCATTAGCGGAAAGCTATGAGCAAATTCGCTATTTGTACAGAAAATGAGATGTGGTACACTAAAATAATAAAAAGCAGAAAACCTCCATGCTCAATCTCCATAACAGAAATACGGCAATTAGAAACTGTGCAAGCCTAACTCAATTATAATCGATCACCTGCAGTGATAAATCACACATTGCCGATATTTGTGCAGAAAATGGGGTGTGATACACTAAAACAATAAAAAGCAGAACATCTCCATGACAGAAATGCGGCAACTAATTATAATCGACCACCGACAGTGTTGATCCATTTTCTTGTATAGCTGGAACTCAGTTACTCAATGTTATAAAGTTTACCACCTTAACAAGCAAAATATTTTCTCTTACAAATGAAAAAGATATATATTTCAATGTGTCGTTTGCTACAGTTGTGCTTAGCGCTTTATGGGTTAGTAATTTTACTTTTTTTTATATATATATATATCTGTATTGTATCCAAAAACACGTGAAGAAAACAGTCATGCCTTTAACCTTTACCACTGTATGGGCATATTCAGCAGACGACATATTGGGCAATTGTTTAGACTTTTTCTCAGAAAATAGGTGTTCACATTTCATGCAAATTGTCTCTTAAGGAGACAGTTTGCACGAAATATCAAAAACTATAGACTACAATGTATTCAAATATAGTTTGTTGCTATCTTAAAAAAAGGTGGTTTATTTAAAATACAAAAAGGTAATGAAAATTAACTTTAGTAATCAAAATATAGAGAAAACTAAGAAAGAAAATAAACAAAACAAACAAAATACACATTCCTGTTCTGGCAGTTTAGCCTCCATCATGGTAAATGTGAATTATGTTTTTGGGGACAGTTTACCGCCTCCAAATTTAACATACCGTATTTCGAAAACCCGTTTTTCAAAAGTACCAACCTAATAACTTCCTAAACAGTAGTTCCATACTGACGCGGATGCCGCTAAATTCTGCATTCAAACATGTAAGCCTTGTACTTATAAATAGCGACTGAATATACAAAACCAAAGAAAACTACAAACTTTTTAAGAAATAATATTTTAATGGAGCGCAATCTCGGCGGACGAATATAAACAAAATAACCAAACAAACGGTAGGACTTGATTCAGCCTCCAGAACCTTCGGAAGCAGAGAATTTGAAAATATGTGATGAAGAAGATCCTCCGAAAGGTCTCCAAAGTCTCAGAAAGGGTATCAAAGAAAGGTATAAATATGCAATTTTCTCGGCATTAGAGTAACGCATCAGCAGTTATTTTTGGGCTATTCACCATAAACAGTTTCGGCCGAAATCACTTCGCATGAATAGTAAAGTACAGTGCGTCTGCATGGTGTTTCTAGCAACACGTTTTTCCTAAACGTTCACTTTCATATATTCGTTATTTTTTATGAAACTTATTTGGACAAAAAAAAATAATAACGTTTTAATTACATTTTTGCGGTATTACTATCCCGCGAGATTGTTATATGTCCCAAGGCCACTGTGCCTGTCACTTTGTACCTTCCGGATATACTGGATACTAAGAAGACTTTGAATCAAGTCCGACCAAATCACAGTGATTTAATTTTCTTCAATAGAAATTGCATTTTCTCGAAGATTTTTGTAGTGCGTGTGTAGGCTCGCTAAAAACAACCTTCGAAAGGCAGAACCTTGTTTGAAGATCTCCAGCAAAATTCCTGAAGCAGTAAAACGGTTTCAGATAGGCGACCGTGTAGTGTATCGTCACTGCAGTACCTATTACCGACGTGCACTGATTATCGGATATTCAGAAAATACGACCCCGCCCATTGGGGCCCGCAAAGTAGATGGACTGCCTGTAGCCCCCAAGGCAGACCTGCTTAAGCAGGGTCTGAGTTCATCATGTGATCGGGTTGGGTAAAAGTCCCATAAATCTGGAGGCAATACCGTTAATTACTGAAATATTGTTGACCCACATTCTGATTCTTAGTTATCAGGACAATTTATGAGCTGTAAAAGTACAAAACAAAATTTGAACCCTCCAAATCTTAGTGATACTGCCCATGACAAAACACGGAAATCACCGAAATGGCATTTTATATGAAATGTGTGGAATATTGTTGATTTCTTTATTTATAGGAATATTTGTGTGTTTTGAAGGGGCATTTTAATCTTTTCACATCATCTGTTGCTAAATTTATATGACAAGAGTTACTGTAACTGTCTAGGAAAGGTCCATGATACGTCTGTAAATCTGTGGAAGTTCTATGAGTTTATGAAACTTCCGTGAGTCTATAAAGACTCCATGAATCCTTGAAAGTTCCGTGGTCAACGTCCGTCAATCATTTAAAGTTTGTAATGTATCCGTGATATGACGGAATTCCGTGGAAGCTCCGTAGTGTATTGGAGATACACATGCATGAAAAGTATTAAGTGCAAGGCCGGGAAAAGAAGCAAAATCAATTGCTAGAAAAGACATTTAAAAGTAGTATTTAAAGAGAATTTGAAAGGAAATAGATTCATTAGAATAAACTGATAACATTTACTCAGTTGCTACATGCAGTTTTCATTTTGGTCGACATTCCAAACATTTAACAGTTCTTGAATGTTTCAATTGGCGCGCGTTCAGGTTTATTTCTTGGCACTCTGGATGAAACCAACGCTGACATTTTGTACACTGGAACATCAGATTGTAGTGGGATCTTGTGGGCCTGTATATAAAGACTTTTTTCTCGATTCTGGCTTGCTTGGAACTTCAGTGAGAGCACCGCTGTTAATATCAGGATTCCCACTGTATTTTGAAACTAGGGGTAAATCTGCTCTGTTCTCTTATTTTTGTACCCCCAATATAAAGCAGTATACTCTCTTCAATTTTAGGGGTACAAGACAAATTGGGGGTGGGAGGGTCGGGGGGGTAAAAATCCCTCTGCAGAGGGTAAATGGGAATGCTGAATACAATTCAGGAGATGCAACAGTGGCAACGTTTTCGAATGTGCTTGGGACCATTTGGGTGACTAGTCTAATACTACGGACATTTCAGTACTTTTCGAAACTTTCCGTTATTCCGTGAGTCCGTGACAGTTCAATGTTTTGTCAACCGCTTAGTGATATACCCAGGTCCCAACCCTGCACACACATACAACATATTTATGATATAAACTGATACTAAAATCTCATCAAAACACACGCACACATTTATTCAGGCACCAAAAAACCCGGTGTGGTGATTGGCGGTACAGCCATCCTGGTTAGTTCAGTTGGTAGAGCACCTGACTAGCAAGCAGGAGGTCACAAGTTTAAGTCCTGCATCCAACACTCTTTCCTCCTTAATTTACTTAAATGGCGTCCAATGCGAATAACCCACGGGGTTGGTATTAGTATGTGCAGGTAGAGGCTAGAAACTGATAGTATGTTCAGTTTGATGACTTACACTTAAAAGGGGAAGGAATGTGGTGGTTGGCAGGACTGTCGGTCTGGTTAGCTCAGTTATTAGCGCATGTGACTTGCAAGCCGGCCTCGGTGGCTGCTGGATGCCCGTCCCACTGGTGATCATGAGATTGGGGTCGACCCCTGCCAAATCGGCAACATTCTTTCGCGGAGATTGATCATGAAAAATTTCCTACGGTCATTCGTTCCTTCCGCTGATTCAAAAAGGGCTGTTGTCAGTTCCTGAAGACTAGGCCTGCCCAGTTAAACGCTTTAAAACTCTTCTTTTCAAAAACCACTGGATTAATTTCAATATAATTTGGCAAAAGGTCCTTTGGTGATCCTCTACCAAGATTGAGTGGTCGGGCTTATTTTACCTATATACATGCATCTACATAGAAAACTTTAAAAATCGTTTTATTAGAAACTACTGGATTGATTTCAATATAATATGGCAGCAATGTTCCTATTGTGGCCCTCTATTAAGATTGTTCAAACCATCATGATTTGTCACAACAAAAACACGGTCGCCAGGGTTGGGGCTTATTTTCCCAATATAACTATATAGAAAATTTTAAAACTCTTCTTTTCAGAAACCACTGGACCAATTTCAATATGATTCATCAGAAATGTTTCTTTCTGACCCTCTACCAAGATTGTTCAAGCCATGATAATTTATTAAACAAAACGTGGTCTCCAGCCAAGACCAGTGGGCGGGACTTATTTCCCTATATATGTAAATAGAAAACTTCAAAAAAAATTCTTGTCAGAAACTGCAGGACAGATTTCAATATGATATGGCAGCAATAGTAGAGGAAAGATGCCCGATCGGGCATCAATAACCTTTGGTGACCTTTGTATTTTGCATGGTCGATGTTACTATAATTAGTAACTTGATACCCAATCGGGCATCATTTGGTCATTTTTGTAGTACCGTCAGAAAACGAAAAAATGTACCACAGTTTATGACCAATCTCCACCAAATTTTGGAAGCATAAAGATGAATAAATTATCTAACTTTTGATCGTTCGGATTTTTTAAAGTGCCCAGAAAAAAAGGTATTGAGGTTTAAACCAATTGTTTTTTTCTGCAACACTTTGTATCGGGAACAAATGACATTTGTAATGCCCGATCGGTAAACAGTGCATCCCGTTTGGGAACATCTGATATTGTTTTTCTGGCTGGAACGAAACATAAATACAGTTGCAGGCAGTCATTAAATTATTACATTAATGATAAGCTGCAAGTTCATGCGGTTGAAAGCATTTTAAACATTTTAGAAGGAACATGTCTAATTTGCAAGTGCAAAATTTATAATTATTACGTTTCTAATAGTATGTTCCATGAAAGATGGAACATATTAAGTATTTTAAATACAAATGTAAAAGGATATTATTCACAGGCAGGAAATGTAGTAATTTTGAGTTCAATATACTAAAATACCCTGTGTGATGTACCAAAATGCCAAAACAACCATGGTCACCATTAAATAAGAGGGCAATTCAATAAGCAATGCGAACTAGTCGCCATTTTCTACGTATCTGGTTCATTCATAGACTTGTCTGTACACATAACATGGTAGATTATTTATTGTTTGGAATAAAATAATATTGTGGTCAAATCTCTCCTCCTAACAGGTTGCCTAGTAACAAAAGAATGGAAGGGTAAAACCGCACAGCCGCGTTGAAAAGATTAATCTTTAGAACAGATTTAAAGTACACATGCACTGAGAATTAGCCAACTTACTATGCCATTTGATAGTATCAATTCCCCATTGTACTTTTATTTCATACGGCACGATAATCCTTATACCGCACAAAATACTAAATTGTCACATTAAGCACCACGTAGAATTTGACTCGATTTTTTTTCTCAAAGCAAAAAAGTGAACATCAAGAACGGATGCAATTTTATCTGCATCAAGTCTACAATATCAAAGGGAAAGTTAGAAGTTTACAATTACCCCGTTTTGCAAAATAATCTACAGGATAACCCAAAACAAATTAAACATTAAAAGATACTTTGTTTCAACTAAATGACTTCCATAAATTGTAAAATTAATTCTTTACCGAAATTTAGCACATGTTATTTCGCTAGATATTTGGCCAAAATAACAGCAGCTTTCAATCTTAGCTACGATTATGATATTTTTGTCATTTGCTGTTGCAGCCCAACATAAAAAAAAAAAAAACATAAAAAACGTGACGATCCATCTCGAATTTCCCCCTTATTAGTAAGTGATATTTTTTATGAACACAAACATCATATTTTATTTATACACTATTTATAGATTTGGGACAACTAACTTTCTTCCTTTACCCTGAAAACTTTGATTTTTGTTTTTAATAAAATTTGAGTCCCTGCCAAGTTTGGTTATTATACAATGCGAATGTAACAGTTGAAAAATGAAAATAACATTTTTCCCCGACCAGGGATCGAATCCGGTCCGCTGGACTCAAAGTCCTACACTCTACCGCGTCGCTATAAAAGCCGACTTGTACCGCAAGGCAGTACAAGTGTATCATATACCTATACCAGGTGATATTATCCCCCTCCAACTTGAAATCCGTCCCTGAATTTCTAGGAGTTCGAGAATCATGTGAAATGAGACGAGGAGTTTTATCCACACATGTGGGTTATTTACGATGGGCGCCAAATGTAACATATATCCTACAAACGTACAAATAATTATTATTGAAAAATGTGATCATAATTTAATGGTCAAAGTCACTGGCTCTCCTCCTAGCCCATGATAGTTCCTATCTGTCCGTCCGTGTTTCGCTGTCGAATCCTGCGATCGCGCGGTAGTCAAAAGTAGGTAAGGGCCCTTTTAAATGTTCCGTGCACTTTTTGTTAAATAAACAATCCTCAGAGGGAAACACCAGAAGTACTCTATTGATTGGTCAGAAACATCGTGACGTCGTATACATCCAAAATTATGTAAATCCTGTGAAGAACAATAAAAAACACTGCCAGGAAAACTTCATATACCAGAAAATATTCTAGTCTGTTATTCCATCAAGTAATGAAGCTGAGTCCATCTTAATTTGCCACCATTGTAACGAATACAGTATCTGTATATATGCTTGTATAGGGTTCTGTATGGACCACAAGACCAAGAACATTTCCAACAGTTTATTCTGCCAGATGTACTGTCTGATCAGTGTCTGTAAAATATATATAAAATATATTTTAATATATGTAAAGCATATAACTTTACAAAGTGGCGATCAACTGACGAGTGCACTGAGGCATTACTAAACAAAGACAAGCAAGTAAACAGATTCTTAGAAAACAATAGAATAAACAAATACATTGATACTCATAACAAACATGTTTCTCATAATGAATGGAAACTCAGACAGACAGAAGCATATTACAAAACCTATACTACATCCAAAATTACAACAAAAATAGGGATCCCAAAACATACCTGTAACATATATATAATATATATATTAATACATGTAAAGTATGTAACTTTACAAAGTGGCTGTACTGAGGCATAACTAAGCAAGGACAGGTGAGTATAACTTGACCATTGACCAAGCTACGGTTGATCGCCAAAATCAGCCAGAGTTGTACCTACAGTAAACTTAGGATAAGCAGGAATCCCTGTGACACGAATGCTAATGAAAACTTTAAGTCTTATCGCAATTTAATGCTATTGCACTTATGGAAGTGCATACATGCTAAAGGTACAAAATGTTAGAATTTTAAAGACTATATTCATTCATTAAAGAATAAGACATATGTTTGCATTACTTATTGAATGACCCTCGTAGCACTGAGTTTCCCAATAAAGTTTTGCTGCCATCGTATTTAATATTAAATGACCGAACTGCTTTCGGTTTCACGTTACCAAAATTTGTTCCTCAAAGCACCGCGTCAGAAGACCGTGTTACCATTTTGTACTCTTTATATACTGAAGGTCTGTAAAATTGCAACATATTATTTTTGACAGTTTTTCTAGAAGGCTTGTGTCTACTCAATGATAATAAAAAGGACGACTCCTTCAATATGGATTACATTTGATACAAAATCAAAATAATTTGATTCAAGGTTAATTTCGCAAAATGTCTAAAGTGACCCAAAAATTCAAAAGTCACAGACTTCCATTGACCCATGAACGAAAATATTTTGTAACGAATAGTCACTGTCAACAGCATATGCATCAATGCCAAATCTGACAATTTTGGGATTTAACAATGCTCAAATTGTCTTGGTGGCGTCGTTATATCTTTACATAAGTTGTTGTTTCAGCCAAAACAAAAGTTGTAGTAACCAAAATCTTTCTGTGCAGCAAGATAGCTGTTAGATGAAATATTAAAATTTTAAAGATCACAAAATAAATGAAATTCTGTAGTCAGTACTGGGAGATTGAAGACATTTTGGTCTAACGTCAAGAAAGAAACACTTCTGCTTGAAGAGTTTGAAAACTGGCAAAGCATTTCTAAAAAATGCAGTTAACACATCAGTGACATCAAGATAGAGTGAGACACATTGCGTTGATGTGTCATTAACTTTGTGCAGTACATGTAAACATTGTTACAGCAGACAGTATCTCATGTAAAAAGAGATCTCCTGTCTATTTCAACGCAAACTTTAAGAAACAAAATATACCAGAGCCATCAGTTTTTTAACATCCTATGAAAACCTTAAACTCCAATAAAAGTAATCATTTGTGGACAATCTTTTATTCTCTGATAGTTCTGAAACCACAGCTATGTTGTTTTAAAGTTGTCAATGCCATACAGGAAGAATATTCAAGGAAACCACTTTTTTCAGAGTACGTGAAAAATACAAAGCTATTTTGAAACCAAACCGGGCATTGGTATCGAACGCTTGTAATAATGATAATCAAACTTCACACATTTCTAGTGTATATCTTGCCATTCAAGGTTACAAATTGTAGCTTCACACAATTGCCTACATACTTGCCTATTGACAACACAACTGATGCGTTTATTTGTCATGTAAAGAGAAGGAAAATGCCTCCAAAAGTGTACATAACGGGACATGAAAAAATGCTTTGGAAGCTGGGCAATCCTAGAACTCATTTGCCAGACACTTTGGCAAATCCAAAAGTGTAATTACGCGACTGGTACCACGATATCGACAGACGGATGGGGTCAAGATTATGGATGGGAGGGGATGGCCTAAAAAGACAATTCCTAGGCAGTATCTGCGCATCTTTGCATTAAGAAACCAATTCATTTCGGTGCCAGAATTGAGGCATACGTTCAGGGGTGCTATGGGAATCGGACTTTCTAAGTCAACGATTCATATCAGACTTCGTTTGGTGGGGCTTAAAGTAAGGTCCATTCAAAGGTATGCATTTGACAAGGGCACATAAACGCCTTAGGAATCAGTGGGAACAACGTCATATAGAATGGTAACAGCGTCTGGAGATACATCAATTTCTCCGATGAATCACGATTCTGTTTGAACTTTACAGATGGTCGAAAACGAGTTTGGAAGGAGGGAGTGAGGTTGGAGAGAGGCTCCGTCCTGCAACAGCCCGGCAGCATGATGGGTATGGGGTGGCAGAATCATGGTCTGGGTGGGCATCACGCACAAACAAAGGACGGAATTAATGATCGTATAAAGTAACTTGACAAGCCAATGTTACATTGATCAAATTTTACGTCCAGTGGTGTTCCATTCTCCCAGTTTGGTGCAAACTTCGACGACAACGCACGCCCACACCGAGCCAGTGTTGTCGTCGACTTTCTGAGACAGTAAAGTTTAAAATGCCGTCGCAAGCGATATGTTGCTGATTTAGTACATTAGGGATGCTTAGGTCGCCGGGTGTGCAACAGACCCCAGCGTTGCAACAATTTTCAACAGCTTCACTGGGCATTACAAGAGGAATGGGGACGGATACCAAGGGAGATAATCTGTCGCAGAATCGCTAAATAACAAGAGGACCATACTAGTCCTATATCGCTCACCTGAGCAAACAAATCTGCATACATACTATTGAAGTTTCACCCTTTTATGTTCAACTTTTGTATAACTTTTATGTTCAAGAGTGCCATGATGGTCCTGTAAAATGGAGTAGCAAATCTGTATATTTGGCAAGCAGTGCCTCATTTTTTTAATCTCATCTTCAAAATTTCTATAAAGATATATAGGGAAAATAAACCCTGCCACCTGAGGACCATGATTTCGACGCAACATGATGGCTTGAACAATCTTGGTAGAGGGCCACCAAAGAATATTCGGGCATCTTTTCTCTACTGGTTACCCACTACCAAAATTGTTCAAGCCAAAATTGTTCAAAATTGTTCATACCAAAATTGTTCAAAATTGTTCAATTCATCAAAAAACATGGCTGTCAGGGGCGGGGCTAATTTTCCCTATATATCTATATAGAAAACTTTAAGAATTGTTTTTTCAGACACCACTGGACTGATTGCAATATAATTTAGCAGAAAGGAGGTTGGATTCCCAGGGCAGGCATAAAACAGGGTAGTGGTAGCCTACACATGGTCGCTGGTTTTCCCTGTGTACTCTGGGTTTCTCTCACACGTCCACGAAACGCCAACATCTGTGTCTTATAGAACAAGTGTATAAGATTGCCGAGTTTTCGGTGCAATTGAAGTAAAAGTAAATAATGTGTTAACTTTAAAATGATAACTTATAAGTGATTATGCCTCAATTTATGATATTTTGTCCAGCTATATCAGTACGAATGACCCTGTCCACTTGTTTGAGCTATATTAAGTGTACATTTGTAAGAGTAAGGCTGTATTTTGTTCATATGTTTACAGAGTTTAACTCTCCAAAAAAATGAACACAACAAATCCTCAAATTGATTGTTTGTCTTGTGGAAAGATACCAGAATATGTATAACACAATACAGCTGTATTTTGCCGTCAGATTTTAGCACATTTATTATGATACACATGGTGTAACTTTTTAAAGCAAACCCAGTACAGTTATCTCGACCTCGCTTATCTCAAATAACCGCTTATCTCGAAGTGAAAATCTTGTCCCTGCTTATACATGAAAATTTAACAACAGGTAAAAAATTCTAATTTCATAAATCCAATTACATACATATTTGTTAAATATTGTTGTTCGAATTATTTTTTCCTCAATTCTGCAAATCTGATAAGTCGAGGTACGGATATCTCGAAGTATTTCCCTTGGAATTCGAGATAACGAGAGTCGACTGTATTTTGTTCTTATTTCTTGCCAGTTATATAAGAGTTACATTATTAAATGAATTAAGTACCAGGAATTCTCAGATGAATGGATAATCTGATGAATATTCCCCTTAATTTAAGCTTTACTACACATGCTTCAGCTGTCCAGTGTGTGTGTGTGTGTGTGTGTGTGTGTGTGTGTGTGTGTGTGTGTGTGTGTGTGTGAATAGGCCTAATATTTTGTTTCTATTTCTTGCCAGGCAAAAAAAGTGATGAATGCAAGGAATACAGATAGAAATTAGTCAGAAAATATTCTGATTTAAGAAATGGTTACATTTTAGCTCATCGGAACACAACGTGGTCGCCCTGTGTCTGTCGTCAATCTGCTTCAAATGACATCTCCTCGTAACTACTGGCCAATTTCAACCAAAGTTGATAGGATTGTTCCTTTGGAGGTCCACTACCAAAATTGCTCAAATCGTTCCGCTCCGCTGCACACAAAATGGCCGCCAGAGCTAAAAATAGAAAAAAGCACCTTTAAACGACATCTCCTCCAAGGCCAATGGCCCGATTTCAAAATAGTTTCATAGAAATGTTCCTTTATTGACTCTCTACTAAAATTGCTAAAATGGTTCCGCTCCACTGAACAAAATGGCCACGAGAGCTAAAAATAGAAAAACCTTTAAATGACATCTCCTCCTAGGCCAATAGCCCGATTTCAAAATAATTTCACAGAAATGTTCCTTGGGTGACCCTCTACCAAAATTGCAAAAATGGTTCCAGACCGCTGAACAAAATTGCCCCTAGAGCTAAAAATAGGCAAAACCTTTAAATGACATCTCCTCATAGGCCAATAGCACGGTTTTCAAAATAATCTCACAGAAATGTTCCTTGAGTGACC
Organism: Anodontia alba; assembly: GCA_964016985.1. Taxonomy (NCBI): domain Eukaryota; kingdom Metazoa; phylum Mollusca; class Bivalvia; order Lucinida; family Lucinidae; genus Anodontia; species Anodontia alba. Next base: position 32,728,895 of record OZ024832.1, on the reverse strand, counting down.
CTCTACCAAAATTGCTAAAATTGTTTCGCTCCGCTAAAGAAAATGGCCGCCAAAGAAAAAAAAACAACCTTTAAATGACATCTCGTTCCAAGTCAATAGCCCAATTTCAAAATAATTTCATAAAATTGTTCCTTGAGTGACCCTCTACAAAAATTATTAAAATGGTTCCGCTCCCTAAAACAAAGTGGCCGCCAGAGCTAAAAATAGAAGAAGAAAAAAACAACTATAAACGACATCTCCTAGGCTTATGGCTCGATTTCAAAATAATTTCACAAAAATCTTCCCAAAATTGCTAAAATGGTTCTGCTCCGCTGAATAGAATGGCCGCCAAAGCTAAAATTGAAAAAAAAAAAAAACATTTAAATGACATCTCCTCCTAGGCCATTGGCCCGATTTCAAAATAACTTCAAAGAAATGTTCCTATGGAGACCCTCTATTAAAAATGTTCAAATGTTCTCGCTCCGTTTAACAAACTGGCCACCAGAGCTGAAAAAAAAGAAACACCTTTAAATGACCTCCTCCTAGGCCAATGACCCGATTTCAAAATAAATTTCACAAATACTTTTCTTGTGTACCATCTACAAAAGTTGCTAAAATGGTTCCGCTCCACCGAACAAAATGGTCACAAGAGCTAAAAATAAAAAAAAAACCTTTAAACGACATCTACTCCTAGGCCAATGGCTCGATTTCAAAATAATTTCTTAGAAATGTTCCTTGAATAACTCTCTACCAAAATTGCTAAAATGGTTCCACTCCGCTGAACAAAATGACCGCCAAAGCTTAAAATAGAAAAGAAAATTAACGACATCTCCTACTAGGCCAATAGCCCGACTTCAAAATAATTTCACAGAAATGCTCCTTGAGTGACCCTCTACCATAATTGCTAAAACAGTTCCACTCCGCTGAACAAAATGGGCGCCAAAGCTTAAATGAAAATAAAAACACATTTAAACGACATCTCCTTTTAGGCCAATGGCCCGATTTCAAAATAATTTCACAGAAATGTTCCTTGAGTGACTCTCTGCCAAAATTGTTAAAACGGTTAGGCTCCGCTTGACAAAATGGCCGCCAAAGCTTAAAATAAAAAAAACCTTTAAACGACATGTCCTAGGCCAATGGCCCAATTTCAAAATAATTTCATAGAAATGTTCCTTGAGTGACCTTCTACCAAAATTATTAAAATGGTTCCGCTCCGCTGAAAAAAATGGCCACCAGAGCTGAAAGTAGAAAAAAACCTTCAAACGACATCTCCTCCTAGGCGAATGGCCCGATTTCAAAATAATTTCACGGAAACGTTCCTTCTATCAAAAGTGCTAAAATGGTTTCGCTCCGCTTAACAAAATGGCCACCAGAGCTAAAAACAAAAAATAAAAATAAACCTTTAAATGACATCTCCTCCTAGGCCAATGGCCCGATTTCAAAATAATTTCACAGAAATGTTGCGTGGGTGACCCTCTATCAAAATTGATAAAATGGTTCCGCTCCGCAGAACAAATCATTCGACTCATTGGACCCAGAACACTATGAAACTGTGTAAAATCACCAGCACCCCATGTTATTTCTCAACCAGAGCTAAAACTGGAAAAACTTTAAATTAATAACTGGGCAAATTTCAAACAAACTTCACCGGATTGTGCCTTGGATGGCCAGTAATGTCTTGAGATCTGCATTGCATTGGATACGGCATTTAAATATGAACATCAAGTCTTGCACTTAAAGCAGATGTTCTCCGGTGAGCGATTTCAGGGGCCATGGCCTCTTGTTTACTGATTTCAGTTACATTATATGTTTTAAATTAGGCCCAGTATCTCTTGCTAGACAGATAATTTGTACCTTTTGAAATGGATACAAATACAAATCTTAAAATGTATTACCAAGCGAAACGGACCAGAAATGTCTATATTTCAGAGCTCCAGATTAAGGGAGTGCCTAGGTACATATTTATTTTCCCCCCTAGTAAACATATTTTCTTGGTACTTACTAGAACTTCTAGAAACATCTTGGTAGCATGCTTTCAATGAGTTCCCAGAATGTATCTTTTGAAAGAATGGAGAAGACAAGAACAATACAAGAACCATAACTCTAGGTCCCACAGTTATTTAGTCATCGGCCCTGACAGTATTTGGTAACAGAAACCTTGTGCTCAAGATGACTCCAACACCCTTTCAGATATATTGATTAAACTTAATAAGATTGTACATAAGGTTGAGAAGATGTGTGACATAAAGAAACTACAACTCTAGGTGCTGTGGTTTAGAGTTATCTCCCCTAATAGAAACTGTGTGATCTTGGTAATCCAACACCTTTTCAGATATATTGATGATACTTGGTAGGACAGTACATAAGGTTGAGAAAGCCTGTCGTACAAAACAATCACAACTCTAGGTGCCACAGTTTTTAGTTATCTCCCCTGACAGTATTTGGTAATGGAAACCTTATGATTGCCATAACTTCAACACCCTTTCAGATATATCGATGATATTTAGGAGAATTGTACAAGAGTTTGAGAAGGTGTGTCTTGTATCTACAGCTCTAGGTACTGCAATTTTTAGATATCTCCCCTGTCAGTATTTGATAATAGAAACTTTGTTATCGACGTAACCCTAACACCCTTTGAAATATATTGATAATACTTGGTAGGATTGTACAGGAGGTGAGAAGGTTAGTCGTATACAAAAACTGTAACTTAGAATGCTTCAGTTTTTTAAGTTTACTCCCCTGACAGTATTTGTCAACTAAAACCATGTGATTGCCACTCCAGAGCCATGGGGGATATGTTGATGATACTTGGTAGAATTGTACATGTGGTTAAAAAGGTGTGGTGCATGTAAGGACCACAACTCTGGATGCTGTGTTTTTGTTATCTCCCCTGACAGTATTTGGTAATAGAAACCATAACTCCAACATGATCACAATAACTCCAACACCCTTTCAGATATATATCCTTGCAGATAACTTTGCAGAATGTACTTAAGGACTAGAGGTGTGTTGTATTTCTAGTAAAATTTCTGTGAATATACAATTTGTGTATGTACAACGATATTAGCTTTCCGTCAGGGGATCTCCCATCTTTTCTGATGGCTATTTTTAGCTCAGCTGGACCGAAGGCTTCGGGAGAGCTTATAGGATAGAAGGCCATCAGTCTTCCGTCCATCGTCTCACGGTCTGTTCTTCCTCCGTCCACACCTGTGATCAGTTATATCTCCACAGCCTGCAGGCTGATCTCAATCATTTCTCATCTATAGAATGCCTCGGCTGGGGCGTCAGTGAAATAAGCTTTTCATGTGAATCCAATGAAAACTTTGGTTGCTATAGCAAAACACAAGGCGCATAGACTTACAATGGGAAAACGCTTGTCATGACCAAACTCCTTTAGTTTTGATTGGATGTTCCTGAACCTTGGAGATAAGATAGATATGGATGGATAGATGAAATCTCGGACATGTTCAAAATCTGGTCAGATTGGATCATTAATCTTAGAGTTACATCCCCTTGATTGCTAAAAAAGCCTCTGTTTGACTTAGTCATCAGCGTAACTTGTTCAGGTTTGATTGGATCTTCCTAAAACTTGCAGATAAGGTGGACATGAATAAAATGTCAGACAAGTTCGAAATCTGGCCAGATTGGATCATTAGTCAGAGTTACTTCCCAGTGACTACTGAAAAAGCCTCTGTTTGACTTTGTCATCAGCATTTGTCTTCAGCATTTAGTTCAGATTTGATCTTCCTGAAACTTGCAGATAAGGTGGACATGTATGAAATCTCGGATGAGTTCGGAACCCTGTCAGATCGGATCATTGATTTTAGAATCACGTGCCCTTGAATGCTGCAAAAGTCTCCATTTAACTTTGTCGTCAGTGTGACTTGTTCAGTTTTCATTGGATCTTCCTGAAACTTGCAGATAAGGTGGACATAGATGAAATCTTGGTTGAGTTCAACCGGCTCCACTGGATCATTGGTCTTAGAGTTACCTCATATGGGGTATACATATCTCAGCTTATAAGATTCGCCAGAGCTTCTTCAAATCTTAATGACTTTAACTACCGTAATAAAGCCCTTACTGCCAAATTTCTAAGGCAGGGCTATCGTTATTTTAAACTTCGTAAGGCGTTTTCGAAATTTTATCGCAGACACAGTGCCTTGTTAGAAAAAATATAGCGTCAGTCTGAAAACACTTCTGCAACAAGGTATATCGGAACCCGAATTTTACGGTGACTTAGTGTACAGATTTAGAAAAATTGTAGGTAAATCTAACTTTTCGGAGCAATTCAGAAAACTTATTAACCGTTATAAAAGAATTGGCTATAGCCTGGATATTATGCGGCAGACTGCATGCCTAGTTGTCAACCCAATCATTGTTGATGGCTATGCTTCACTCTTTAATTGCACGACGGCGGTTCGGGCCTCAGACTCAATGACGGCCTCTTCGTAAAACTTTAACCAGTGGGTTGGGGCTTGACGATGTGTCTTTGGCTTGGCCCGCCGTGGTTCAACTATTGGTTTTCATTTACTCTGGCATACAGTAGAACTAGCCATGAGTACTCGTCTTTGTTTATTATAGTGATTAATTTGATTTTTATGTTTTCGCTTTGACGCATTGACTGAGTTGGGAGCCTTTGTGCGAACCGAATTTTTATGTATTTCTGTATTAAGAGTAGCATCGGGACCCAGGGTGAAGTTAGTTAGTTGTAAAAGTGCTTTAAACCCCCCGGTGGTTTGCTCTACCGACCGTTCTAAGGCGGTGGTCCGGTGTTGGTCTTACTCTTTGTTGCTTTGTGGTTTGTTCTGCGAGGCGATTTGTTGTGTGTCTTTCCGTGTGTCATTTTGTTCTTGTGTTTTTCAGTCCTTTTAGTATTGTGATTACCTCGCTTGGGGAAGAGAGAGCTAATCTTAGTGCTTTTCGTGCATTTGTTCGGTTTGTTCTTGTTTAGATTTGTCGGTTTCCTCTTCCTCTTGGGGTCTGGGAAGGGCTGCGGTTTGTGATTGTGGCACTCCCTGAACTTTTCTCTTACCTTTTTTTACATCATCTTGATTGCTGAAAAAGCTTCTGCTGGACATTTTCATCAGAATAACTCATTAAGTTTTTATTGGATCTTCCTGAAACAGATAAGGTGAACATGGATAAAATCTCAGATGAATCGAAACCTGGCCAGATCAAATCATTAACCTTAGAGTTGCATCCCTTTGTCTGCTGAAAAGACCTCTGTTTGACTTTGTCATCAGCATAACTCGATCAGTTTTGATTGAATCTGCCTGAAACTTGCAGATAAATGGACATGGATAAAATCTCGCATGAGTTCGAAAGCTGGCCAGATTCGGTCATGAGTCTTAGAGTACGTCCTCTTGATTGCTGAAAAAGCCTGTGTTGAACTTTGTCATCAGCATAACTCGTTCAGTTTTGATCGGATCTTCCTGAAAAGATAAAATGGACATGGATGAAATCTCGCGAGTTTGAAACCTGGCCAGATTGGATCATTTGTCTTTTGAGTTACATCCCCTTGATTGATCTGTAGTACGGGCTTGGACCTCCTGCAGAGTCCAGGGGAGTTTCCATGCGCTGTCTGTCGCACTGGAGTGGGCAGCAACAACATCTTTTGCAATGGCTGCAAGCACTGGGTGCATAAGAAATGCAGTGGGCTCAAGCGCTTGACAAAGGACTCTGATTACAGATGTACATGGTGCCAGGGAATAGCACGCCCCAAGGGCGGCAGACCATAAAGGGAAGTCGGACCTGACAAGCTGGAGGTGGTAGCTTTCTTTTGCTACCTAGGAGACATGCTCTCAGCAGCCGGTGGCTGTGAATTTTCAACAACAAAACTTACGAAAACCGCCTAGAAGAAGTTCAAGGAGCAATTCTCTCTTCCCGCCACCTCTCTTTCAAGACACGTGGCTGCGTGTACAGTTCTCGGCTATCGACCCTCATGACAGGCATACCTGGAGATGTGGTGTGAGATCTGCCATGCGTGCAGCAAGCCAGCTACCTGGAAGGATGCCAAATGATGTGGATGTTGCCCCTGTACCGACACGTTAATCAGAAATCCGATGATGATGATGATGATGATGATGATGGATGAAAAAGCCGTTATTATACTTAAACATCAGCATGATCAGATCATCCTGAAACTTGCAGGAAAGGTGAACATGGATGAAGTCTTGGATAAAGTCGAAAAAAGATTGGAAACCTATACAGTCTGATAGAATTAGGTCCCTTGATTGCTAAAGACACATAAAGTTAACCTTATTTGCTGAATAGCTCCATCAGTACCCTTGATTACTAAAGACACATAATGTTAACCTTGTTTGCTGAATAGCTCCATCATTACCCTTGATTGCAAAAGGCACATGTTAACTTTGTTTGCTGCATAGCTCCATCAGTACCCTTGATTGCTAAAGACACATAATGTTAACCTTGTTTGCTGCATAGCTCTATCAGTACCCTTGACACATAAAATTAACCTTGTTTGCTGCATAGCTCCATCAGTACCCTTGATTGCTAAAGACACATAATATTAACCTTGTTTACTGCATAGCTCCATCAGTACCCTTGATTGCTAAAGACACATTATATTAACCTTGTTTGCTGCATAGCTCCATCAGTGCCCTTGATTGCTAAAGACACATAAAGTTAACCTTGTTTGCTGCATAACTCCATCAGTTAAAACTGGATCTTCCTTAAACTTGCAGGTGTGGAGGGCATGGATATTTTTGATTATGTTCTTCAGATTAATGAATATTGTAGACATTGAGTGACCTTTTCAGCACAGGTGTGCGTTAAGGACCACCGTGGTCCTCGTCCTCTTGTTTATATACGGAGTGTACAGACAGCCGAGACAGACCAAAATCACAGTTAGAGTCAAAGCTTGTTTTTGGAGTTACAAATACTTGTCCTTGATTGCTGAAAAAAAGGCTGTTATTGACATTGTTGAAGGCATATAGTTTATTTATGAACTTTAAAATGTGTTCTCTTGTGTAACCGCATTTTAACCACAAATGGTTTTCATAGATTAAAGCAGACGCATCCTCTTATTTCACTTTTGGTTGTATATATGCTAAAAAGAAAGACATGTGACTAGCGAGTCCAGTGGTGAAAATCTCACTATAATATTCCAAATACTAACAGTTATTGAAATTTTAAGTGTTTGCTCATAATTCATGAGAAATTATTGCATCATTGGTTCTTATGAAAAATTTTAAAAATGTTTTAAAAAATTTTAATTTGAAAATATTTAAATAATGTATACAGAGAGAAACAGGTCTGTTCCATATTTATATGTCGGGTTGCAGTGTTTATACATTTTCATATTTAGTTTGATTTTTAAATGAAAGTTAATTTTAAAGAATCAAATTTAAATCAAACTTTGAAATTAATTTAAATTCCATTATTTTACTGAAATTTAATATACATTTTGTTATGATCTTTCAGAATGTAATTTTCAACATTTCATTTATTCTTGGTAAGTATTTTTTTCAACATACCTGTACCTTGCATTTTTAATATTTAAAAAATGTTTTTGAAATTTAATTATATTAGTTTTCGTTGTTTTTAAAAAAAAAATCTAGCTTGAAATATAGTCTTAATATTCAATAGTAATAGAATACTTACTATCTTAATCAAAATTAGCAGTATAGAATAAACTGATGAAGATTTAAAATCTAAAAGAACCATCACAGGATAGTATATTATGGGATAGCTTTTTTACGAAGTATAAATAGTAATACACGTTACTATGACTTTGAATGCATTTACCTTTGAACCTTTAGGAATTTCCAAATGGGGTTTTCAACATTATTGTCATTTTACCAATATCTTTAATTTGAAATATTCTAAAAATAGGGGATGCATCATCTTTAAGCTCACTACTGTTTTTATTAAGTCCGTTTGAAAAACGGGACGTATTATGTTACGGGGTCTGGCATCTGTCCGTCTGTCCGTAAGCTTTTTCGTTTCCAGCTAACCTCCTACAGTTTACATCCGATCAAGCCGAAACTTGGTTTATAGTTAGACCACGATGTGGAGCAGCGCATATTATTTCGGGGTTACAGTCCACCAAATATTAGCAGAGATATGTCTCTTTGAAAACTTCTGTAAACTTTTCGTTTCCGACTAACTCCTCCTACAGTTTACATCCGATCAAGCTGAAGATTTATAGTTAGACCATGATGTGGAGCAGCACATATTATTTCGAGGCTATAGTCCAGTTAATATTAGCAGAGTTATGTCCCTTTGAAAATTTCTGTACACTTATCGTTTCCGGCTAAATCCTCCTATAGTTTAAATCCGATCAAGCTGAACATTGATTTTTAGTTAGACCATGATGTGGAGCAGTGCATATTTGTTCGAGGTTACAGTCCACCAAATAGTAGCAGAGTTATGCCCCTTTGAAAGTTTCTGTAACCTTTTCGTTTCTTACTAACTCCCCCCTACAGTTTACGTCCGATCAAGCTGAAACTTGATTAATAGTTAGGCCATGATGTGTTGCAGCGCATATTGTTTCGAGGTTACAGTCCACCAAATATTAGAGAGTTATGTCCCTTTTGAAAATTTTGGTAAACGTTTCGTTTCTGACTAACTCCTCCTACAGTTTACATCCGATCAAGCTAAAATGTTATAGTTAGACCATGATGTGGAGCAGCGCATATTTATACGAGCTTACAGTTTACCAAATATTAGCAGAGTTATATCCCTTTGAAAATTTCTGTAAACTTTTCGTTTCTGGCTAACTCCTCCTACAGCTGACATTTCATCAAGCTAAAACTTGATTTATAGTAAGAACATGATGTGGAGCAGCGCATATTGTTTCGAGGTTACAGTCCACCAAATGTTAGTAGAATTATGCCCCTTTGGAAATTCTGTTAACTTTTCGCTTCCGGCTAACTCCTCCTATAGTTTACATCCGATCAAACTGAAACTTTGTAAATACTAAAACCATGATGTGGAGCCGCGCATATTATTTTGAGGTCAAAGTACACCAAATATTACCAGTTATACCCCATTAAAATTGCCATAAACCTCTCGTTTCCAGCTTACTCCTACAGTTTACATCCGATCAAGCTAAAAATTGATTTATTGTTAGACTATGGTGTTAGGTTACAGTACACCAAATATCAACAGAGTTATGCCCCTTTAAAAATTCTGTTAACTTTTTGTTTCCGGCTAACTCCTCATGTAGTTTATATCCAGATAAGCTGAAACTTTGTAAATAGTTAAACCATGATGTGGAGCAGCGCATATTATTTCAAGATTACAGTCTAACAAATATTAGCAGCGTTATGCCCCATTGAAATGTTTAGTAATTTTTTGGTTTCCAACTAACTCCACTTACAGTTTACATCCGGAGCACTAAAGTGTACATGAGTCAGTATATGTGCTACATCTTATTACTTGCCACGGGCGTATGATGCCTATGCTTGTGGAGCTCTTGTTTGTTTCTAGACACAATATATATATATCATCTAGAGTGCTTAAATATATACAATTCTGGCCTTTTTTCCATCTGCTATTCCATCTATTTGAGGAGTCATTATGGCCATTCTATTTTAAAGGTATATATATATATATATATATATATATATATATATATATATATATATAATTTTATTCTATTCTATTAGATATACAAACACTCCTGACTTTTTCTCTGCCCTGCCCCATGCCAATTGCGAAAACGGTCATGATTTTACGGCTGCAATATCCCAGTCGTAACATCTCGACCATTTCCGCGGCCACCCATCCAGGTACTAACCGAGATGTACGTTGCTTAACTTCGTAAAAAAGCCAATCACTCTACCATTGTCGCCATAAAAGCCGGCTACGAGGTTGTAGAAGTGATATATTTGTTCCGCGCATTTTAGGAATCAAGTTTTTGAAATTCCAATACTGTTGCGCGATTCTGGAATCGTCCTGCGCAACAAGGCTTGTATCAAGATAATTTATCCCTGAGTGATCCGCTTGCGCAATATAGGAATAATACGGACAATATTGGAATTCGCTCGATGAAATTAAGACTCCTTTCCAACAACAAAGTTTTGCGTTCTATCCGATGAGGGTAGCAAAATAAGAGAATTTAGGCCTTTATTAGTATCGATTTATAGTTTATGTTTTCATTTAACATATCTCATTTTGATTTTCATTTATCATGTAACAAACATTATGCACAAGAACAAATGTTAAGAGACTGAACTGAAATCAACAGGCTGATAGGATTCCCGTTTACAAAAAAAAAAAAAAGTAGTAGTATTCAGTACAGGCAAGTTTTTTATGTTTTAAGATTAAGATTAAGCTCTGAAATACGTTATGGTCAAAAGCAAAACTGTTTGAATTTCTCTGGATCGAAGTTTCGTACAAAATATAAGAGAGAGAGAGATAGAGAGAGAGAGAGACAGAGAGAGAGAGAGATTCTTTCCATGATTTAACATATATACCTTATTGCAAACATTTCTGCAAAATAAATAGTTTATTTGCAAACGCACAAGTATTTTCCTTTATCCAGCAATTAGCCGACAGAAATATCACAGAGAGAGAGAGAGAGAGAGAGAGAGAGAGAGAGAGATTCTTTCTATGTTTGAATATATACATGTTAAGGTTAAAACTTCTGCAAAATGAGAGTATATATATGGTTAAACATATCCATGATAGCTAAAACTTCTGCGAAATTATTAAACTATTTTTTGCAAATCAGACTTTCTTTATCTATTGAAGTTAGCAATTAGCAGATAGAAATATCAGGGAGGGAGAGACAGAGTTTCTTTCTATAACTGAACATATTCGTTTTTGCTAAAATTTCTTCGAAATTATTAAATTGTAGGAAAACGCCTAATTTCTTTAGATATTTTAGCTAGCAACTAGTACAGTGAAATATCATACAGAGAGAGAGAGAGAGAGAGAGAGAGAGAGAGAGAGGGAGGCAGGGAGAAAGCCTCTTTCTATGACTGGACATATCCGTTATTGCTAAATTACTGCGAAATTATTAAAACAGATACTCGCAAACGCACAATAATTGACTCGAAATGTACACATTACAAAAAATTCCGTTCATGTAGTTTGCTAACACTGCATATTATTGGGCAATAACTATTGAATAGATAAAACATATTATTATATACAAAGTAATGAAATATAGAGAATTATTAATGAAATAAAATGCATATTTCGAAAAAGTTATATTTTCACTAGTGAAAATATAAAACTTATATTTTCACTCCTCTGAGCAGTGAAAAATATAAGATCCGGAACTACTTTTTTTCTTATTTACATTTATGGTCAAAGGGAAGCAACTCAAATTTTGCAAGATTTGCAACTCTTCCATCGAAAGTGATGTATATAATAAAATGAAAATTCAAATGTTTGTCGTTAATATGACTTTTATTTCATCTCGTGAAGAAAAAAATGTACTCGATGAAATAAAAGTCATATTCACTCCAAACATTTGAATATCCTCTATTTATTACATTTTCAGCAGTGATTTACTGAGATTTATCAGTGAGTTATAATCTATAATTCACCGAGTGAATTATTTCATTACGAACGTTTTGACGTCATAAATGCTAGGCGACGTTGCTGACGTAGTTGATAACAACAATAACAATAGTTGACGTTTCGCAGAAAATTTTATAAAATCATGGAAATCAGACTGCAATTTTCACATCCATTTGGCGTTTTTGAGATAAGACCTGCAACACAAATATAAAGTATGATTTTCTTGATAATCCAGTTCAACTTTCGTGACATTTTTTAGTCTGTATTTCAAGCACAGGATGATTTTTGCATTAAAGTGAAAACAAGATGGCGACTGATTTTCAAACTTAACCACGCCTCTTGAAATTCATTCACTGACTGGAACTATTTTGGTAGGAAATCATAACTGCTGAATGTAAAAATTCAAAGGTAAAACATGGATTCGCTCACTCGTTTTTACGCGCAAGCCTTAGAATTACTTCTCCGTAATCATTCAAAACAACCAAATAAACCCTATATAAAACTATAGAAGATCCCTAAAGGGGATAATTGCCCCCGTTACTGCCAGTTTGGCTTTATACGTTTATCATTTGACTATTTTCAGAGTCATGTGGGCTTCAGCACAAGATCAACCTGTAATTTTGCCATGGTGCAAGTTTCCGAATATGACCTTGAAAGAGGAGTTGCAGACAAATGAAATCTGCTATGGCAAGGTTATAAGGGCTTCATGCACAAGCTCAACCTGTATTCTTGCCATGGTGCAAGTTTCCGAATATGACCATGAAATCTGTAAAAGGAGTTGCAGACATGGTTTTTAGGCAAAATTATTAAATAAATCAAGGGCATGTAATTCTTGCAATACTAGTTTAATTAGAGTTCTCTGACCTTCACGCATATGCTAACCTTATACCTTTTCTGTAGTGCAAGTTTCAAACCACAATCATGAAATGGTAGGTTGCAGAGACATGAACTCTACTATGCAATATGAATAAAGGGTAAATAAAGGGTGTGTAACTCAAGCAATAAAAAAGATCAAAGTTTTGTGACCTTTATGCACATACCCCGTCTATATACTTATTTTGCTGCAAGTTTCAAATCATTATCTTGAAAACTGTAGATGTTGCAGAGACAGGAGACCTACTATGCACTGTGTATAAGGCAAACTATCTTAGTATATCCGGGGTATGTAAGTCTAGCAAAAATAATTTAATCAGAGTTCAAGGGCCTTAATGCACATGCCCTGATATATTGTTACTTTGCTGCAAGTTTCAAATCATTATCTTGAAAACTGTAGAAGCTAAGGAGAAGGCAAAATTTCTAAGTAAATCCAGGGTGTGAAACTCTATCAATAAAATCTTTGACCAGAGTTCTGTAACCTTTATACATATGTCCAGCCTATATTCATACTTTGCTGCAAGTTTGAAATCATTATCTTGAAAACTGTATGAGAAGTTGCGGAAACACGAACCTTACTATGCCATGTGCATAAGACAGAATTTCGAAGAAAATCCAGGGTATGTAACTCTAGCAATAAAAATTTGATCACAGTTCTGTAAACCATTATGCACATGTCCAGCCGATATTATTACTTCACTGCCAGTTTCAAATCATTACCTTAAAAACTATAAAAGTTGTGGAGATACGAACCCTGCTATGCCAAGTTTATAAGGCAAACTTTCTAAGTAAATCAAGGGTACATTACTCTACCATTAATAAATACGAAGCTTAGAGTTCTGCGACCTGTACGCACATGCTCAGTCTATATGCTTACAATGGTGCACGTTTCAAACCATTAGCTTGAAAACTGTATGAGGAGTTGCAGACACGAACAGCACTATAAAGTGTGACTGACAAACGGACGTATGACGGACGGATGTATGACGGAGGGTTAAATTATATGCCCTTTTCCACTTCATGGCGGGGGCATAGACCAAACTAACTAAAAATACGGTCATTTGAAAGAATCAGTAGCGTTGACTTAGTGTATTCTGTAATATCTTTTTTATTAAAACAAATTTGTCCCACCATGATTATTATTATTATAATAAATTATTTTTCTTACAATATTGAGAAACCTATAAAGATAATGTTTAAAAGATTATTATATATTTTCTTATCAAATGACGTCGCTGTTATTCAGTGGATAACGTCATGTTATAAAAATCGTATAACCACACGTTATATAACACTTTGGCGGATGACGACGTCCATGTCAACCATGCATTTTCTGTTGAACAATTGTCAACTTTAAAGGCAATAAAATCCAATTTAAAAGATAAACTCGTGGTCATTTAATATGAAATTTATGAAACTCGCCGAAGGCTCCTTTCATAAATTTCAAGACTCGTTTCATAAATTTCATATAAAATGACCACTCGTGTAAGATCCTCTGTTTACAATACTGAGGACACATAATTTAGAAAAGAAAACAAAGTCTCAAAATGAACGTGTGCTGTAAAATTGACAGGAATACTTCTTTTGGTGATTTTTAATAAAATCAACTATCGCTAAGGTACGAAAGAGCACTGGGACCACATATACATTTATTTCTTTTGATAGGTATCTCGAAATTTTGACTTACTATTTCGAAATTTCGACATCATAAGTCGAAATTTCGACTTAATAACTCGAAATTTCGTCTCAATAACTCGAAATTTCGACTTAATATCTTGAAATTTTGACTTATTATCACGAAATTTCGACATAAGATCTCGAAATTTCGACATTATCTCGAAATTTTGACTTAAGAACTCGAAATTTTGACTTAAGAACTCGAAATTTTTCGACTTAATAATTCGGAATTTTGAGTTAAGAACTCGAAATTTCGACTAAATGTCTTGAAATTTCGACATTTTTTCTTCGTTTGCATTTCCACACCTGGTAATATCGTAAGGGGTAGCCGCTGGGTATGCACTCAAAATCTTTACGCAAACTTCCGGCTATGACTTACGAGACATCCAAATGTCAACAAAACGGGTAAGTTCTCCTGATTTATTGATGTTTCGTCAATTTTATAGACGTATTTTAAAAAATCGGACAATGCTTTTCCCAGCACTTTCATTTCTACGTCGGAAAAGATAGGTGTGGGCTTGGAAAAACAAATGGCTATTTTTAGATCACCTGAGCAAGGCTCATTATGAGCTATTGTGATCACTTGCCACCCGTCGTCCGTCCGTTCACACCTTTGAACGACTTCTCTTCTGTAACCCCTGGGCCAATTTTCTTCAAACTTCGTGTGGAGCCTTATGTTAAAGGGGGATTGAAAATTTGTTCAAATGGTCATGGTAGATGGCCGCCATGACCATATATGATAAAATTACTAAAAATCTTCTCCAGAACCAAGAAAGTTTTAAGGCTGAATCTTGGTATATAGCACCATGGTCTCAAGATCTACCAAGTTTGTTTAAATGATGATCCTAGGTTGACCTTTGACATTTTTATGGCAAGGCCAAATTTGCGCCTCCATGCACTTGTATGGGGAAAATGTTGAAAAGTCATTTTCTCAAAATGTATTAAAGACAAATGGCTGAAACTTACAATGTATGATTAAAGTAGTAAAACCTTTTTGTTATAATCAAAATTTTGTCCCTTGAGGGTTATCTGCCATTGCCCCTGGGCTATATACATCTATAAAATTGTGTATTTTTTAAATGTTTTCTCTAAAAACCGCTTCAGCATTTTCACCAGATTTCACATGGAGCCATATGTTGAAACTGTATAACCAAATTTTTCAAATGGTTCGGTGTCATTGAACAAGATGGCCGCCATGTGCATATATGGTAAAAAAAAACAACAAAAACACTTAAAATCCTTTTCTCCAGAACCAAGAACGCTTTCGGGCTGAAACTTGGTATATAGCATAGATGTCTCAAGATCTACCAAGTTTCCAAGTTTGTTCAAATGATGATCGTAGGTTTGACCTTTGACCTTTAAGGTTAAATTTGCGTCTCTGTAGATTTGTATGGGGGAAAAGTTGATTTTTTTTTTTTTTTTTTTTTTTTTTTTTTTTTTTTTTTTTTTTTTTTTTTTTTTTTTTTTTTTTTTTGTTTGTTTGTTTGTTTGTTTTTTGTTTTGTTTTTTGTTGGTTTTTTTTTTTTGTGTTTTTTTGTTTTTTTTTTGTTGTTTGTTTTTTTGGGTTTTTTTTTTTTTTTGTTTTTTTTTTTTTTGTTTTTTTTTTTTTTTTTGTTTTATTTTGTTTTTTTTTCAATATGTATTAAGGGCCATGTATGATTAAAGTAGTAAAACATTTTAGTCAGGATCAAAGTTTTGTCCCTCCTCCGGGCGGGGTGGGGGGTATCTGCCCTTGCCCCTGGACTATATACAGGTATAAAATCATGAAATCTTTAAACATCTTCTTCTCTGAGACCGCCTGACTAATTTTCTTCAGATTTAACATGGGGCCTTCTGTCGAAGGGATGTTGACAATTTGTTCACATGGTTCTGCACCACTGAATAAGATGGCTGCCATGCCCATATATGGTAAAAACACTAAAAAAATCTTCTTCTCCAGTACTAAGAAGGCTTTAAGGCTGAATCTTGGTATACAGCATTGGGGACTCAAGATTTAACAAATTTGTTAAAATGATGAGACTAGGATGACCTTTGATCTTTTTATGGTATAGTCAAATGTGTGTCCCAGTTGCAGTGACAATACTGGAAGAATGTTGCGTGGCATTTGCAAATATGAAATAACTGTTTTTATCAGGTGAGCGAATTGTGGCCCATGGGCCTATTGTTTATTTTAACTTCACTCGGAGATGGGTAGTCCGGTATTCCTGTTTTGACTTCTTTTCCAGTGCAAAATGAAGGTATTTTCAGCTATCTGGACTATGAAATACTCATTTAACCTATCAAATAAGACGCAGTGCAATCTACGTCTACGTTGAAATACATAAGATGTTAAATTTCCTAAGCATTTGTTCCGGGGACTGAAATAGTTGTGCCGAATATGACTTACGAGACCGACTACCCCTTACGGGGGCATTAACCCTTACGGGGACAAGAAAGCCAACAGTCAGATGTCTGATTACAAAGCGTGATTATCCAGATATTAGTCATTATCAGAATGTCCCGCATTTAAAAACATGCAAAATTTAGACTAAACCAGTTTCAAAATATTCCTTTTACATATAAACAATCAAACACTATGAAAGGTTTTGCAAATGAGACAGCGTGTGTTAACAAGGTGTTGATATGCCACGTTTGCATATGTTTGAAGCTCTCAATTGAGCAAAATCATATATAAGGTTCGTTATATTACCGTAAAAATCGCTTTCTTGTCCCCGTAAGGATTACTGTCCTCTTAAGTCATATTCGACACAAATATTTCAGTACCCGGAATAATAATAATAATAATAATATTATTATTATTATTATTATTATTATTATTATTATTATTATTAAAGAAATTACTAATGCAATATTATTTCTGTGCGACGATATCTAAAACTAATTTTAGGTCGTTTAAAACATTCGTGTTTTTTTTTTTTTTTTTTTGTTGTTGTTGTTGTTTTTTAAGCCCCTATATTCTTCAAACATTTACATCTTATTATCCAAGAAAGGTTTACTAAATTGATATGTGGTGTTACAACAATCATAAAATGTGACATCTGACAGCCTGTAAAATTTCAGTTAGTCTCTCGTTCTTAAAATGGAATCGTTTTTTATCGTATCTCTGAATTAATGTTGCGAACATGAATTCAGAGATACGAGCAAAATACATTTCATTTTTTTTATCCAGTTCAAAACCGAGAGACTACTGTGCTTTCGACATCTTTCAGAAAGTCGTTTTTTGCTTGGCGCTTTACACAAAAGAAGTAAATTTGCAAACTTTTGTCATGATTTAATGCAAAACCATTTGTCGTAACTACCTATGAACAAAAAGTTTTATGATATTCAGTGGATTTTAAAAAATCAAATATTTTCACTTTTTCCTATAGTAAAAATGAATGCAAATTTTGCAGAAATCTGTAGGGTAGGTAACTTGGAGGCAGATTTTCAACAAGTTCCGCTTGTTCAATATTTCTGAAATTTTCACAATATTGTTGTCAAAACATCAATAATTTAAATTCAGCAAAGAAAAATAAAAAATATTTTCTTAGACAAAAACTCCAAAAAATCACTTTACTATAGAAATTGCATAGGTCAGACCAATTTTTGGCAGTAAATTTAATTTTACTGTAAATATTTGAGAACAAAACACTGAAACAGAAAAGACAAATGGTTTCTGATTAGATATCGTCAATCAGAACAAAATATTTTCATTCAAAATAAAACGCCAAGCAAAAAACGTCTTTCCAAGAGATGTCGAAAGGACAGTAACTGAAATTTTACAAGCTGTCAAATGCCACATTTTATGATCGTATTTATACTATCTATCAATTAATTAAACCTTTCTTGGATAAAAAATGTCTATATTTGAGGAATATGGAGTCTTTAAAGCAAAATGTGTTTATTTTCTTATATTTAGTATGTTAGTGCCATCTCCTTTATTCTAACACAGTGCGCCTATATAGGTAATGTAGAAAAAAAAAACGTGTTTTATTCTGCAACAAGTCACGGCGGAAGCGCCTTTGACACTTTGCTGACGTCAATCTTCTTTTTCACGACGTTAGACGGTGTAGAAATGCATGTAAACCTCAGAGTTACAACCAAAATTATTGTGGGGATTTCTTTATGCGATGGATGCAAGTTGGCAAAACCTGAAGGATACAATTACTTTTTCGACGTTTTCTACGTGTTGGAATCGAAATAGATCGGCTCTTGTGCGTGATTTGTTAAGCTTCGCGCTCGGGAATTGATCTTCTTTACAACTGACCTCAAAACAGTGATTTATTTCTCAAAAAATCACTGCTAGAACTGGTGTGTTTCTTAAATGAACGTCAGTCAATAACGTTCTTTCTTTTCTGACATTATATTGACGTCACACGCATATTGTTTGGACGTAATGTACACACTCCCGTATTCTGGCTGTTCCAGATCTGTTACGTTAAGACATCTTTAACCCCTATATAAGTTTTAAAAAAAATCCCTGTTTCTACTGTAGGTAGAACACTACCGATATTCTCATGAACATAATGAGACAATGTATATGAATTGAAATTCAGCATGTTTAGCTGCCACCGAATGATGAAAATCCTCGTATTTTAATGTCTCCGAGAAAAGGGCTTCATAAACATTCAAATTAGTCCAATGTTTTTAATTCTCCAGTGCAAGCTAAAAATCTGAATTTCAATTCTTATTATTATCCACACGCTTTCAAATTTGCTTTATTAGTCATTAAAAATGGACAGATTTGGTTAAAACGACGTCGTTTCAATTTTGTGTGCCTGCTGAGTAATGCTTTTATAAGGACGTATTCCTGAAATTGGCTTGCAAAATAATATTAGAGTACTTAGCCTTTAACTTGCTGATTTTAAATATCAGTACACATTTTAAAATATTTCACAGAAAACTGGTTTTATTTTCATTCAAACTGAACATGAAGTATCAGTTCCTATTTTCTGTTCAAGTAAGAAACATAGTTATCACGCATTTGTCGTCAACGCTATACCGTATTTTCCCCAAAGCGTTTGGCTCTTTGGCCTAAGCAAAAGTGTAGACCCAGATCGAACGCCAAAGACCGTGCAGTCTAATCACTGTTCGCCACTCATGCAGCAGTTTAGACACATGAACAGCTAGTACAGTGGCTTTATTAACCTTTACCACTCTCTGGGCATTTTCAGCAGACGACAGATTGATGATATTTTTCTTATTTTTCCCAGAAAACAGGATTTGACATTTCATGCAAATTGTCTCCTTAGGAGACAATTTGCATGAAATGTCATATCCTGTTTTCTGAGAAAAATTAGAAAAATATTTCAAAATGTCGTCTGCTGAAAATTTTACCCAGAGTGCTAAGCGTTAAAATTAATTACTAAATACAAATACAATGGTAATGGGGGAAAAGAGGGTAAAATGGTTAGTATGAATTAAGCATTTATGAGAAAAGAGTTTTATTAAAATAATTGGAAATAAAAAAACAAATGTCTTGTTTATCCCACTGATCACTATGCTCATTAAACGAACAAGATATACATGAAGCGAAATTAAATGCAGCAACTGAACAGTCTATGTCAATAGAGATTGAACAATGAGTGTTTTTGTATGAACGATCGTAGATGGCAGTAAATGTTCATACTACTGGGTTGTGGCGGCTGACTTCTGCCTTATGATAGGAGTATCAAAATGGTTTTCTTCCATTTCATTATCTGTCTATCTATCTATCTATCTATCTATCTATCTATCTATCTATCTATCTATCTATCTATCTACATTTGTTGTATCTATCTATCCTAGATAAACACTTTGACGCTATGTATATTTGCCCTTCTAAAAAAGGTTGTTTGATACTTCTGTTATATTTTGTTTGACGCTTCTGAGTTGAGCGGATGCGGTAAGCTTTAAACGCTAACGTCAAAACACATTAAGGCTTGCACTCCCTGGACTTTTCTTTTTATCTTTTTGCAGAATTAAATAGTGTTTGACATCAAAGTGATAATAATAATAATAATAATAATAATGAAATAATGATATGCATATATTTTCAATATATGTATTAGCATAAACGCCTACAAACAGTTATTTAGATACTAAACGCCTACATACACAATTCAGGGTAATTTAAAAGTACAAAATAAAGATATTTTTATACTGTTATACTGCGCTTTTTAAGAATTCTAATACGGTCCCGGCTCTTAAAACGCGCACAGACAATTCTGGAATGGATCTGCGCAATTTTGGAATTCCAACTGCGCAACAGTATTGGAATTCCAAAACGCGCAGGGGCGATTCGGGAATCGTCCTGATTCCTAAACTGCGCGGAACATATATATACCTATTCCATTGCATTTCTCCTCCTCTCTCTTGACTTCGTCCCGCCGTAAAAAAGCCAATCACTCTACCAGTGTCGCCCCAGTGTCATCATAAAAGCCGGCTTCCACAGCGAGGCTGCAGAAGTGATATATATCCCTATTCTCTTGACTTCGTCCCGAAGTCACACACACCTCACTTGGCGAATCCGAGGGCGGAGCCTATGCAACACACTAAGGACACTGTCCTCCATCCCACCGCTGCCACCAATGTAGCGTGAAACCGAGTTTTCTACGAAGTAAAGCGGACACTGTCCACCATCCCACCGCTGCCACTAATGTAGCGTGAAACCGGGTCTTCTACGAAGTAAGGCACCGCGGTCACCCATCCAGGTACTAACCGAGATGTATGTTGCTTAACTTCGTAAAAAAGCAAATCACTCTACCATTGTCGCCATAAAAGCCGGCTTCTACAGCGAGACTGTAGAAGTGACATATATACATATTCCGTTACACATACATACTTTAACGGTCCATTAGGGTGATGTCGAGCGCGAACTGTTTATCTAACTACACTTATCCTGGGCAGGATAAGTCCTCTAAGCGCTTAACCAGTACTTGTGCATATTCTTTTGCCAGAACAGATACCTGCCCTTCTTGAATCAGCGGAAGGGGTTGACCGAAATGCAATAATTAGATTACAGTCTGGTATTTTAAGCTTTAAACCCCATCAGCCTTGAAATTTCTCTACAAGATATGCAATTACATTGTGGCTGCGCGCATCTAACAAGAAAAGGATAAGCGATTTTCGTTACTCTAACCGTTCGTAAAGTTATGTCACAATTAGGCAGTTTATCTGCGTTTATTGTCATGAAGAAAAAGTATTTAAAACATAAATATCGCTAGAGGGCGTAAGCAGTGTTGCAAACTTCATTACTGCTTATGAAGAGTCTCAATAAAACCCAGACTCCCATTTTCTAATCCATAGTGTTTTCTTTGTTTCCAAGGGAAATTTTTTTACGTTTATTATATGTAAATTCGGCAAGTTAAGTATTGACCATTACATATGTGAAGCATGACTATTAAAACATTCTCGCGCTTTAGGCTAAATTACCAGGCGACAAACTGGTGACAGTTTTCTTTTCTTTTCTTTTAGGCAAAAAGCTGGTTTAACATTTCTCGCGCATTGTCTCCTGAGAAGAAACTGACCATGAAAAGTTCAGTTCTATCTGAAGGGGAGAATAATTTAAAAAAATGGTTTAAAATGTCGTCTACTCGTATTATAATCTAGCAAGTTAAAGGCTATATCACGATAACACGCCTCCATCATGTATTTGAACCGCAACGAGAGAAAATGTACCTTCTGATATGTGCGCCCAACGAAAACTTCGCCGTCTGATGAGAGTTTAAACGCAGTCTGATGAGAGTCCTTGTTGTCCGCATGAAGAAACTTTGCATATTTGGCTATCCAAAATGCGCTAAGCGAAGGTTCTCTTCAGTGCGCGAATGCGCAAGCTGATCTAAATGTTCGCTGGATGCACATGTTTGAAGGTACGTGGTCTGATGTTGCGGCTCATTTGTACTTTAGAAGGTTTAACAAGATATCAGCGCTTGTATTCCTGCTCAGCAAAACTTAAACCAAGAAAGTCAGAAAACGTACCTTAGAACATTCGCCCAGTCTGAACAGAATCTTCACTGGGCACATTTTGGATGGCCAGTGATGCAAAAGGTCTTCATGCGGACAACAAAGACTGATCAGACTGATCACCAGTCGGACGCGCATCCGATTGAGCCACCGAGGACGGCTTCAGATAAATGAGAGTCTTTTTGATAAATAGACCAAATCAAAAGCAGAAAATGACAGACTCGATTTGATTGAATAGGCTTGAGGAATAATAAACGTGACATCCATGTTGCCCCTATCAGCTTTCAGCGGAACTCACATATGGGCCGTGCCAAGCGAATAAGTGTCTTCGAGCATGAGCAAAATGTGCGGATTTACCATCATCCTGCACATGCGCAAAATATCATCCGGGCATATGCTCTCCATTGATACATTCGATTTTGTCAAATGATTCCTGTAGTTGGCAGCCAAGGCCATGGCCAGACTGTGCGCCTGCTGATCTTGGCCTTCGATGTCCGCATATGCCTGAAGACACGTTCTCGCATTGCGCGGCCCGTATGATTTATGAGCCCAGTGGTCCCAGAGAACTAGAAAATCTATAATATCAGAACGCTATTGAAGTGCTCGGCGGAACTATATGTTTATATATAATGCCCGTGGTATGAGCCCAATAGTCCCAACGGAATAGAAAATACAACTAGATGTATATCAAAGTGCAAGGTGATTTTTACGGTCACCGCACACGCTCTTAACGACAACATCTGCGACAGATGGGCATCTTTTGAAAACAGCATAAACCGAAAATGATAGACTCGATTTGTTTCAGTCTGTTTATGGGAAATAATGAAAAAAAAATGGAAAATTTCTCAAGCAGCCCATCCCTTCCACCCCGCTCATTATGTAATGTTTGAACCCAGTAATCCTTACGTAAGTCCGCTTTTCCCGAAACTACTGCGTTTTACGCAATTGGCCTCCTTACAAATTTACAAGTCGCGTGAAGCCAACTAGTACTTTTATTTCGCAAACCAAATGCACGTACAAATGCCAGCCTGCGTATCTGCACTTTCTGATCAGTGTGTGCACATTTTGTTTAGGTATTGTAGGTCCTATAGCGAATGTCAACAAACACGGGACTGTGCCGTGTCATACATGTATCTAATTGCGTCTGCGCTGTTCTATTTGTTTTTTGGGGTTTTTTAATAAGAGATAAGGCCAGTTTTGCTCTGTCTATTATATGGGGTTTCGCCAAGCGAACATATTCGGATAGCGCTGGTCCAGATCAGTCGTTTCTTGTATACTACAGTGCCCAGCAGCCATTGAATTTGTAAGCGACAACGAAGGCCAGCACAGTCTACTCAGCGTCTTCATAACCCGTACAAGTCCCGGTGACACATTTTTTCATAACGCTATTATGAGCCGCGACGTGAGAAAACGTACCATCTGATATGTATGGCTATCGACGGCTCAAATTAACCTCGCATTCGATCAGAGTCTTCGCATGAAGAAACTTTCACCGTTTGCTATCAAAAAATGAGACCAGTAAATAGTTTGATCAGATTGTATGAATGCGCAGGTTGATCAGAGTCTTCGCCGGGCGTACAATGTCTGAAGGTACGTTTTCCTGATGTTGCAATTCATTTTTTTATGTTGTCTATGTTCCAAAGGTTGGTTACACTCAAACGACCCAGATACGATACAGGTCATAAACAAACAGGTAATAACCGGATTCAATCCGAAAGTTGTAGAGACGAACTATTAGGATTAGTAGTGTACAGGTTATTGGACAGGACCAATCTCGGTATGTTATATGTATTTATGATTACTATTGTTTATTCTTAAAGCACTAATCACAACCGTAGCAGAATAGAAGCAGACGACATTCTATTTTTTATATTATTTTCTTAGCGAAAATAACTAACATTTCATGTGAATCATCTGCCTAGCAGACGATTCATATGAAGTGTCAAGTTTTATTTTATTATTTTTTTTAAATAATATACAAAAATAGAATGTCGTCTGCTACAATTTTGCGCTATTTTATGACCTACTGGCACCCGCTAGGTGTGAAATATTTATTGTTGAAATGCTAATTATTGGAAATGCTATGTATCCTCAATATTTTTTTAATGTTTTAATGTAATATTTTACGAAAATGTTTTTTTGTTGTTGTTTTTTTATAAACGTGGTTTTGCGTGATATTTGAAACGTATGCTGAGCTCGTACAGGATCGCCCGTCTATTCATCCGTCTGTCAGCATTTGCGTCAAACCAAGCGTTAAGGTACATTTCGAAATAATTATTACACCTTTAGTTATCTATACCCCTCTGACATGGACTGAAAAAAAATGCGCTATCATTTTATGAACAGAACAGAGCATATATCTGGCATAAGCATACCACAGCTCATCATCAGTGTAGTACAACATATAATAAAATCATAAGGATTGCATGAGTCAGTGCATTTTTACATTGTTACAAAAGACACACGTTTTGTAACAGAGACAGGAGCAAAGTGATTGTGCTTTTGACAGCTACATGTACCATTAAGAAAACATGCCTATTCAAATATACTGAACATCTTAACCACCAAAAAAATGAAAATTTTCAGATAAAAATTCGGATATTTCTCATACTTCTGGTCAAAACATAGATTGTGGGTACTCGTTAGAACTGCCTCGGCGAGGCGGTTCTAACGAGTACCCACAATCTATATTTTTCGGCAGAAATAAGAAAAATAATGTATACCCCTGTAAACCCCAGTTTTACTATATAAAAGTGGGTCAATATTATATAGGTATGTTTTCGTGATGATACAGAATTGTGAGTTTTTTCATCTACATGTTTGAAATATACTTTATTTGTAAGGGATTAATAAAGTTAATATGTTGTAAGACAACATATTATTTTTCTCGTCACCTACATGACTCACGAGAAATAATCTGCATACAAGTGCCGTGTTAAGAACTCCAAGAGGGCACATGACGTTTATACAACGTCGCATTTTGCATCAACGTTTATTTGACGTTGTATAAAAGTCATGTGTCCGCTGGATGATGTTACATCGACATTAGGCTCCCAGCTAACATTCATAGCCGCAATAACGTCGTATCGACGCCGTCATTACATCGAATGACCATGACCTGTTTTTCGCGGTCTAACGACTTTTCACGTCAAACGTAGCGTTTACCCTTATTTTTTATCAACACGTACAATCACTTACATAGCAAGTGCTTTCTCTCTAACATGAACTCAAACACTGCAGTGTCCTTTTATGATCCTGGCCTATATTTTACGGTCTAATTATTACGGCAATCCTATTTTTTAACTTGTGAATACACGGCCTACAATCATATCTACTTCTAATGACATTTTTGCGTCAACCCTAGAGTATAGTGCTGTCTCTGATCAACTACATGCATGACCATTCATCATCAAATCGCCCTTGTTAACTTGTGACAATGTGGTATCATTTTGCGACAAGGGTCTACAGTTCATGGTCCACTGACTCCCAAGCTCGTGCTTGCCTTTATTATACTCGTACATGTAATACTAAGAGGCGCTACACCACCCTCCGCAGAGTTCTTGCTTATCGTCTTCCGCAAATTAACGTGTAAATGGAAACGGATACACATTCAGAGGAGGTAACTCTGCCAGATACTTTGGTCTCCCTGCTGGAAATGTCCACTTTAAAAGGAATGAATTAGCGAATTTCTTTCCTTTAGAGTGGAACCTAATTCAGAAGGGACTTCATATGCAGAAACGCAAACAGGAAGTCACAAAGATTGTTTCCCTTTTATAAAAATAGCGGAAACTCTTCTAGGCGTATCAAGTCCTCTTAAATACCTACTATGTAATTGAACCTTATCTGCGCTTAGTGAACCAAGATGTTCGTGGTTACTCGCAAACAGAAGCAAACTTCCGTTCATTTGTGACATTTTCGCGAATATTCGCAAACTATTCTCAAGCTGTCTTTTGGCACAATGAAGATGGCGGCCTATGGCGGCCAGTTTTCAAGCTGTCTTTTCGCACAACCAAGATGGCGGCCTATGCGAATATATATATATATATATATATATATATATATATATATATATATATATATATATATATATATATATATATATATATATATATATATATATATATATATATATATATATACGGAACAAAAAATATGGAAATGTTTACTGATATTATACATCAGGTATAAAATTAATACTTATTGATAAAATTTATTCCATCTAATATCAAGTCTTGTCAACGTGAATAACAACTACGCTCTTTTTTTAATTAAGGTACCATAAAACGGGTTTACAATAACTGTTCAGAAGATGCGAAATAGTTTTTGAAAAACTCTCTTGCCTTATTGAACGAAGACCAGTAGTTCATTACTCATTAAACTGTATCATCGCTTATAGCGGACGCAGAATATGCTTTGCAATACAAGTCAAATAGAAGAAAGTACCGAAAAGTAGCGAGGGGTGTGTATTTAGTCTCCCATTTGTTTCTTGTATTAGCCATGTACAATCTTTTCAAGACTGAGAAAATACACACGCATGCACACAATATTCTTTAAGAGGACACTGCTCATGTCACATTCTCTTCGATTTAGACAGACATCGTGTTGCATCTTTTATGTCGTACGAGTATGTCAGATTGAAAGACATCTTTACTGTCTGTATTTGACCTTACTCTAAGATAACGCACTTTAATTGTATTAATCAAAGAAACATACTAACAATCAATGGTGCTGATTTCAAGCCAACACATCACCGAAGCTGATGCTGCAGTTCCAATTGGTCGGACTGCATTTGTCGATAAAGGGACACAACTTTACTTTGGTATAAAAATTTTGCAACTATCCATTTTATTAAAAATGACCGACTTATAGCGTGCATAAAACCGGAAGTTACCCTTTATGCGGCATTTTTGACGACTAAAATCGACAGAAATGAGAATCATTTAGACAAGTCTTTCGATTCAAGTTATAATAATAATGATATATATTCGTTTTATCTTACATTCGATTTTCAAAATCTGTGAAAATTTCGTAAAATCTGAATTTTGGGATAGGGCTTCAAGTAATATCCGCATAAGAAGAAATTTAACTTTTATTGTGTATTTTATTGTTGGCCACATAATGGCTACCATCGCATGCAAATTTGATGGAATGTTATGTTCTTAAAAGGTTAAAAAAAGAAATTCGAAGATTTTACTATTTTTCATCAAAATTTTAAGCACGAGGGAGCAACTGAGGGCAACTTTTGTAAAGATGTTCTTGTAGGAAATGCAAGTTGATTAAAGCAAAATAAATTCTTAAAACATTGCAATAATTGAGAGAAAAAAATAACAAATATATCGGTTGCGTTTCTAATGGTTTTACGTATAGTATCTCCATTGATAACAAATACTGTCACGTTGTCTTGAATTTAGATATATTCAAGCCAGAAAGGTTAAATCTTACGACATGAACAATATGAAATATGCCACATGTTTTCCATTTACGAATGAGCCAACACAGCAAAATTTGCTGTCTTGTCTAGTTCGTAAATGTAAAACATGTGGCATTTTTCATGCTGCTTTGGCTGTTGACACAAAGCATTTGCATGCGCCACATATCGTTTTCTAGCCATTTTTGTTTCAAAAAAATCTGTAACATTTGCGATATTACCTCGTCGGAATTTAAAAGCAGGCCACATATGCAATGTTGTTTTTGTTGTTAATGTAAAGCATGCCAGTTACTTTGCATGTCACATGTGCCGGCTGCCTTTTTAATCCTTTCATCCCTGAGTTTCTGAAGTGGACTCTTACATCCTTTAATTTGGACACGTTCACTGATGTAAATAGGGGTTTGAGTCTAAAATCAAAAACGGAATGGCAAACGGTGAAGATCCTGATGAGACGGCTCGTTTCTAATGGTAAATGTTTTCTTATATTGAATATAAACAGTGTAAAGTTTTGCGACGTCTGGTCTGGATTTACACTGTTTGACTAGGTCCGTTTTAGGAACGATAGACTATAACAGGAATTTAGTTGTATTCGTTTACTCCATTTTGTTTCCGTTGTGGATGGCAAGCATGTCAAATGGGCCGCATCAAGCGAAAAAATGCCTTTGAACATGCGCAAAATTCAGATTCAGATCCTCCTACGCATGCACAAAGTATCATCCGAGCCTTTGCTACAATCTGTAGTATCCGATTTCTGTATGCGGACAGTTAATGTCCTGATCAGACTGCTCGGATATGCTGGCTGATTTGGGCATTCCGCTATTCGAATACACCCGTAGCCCTTATGAGCTTTGCTGGTGTTTCCATGAAAGAAGAAAGGCGGATTACTTGTGATATGTTATCTTGTTTATATGTAAAAAACATGTCAGTTGTACCGTGTTGGTCACAAGAAGACGATAAAAGCATGCCATGTATGTCATACAGTTTCCGTAGAAAACAGAAAATGGGTCACTTGTTCCGTGTTAACTTGTTTATATGTAGAAAGCATGTCACATATGGGCCGCGCCATGGGAAAACGTTGTTCAGGCATATGCGGACAACGAAAGCCCAGATCAGGGGCCTTACTGTCCACTGACGGAATCATTGGATACTACATAATGTATGAATGGAGAACAAAGGTCAGCATGAGACTTAATGCATGCGTAGAATGATTTGAATCTGAACATGTTGCGCATGTTCGAAGGCACTTTTTCTCTTAGCGCGGTCCATATAATACCATGTTGGTCAGTTGTTAATGGAAAGCCTATCACGTGTGTCATGCTGTCCTGTTGAAGACAGAAAATGAGTCACATGTGTCATTATATCTTATTTATGGAGAGCATGCAACATATATCATTTTGTATGGCATGCTGTATCGTTGAAAACAGAAGACGGATAATTTGTGCCATGTTATCTTGCTAATCTGTAGAAATTATGTCAAATATACAATGTAGGTTAGCACTGTAGGTCAATAGAAAGCATGTCGATGAAGAAAGCCACTGACATTTTACAGGTTATCTTGTTTATATAGACCGATTTAGATACTAAGTCACACAATAAAACATCATTCGGAACCTCTCTGTCTTTAAAGCAGTACGTTCTAGCCTCGTTCCTATTGGATGGCAGAAAGTTGTTATTTACGTTTATCTGACAGTATAATTGCCGATGTTTCTTCAGAAAAAAAAATAAAGCAGTTTCATTCGTCAAAATTTCTTTTCAGAAGAGATACTCATTTAGTGGTCATTTTAATGTCATAACTACAAATATTAACATATAAATTGACTATAGGCTAGCTAAAACCAGGCGTAAAAATGGTCACCATAAAGCAATATTACGGTTGCGCGTATGCCTGCTAATATCGGAAAAATATCATTGAAACAGATGTATTTGTCTTAGGAAAAGAGTCAGATTGCTTCTTAAAGCTTTATTTTAAAACACTAGACAAAACTTACGATTGAATATTCACCAAAAGGAATTTATTGTTTCAGAAAAAATATGGCTTGAATCAATTGGTATCAATGGAACCGGAAATGTTTTTTGCCTTCCACAATTTTTGGTCACGTGGCAAAACCTTGTAATCACGTGGTCAGTAGCCCGGATGAAAACAATAACATTAAAAAGGTCTATATGGAGAGCATGTCATGGAAGTTTGTCACATGTGCCTGGCTGTCTCGTAAAAATAATTGAAAGCGGACTATATTTTTCTTGTTATAGTCTTTATGTGTCGAAAGCTTGTTACATATACCGTGTTGGTCAGCTGTAGATAGGAAGCGTGTCATTTGTGCTTTGTTGTCTCGTTGAAGATAAAAAAAAAGCGTGATACTTTTGCCATGTCATATTGTTTATATGTAGAAGCATGTCACAACTGTCATTTGGTCAGTTTCAGTTATAAAGCGTGTCACATGTGCCAGGCTATTTTAACTGAAGATAGAAAACGGATAATTTGTGTTATTTTTTTCTTGTATATGTATGGATATCCTGTCCATTATACGGTATTGGCCAGCTGAAGATGGAAGCATGAAACATGCGCCATATTGTCAATCTCGACATTAGTTTCTTTGAAGTCCAGAAGCGTGTCACTTGGCCCCGGACCAAAGTCAACTTTCCATTACTGTCCCGAAATAACTTAATACAATTTTTCTTATCCTTCCTTACACATGTCATACCTTTCAATTTTTTGAATCCTAACATGAGCTCGATCGGCTCTTTTTCATGGGTTCAGCTGTCAAACAAAACACCTGTCAGTTAATTCCAGTTATGGCCCTTGTAGACACATTGTTTTGGAATACGAGCGTTAAGTTAGCATCTGGTTCACGGTTCATTATTCACGGTTCAGGATTCAGCGTCTGGTTCAGTATTCAGGGTATTATTCAAAATACGACCTGCAGCGTCTGGTTCAGGATTCAGCGTTTTATTAAAAAATGTCGAGGGTATTATTCAGCGTCTGGTTCAGAATTCAGGGTATTATTCAAAATACGACCTGCAGCGTCTGGTTCAGGATTCAGCGTATTATTCAAACATGTCCAGGATATTATTCAGCGTCTGGTTCAGTATTAGGGTATTATTCAAAATACGACCAGCAGCGCCTGGTTCAGGATTCAGCATATTATTCAAAAATGTCCAGGATATTATTCAGAGTCTGGTTCAGGATTCAGGGTATTATTCAAAATACGACCAGCAGCGTCTGGTTCAGGATTCGGCGTATTATTAAAAATGTCCAGGGTATTCAGCGTCTGGTTCAAGATTCAGCGTATTATTCAAAAATGTCCAGGGTATTATTCAGCGTCTGGTTCAGGATTCAGAGTATTATTCAAAATACGACCAGCTGCGTCTGGTACAGGATTTAGCGTATTATTAAAAAATGTCCAGGTATAATTCAGCGTCTGGTTCAGGATTCAGCGTATTATTCAGAAATGGTCAGGATATTCTTCAGCGTCTGGTTCTCTATTCAGGGTATTATTCAAAATGCGACCAGCAGCGTCTGGTTCAGGAATCAGCGTATTATTAAAAAAAACGTACATGGGTATTATTCAGCGCATGGTTCAGTATTCATCGTATTATCAAATAATGTCCAGGGTGTTATTCAGAGTCCGGTTCAGGATTCAGTGTATTATTCAAAAATGTCCAGGGTATTATTCAGCGTATGGTTCAGGATTCAGCGGATTATTCAAAAATGACCCGGGTATTATTCAGAGTCTGG
Source organism: Anodontia alba (assembly GCA_964016985.1). NCBI lineage: Eukaryota > Metazoa > Mollusca > Bivalvia > Lucinida > Lucinidae > Anodontia > Anodontia alba. The sequence goes on along the minus strand of OZ024832.1, from coordinate 32,697,783 downwards.
ATCAGGAGTCAGCGTATTATTAAAAAATGTCCAGGATATTATTCAGCGTCTGGTTCAGGATTCAGCGTATTATTCAAAAATGTCGAGGGGAATATTCAGCGTCTGATTGAGTACTCAGGGTATTATTCAAAATGCGCCCAGCAGCGTCTGGTTTAGGATTCAGTGTATTATTAAAAATGTCCAGGGTACTATTCAGCGTATGGTTCAGTATTCAGCGTATTATTAAAAATGTCCAGGGTATTATTCAGCGTCTGGTTGAGGATTCAGGGTATTATTAAAAAATGTCCAGGGTATTATTAAGCGTCTGGTTCAGTATTCAGGGTATTATTCTAAATACGACCAGCAACATCTAGTTCAGGAGTTAGCGTATTATTAAAAAATGTCCAGGGTATTATTCAGCATATAATGCTAAAAATTGTCCAGGGTATTATTTAGCGTACGGTTCATTATTCAGCGTATTATTAAAAAATGTCCAGGGTATTATACAGAGTCTGGTTCAGAATTCAGCGTATTATTAAAAAATCTCCAGGGTATTATTCAGCGTCTGGTTCAGTATTCAGGGTATTATTCAAAATGCGACCTGCAGCATCTGGTTCAGGATTCAGCGTACTATTCAAAAATGTCCATGGTATTATTCAGCGTACGGTTCATTATTCAGCGTATTATTCAAAAATGTCCAGGGTATTATACAGAGTCTGGTTCAGGATTCAGCGTATTATTCAAAAATGTCCAGGTATTACTTATTCAGCGTATGATTCAGTATTCAGCGTATTATTAAAAAATGTCCCGGGTATTATTCAGAGTCTTGTTCACGATTCAGCTAATTATTAAAAAATGTCCAGGGTATTATTCAGCGTATGGTTCAGAATTCAGCGTATTATTAAAAATTGTCCAGGGTATTATTCAGAGTATGGTTCAGTATTCAGGGTATTATTCATAATACGACCAGCAGCGTCTGGTTCACGATTCAGTGTATTATTAAAAATGTCCAGGGTATTATTCAGCGTCTGGTTCAGGATTCAGGGTATTATTCAAAAATGTCCAGGGTATTATTCAGCGTCTGGTTCAGTATTCAGGAAATTATTCAAAATATGACCAGCAGCGTCTGGTTCAGGATTCAATGTATTATTCAAAATACGACCAGCTTATTATTCGGCGTCTGGTACAGGATTCAGGGTATTAAAAATACTACCAGCAGTGTCTGGTTCAGGATTCAGCGTATTATTAAAAAATGTCCAGGGTATTATTCAGCGTCTGGTTCAGTATTCAGGGTATTATTCAAAATACGACAAGCGTATTATTCGGCGTCTGGTTCAGGATTCAGCATATTATTAACAAATGTCCAGGGTATTATTCAGCGTCTGGTTCAGTATTCAGGGTATTATTCAAAATACGACCAGCAGCGTCTGGTTCAGGATTCAGCATATTATTAAAAAATGTCCAGGGTATTATTCAGCGTCTGGTTCAGGATTCAGCGTATAATTAAAAAATGTCCAGGGTATTATTCAGCTTATGATTCAGTATTCAGCGTACTTTTTAAAACTGTTCAGGGTATTATTCAGCGTCTGGTTCAGGATTCAGCGTATTATTAGAAAATGTCCAGGGTATTATTCGGAGTCTGGTTCACGATTCAGCATATAATTAAAAATTGTCCAGGGTATTATACAGCGTCTGGTTCAGGATTCAGCGTATTATTAAAAAATTCCAGGGTATTATTCAGCGTCTGGTTCAGTATTCAGCGTATTATTAAAAATGTCCAGGGTATTATTCAGCGTCTGGTTCAGGATTCAGCGTATTATTCAAAAATGTCCAGGGTATTATTCAGCGACTGGTTCAGGATTCGGCATATTCCCTGTCTCAACATCGCTTAAGAAGCTGAGAAGCCCCGAGGATTCCCAGCTTCAATGGCGCTCAAGCAGCAGGAAAGTCCCGGGAGTCCAAAATCGTCCATTGGTAAACACCAAAAAACGACTGTTCGCATTTTATTCCAAAATAAAACAAGTTCGAAATTGCTCTGAATTAACAACACACACCAATATTTTCAAAAGATCCAGTGCGCCCGGTCTCAACATCGCTCAAGTAGCGTGGAAGCCCCGAGCGTGTCGCCACCAGGCCTGTACGGGCTCAATAGCGCTAAAGCAGCGGGGAAGTTCCCGGAGTCCAAAATCGCCCCCGAAATAGGGTTGAAGACCCAACGTTCCCGGTCTCAACATCGCTCAAGAAGCGGGGAAGCCCCGTGAGTGGCCCCCGCCTGGCCTGTCCGGGCTCAGTGGCGCTCAAGCAGCTGGGATAGCCCGGGGCGATGTTAGGTGTACGAGTTAGGGTTAGGTGTTAGGGGTTTGAGTAAGGGTTAGTAGGGGCTAGACAGGGTTAGGGTTAGAGGCTAGAGCTAGGGTTAGAGGCTGCGGCTAAGTGTTGCGTTTAGTTTAGGGGTTGCGTTTAGTTCTAATGTTTTGTAGCTAGGGATAGTGATAAGTTTGGGTTAGGGTTAGGGTTTAGGGCTAGGGTTTGCAGGGGCTAGACAGGGTTAGAGGCTGGGGCTAGGGTTAGAGGCTGCTGCTGAAGGTTGCGGTTAGTTTTGGGGTTGCGGTTAATTCTAATGTTTTGTACCTATGGTTAGGGTTAGTGATAGGTTAGGGTTAGTGTTATTAGGGATAGGGTTAGGGATTAGGGCTAGGGTAGTAGGGCTTGACAGGGTGTTAGGGGCTGGTACTAGGGTTGGAGGCTGCCGCTAAAGGTTGCGGTTAGCTTTGGGGTTGCGGTTAATTCTGATGTAGCTAGGGTTAGGGTTAGGTAACCTAAGGTTAGGGTAGCCCTACCCCAGGGGCTATGCACGGTGAGTGTTCGGAACTGGGGCTAGGGTGAGAATGTGTGTCTAAGACTTGCGCTTAGTTTTTGGATTGCGGTTAATTCTAATGTTTCGTAGCTAGAATTAGGGCTAGTGTTAGTGATGGGTTAGGGTTAGGGTAAGATTAGGGGTTAGGGCTAGAGCAGTAGGGGTTTGACAGGGTTAGTGTTAGGGGCTAGGGCTAGGGTTGGAGGCTGCCGCTAAAGGTTGCGGTTAGTTTTGGGATTGCGTTTAATTCTGATGTCTTCTAGCTAAGGTTAGGGTTAGGGTCAGTGTAACCCTAGCGTTAGAGTAGCCCCAGCACTGGGGCTATGCAGGGAGAGTCTTTGCGGCTGAGGCTAGGGTGAGAGGGTGTGTTTGAGACTTGCGGTTAGTTTTGGGATTGCGGTTGATTCTAATGTTTCGTACCGGGGCTTGACAGGGTTAGTGTTAGGAGCTGGGGCTAGGGTTGGAGGCTATAACTAAAGGTTGTGGTTAGTTTTGGGGTTGTGTTTAATTCTGATAGGGTTAGTGTTAGGGTTAGGATAAACCTAGGGTTAGGGTTAGGGTAGCCCCCAACCCAGGGGCAATGCAATTCTAAAAAAAGAAAAAAAAGAAAAGAAAAAAAATCATGAAGAACTAAAATGCTTTTTAAGTGCAAAAAGGTATAAGTTTAAAATATCATTTTAACCTTTCTTTACCACTCTCTCTGGACTAATTTTAGCAGATGATAAATTGAGGACATATTTCTGATTTTTCATAGAAATAAGATTTGGCATTTCATGCAAATTGTCTGGACACAATATGCATGAAATGCCAAAGCCTATTTTCTGGTGAATATAAGAAAAATATTTCAAAACTTCATCTAAAAATTTTACTCAGCATGCTAAGTTAAACTACTCGACTGCAACTAATTTGGTAGACAATGGCAGCTATTTTTTGAAATCCATTTGAGTTGCAACTTCAGGATACTGACACAACCATGGAAACCAGGACAGAACAATATCTATGAAATCTGCAGCAGTGACATTATCATAAAATATCTAATATTTATACAAAAATATAAAAAAAAAAACAATTTGTTAACCCTTCAGGCACTATCAGAACTGTTATTTATACTTCTTGTTATTTCATGTAAATTGTCTGCTTAATAGAAGATTTACATGTAGTGTTGAGCTTTGATTTCTCTGATTTGTTTTCATAGAATGTCATCTGTAGTCGTTGTAACCGGCTTTGCTAGTGTAAGGAAGTTACCAATTTTTCCAAGGTAGGTAATTATGATAAATTGCCTCCCTTCCGTTACAGTATTTGTAACTTCCTGACATCAATAAATTTAAGTAAATCTTGTGTCCCATACTTTTTTCAGTCCGAACTTATGGTTATCTAGCCTTTACCACTCTACAGGCAAATTCAGCAGATGACAAATTGATGATATTTTATTTTTACCCGAAAACAAAATTAAGAATAAATTAAGATTCCACACCCTTGTCAAATTATCAGCCAATCAGATTACTTCATCCAGATTGTTGATATAAATTCCGTCCGTCCGTCCTTCCGCCCGTCCGTCTGTCTGTTTTAGGTATGTCTGTTATGTACACCACCATAGTTTGCGGTTTGTCGAAAGAGAGGTATATAAACCATCAATAGTTCTTGTTTTACTTTGATTCTTAGTATTTCGATGGTTGGCAGACTCCACTAGCTGTCAAACACGAGCAATATAAGCGTAACTGTACCAAATTTAGAGACACAGAGGCCCAAAAGTTTGTAACCGAAAATCATATTGGCAAGACCCGGCAAGCGACGTAAATCATGAGAAAGTCCAACCGCAGACATCAGGTAAGAGACACCTACCGATCGATTAAAGAGCGTCCCCCACCGTGCCACCTCAGCCAGCATGACACACGCATCACGGCAATCCCGGGCATCAGGAAGGAAAGTGTCCCAGGCAGCGAAACCTGCAACAGGTAAACTCAATCTCAAAAAATGGCGACCAAATCCGCTAAGATACATTTCACTATTTAGAATTTGTACTACTGCAAATATTAAGGTATAATATAGTAATTTAATTCAGTACTTACGTACTGACGGTAACACCGCAGTATCAACATCAGCACTTAGGAACTGATTCTGAGCAAATGATATCCTAGGGACGAAGGAAACATCCACCGACAGAGATACTGACACAGTGCTTTGCAATATAAGCGAAACTATACCAAGTTTAGTAACGTCATCAGTGTATCCAAACCTCAAAAGTGTGAAACCGAAACAGTTGATTGGCAAAACCTGACAAGCGAAGCACATCCCTCTCCGAGCACACATCAACCGACGTAGATCAAGAGACAGGGAGCAAACAATTCGAGGAAATGAGGAACTTAGTCTACAATATGGTATCGTAAAAAGACGACTTGCATAAAACTATATTAACTGAATAATTATGTGATTACGTTTTCAGCTTAAAGTGAATGCTGAAATACTGACTGAATTCTGAACTATATCCAAAACCGCGAACTGAATCTTGAACTGATTAATTCAGAATCCTGCCTCGTAGACTGAATCAAGAAATACACTAAATTTAGAATCTTGTAGTGTTTCCTTAATCATGAACTGAACTCTGATTTTGTTCCTAATTTCAACCATGCATCGTGAACTGAAACTTGAACTGGCATATATTGAAATCCGGAACTAAATTTTGAACCTTTGATTTAGTCCTGAGTCAATAAAAATTATCGGAAATCGTTACGTTTGATTTTTTTCAAAATTCATATACCGAGCACGGATTTTCAAGACTTTAACAAGCTATGCTTATAAAAACATAATTGCACCGGCAAAAAATGGCTTTTACAGATGCACCAATTACGGATGCATTATCATTATAAATTTTACAACAATACTCATCGCTGATGCATATACCCGTATCATACCTATACCTATGTACGAAGGTAATTCAAGAGTTAATGACAATTGCCAAATAAGACAGAAGATGTAGCATAAACATCAGTTTAACTGTGTACGCTGAAACCTTAAAAATATTAACGTGCTGAATACTGAACCAGACGCTGAATAATACCCTAGCCATTTTTTAATAATACGCTGAATACTGAACCAGACGCAGAATAATACCCTGGACATCTTTGAATAATACCCTGAATCCTGAACCAGACGCTGAATAATACCTGGACATTTTTTAATAATACGCTGAATCCTGAACCAGACGCTGCAGGTCGGATTTTGAATAATACCCTGAATACTGAACCAGACGCTGAATAATACCCTCGATATTTTTAATATTACCCTGAAACCTGAACCAGACGCTGAAAACGTGACTTTTGTGTTCTTTCCGAGGCGCTTCTAAAGAATACAAGCAATACGTTTTCATTGAGAAAGAAGAACATATTTATCTGCATATTATTTTATCTTGACCTATTTTCATCAGAATAATATCACGGAAATGAAGAATAATCGGTTATTACACCCTTTATTCTGGGGTCCATGTCTGTTGGTCTGAACATTCTGATTCGTCATTCATTTACGGATTTATGAATTTGGATCATAGCTTAGGTACCATGACGGCAACTTTTTATTAAGCAAAGTAAGGCAGTTTTATGCAGTTCGGAGTATTGATAAAAAAAAATACGAAGGCTTACTAGGGTTTACAAAGTGCATCACTTTGATATTTTGCCTTATAATGTACTTCCACTATATTCAAGTTGGCATATGGAGTTACATATTATACTGAAAGGAAAAAGAAACGCAGGGTAAATTTTATTCCTAAATTTCATTCAAGTTTGAAAAAGTTTGTTAAATATTTTACTATGATTACAAAACGGTACATGTATTGAACAAAAGTTCCAAATTTCATTGGTTTGTGATCAACAAGTCTCGAGTTATTGTTCATTGGTAGCTACCCCCCAAATCTTGAAATCAAAATCAAACTGAAAATCAATATCGGGTGTGCCCCCCTCTTGCTGCCGTTGCTGCCCTAATTCTCCTTTGGATAGAGTTAACCAAAGCATTGACAGTTCGCATCGGGATGTTATTCCATTCATCGATCAACGCATTCCTTAGTTGTGCGAGAGTTGCGTGGGGATTTCGGCGCTTCCTAACCCTTCTGTCCAGCTCATCCCACATGTGCTCTATTGGGGTCAAATCTGGACTGTACGGTGGCCATGCTAGTGGTGCGATGTTATTGTTTGCCAGGAAATCCTGACAAACTCGGGCAACATGTGGTCGGGCATTGTCCTGCTGCAGAATCAGATTACGTTGTTGCACAAGCGGGACTGCAACAGGACGCAAGATCTCATCCCTATACCTTACTGCGGTCATATTGCCCGCAACAATAATCAACTGTGATTTTATCCCGTGAGCAATGCCTCCCCAGACCATAACGGAGCCAACCCCAAACCGATTCCGTTCGACAACACAGGCGTCGGCAAAGCGTTCTCCGCGACGTCGGTACACACGACGTCGACCATCTGCGCGATAGAGAGTGAACCTAGACTCGTCCGTAAAAAGAACTCGTCTCCACTGCCTCATCGGAAATAGCCTGGGCGCATGCGCCGTCAACCACGCCATACGACGCAACCTACGTGCAGACCAACGTATGGACGACGAGCTCGAAGACCAATCTCACGCAATCGACTTCCAACAGTCTTCGGAGAAATTTGTCGATTATGCGTACCTACTGTATTAAGGGCAGTTTCGGTAGCAGTGAGATGACGATTCCGCAAATGTGCCAGACGGATTGTCCTGTCTTGACGTCGCGACGTCACGCGTGGACGCCCAGACCGCGGTCGGTCTGCTAAATGCCCTGTCTCCCTTAAACGTCTAACAAGACGTTCAATTGTTGAGACCTTAACCCCAAAATGATTGGCAACTTGCTGTTGCTGCATCAGCAACGCAGTTGCCTTACCCCTCTGAACATCAGTCAATCGTACCATGATTGAAAAAAAAGTTCAAAGTAGCGTAAAAATGAAAAGAAAAATCGGTAAAAGAATCGAAGAGCGTTGTGTATCGTTGAAGTGTACCAAATGGTGTGAGGAAATCTTGTGCTGAAGGTTTAAACATGCTTGTTTTGCACGAAATGTTGGCTTTCCGTATTGTCCGTGCAATGCACTGTGTAGTGCACGGTTGAATGATTTCACACACTGGGTAGATAGCACATCGACCAAAGACTCGTATACCCGCGGTTCACATTCATAGGACAATCTGTAAAAGTGTATGGCTATAGTGAACACCGTAAAAATGGTTAAAATAAGAAGGAAAAAACTCTACCCTGCGTTTCTTTTTCCTTTCAGTATATATAGACTTCTTAGCGTGAAAACCAAGTCACATTTAATATGCGTCGGTCGTAAACAGGCTCGTCAGTTGTCTGTGGTGTCGGATTTGGTTGACAAGGAGAAGCTACAATGTATATGTCTGCTCCTGATAAACATGTGTTATGCATATTTGTGGCAAGGCATTACATAAGTAAACTAGCTACTGGTATCTAGACTGGTATCTAGAAGTTTCCTTGCATATTAAAGTACGACGTCCAAATTAGTATCCTCGAGTCTGGCCGAGATCTCCCTTTAGATTTTTATTTTACTTCATTGCAGCTGTCAACCTTTTAGATGTTTTTATTACTTCACTGCAGCTGGTGTAAGTGCCGTATGATGGCCGTAAATCATCTCCCCGTACATCATACTGCAGATTATAATTTTATTTTCTTTGAACCTATTCTGGTTACTTTGAAAATCGAATACCCACATACTTTGAAAATCGAATACCGTTTAAGCCGATATTAGATAGGGTATATACAACCTCGCAAACTGCACTGCTGTATATGAAGAAACTTAGTAAACTTAGCCGAGTCTCTGATTTTTGTTCTTTTGTGTGTTTTAGTTTCCAAAGGCAGCCTTTTAAATGTTTATTCCACTATTTACCCTCTGTAACCATTACTGCTTTCTTGGCATATTTAGCAGAGGAAAAAATTGTAATAGCTCCTTTAGCTTTCTTAGAAAGCCTGGCACTTCTTCTGTTTTCAGTGTGCGCCATTGCTCCCATTCCTCCTAGAATCTATAACTTTTTTCTACAGCTAATGCGGCGACCGTAAAACGTGTCCCCGTATATTTTCTCGCCCATTGTGATCACTGTTATCATTGAGCCCATTCCGGGATTTTGAAATTTTGTATGAGGGACACCGATGAGGCAAGACTAGCTACACGTAATCTGGCCCAGAAAGCTTGACACTTTGTTTTCAGTTTTATGAATGTATTCATTGCTCTCAAGCACACCTGGTAATCTCGTAAGGGGTAGCCGCTCTGGTTATGCACTCAAAATCTTTACGCGAACTTCAGACATGACTTACGGGGACAAGAAAGCCAACTGTCAGGTGTCTGATTACAAGGCCTGGTTATCCCTTATGGGATCATCAGTCATTATCAGAATGCCCCACATTTAAAAAGATGCAGATTTTAGACCAAACCAGTTTCAAAATATTCCATTTACATATAAACAATCAAACACCATGAAAGGTGTTTGATTGTTTATGTATCAACAGGGTTTTGATATACCACGTTTCCATATATTTGAAGCTCTAAATTGAGCAAAATCATATAAAAGTTTCATTTTACTGCCGTAAAAATCGCTTTGTGATGTATAGGCTTTCTTGTCCTCGTAAGGGTTAATGGTCCCGTAAGGAGTAGTCGGCCTCGTAAGTCATATTATTCGGCACACATAATTTAGTTCCTGGAACAAATTCTTGAGGAAATTAAGCATCTTATGTATTTCAAAGTGGACGTGGGTTGCAGTACGTCTTATTTGATATGTTAAATAAGTATTTCATAGCCCAGATAGCTGAAAATACCTTCATTTTGCACTGGTAAAAACGTCAAAACAGGAATATTGGACTACCCTTCTCCGGGTGAAATCGAAATAAAAATTTGCTGCTTGTTTTTTTCAAGTCCACACCTATCTTTTCCGACGCAGAAATGAAAGTTATTGGGAATAGCATTGTCCGATTTTTCAAAATATGTCTATGAAATTTTCTAAAAATCAATAAATCAAGAGAATTTATTCGTTTATTGACATTTGGATGTATCGTAAGTCATGGCCGGAAGTTCTCGTAAGGATTTTGAGTGCATAACCAGCGGCTACCCCTTACGAGATTACCAGGTGTGTCAAGGATCATTTCATTTTAGAATCTATTAATATTTCATGTATGTTGTCTCTTGAGGAGACGAGTTGCATGAAATGACAATCCTTTTTTTCTAAAAGAGAAATAAGAAAAATATTTCAAAATGACCGCTAATATGTTTCCCAGTATGTTTTTTTTCGACAGAGCAGTCCCTGATCAGCCTACACAGTAGCAGATGCCAGTCTAGGCCATCGCTCTTATTGGATGTTATATCTATAGCTACATCTATTTTCACCTCGCGGGACCTATGTGAACTGTTAGGCTTAGGTCAGGGACCTCACAATCACTGTCCACTTTTGTATGACAGATATAGAAGATAACAGTACAATGTATAGGTGATATGAGGACAAGTTTACGGTTATAGCCATAAGTTTGCACCTATCAATATTTTCCCCAGAGCGACAATATCTTCAAGAAGTAGACAGTTTTGAAAAACAAAATATGTCTAATTCCTTCCCCTGAGTTCTAATTTTATGTCAAAAAAGCATAGCAGACACTGCATGATACCCCGTCCCTGCAGGGTAAAAAAAAAACAGTAGAGAAGATGGCTGTGTTTGATGTGTAATAATTCTACCAAAAATTGGTGTACTGTAACCTCGAAACAATATTTGTGGTATCACTTCATAGTGTCAATTGGTACTGGTAAAAATTGTACGAGGAGTTAGCCTGAAAGCAACTGAGTATGCTTTAATAAGTGATAACTCTATGAAAATTTGGTGTACTGTAACCTTGATAGAATATTTAAAAAATGGTGTACTGTAACCTAGCTGCAGTTCACCACATTCTCTTTCTATTTAACAATATACAATTAACAGCTTGATTAGATGAAGCATATCGGATGAGTGAGCTGGAAATTAAATCATGCTTGAATAAGTTTTTAAGAGCCCTATCAAATTTTGGTGTAATGTAACCTCGTAACAATAAGCGCTGTACCACTCATAGCTATCTACCAAGTTTCAACATGATCCGATAAAAACTGTAGAAGGAGTTATCCGGAAACGAAAGTCAAGTCCGAAAAATCATTAAAAATAATCTCCATCAAAAGTTGGTGTACTGTAACCTCGACACAATATGCGTTGTACCACTCCATGGTCTAACTGCCCACCAAGCTTCAGTGTGACCCGATGAAAACTGTAGAAGGAGTTATCCGCAAACGAAAGTCAAGTCCGAAAAATCGTTGAAAAAGCGTAATAACTCTATCAAAATTTGGTGTACTATAACCTCGAAAAAATATGCGCTGTACCACCTCATGGTATAACTGTCCACCAAGTTTCAATGCGATCCGTAGGAGGAATTATACGGAAACTAAATGCGGAGGACGGACGGACAGACACCGGAGGGTATACCATAATACCCCGCCATTATCGTGTGGCGGGGTATAAAAAGCCTGTGGGTGGGCTTCAGATTTTTCACTTATTTTCTTGAAGAAATTTCAGCTGAAGTACGAGCCCTGTCTTTTAGTGGTCTGTCAAATTCCCGAAGGCAGGGATATTTTTGCTGTCTAGGATATTCTCGCTACGTTCCAACCCCTCTGGGAGAAAACATTAATAGTGACATCACTGTAACTGGCTTGCATTTTACATTACAGTACCGCAATGAATACTCATCAGTTGAGTCGGAGCAGTGCTAAGCAGACAAACAACATTTAAACAACGTCGGTTTCAACATTGATTCAAAGTTTTTTGTACACAAAGTTGTTTCTGTTTTGTGTGCATGCTAGATGGTTAATCATTGGCCGAAACGATCGATTGAGTCGGAGCAATGATCAACCATTACAGCAGTAAAGTCATGCAACGATAACCTAGAACACCTAGTAGTTCTGGCCCCGAGATTATAAATCTTATTTCCTGCTTAGCTGAGCATGAACTTTTCTCTGCTAATAAATATGAAATTGCCAACTATTTTTGGCATTTTCACATTTATTAACAGAAACATGTTCATACTCAGCTATGTTTAGCAAGAAAGAATTTGCAATTGTTAGTAATTTAAGATTTATTAGCAGGACAAATTTCATGCTCAGCTGAGATGAGCATGAAAAACGTTTTATAACCTCGGGCCTGATCAGTGGCTACGCTGTTCGCTGTTTAGATTTTAGAAAACCTTAAGGGAGAGTAATATACGTCCAAGTGAACTAACTCTTACATTTCCATTTCACTGAAGGCTATTGCTGAAAAAAAAATATAATTGCTTTTTTTCTATTATTTCGAAAGATTCTAAAGGCAACGTACTTTCTGAAAAAAAGTTGTCTCCCTTAGCAAAGACATCAAGGTGTTATAGGTGTATATGTCCATTCAACTTGCTATACTTACATAGCCTGTGGGCCTGTGTATATTTACTTACATATACTTACTCGCTATACTTACATAGCCTGTGAGCCTGTGTATATTTACTTGTATATACTTACTTGCTATACTTACATAGCCTGTCGGCCTGTGTATAGTTACTTACATATACTTACTTGCTATACTTACATAGCTTGTGGGCTTGTGTATATTTACTTACATATACTTACTTGCTATGTTTATATAGCTTGTGGGCCTGTGTATATTTACTTACATATTCTTACGTGCTATACTTACTTAGCCTATGAGCCTGTGTATATTTACTTACATATACTTACTTGCTATACTTACATAGCCTGTGGTCCTATGTATATTTACTTACATATACTTACTTGCTATATTTACATAACTTGTGAGCATGTGTATATTTACTTACATATACTTACTTGCTATACTTACATAGCTTGTGCGTCTGTGTATATTTACTTACATATTCTTACTTGCTATACTTACATAGCCTGTGGGCCTGTGTATATTTACTTACATACTAGAAAAGGACCCGCGCAAGCGCGGGTATGACATTAAGTTTTAATCCATCGGACAGATTTCAACCTGAAAAACAGAAAGTTCCAAGGTTTATTATTTTTTATTCAGACTTAATGTCGCTTTCAACAATCTTTTAGTCATATCGCGACGGTGACTGGATGTGATAGGGAGCTCAATGCTCACTTTAAGAGTGCTGCCTCACTGACATATCACACCTCAGACACATGACATGATATTCCATCCAGTCACATTATACTGACACCGGACCGACCAGTTCCGCTTTCTCAATGCTGAGCGCAAACGAAAGAGCAGCTAATACCATTTTGAAAGTCTTTGGTATGACTCGGCCTCGGGATTGAACCCACAACCTCCGGGACACAAGCCCGACGCTCTAGTAACTGAGCCACTGCGCCAATAGGTTCGAAGGTAATCGGTCTGCCGATTTAAACGGTTTTTACCATAATTGAGCCAGCGCATGACAAAACCAACAAAATAAATTGGCTCCCAGGGAAGAATCAGATCCACATGGGTATCCACCAAATCTGATCAGTCTTCGCTGCGCACTAAATGGGTTGCCGAGGAGCTAAGATTTCTACGTGTAGACAGTGAAAACTGATCAGACTGGGCAGATGCCCAGGCTGATCTGAGTCTGCGATGGGTGCACATGTCATTTTGTTGATTTTTTTCATGTGGCGGCTCATATACGCAGTGTTGCCGCTAGGACCAAAGTGATTGGGCCATTTTAGCCCCATAACCATTGTTAAAGGGCTATCACCTATTTTAAGAGATTCTATTACCTTAAATATTATCAACAAGACATAATATTTAGGATCATCAAGATCCCTTGTCCCATTCATGCTTTTAGGCGGAGAAATAGCCCCTTGTACCCCTTGTCCAAATCAAAAGGGATTGGTTCATGAATGACAAAAAATTGCCCTATTTAATATATTGATGATATTCTAAATATAAGTCAACATGGGACATCTTCAAAAACAACAAAAATAAGTTTGAAAAACCAACTGTAATGGTTGCTATGGCAACAACAATACACTACATGTTGTATTGTAAAATTGTTTGTTTTTAATAGATTTCATGACAGCAATCTGAGAACGATGTAATTAAAAGCATTTCCACTTGATAGTTTTATAGTTGTCAATTATTGAAACACAAATTTATGAACAAAATCAACATGACACAGAAATTTATGTTGCCATGGCAACAAATATGTCGAATTTATTCCATAAAAGCACATAGTTTTATTTAATATATTCTGTTTACTATGCAATTCTATTTTTGGGGGGCGGTTACCGCCATCAGATTCACTATACTGTATTTCAACTATCCGTTCAGTTGAAAATGCCTACCTAATAACTACCTAAAATCGCCCTCAAAATAGTTCGCTGATAACGCTAAATTCTGCTTTATCAACATATTAGCTTTATACACTCCGATGCTTATAAATAGCGAAAAATAGCAAAGAAAACGTCAAGCCTTTTAAAGAAATAAGATTTTGATCATATTGAGTACAATATCGGCGGATGAATAAAAACACTCCAGTACTCCAGTAAAGCACACCAAATCGTCAGCGTTATCTAACAAGCAGAGGTGATTTTAGGAATTTGCAGTAGAGGGGGGACCTCCCTCATTGAGAGACAGAACGGGGTTAAGGAGGGTCAAAATCCACAAGATGCAAGGCATTCACTCACCTATTAAATATTCTGCGTGTCTTCTTTTCTTTTTACTTATCTAGTGCCCTAGTAAAAGCTGAGCGAGAGGTATTGCTCGAATTAACCAATTTGATCTATGTTTCTAGGTAATATAGACGGAGCGTTTTGCAGTAGATCTTTTTGTACCGTTATAACAGTTAGCCTAAGTTCTGTTTCAGAACAATCAAACAAAAACAAACTGGTCTTAAAATACTTATTTTCTACAATTATTACATGTATCAGAATAAAATATTTAAAAAAAAAACTGATTCAACAACTAAATGCGATCTGGTGTTTGAGTTGTTTCGCATGTATATCCTTGGTTGCGTATAAACTGAGTTGTATCCTTTCGTAACATGTAAGCAACTGATCCATCTACTGATATGATGAGTGATAGAATTGATTTTTCATCAATAAATTTGATACCTTGCTTTGATGTCAGAGAAAAATGATCGAGAAAACAACTTCTTAAATACTTTTAGGTCCGGAAAAAGAAATGAAAATCGCGCAGAAAATTGCTGGAATCTTATTATGTATTTATTTATTTATTTATTTTGCTGAAGCACACTCCCATCCAGTATGATAAACGAGAGACCACCGGAAATCGGTGCAAATCCTGCGATGTATAGTAATTTCTGAAAAAAAAAAAGTTACCCTAGCTGCGGTTCTACAAACCATAGAAAAAGGGCAGAGAAGAGGCTATTCTCAAGCTGTCTTTCGGCAGAACAAAGATGGTGGCCTTTGCGAATAAAGTTTGTGTATGTGTTTTTGTGACCAAAAATATGGGAATGTTTATAGCGACGGGTTTGACTGTAAAGAGATAATAAACTGAACTGCGCCGTACCGGTGAACGGTGCTCATGTAAAAATCGGCGAAGGAGGTATCAGTTTCCCATAAGTAGAGTGACTAGATATCTGTATTTCAATCATAAACGCAGACATTTCTTATTTAAATGCAGATACCTTAGACTGATATACAGATATATGTATTTAATTTAGAAATTCAGATATCTCATTTCAAATACAGATATCCGCACATTTCAATTAGAGATACCTGTATTTTAAATGCAAATATCCAGAATTCAGCTTAATTAGAGATATCTCAGATTGAAATGCAGAGAGTTGTATTTAAAAATTAGATATTTCTAATTTAAATGCAGATATCTAGATTATGACAGAAAGTAGAGGTACCTGAATTTCAAATACCAATATCTGCATTTCATTAGAGATATCTCTATTTCAATTACAGATATCTGCATTTCAATTAAAGATATCTGTAGTTTCAAAAATTACAGATATGTGTATTTATTAAAAGAGTCATTTGTATTTGAAATGCAGATATCTGCATTAAACAGGTAAAACCCCAAACGGGTTGCCATTATTGAGTATGTATGCTTTTTTTTAGTTTCAACGTAAATCCCAAGAGCTCAGGCAACTGCCCCCATTAGAACTCTCAGTGCTTTGATTTTTTTCACTACTTTGATTGTCATGTACTGGATGACAATTTAGAAAGAAAAAAGTTATCACTTAAGAAAAAATTGCGTTGCCATGGAAACAAAAATGTTTCCTTTATTGAAATAAATGTGTTTTTGACTGATTTTAACTATGAAAGGTAAAGTGTTTATTATTTGACTGGTTTTAATGTGTTACTTATCAAGTATCTGACCGTGCGTGAAAAGCAACATTCAGAACACTTAGGTTGGTGTTGCCCTGTCAACAAAAATCATACATTTATCCCATAAGAAAGACGTATAAAAACATGTATTTTAGGTAGCGCACTGGGCCCAGTTGTTCAAAGCTAACGATGTCGTTAGTTAACGATTCGTTAAAATTTAAATCAAGTGATATGCAAATATGCTGAAATTTTTTGCTGAAAAAATGTGAGTAGCTTTTGCAATGCAAAAGCTACTCACATTTTTTCAGCAAAAAATTTCAGAATATTGTATATTGAATTCGCTAAAACAGTTAACGAAATGATCCTTAACGAGCTCGTTAAGCTAACGACGCTTTGAACAACTGGGCCCTGGTCTCTAGAGCTTGAGTTACTGGGATAGATCCCAGATTTAGGAGAGGAAATTTTCGGTGTCCGAACACGCTTTCCTTCATGTCATTTGCATGCATGACATGAAAAAAGTGTGCCGTCCTTCGGATCGGCACGTTAACTGGAGGTCCCCTATGCAGGGAAAGTCACACCCTGTGCAGGTTAAAGAACCCTACGGTAATATAGGCCTTTATCCTGCAACCCGGGGTGTACAACGTACACCATCTGTGTCCTCCTAGGAGGTTTAGACGTAAAGAAAGAATTACTCATAAGAATGTGTTGTTTTTTATGTATGATTTGGATCGTACTAAAGTACTGCATTTGTTAACAGGTTAAACAATATCAAAATAAAGTAAAAGAAAAACAAAACAAAAAATGAAGAAAAAACAACAGCTAAAAATGTTATTAAATCAAAAAAACACACACATACACAGACGGTCACTAATGAGACTCAAACCCGCGTCTGTTCGTAGGAGAGGCCACTACACCACAGAGAACAGTATTAAGAACTGACCAAAATGAAAATACTTATTGGCTAGATTTTTCAATGCAGTTGCAGAAATTATTTGCATCATTGTAAGGATTAACCCTGTAGAAAATGAAAATTATTCGTCAACTATTGTGGGAAAAGGAGCCATTTGAAATTGTTGTTTTTTATCGTTTACGCGATTAAGTCAACATTTTTATCTGATCCTTTAGAACATCAAAGATTGTATCATCATAGATATCAACCTTACTGAAAATAAAGAAAATGCGTCAAGCATTATGGGAACAGATGCCATTTCAAATTTTGTTTATCTTTATTTCGTTTACGCGATAAAGTCCACGTTTTCTCCAATTCTTTTGTAACTTGCACTGATTGTTGTATCATCACAGATATTAGCCCTATTGAAAATGAAGAAAATTCATCAAGATTATGGGAAAAGGAGCCAATTTATTTTTTTTTTTTTTTTTTTTTTTTTTTTTTTTTTTCTCGTTTACGCAATAAAGTCCACATTTTTATCCAATTATTGTGAAACTTGCACAGGTTGTTTGTTTTATCATAGACATCAACCCAGTTTGGGAAAAAAGATACATTTGAATTAGCTGACACCATTAAGAGTTACGTTCCCCTTGAATCGGTGATTTTTGCCCAAAATGTGGTCTGCCCCAATATTTCTATAACCCTTTTCCAGAAATTAATGAAATTTTACATGAATATTTTTTCTCTATGTTACAAATTTTGATAAATCATTTGAGGCAGTTCAGAGTTACTTCCCCTTGAATCCATGATTTAGCCAAACAATATCCATCTGCCCCAATACCTCCATAACGTCTATAAAGAATTTGATGAAACTTTACATCGACATGTGAGCATGCTTAACACATGTTCTTTTATGAAATTGGTTGAAGCAATCCAGAGTTACAGCCTGTGCAGTAAATGATTTTACCAAAATATCCGTCCACTCTCTATCTCCGCAACCCTTTTTCAGAATTGGATGGGAGTGCTATTACCTCGTATGTGTTCATAGCGTAACTTTAAAAAACTTTTTCTTAAACCAATGGTTGATTGTAAAATAATTTGGCAGGATTCTTCCTTGGCTGATCCTCTTCAGAAAATCTTGCTATACTCGAAAATTCCGCTGCTCTTATCATCATGCAAGTTCAAAGGAATAGCCCATGGGTGACCATTTTTGACAGTTGTTCAAGAAATTCGGATTCATCAAAAACACTTAGCTGTTGAAAGTGGGGTGGGGTCATTTCTTATAATGTGTCGATAGTGCAAGTTTTAAAAAAAACTTTTACTCAGGAACGAATGATACAGTATGATTTTCTTTGGACAACTCTCTTAAAAATCTATTGAGAATTTTGATATATCGTATAACATGACCTTTGCAGGCTATTGAAAATGTTCTTCTAAAGCAAACCTCGTTCTTTTTAAACTTTGGTCTTGAATGAACGATCCAGACCCATCTTGGCCCTCTTCTGTAAGCTTGTGAATCACATTAGTGATAGTTACAACACAAATAAACTCTACCAAAGCGTCCAACATTAAGACCTTAGCTGCTTAATATCGCTGTTTTGTTTGATACAATTGTCATCACGAAAATACGCCTATATAATTTTGACCCCCTTAAACCCCACTTGTATATAGTAAAACTGGGGTTTACAGGGGTATATATTATTTTTCTTATTTCTGCTCAAAAACATAGATTGTTGGTACTCGTTAGAATCGCCTCGTAGAGGCGGTTCTAACGAGTACCACAATCTATGTTTTGAGCAGAAGTATGAAATAAAATCAGACTTTTTTATCTGAAAATTTTCAGTTTTTAGAGGTGAAATTTTCTATATATTTAAATAGGCGTGTTTTCGTAATGTAAATACAGTGAAATCCATCTTAAGCAACCACTCATGGGAATGAATAAAGTTGTTCTCTTCAAGCAGGTGCTTTCTTAGAGGTTCATTGAAATTTGAAGTATAAATTTTTGGCACACAAAAATCTGGTTGCTGAATACACAAGGTTGCTTAAAACAGGTGCCCACAAACTCTGCCTCAATATTTCCAAATCGATTTTGCCAATTTATAGTATTTGAGCAGAAAAAAATGAATACAATATGCTAATTATTATGTCTGGATTATATTTGCCCCGGACGGCGAACGATTTATTTGTCTACGATTTTCCGTACGATTTTTCAGGCATCGTAGTGCGGCTTCCGTATGGAGGCTGCTTGGAGATGGTACGGTGACTGTGCGATCGTCCTGTAGTTTTGGCCGCCCAGGGCTGCAATAATCGCGTGTTCCCTCTGCCTTAATTGGTTTAAACAATATTTTATTTGTTCCTTTACACGTAAACAAATATATACAACATCAAATGTTCCAGGATCTTACAATAAGCTGGAAGCTTATACGGGTCATTTCCTGGTCTACAGAGAATACATTTTCGTCGTCTGATCGACTAGGAATGATAATAAACCAATCAATATGTAATTGATAGAGAGAGAGAGAGAGAGAGAGAGAGAGAGAGAGAGAGAGAGAGAGAGAGAGAGAGAGCATCTCCACATTATTGCACATATAGATGGATACAATATTTTTTCATAACTAAAAACTTACATTATATTTAAAAAACTTACAGTTCTATTCTGTCTGGTAGTTGCCATACTTGTTTAATTTAAATGGGCAATGCAGATGTATCCTTGTGTAAGTCAGCAGTAGTAAGTATACAAGATAGTGGTAAGTATACAAGATACATGACAGAGAAATAGTTGTTATTTCAACCTCATTTAAATGTCGGTTTAAAATATTATGGTGCAGATAATGCATTTATGGAAATATAGTGTTTTTGACCGATTCCCAAGAAGTACATGTAATCTTCACGTGTATAATCATGAAAGTGACTTCGATGTTCTGCCTTAATTGCAATCGCAAGTGCGCCAATCTGAAGCTGAGTAGTGGTATCAGTGCTACTTCGTTTTTCACTTGTCTGAAGACAATTGTTGAAATAAAGGGAACAGTTGGAAATGACCAATATATATCCATCTGGAAAATGTTGAGCCACCGCAAGGCGGCCGCACGGTCATAGTGTGGTCGCCGTGAGTTTGCCACAAGATCCGTGCGATTTTATGGACACTGCACTGGCACCGTGTGGCCAACCTTGCGATAACTGCGCAGGGCGGGGGGGGGGGTGCGTACAATTATTCCAAGATCCTGCAATCATCGTATGATTTTTTTTTTTTTGCCCAAATCTAAAATCTTGCGTTGTCCGCATGATCAATGCGCAACCTCTGTGCGATGCCCGCGCGGGAATCGTGCGATGCTACCCACGACATGTCTACGGGCTTGCGATTTTTAAAATTTGTCATAGTGCGAAGTTAAACAAAACGTAGATGTTACGGCGCCCGTGAATCCGTACAATAATTGTATTGCCGCTGACTGCCTCCGTACAGAGGCCGTACGGAAAGGGAGATCTTACCGGCGCCGTAAGCTCATCGCAGGCCAAATGTAAACTAGGCATAACTTGGCCTACTTTTATACCTCACATTTAAGACATGCCCTCCTATTCCAGCATTCTTCATACAGTACTGAAATCTTGCACAGCAATATCCGTTCCCCATGCCATTTCGGTTGGCACCACTCAAAATTATTTAACAGGAAGACAAAATGAGCAATGGCTTCTCTTTCCACAATGTTTTCCTGAATTCAGAGACAGACATTTTAGCTTGAACCACATTTTAAAAATATATACCAGATTAAATGCAATACTTCAATGCGGCCCACTCACAGTTGCACTCCTCTCAATAAGTTGCTTTCAGTTTCAGAACTGTAGCAAAATGTGTCTTGCAAATATACTATGAACAGTGAATGGTCAACTCATGATGGCTCCAGTTGTTGAAGGCAAGCAAGGTCATGACAACTTTGACAGCCACACTTCCAGCACGACTACTGGCTGACAAAATTCACTTGTCCTACAAAATATCTAATTCTCCTCCAGTTAGAATCCTGAGAGTTAAATCTAAGCATTTTTTCATGTGGAAAAAATATTTTTTTATCTGCAAAGAAAATTGTACCGGTGGTGAAAACCGTAAAAAAATTAGAACTGATACTGTACTTGCCAGTAGAGCGATTTAGGGCCTCGTGAGCCTCTTGTTTATCAGAAGAAATACAACAGGGAACCAGAAGCCTCAGCTCACCGGACGAGGTTATATTTTGAGATATATTATATATATATATATATATATATATATATATATATATATATATATATATATATATATATATATATATATATATATATATATATATATATATATATATATGAAATACCACTGGGCTGAGTGAGGTTCGAACCCACGCCGGCTACGACGGCGGCACCTAGTCCTTTCGACATAACCACTGCACCACTACGCTTGTTAAAAACAAGTTTCATGGAACAATATTATGCTTGATTTCTCTGAATGACCCGTCGGATAGGGAATATTTTTAGTGCGCTAGCGCACTTATTATATACAAGGAACTCTCTGGATCCACAGGATACTGAAGCTTGGAAATTATTATTATAATTCAAGATTTAAACAAACTTCAACAAAGAATTACGGCCCAGGATCATAACTGATGCTAGTACTTAAGAAAAAAGTGTATAGGGAGAAATATGAAATACCACTGGGCTGAGTGAACCCACGCCGGCTACGACTTCAGAGTCAGGAGACATAACCACTGCACCACTACGCTTGTGGGTTCGAACCTCACTCAGCTTAGTGGTATTTCATATTTCTCTCTATACACTTTTTTCTGAAAAAGTATTCCCTATCCAACCTGTTCGTTTGCTGTTCCTCTCGCTATCGGAGGTATATGTATAAATATAACCTTATCTGGTGTCCTGTAACTTCTGGTATCAATTTTCTATTTAGGTTTAAACATATTTTATTTCAATAACTCTTTGTAAAATATACAATCTTACATGTAATCAATATGAGAATGAAAATGGATAGGAACGAAAGCAAATATGCTTACATGGTTCTTCTCCTTATAAATCATGAAACTGTGACTGTAATGCCGCAGA